>NKZJ01000105.1:0-600000 GCA_002370135.1 Metschnikowia kipukae
TTGAGTCTGGTTGTTTTGAGTCTGGTTGTTTTGAGTCTGGTTGTTTTGAGTCTGGTTGTTTTGAGTCTTCATGATTTGAGTCTTCATGTTTTGAGTCTTCATGTTTTGGTTCCTTGTCTTTTGGGTCTCCATCTTTTGCCGCTTTGCTCAATATCTTGAAATGATCGAACAAGTTCTCGTATTCACCACTTGGAAGGTTGAATGTAACACTTTTTACGCCTTTGATAACTTGCCATGCTCGAATTTCCACATGATAGAAAAGGCCTGCCCTAAGTTCAACTAAATTCCGTGCTCTTCTTTCTGACGATAATAAGTCCTGAGTTTTGTCCTCTCCTGTACACGTCCTCACACTTAAAATCTTAACAGCAATATTGTTATTGCGGGTGTCGAAACTGTAATCTCCATTTTCGTTGGCAGCAAAAAGTCCGCGGATTGAAAAAGCGTGAATTTCAGACCCTTCTTGAACACTTTCTTTAATCATAGCGACATACTTTTTTCTCATCTCCTCAAATTTTTCTAAAGAACCCGATTCAGAAGCTGGGGAATCAATCGATGGCAGCAGAAAGAAGTCCTCCATACTTCTGTCGCCATTTTTAAAATTGTACCAATTGAAAAGAACAGTACCCTGATTCAACCCCAATTTGGACAATGAAAGTTTAGCATCACATTCTTCCCCAGCCATTTTCAGAGCACGTCTGAAGAAATATTCATCGTAAATTCCGCTAAATTTTTCAATTGGTGACTTTTCCTGAGACCCACAGGCACGATCACTCAACTGATAGACATTTTCATTGAGATCACTAGAAGCCGAGTTACCCGTATTATCAGTGTAAAAGTAAGTCATTTCAAATTTGAATGGCACTTTGGTAACCCTCTTGAAGGCAGCAACTATCTTGTAGAATCTACCCTCTTTCAAATCGACACTAAAGCGATTTCTAGGTGGAGAGGTTAAAGAAAGTGTCAGGCTGTATTTGGATATCCAGTCCGGCCGGCAGCAGAGTTCTTCATCATAAACTTTAAAATTAACTTCATCCGTTGTTGAAAACAGAACTTGATAAGTACCCGTCTTACTCGCAAAAAACCATCCAGAAAAAGTTGCTACTTCAAAGTCGTGACCTTCAGATATGCGCTTTTCCCAATCGAGATGATCGATCTTTTCGGCATTCCAGAAGGCATCCTCCATTTCAGCAGCTGTCTTTAAATCTTGAGCGGTGTCCAAGACATCATATTCATCAAATTGCTTTCCAGTATGCTCCTGGACAATCCAACCTTTCTTTTCGACGAATTGCGGCACACACGTCTTACCGGGAGTGACGTCCTGAGCAATTTTTAAAAAATCATTGGGGAATAAGGATGAGTTGACATCCCCTCTTTTTGATGTTTTTTTTGCAGCCACAAGGCCGAGCCAAAGATAAAGACAAAAAATAGGCTTCATACTTAAAGGAGAGATTAATGATGAAAGAATTTTTGGAGCAGGATACCCCCTCATTTTATACCCAAGTTTCTATCTCGATTTTTATCTAAAACAATGTGCTTTGGAATCAGCAATGTGGCATGAGACTCCTGATAGTGCCCATATTTGTTAGAGAAGAGGTATTGTAGTCAAAACAAAGGGATCGACACGATAATGCATGTTAGGAGGTCCACGAGAAGTATAGCACCTGACATTTTGACGTTACCGGAGTGCCTCATTTTGACGTTGCCCGAGTGCCTAATATTGAAACGTATACATAATTTTGAATCAATTCAGAATCCTGAATATGTGAAATCTTGATGATGCTAGTGTGTAGAGTTTTCACATGGTATTCTTGCTTAAATGTGTATTCGCGTGTTGTGATTTCTGTAAATCGACTGCGTGTAAGATGCAGGTAATGGATCAGTCTGGCCGAAGAATACACATTCAAACCGCAGAATCGCATGAAAAAAGCTTTAAGAAACAATGAAATATTGATCTCTTCCTGATGAATAGCTGGGTTTTGTGAACTGATTCTGCTTAGTATTTGAATAGTGTTTGTGCCTCAGCGTACAAGCTGCTCAACAATAAGAAAATTGTAATTGTCCCCACAGACGACATCTTGGTAATTATCAATAATGATGTTGTGCAAAAAAACTCTTATTGTGAAAAAAATCTGATCATAAAAACGACTCTTATTGTGGCCCAGAAGAATGGACTCAAATACAGAGGTAGCGCACTATTCGTCGCAACAATAAACCTAAGGCTGCTCGTTTGATTCATGTAATTGAAATCTTACCTGTTAATTTAAAAAAATAGGCGGAATAGACTAGAAAGTAATGTCCAGGGATCTTCCGCAATATGCAGATGCTTCCCCTCTAGATAGAAAGGTCTTAGTTTAAATGGCAACGCTGAAATCCAGTGACAACTTGAATAATTCCTCATGAATTTACTTCCTTTTTCAGCAACTGTGAAATTGTAAAAGTTATTGAGATTGTTCTTGAATCAACTCCAGTATTGCAACAACTTCTGGATAGTAAATATGTTATATGCGACTCAATCCAGTACCTTTAGAAAGACAAATATGGATAGGATAGTTTAGAGAATGCATCCATTATCAGTCAGAAGTAGTAATTCACATTAAACGGTGAATATTTGTTAGCGGTGAATCTGTTAGGTTCCTGATACGTAGTATTTCTTACGTAGTTCATTGTTTGTTCCAAAACAAAAAAAAAAAAAAAAAAACAAACTGTGGATAGACCCCGGGATTTCCTGTTTTCTTATATACTTTACGATCTTGGGTTTTATCCTCGGTAAAAGAGTCAGTTCTCCGTTATCAGGCCATATCTTCAACCTGCAGTAGAGACCTGACGGAGGTGGTGTACGGACCCATGAAGGGTCTGGCAGTTTCAATGAAACAGTCGGCATAAAGCATTACATACACTACAGTATCCATTTGATTCAAATTGGCAAAATCATAAGTTCTGACCAAAAGTAAGAATACAAGTTTTATTCAAATTTTACTGTTGAATGAATTTATACTAACAGTTGAACCAACTTGTGTTTTGCACCGTATTTGAATTCTGCCTCATTATTCCACGCTTATTACTCTGCACTTTCACCGAAAGTTGTAGATTGATTGCAAATTGCTGCAATATTCTGCATACAATGCGGCCCACCATGTTAGTAACGAAGAAATACATCTGTTCAGTGCTATAGAATAAAATAGAAAGATTTTATTTTCTTTGGCCAAATTTTTAACTGGAAAATTATGCGTCATAAGCACTGTGTTTCAATTGGAGACTCGTCAGTGTGTGATTATGAACGCCTGAATTTTTCTAATTGGATTCATGGCTTGCAAAATTCTTGTTTATCGTGCAGTTTGAGCTGTTACTGTACTATTTAAAGCTGATCTAAATATACGTTTCTAGCTTCAAAGTACTTTTTTCAGAAAATTCAACCGTGCAATACTTATTGCCCTAAAGGCAACATTTACCATTTTGTTATGTGAATGACCAAAGGCTGCAGTCATTGCGGCCACAAAGCTAAAACAAACAAAACGGCTTCAAACTATAGGTGTCATAATTAGTTAAGAAGATAGTATTTAGAGTGGATCAGTTTCGTGAATTTCTCCTTTCATGTTCAAAATCTCATCTCGTATTTTTTTCTAAAACAATGTGCTTTGGGCTGAGCAACGTGGCCTGAAAGCTTTTTAATGAACCCATACTTGTGAGGAGAAAGGCAATGTAGTCAGAACAAAGGAATTAATGATAAATGTCATGAGGTCCTAATTAGGGCATTATTTTATAGGCCGTTGTAGTTAATAAACTTAATGGTGGAGACCAAAAATAAAAGAAACGGGGATTCTTTATCAAATTCAGTCTTCCAGGTATACAGGCTTTCCATGCTTCTCTTTGGTAGCTCCGCATGAAGTGATTCATATCCCAAGATCCAAGCTTCGAGCCATTATTATGGAACAATAACTCCTTAGTTCTAAAAGCAATGAACCTCATTTGTTACTACAAATTGTTAGCCCATGACATGTATTCGTAAAGTAACAGGTTATAAAAGTGACCGCAATTTCTGCAGCTTAGGCCAGAGCTATGTAAAAGCAGCGAAATTCTCAAAACTCAGCACCACAGTGAAAACCATACAGACATGAACTTTTTTTTTTTCGTTTTTTTTTTCTTTTAAACAAAAGTGCTGGTAGTTTTACCCGAGACAAACCGTTCATGGACATTTCGCATGGGTGTTCAACTGAAGGAAGTCCAGAGGCTTAAGCCTGATAATTCTTCCACAATTTTTATAGACTGTGAAGAAATCAAAATACGCCGAGCCGGAGTTATCGAAAGTGACTATCTCAAAGGGATAGAAAAGGCCCTTTTGCAAGTTTTTAGTAACTGTAAAAAGTTTGGGATGAGTAGATCTAATAATATTGCCCGGCACATGGCTTAAATCAGCATTCTCTTCCAATTCAGAACAGCAGTCAACACCGGGGCCCAATTTAAACAGAAGCCATCTGTTTGAAGCGAACACAAACTTGAACTGGTCAGAAACTTCGGCAAAGATATAACCAGATATCTTAAGACTATAAGAAACCTCCTCCTTGTGTTCGAGCTTTTCCTTTACAGACTGCTTCCAATCGGCGTAAGTGCCCAGAAAAATAATATCGGACTTCCATTTATCAGATTTGAAGAAGTCGCTACTCATGCCTTCCTCGCTTTCGTACTCATACGCATACGCCTCAACCACTGACCCAACAGAATTGACAAAGTGTAGGTTACACAAAGTGCCAGCTTGTTTCAGAGCAAATGCATATAATTCCGGTTTCTTGTACAATTCGAGGAAACCTACAGTCAAACCCAGCTCACGTATTGGTTTTGGTGGTTTGAATGATAATTTTTGCATATTATTCGATGCTTTTGGCGTGTCATTCGATAACTTCGGCGCAACACGTTTAACTGGTTTTGGTTTTTCGCCCGGTATACAGACCATAGATTTCAACTGAAAGACCTTCATGCTTTGGAATCCAGTTCTGTCTGGATCGTTAAACCTGAAAGAATACTCAAATTGACTTCGAGTAAAAAGCTCCATGATTCTAAATCTGTAGAAGTAGCCCTTTACCAAAGTCATCTCAACCTGTTTATGAGTCTCCATATTAATTTTGACTTCGGGAACAGAGCACTCACTGTCGATAGAAGGATCGCTGATGCAACAGCCACCACAGGGTCCCACTTCAAAGTCAAAAGCTTTGTTTCCTTGGACGTCAAGCACATGATTGCCACTTTCGTGGGCTAAAAACCATGCTGAATAGACAACACGAGGAGGCCCTTCACAGTGGAACCCAGCACATGTAGAGGGAGGTGGTGCCCCAGAAAATTTCAAGCTTTCAAGATCACTGCTAGTGGAATACATATTCAACTGATAACCCGTGTTATCAATAAAACCAGGGGGGCATATCATACCGGGTGGGGCAAAAGTCTGGGCAATTTCAAGGGTTTCTTGATCATTCGTTGTGTATTTCTCAATTGCAGAAGTAAAGTTGAGCAAAAGGAATATCAAATAAGCGGCGGGTGTCATAATTTTTGAGTAATTGGTGAGATTATGGTAGTGTGGTATACTCTCTCCTTTTATATATCCGTTTTTCAGTGAACACCATCAGCTGATTCTATGTGCCTTTTGAAAATTCAGAGCGGGGAATGTGAGTCCCTGCATCATAGACTTTGATGATGATTGTCACAGAACAAAGGAATAAAAATGGTGGCCTTAAGAAAGATCAAGCCATTTGAGGTATTCGGGTGGTCTGAGGACATTTAAGGGGTCGAAGGTACAAATTAAGCAAATTATCAGAATCTAAAGTCGTCAAGTTTTGACTCAATCGACATTTCTTCCCCCTTTCGTATACTTGTTCCCTCGTTTCCGATGGTAAGTGAATGTGCTTTGATGCCGAAGTAGCGTGATACATTTATGTAAGATACATTGATGCAGAATTGTGTGCATTTCTTTCAAAATGCCGTATTCACTGTCTGTGTAGTCCTTTTAGCATTCCTTTAATTTTATGTTTATAATCAATACCACTATTATTGAAAACTCCATATTAGAGGGACAGCATCTCCGCGGCTGACTTCTTTCAAAGGGTATCATTTGTACCGATCCAGCATAAACCCTTTGAAGGCTGGAACTGCCATTAAGTCTCCTAGCTTGTTTACAGAATCCCAAAGACACGGGCTTATTGTTGAACAATGGTATTGTTATAATTCGCAAAATATTCAAATAATGGACCAAGTAGATGACCAATTTAATTTGCAGAAAATGATTTAATTGCTGCATATAGTGTTAAACGCCATAGGTACATCATCAAAACCACATAGGCTTAGAATATAGTAATTTTCGATGACAACATACTTAGCAATGCATTAGAGATACTACGTCTCGATGTATTTCGAACTAAAACAAAAGAACATTAAAAAGGCCTAAAAAAAGTAATCATAGCAATGCACACTGCCAAGAATGAGCATAATGAATTGACTTCCGCAACGCTGGACTGTCCTGTGTAGGAAACAGACGGTGGTTTATGAGTGCCCGACACATAAGAATTGGATTTGCCCTTAAGGGTCTTGGGGTGTTGAGAAATCTTGGACTCGCCAGAATTTTGAGGCTTCTCAAAAGCATCTGAATCATTGTCAAAAGCATCTGAATCATTGTCAAAAGCATCAGAATCATTGTCAAAATCATCAGAATTATCGTTAAAATCATCAGAATCATCGTCAAAATCATCAGGATTCATAAAGTCCCCAGAAGCGTCAGAAACGTCAGAATGATGAGCATTCATTGGCTTTCTCACAAATTTAAAATCATCAGTATTCTTTGGCATCTCAAAAGATTCAGAATCGTCAGAGTCGTCAGAAACGCCTAAAACGTCTTTATTCTTATGATTCTTGGAACTCTTATGACTCTCAGGCTTACCTTTGGCAACTGCCTCTTGTGGAGATCCAGTATTCTCGCTGAAACTAGTAACTGTGGAGTACGTGCCACCTCTGTATGAGATAGTGGTGCAGTAAACCTGACCGGTTAAAATTGTTGGCTTGCAAACATCACATACTTTCGTTTCCACAGTGGTGATGGTGGAGGTGATGACAGTTTTGGCAGTACAACTAGATTCTGCACAATTGATTTTAGCAGAACAACTAGCTTCTGTACACACAGTCTTGGTGCCATTAGTGAACATACCTATTTTGGACTCCCCGGAGGCACTCAGCAAAGAAGGAATGGGTGATTCAATTGGAGGAGTAAACTCAGGTAATGAAGTGTGTTTAGCCGGGTTGGTTGGCCTAGCCGGTTTAATTGATTTAGTCAATTTATGTGATGGATTTGAACTAGTTTGTTCACTTTCTGGATCATCACCTTTGGGAACTTTGTCCTTGGACTCATCATCACTGGTATTACCACTAGATGGAACCTTTGGATCAGAGGGTGTTGGATTGTTGGTGTTGGGATTGCTCAACTGAAGGAGATGGTCAAACAAGTTTTGTGTTTTTCCGCTTGGAGGTGTAAATAAAACTCCTTTTATGCCTTCGATAGTTTGCCATGCACGAATTTCCACTTGGTAGAATTGGCCTGCAACCAAAGAATCTGGTTCAAAGAGAGCCTCTTCACCGCCACAATCGATAGCCCCCACTAATCTAACACTCACTTTGTCATTGTGGGAATTAAGACCGTATTTCCCGAATTCATTGGCAGCAAGATACCCGCTAGTCCTTATAGCAAATAACCGATCAGACCCTGATGAAGATTCGTCTTTATTATTTTTGTTGACCTTCTCCCAATCTTGATAAGTGACCTTTTCAGACGGGCGTTTTTCAATCTTTGACCCCAGGAGAAAATTATCCATATCAACTTCGCCTTTTATGAATTCGTACCGTTCAACAAAGAATCTTTCATCACCCGCAAATAAGTTAGGGTCACATTCCATCCCATTTATTTTCAGAGCACGTCTGAACAAGTATTCATCATAAAAATTGGTGAATCTCTTAGCCGGTTGATTAGGCATACCTTTTGGTTTTTCACAGGCCGCATCATCCAACTGATAGATTCTATCATAGAGAGATTTTTGCTCCCCATCGTTGAAGCTATACCTCAAATCATACGTAAACGGCTTACCAGGTACCCTCTTGAATAAAGCACTTATCTTGTAAAAGCTTCCCTCAGTTAATTCGACAAAGACTATTTTCCATCCATTAGAGATATCCCGCTCATGTGATAACAAACGGTAATCAGGAACCATGTTCTGCCGACAGCAAAGTTCTCCTTCATCAAAAATTTGAATCAAAATTTCATCACTGGTCTCAACCCAAAAGGAATAAGCACCACTTTTTTCGGCAAAAAACCAACCAGAAAATTGCGCTCTTTCAAACTGGCCTTCTTTGTATGCTTTAGACATTATCCACTGTTCACGAGTGAGCCTTTTCGTGGAAAGATATTTGTCTTCAAATTCAAAAGCCTTCTTCAAATCAGTATTTGAATCCAACTCCATGTATTCCTCGTATTCTTGGTTGGAGTGCTGCTGAACAATAAAGTCTTTTGCAATAACAAATCCCGCCTTGCACTTCATATTGGGTCCAGCGGCCTTCAGGGCAATTTGTAGGAGATTTTCAGGGAATTTGAAGACATCCTGGCTAGTTGGACTAACTTGGGAACTTTGCATTGCAGCCACAGAGCCGAGGCAAATAAAAAGGCTATAAATGAAAGGAGTCATACTTGGTTGATGAATTCGTATTGCCAAAAACGTTAAAAAGCTTTCCGTCTATACTCAAGCTCTCGTCCCATTTTAATTTCCAAAAGAATAAACATGGGCTTAGCCAGGTGGCTTGAGAAATCTCTATTAAAATCCCTCATTGTTTGTGATTGAGGTTATTGTAATCATAACAAAGATCTTCAAGCAATCCACGCCAAGAAAATGCACTTGTCCTAGAATCATTGCATTCAGATAGGCCCCACGACTGCAAACAAGGAAATCTGTTAAATCTTCTAGTAGCAGACTATCATAAACCTGAAAATCCCAAAGTGTAGCTAGAAAATTTAAACTCCAAAATTCAGTTGTCACATTAGTGAAGAGAGCAAACTTTGAAGGACAATGGCCATTATGTTGTACAATGAATATTGTTCCGCGATCAAAATCGCGTGTTCGCTGAGGTGGATTGTTGCAGGTGTTATCGTACCATGTGATTCACAAGTGTTCAATATATAAGACGATTTAACTGAAGTATTGATTTTATGCATTACTTGTCTATCTGTCTCTGATTTGAGCATTGTTAACCCGCACATGTATAATGGGGCAATCTTTGCTTGTCTAAGCAACTCCTGCTGCTGTGCTGTGTATGCAATCTATCACTTTGTGACTTTACACCACATGCCAAGATTAGGAGAGAATTAAAAAATTCAAAAGACTGGATCTAAAGAGTATGCACTTTGAAAAGTCTCGACTTTCCAGCAGGCAAAGCACTAGGACCAAAACATCAGTAAAGGTGCACCATTCCAAGAAATAGCCTTGTAGTAATCTTAACTGTTGACATACCACCTTCTGCACATTGCATGCATTCGTGGATTTGGTTTTAGTCCCCAAAGTAGATGTGACCTTTCAATTCAAATTCAGCTTTTAGGATGTAAGGACATGGTAGAGTCCAACCAGACTACAATTTATTCAATTGTCCGTTCATCGGATCGTTTACTACAGTTATCCAGTTTAATTTGCCCTGATTACTGCAGATTATTTGATGGGTAAAACTTGCCTTTTTCCAAATAGTGGCTCTCCCAGATTTGCCGCCAGAATCTGGGATTGGGTTTTTGCTGCTGTATCCAGTTCTGATGAATCAGTTTTAGCATTACAGATCCATCATAAGTCAGTGGTATAGCTTTAAACTCTTGAGATAGTTTTATTGACAGAATTAATCTTTCCAGGGCCTCCTGTGACCGTAGATGATGTCGTAAAATCACTCGTCAACAAAGTTGGAGGATGTGAGAAGCCGCTAAGAACTCGACAACAACAATGCATGTTCCACCATTGGTAATGGTCGTATCTCTAGTAGTGAACTTATCGTAAGTTCTGGTCAGAACCTTATTGGACTTTGGTATCTGACAACAGTACTGATTTTGCCAGGGCCATTTATGATGTTGATATTTCGGGTGACATTGCCGGTTCAGAAAAATGATATTGTCTCTGTTGTAGTTGATGCCTTCACAGCCACAAGTATTGTTCCAGTCCAGTAATTTCATTCGTGAAATCATAAACCATCATGTGTGCTAGTGAGCAGATCATTGATTGGAATCTCGACAATGAGAGTGTTGTTTTCACAGGCGCAATCGGTTACTTTTTTAAATATAGTTTCATCTCCGTCCACAAAACTTGTGAGTGTGTCTATAGGAATTTAGTGTCAGAAGGAAATGATTTCTATCAATCTATTCAGCAATCTGTAAAATTGTGAATACCATTCGGCTTTTCTGTGGTTCAATTAGGAACAAAATCACAACATTTGAATAGTAAACAAACCCTATGTAAGTTGATTGGGTACCTTCAAAGGAGAAATTATGGATGGGGTAGTTTGGTCTTCAGTACCGAATTTCGGTAACTAGTATCGAATCCACATTAGAACTATATACTCACTATCATTGCAAAGGAGAGTCTTAAAGATGAACATAGTGAAATATCTATCTTTTTATGACGGTACACAATATTCTAGCAGGAACAGTCGGATGTATGGGATAGGTGCACGAATTCATCCTGCACATTTGGACTTGAACCTGACAAGCTCTGCAAAATGTTTCGAATCGAATCAAGGACTGTAGATTGATTTTGGTTTGAATTTGTATTGTAAAAGCACTTATACATTATTTATAAGTGATTCTTTATATTTTATATGCTTTGTCTAGTTTGAGATTATTTACAAATGGGCCGAATGAAGTTCGCGGTTCATACTTTTCTTCCGAATTGCAGACTGATTGCAAAATGCTGCTAAATGCTGCACACAACACACACACACTTTTAAAGTCAGATGAAATCGTCAGACAACTTACATGGCACATCACACAGACTACACCTTGTCGATGAAACAGAAACAATATATATTGGAAAGACCTAATAAAAAACTTAAAACAAAGGAATCACAACAACGGAGACAGCCAAGAGTGAGCAGAATAAACTAACTCCCAACTTGTTGGCCTGTCCTGTGTAGGATTTAACTGATGGTACTTTTTGAGTGCCCGACACATCAGAATTGGATTGACCCTTGAGGGCTTTAGGGTGTGGAGAAATCTTGGACTCGCCAGATTTTTGAGGCTTCTCAAAAGCATCAGAATCATCGTCAAAATCATCAGGGTTCCTAAAGTCCCCAGAAACGCCAGAAGCGTCAGGATGATGAGCATTCCTTGGCTTTCTCCCAGGTTTAAGATCAACAATATTATTTGGCTTCTCAGAAGATTCAGAATCATTGTCAGAATCATCAGGATTCCTAGAGTCCTCAGAAGCGTCAGAAGCGTCAGAATGATGAGCATTACTTGGCTTTCTCACAAATTTAGAATCATCAGTATTCTTTGGCATCTCAAAAGATTCAGAATCGTCAGAGTCGTCAGAAACGCCTAAAACATCTTTATTCTTATGATTCTTGGAACTCTGATGACTCTCAGGCTTACCTGTGGCAGCTGACTTCTGTGCCACGGTACGCTCAATAAACCTAGTGATTGTGGATGTGCTTCCACCCTTGTAAGCAATTGTGGAGCAGTGCACTTCGCCTGTCAAAATCGTAGGCTTGCACACATCACATAGTTTTGTCTCAGTGGTGGTGATTGTAGAGGTAATCACTGTTCTGGCGGTACAGCTGGATTCTGCACAAATAGTCTTGGCAGTGCAGCTAGTATCTGTACATGCGGTCTCGATGATAGTAGGAGACATACTAGTTGTGGGTTCCTTAGGTAAATTCAGCATGGATAGTCTGGGTGACATCATCGAAGAATTTGGCAATTCAGTGGGTTTAAGCACTTCAGTCAGTGATGGGATTGGATTGGTTGAATCATCTTCTGAAACATCTCCTTTTGGTTCATCAGGTCTCAATTTGGGAAATACAACGTGGCTGCAAGGGTTACCATCGGACAACTGGAACATATAGTCAAACAAGGAAAGTCCAGTGTCGCTGGTGCCTGGAGAATACACTTGTATGTCAAATTTCAGATCATCGTTCAGATTGAAAGCGATGACCTCAACAGGATAGAAGTAACCCTCTTTCAACTCCATATCAAAAATGTCACCGCTTTTTTTGAAAGTGATTCTTGGCTTGCCGTAATCGACTTCATTTTTCAATCTATTACAACAGTCAACGCCTTCGCCCCATTTTATCAGAATACCTTTAGCTGCTTTGATTGCAATTTTATGGGTACCACTTCCACGAGCGAAATAGTAACCATTCAACTTAAGAGCGTAATATGGCCCAACATTCTTCTTTTTACGTTCTGCAATTATCTGATCGTAAGACTCCCGCCAATTTTCAAGAGTGTAATCTTCAACAGAGTCAGTTTCGTATCCGCCATAGTAGAAATCATTGCTGAGCCCATACTTCTCATCCGAATGCTTGTAGTCATACATCTGAACCAGAGTATGGAAAGTTTCGATGAATTCGGGATTGCAGTAAAATCCGGCAGCTTTCAGCGCTGGTTCAAAGATCTCAAAATTTGCGGGAATGTTGGGGAAACGTCTTACGGACTTTGTATCACTTGAAGGGCTTGGAGGGTTTGCTTCGCTTGGAAGGTTTGTATCGCTTGGAAGGTTTGTATCACTTGAAGGGTTTGGAGGGTTTGCATCGCTTGGAAGTTTTGTATCGCTTGGAAGGATTTGAGGGTTTGTATCGATGTTTGGACGGTCTGGCAAATTTGGCGGCACATCTGGGAATTTTGACTTAGGGAACGGTTCTTTAGTACATGGTTTGCCACCGTTCAAGTGAAAAGTAAGGTCAAACAAGGAGATTCCCGTGTCGATAGTCCTTGGAGCTTTCACCTCAATGTCAAAGTTCATATCGTCATCCAGATTGAATGTGATAATTTCAACAGGATAAAAGTAGCCTTGTTTCAAGTCCATCTTAACAGTTTCACCGCCCTTTTTGGTCGTGATTTTTCGCTTGCCGTAAGAGAAACCCTTCTCGAATGTGTTACAACAGTCAATGGCTTCGCCCCATCTGATCAGAAGACCTTTAGTTGGCTTAAGTACAATTGAATGAGAGCCACTCTCTTGTGAAAAGAAGAAACCTCTCAATTTGAGAGCGTAATATGGACCAAGATTCTTCCTTTTACGTTCTGCAATTATCTGATCGTAAGACTCCCGCCAATTTTCAAGAGTGTAATCTTCAACAGAGTCAGTTTCGTATCCGCCATAGTAGAAATCATTGCTGAGCCCATACTTCTCATCCGAATGCTTGTAGTCATACATCCGAACCAGAGTATGGAAAGTTCCGATGAATTCGGGATTGCAGTAAAATCCGGCAGCTTTCAGCGCTGGTTCAAAGATCTCAAAATTTGCGGGAATGTTGGGGAAACGTCTTACGGACTTTGTATCACTTGAAGGGCTTGGAGGGTTTGCTTCGCTTGGAAGGTTTGTATCGCTTGGAAGGTTTGTATCACTTGAAGGGTTTGGAGCGTTTGTATCGATGTTCAGACGGTTTGGAGGGTTTGTATCGATGTTTGAAGGGCTTACATCGCTTGGAAGTTGTGTATCGCTTGAAGGCTTTGGAAAGTTTGAATCGACGCTTGGACGGTTTGAAGGGTTTGAATCGATGTCAAGAGGGTTTGAAGGGTCTACACCGCTTGGAAGTTGGGTATCGCTTGGAGGCTTTGGATAGTTTGAATCGATTTTAGAACGGTCTGGATGCTTAACATTGATTTTAATACGGATTGAAGGGTTTGATACGATTCTTGGACGGCCTTTTGGCGCTGCTTCATGGAGCTTAGAATTTGCGGGAGTTTTATAGAAATGTCCCCTGTGATCTGTATCGCTTGGAGGGTTTGGAGAGTTAGAATTGCTTCCAAGTTTTGTATCGCTTGGAGGGTTTGGAGGGTTTGAATCGGTACTTGGACGGCCTTTTGGCGCTGCTTCATGGAGCTTAGAATTTGCGGGAGTTTTATAGAAATGTCCCCTGTGATCTGTATCACTAAGAAGGTTTGGAGGGTTAAAATTGCTTCCAAGTTTTGTATCGCTTGGAGGGTTTGGAGGGTTTGAATCGGTACTTGGACGGCCTTTTGGCGCTGCTTCATAGATCTCAGAATTTGCGGGAGTTTTATAGAACTGTCTCCTGTAATCTGTATCACTAAGAAGGTTTGGAGGGTTAAAATTGCTTCCAAGTTTTGTATCGCTTGGAGGGTTTGGAGGGTTTGAATCGGTACTTGGACGGCCTTTTGGCGCTGCTTCAAAGGCCAAACCAGTATTGAAGTGATACGGATCGACGACATTATTGGAATTGGCAGATGCAAATCCGAGCCAAAGAACAAGTGTATAAACGAAAGACACCATGCTTATTTGATAAATTGATCCGGAAAGAAACCGGGGATGGAATTCTTCTCTTAAATAATTTTTGATTCCATTGAGCTTTGTGTAGAACCAGATGGGCCGAGATCCACTTCAATGAACCCATATTTGCAGGCTAGAGGACATTGTATTCACATCAAGGGGCTAATGCTGTGTGCAGTAGCATTTACAATAAAACCAAGATATTGAAGGTTATTAATATACAACAACGTCTTTATTTTGTATGCATGATGGGAAGATCGTTGGAGGTAAGTAAAAGTCAGGATCCGTTGATTCATGCGCGTATACGTGTATACAGTGGCACAGTGACAATGTTGTTGACCAATGGATTCCAATTGTATTTAGTATTTTGTTGAGTTTTTTAGTATTTTTACAAATGTTTATTTAGCACTTTTAGTTATGTTTATGTAGTACTTTTAGTTATGTTTATGTAGTACTTTTAGTTATGCTTATTTAGTACTATGTTCATTTAGTGTCTATATTCGTCGTATTCGGAGATTTATAATGAACTTCAGAATATCGTTCTTCTCCGTGATTTTCTAGATTTACTTTATTTGATATGAGTCTTTTTTGATTCAACATTTTACTTTGTTTCCTTTTTTGGAAAGTCGTATCTCCTTCCATAGGGCACAATCAAGCGACTGGTGCAGCACGTCACATGACTAAAGATCCTTATATGCACGTCACCATTCACTACTGGGAGCAATAAGCTGGCTACTTTGTGTAGATCTGTGGCTGAGCACTCTAGAATTGAATATGATATGTTCTTTTCATTTTGCTTTGCATTGAGCTCAAAATAAGGAGAAGAACTTGGAAACTCAAGCGTTAATAAAATTAATTTAGATGCATATGTAAAAAAGCAGCATTACTCAATTCAAGCGTTGAATCTAAGAAATTTAATTGGTCAAAGGAGCTAGACCCCAAAGTGCTCAATTTTGATGTTTAGAAATTAGTTTTCGAGAGATCCTATTGAAGATTACTCAATAATCACCATTCAGAGGAGAAAGAACTACACTTCCAGCATGAGATTTCTATAGAAAACTACGATCTTCGATGGAAAGCTGTCAGGATTAGCGGTTTGATGAAGATCTGCTGCAAATCCGAATTAAATGGACCCTGGTTGAACAATATGCAACATCCTGCATATAACTCTTGATGGTGCCAGTCTAAGATCTTGCGGGCCCGACCCCGAGGGTAGATACAGGCAGGATTGGCAGTATATGCAGTCCGGCAGATCCCGTGACTAAGAGGCGGCATCGAACAGTACCGCCAAGAATTGCTAGCACAATTGCTCAGGCCGATTTTGAGCGTTGCACTGCCATATCAGTCCTAAAATTAACTGATGGTGACTTGCCGGCAAGTGAAGGCATTTGGCAAGTTTAGCCGAGGATGTACGGGTGTGGGTGATGACATAACAACAAGAACAGATGCATCCAGACAAACAACGAGATCAAATACAACAAATGAAGATAAAATAAATGTACGGGTTTGGACACTGAATCTAGATGTACGGATTCTAATGGAATCCATTTCTTTTCCTTACATTTCTTGGTTGTGTCGGAAAAATTTATCCGCAGCAAAATGCACGGTCCAACATAGTATCGGCGTCGGCGAAAAACTTAAGTCCGCGCACCAAGCAAATGTGCCTAACTCCCAAAAAGCAAAACAGGCGCCACAGAAGACGCAAACCACCGCAGACGGCCGGAGTGCACACAGCAGTTTCACATTTGTATGTTTTCAATTTCAATCAATTTCATTCAATTTTTATCTCTCTACCGGGCCAAATTCCGCAATTACGTGCCGACGGCAGAAACACAAGCCAAGCGCGCGCCGAGTTCCGCCGCGCGGGGACTGCATATAAGAAACCCAAAATCCGTGGTGCGGCTCAAAGCCTCGGTGTTCATCCGTCATGTTGTGCCGGCATCACATTCCATAAAAGATTCTCAGATCCCTTTTTGATTTATGCACTGAAATTATACACTACAATTAAATCACTATAATTGGAAGATTCTCAATTGAAACTATTAATTGAAACGGATTACAACTTAGTGTTACAGTTTTCAACTTCGGCATTACCAGCATTATCCAGCATTATTGCACTAGCATTATTGCACACATTATTGCACTACATTATTGCACTACTAGTATTACACTAGTCTTATTGCACTACATTATTGCAATTCTGCATTAATACCTACTTTAAAGAAAGTCCGTTTACAACCAATCACCAATATTCTATCCAAAAATGGGGCTTTTGGGAACTTCACAAAGTGAAGAAGAAGCTTTAAGGGCGGCCGCTACCCCGCTTCAAATCCACAGACTGGACTCCAAATATTCCACAGACACATCAGCGTCGTCGGCATATGAAACTGCCTCCGAAGCAGCCTACGAGTCGTCTGTCTATGACTCGGCCCTGCATGTGGCCCAAGATCACGACGATGCAAGCACAATCCGTAATGTTGGCCCTGCTCTTGACTCTGACAAAAAGGAGGCGGTCAAGGAGCAATCTTCCGAGTCAGGGGAATCGGCCACAAATGCCACAAATGCTGCAGGTGCAGAAATTCTCGGTGGTGAAACACACGATGTTCCAAGTGGTCCTGTCAAAGTCAGCGACTTGCAGTGGGACGGACCAGACGACAAGGCCAACCCGTTCAACTGGCCGCAGTGGAAAAAGTGGTTCATCACATTCACTACGTCCAATGCGTGTTTGTGTATTTCCTTGGGGTCGTCTTTGTATGTGGAGGGAGTGCCTGAGCTCATGTCCACTTTTGGAAGCTCGCAGACTCTTGGCTTGGCGGGACTCACGTTCTACTTGATTGGTTTGGCCGTTGGGCCGGCCATTGCTGCTCCGTTGTCGGAAATGATTGGCCGCCGGTGGATCTACATCACCGCCTTTCCTGCTTCCATGCTTTTTACCATGGGTGTGGGATTATCTCACAATATGCGGAGTGTTCTTGTGTTGAGGTTTTTCAGCGGCTTGTTGGCGTCTCCTCCCATGTCCATTGCCAGTGGTTCCATTTCTGACATCTGGGCCAACGACCCCAAGGACATGTACACAGCCATGGGCCTCTTTTGCTTGGCTCCGTTTTTGGGGCCCGTGATCGGACCCATTATTGGTGGTTTTGTGGCTGAAAACAAGGGCTGGAAGTGGACCATGTGGGTTTCCTTGATGTTCTCCGGTGCTGTGTTGCCCTGCCTCTTACTATGCCCTGAAACTTACAAGCCTGCCATTTTGAAGGCCAGAGCCAAGAAGAGAGGCATTGCCATTGTGCAAGAGAAGTTTTCGCTTAAAGAGGCCATCCAGGTCAATTTGTTTAGACCTTTGGAGATGTTGGTGGTCGAACCGCTTGTTGGCTTGACCTCCATCTACATTGCCTTTGTGTTTGCCGTGTTATTCGGTTTCTTTGAGGCCTATCCAATTATTTTCAGAACCGTTTACGAAATGAACACTGGAATTTCCGGTCTTCCTTTCATTGGTGTTGGTATAGGCTTGACTGCAGCTGTGATGTTGTTTATCGTTCTCAACGAAGTCAAGTTTGCCAAGCTTAAAAAGGCACACGAGAATGGTGAAAACCCGGCTCCTGAAGCGGCCGAAAAAAGTCTTTTCATTGTTAAAGTGGGCGCCTTCCTTGTGCCCATTGGTTTGTTCTGGTTGGCCTGGACGTCCAGGAAACTGGTTCATTGGATTGTGCCCACGCTTGCCGGAATTCCGTTTGGTTTTGGTTTGTTGTGGATTTTCTTGGGTGTGGTTCTTTACTACTCCTTGTCCTTCCCTCCCGCCTACGTGGCCTCGGCGTTGGCTGCAAACAACTTGATCAGATATCTCTTTGCAAGTGTATTTCCTTTGTTCACGGTGCAGATGTACCAGAAACTCCACATTGACTGGGCCACCTCCCTTTTGGGATTCATTGCCGTGGCCATGGTCCCTATTCCATTTGCTTTCAGCAAATACGGACACAAGTTGAGGAACATCTCCAAGTACGGCTACGCTGCGCTCTTTAAGCAGAGAGCAATGGAGGAAGCAGAAAGGGAGAAGCAACAAGGGATTTCCGGACAAGAGAAAGAAGAAGAAGGCAGAATCAGCCAACGTAACTCAGGAGACGTGGCAGAGAAGGTTTAATCTTTCACTGCACTTAGGGATGAGCTACGCATAGTTAACAAAGATGGCTTAATAGAATAGAATAGCTCCAGGGACAGCAGATGATAGAGATGTTGTCTCTGAGAAGCACCCGCCACAATATATGACTAATTCGTTTGAGGAGTACACTTGTAGTATAGAAAACTGGAACATAAGTTCGCTGCATTACCCCCACAATCAGGATACACGTTATGGGATAAAGAAGAGTATGTGATTTAAGAAGCATATCAACTAGCTAGTAAACCATGTAAACAGCTGTAAATGTTGAAATTTCGGTTGCGGCCATACCAAGTGGAAAATACTGTTTCCCGTCCGATCAACGTTAGTCAAGCCACTTAGGGCCACAGTGAGTAATGCAGTGGGAGACCATGTGTGAAATTGTGGTGCTGCAATCTTTTTGTCAAATTATCGTTGGAACCGCTGCTTTAGTGTATGCTTCAAGGCTACGGCAGTCGAAATGTATTTTTATTTATGATCGCATGGGTTTATTATTGCAGTCTCAATAGTCTAGGTCAAAAGTATCAATAGTCTAAGTCAAAAGTTTATCAATAGTCCAAGTCAAAAGTATCAATAGTCTAAGCCAAAAGTCTATTAGTAGCCAATAAGTTGATAGTCTATCAATTGCAATAGTCTATTAGTCAATAGTTCAGTGCACCTCAATCTGCAGCCATTTCCATCCTACACCTCTTCAAATTATTAAACTAGATTCAATTAACTAATATTATCGACCAGGCGTAAGCCAGCTCGCACTATTAATGCGTCCAGCTCACTATCACAGCGTCCAGCTCACTATCAAAGCGTCTAAAGCAATAATGCTGCAACACCAACAGCACCCACGGCTCCATAGTTCAAAGCAGCAGCACCATTAGCATATGCAACAGTAGGTGCAGAAGAGGCAGAAGAGGCAGAAACGGTGGTGGTGGTGGTGCTCTTATTGGAGTGACCAGGGTGAACGTCGTCAGTGTCCGAGTACAGCTGAATTCTCCATGGGGTTCCGAGGAAATCGCCGTCAGTTCTGTTGAAAGCAACTTTGTTGTCGGCCACGCCAAAACCGGAGGATCTTTTGTAAGCAAGATAACCGGTCAATTGTTGAAATCCATCTTGTGGAGTGTCAGATAAGACAACCCAACCATCGTCTTTCACATTCACGTACTTTTGCGTGTTGGTGTCGACCAAAACACCGTTGGAGTTCAAAACCAACTTCAACTTGTTGTCACCGGATGGAACCACATTGTCGCCGTCACTGGCTGGCAGGGCGTATTGGTATTGGGAACCGGATCTGATCTCGACAATCTCAAGAGATTGACCTGCAAAAGCGGTGGCGAGAAGAGCCAAGAGTGGTAAGTATTGCATTTTTAGAGTAGTTGGAAAGATTGTTTTCGGAAAGAAAGCTGAGGATTCAAATAATGTCGAAACACAGACTCTTTATATATCCCCACAATAAGATTTAAATAAGCTTTCAATGTCTCGTTGGGTGGTTGCAACATGCAGTGTGGCGTGCATGCTTTATGTGCGTTTTCCCAAAGGAGAAGGCACTTGAGCAAAACGGTGCGAGGTCACCCCAATATAGCAGCACTGTGGAGACGGCAGGATAAAAATAGAAACAACGTGCATCACCAGCGTCCAAACATGTGGATTTCCCCTTTAAAGGGTCTTTTCCTTGCTCTGTGGCTGCAGCCGCACATGCGACCAAAGCCACAATCGGCCAAGCCACAGCATCAGCCGTGTGCTGGTTGCAGTTTGAGATGCACCACTTAAGGTGTGCATGTGAATTGTGGTGTGATTAGTTGGAGTGAAATATGTTATTTTTAGTTCTGCTTTAGTGAAGCCACCACAAGCAATGTGAAATCGTTATTAGCAGTAAATTCTACAGAGGATTTCTGCAACTGGTCAATATCCACACAATTGATGGAACTTGCCATTTCCACTTTGTGAGTTACCAGCACAGAATTAAGCAGAAACCGCAGAATTAAGCAGAAACCGCAGAATACGCAGAAACACAGAATACGCAGAATACGCAGAAACACAGAATACGCAGAATATGCAGAATAACGCATGATCTTGTCGCTTAGAGTTTCGTTTTCCATGCACTGAAACGAAGCAAAGTCTTGACCTATCCATCCTAACACTAAAAGCCTCCACTTGCAAATTAAGCAGGCCTGTGTGGATGGAGAATTTCGTAGAATACAGTCGTGAATTCAACTTAAACAATTTGAGTATCTGGTGTTACATTGGTGTTCGGTTTAACAATTGTTGCTAATTTATTAGGTATGCGATATTACTCCATTAGGACTAGATAATCAGCACGAATGTACCGATTTGTACAGTAGCTGTGAATCGAAGATTTCAGAATACGCACCTATCAACCATTTGTTTATGTACACATCAATTATGATAGACATCTTGCCCGACTTCAAAGATGTTCAAGACAATTTTTGTAAACCCCAATTCCCAAGTCTATATTTGAAAGACCATGTTTACTAACTTGATTCTAGAATCGAACATCTCACTCATATACATCTCAGTTATATACATCTCAGTTATGGCAGAAGCAGATACCACATTAAACATATCATTAAATTAAATAGTCGTCACGCCTATACAGACACAGTCTTCTCCTTTTCACTGGAAGAAGGCGAGTTCAGCGTCATCAAGTCGCCGTTGGCGTTTTCAGAGTGCTCCAACTCAATCTTACGTGCAAGATCAGCATCGGAAGCAATAGGCACCGAAGGCTCCCAGGAAGCCGATCTCCAGGCAGGAACACCCTCTTCCCACAACTGACCAATCTCCTCCAATCTCTTGCCCTTGGTCTCAGGGAAAAAGAAGAACACGTGGATGAACATGCATCCACAGAAAGTAGCGTACACACAGTAGGTTTTCCACGTGATGTTTCTGAAGGAGTTAGGAGTAAACATGGCAATGGCAAAGTTGAAGATCCAGTTGGCCGAGGTGGCAAGAGCAGCTCCTCTTTGTCTAGATTGGGAATCTCCCCAAACCTCGGAACAGTACACCCAAATTCCGACACCCCAGGAAAAGGCAAACGAACACACGAATAAGTAGCAGCAGGCAATGACTCCCTTGGCAGCATCCTTGTGTTTGTCAGGAATGGAGATTCTAACCGTGTCGGAAATGTACTTTGGCTCGGAGTAGGTGGCCAAGATTCCGGCCACACCAAATTGCCAGGCCATCATGGCGGCGGCGCCAAACAACAAAATGGTACGTCTTCCAACAAGGTCCAAGCAGAACAAAGCGGGAATGGTGACCACGGCGTTCAAAATGTACTGGATCAAAGAAGGCACCAAGTTGGTGTTTCCCTCGTAGCCGGCCATCTGGAAAATATACACAATGTAGTACATCATGACGTTCATTCCGGTCAACTGCTGCCAGATCTGGGCAAAGATGGCGGTGATGGTTCTTTGTCTGTACTTCTTGGTGAAAAGATCGGCGTACGTGAATTCCTTGGCGTGTTCGTCAAGCAACAACTGGTCTTTGATTTCCGTCAATTCGATCTGCACATTGGCGTCGGATCTGTCACCTTTGGCTTGGATGTTGGCCACCACAATCTCGGCATCCTCCCAGTATCCTTGCTTAGCCAACCATCTTGGAGACTCTGGGATAAAGAAAAGTCCCACGAGCAAAATGATACCTGGCACCATTTGAACACCCCATGGGATTCTGAAAGAGGCTTTACCGTTGATGTGAGCACACCCGAAACCAATCAAGAACATGATGAAAATACCCAAGGTCACCGAGAACTGGAAGATACCTCCAATGGTACCTCTGATTTTTCTAGGGGCCATTTCGGAGCCGTAAACTGGGGCCACCGACGAGCCAAAACCAATACCCCATCCGGAGATAATACGGCCACAGATCAACTGGGCTCTGTTCATGGAAGAACACTGCACGGCGGCACCAATAATCCAAAGAATGGCGCAAATCAACAAGGAGGCACGTCTTCCGAAAGGCTCGGACACGAACGTGGAGGAAAGAGAACCAAAGAAGGATCCCAAACTCATACAAGCAGTGATGAAACCTTGTATTTCCGAGCTAGGAGTGCCGAACTGGTGCAAGTATGGGTGATTGTTCACAAAGACGGACATGGACGAAATGTCAAAACCAAACATCATACCGGAGATACAAGAGATGAAGGCAATAACATAGACGTTGTGAATATTAGGAGTTCTGTCGAGGAAGTTTCTGAACTTCAAGGCCGGAGCCACAAGCTTTTCTTCGTAGCCCATGATGAGAAACAAGAATGAAACAGAAAGTAAAGAGCATGTAGATTCGTGGGGAACCCGCTGGTATTTATATCAGGGAATTCCGGGGAAACGAACCTGTGCAGCTGAAAACATCTTCTCGCAAATGTTTAGCAGATGTACAGGTCATCCGACATACATGACGCATGTTGGTCATGCCATTTGGGGAAGCGGGTGCCGCGTAAAAGCGGCTTTAAAAAGACGGATCTGGCGCTGGAATTTTACTGATTTGAAACCATTGGAAGAACTGGTAAACACAACCCCGCTTTTGTTACTAAACTGTGCATACTTTTCCGATTGTCCGGATGCAGCAAGCCACTCTGCGGTTCGACCCCGGATAATCCCTCAAGTTGTATGCCGGCATCCTGCATAAGCGCGCGTCACGCTGGAGAATCCAATTAGTGTTATGAGCGCCGGGATCACCCCAACTTCTCCGCTCTTCACTAATTCGTAAACTTGCAAGCGCAACTTTAGTCAGCAGACGAAATGGGACCATATGCCGAGTACTCTGCATATCCAGTTATTTCTACATTGCAATTCTTTTTTAATTTGTATTTTCAAATCTTTTATACTCTGTACATTGTTTAACCGTATTTGTAATGCACTAGAAGCCTCAACCCGTAAGTGCGCTCTAGCCCCGAGTCACGGAAGAGAGACGCCTGCATACATGCTGGAACCTAATGTCGCGCATGCGAGTGCTCGCATATTCCTCCGCGCACCCCAAAGTGCATCGCGTGATGCGCGAGGTTGCATCGAAAGTCGCAAAACTTTAAGTTGCATCGAAAGTCGTAAAACTTTAAATTGCATACTCTAAAACGCATGGTGGCCGGGGTCCCGCAAAACGCCTTGTCTACTGAAGCTCGATGATGCATGCGCCCATGGCGGGCTTGGACTCCACGATGGCATCCTCGAGCTCGGCGGCGGTGATATCGGGCCACCGTTTGCGGTAATACTGCTCAACCAACGCGTTTCTGAGCGCCGCCACTTTGTCCACAGTCGTCAAATGCACGATACAGCCTCCGAACCCTGCACCTGTCACCCGGGACCCGTAGGAGCCGTTGGCCGTTCCCAAAGAGCACAAATCGTCGCAGGCGGGCGTGGAGGCGTGATTTAAGTCACGTGTAGAGTCCTGCAGGCTGTTCATCAACGCACCCAACTTGTGCAAATAGTCGGTGCCGTTGCCGCAGAATTCTCGAGACAACTGGATGGTTTGCAACACCCGAAGCGCGTCACCGTACACGTGCTTCATGCGGCGGTATATGTTAAGTAGCTCGTATTTCACCGGAAATTTGGACAAATACTTGTGTGCAAATTCGGCTTCGGAAACCCCGAGCCGCGCGGCCGTATGTGCAGTCAGCATACCATTCCGCTCCGATTCCAGGAATAATGTCTCCGTGAGCAGAAGCATGGATTTCAAGCACGTGATGCCTAGCTCGATGTCGGCGCCATCCCAAGGAGCCAAATGCAACTTCTGTGTGCAGTACGCATCAAGACTGCCCCGCAATGTTGCTGTGTGGATATTGGAATCCTGGGCCGGATGCAAACTGTGCACGTGAGCAATCAAATCAGCCGCCACTGCCACTTCCACCACTCGCAAATTGTAATTCGATGGTGCGGTTTCCGTTTTATTGGCAGTGACAAGCGAGTTGGTGATCAAAAAGCAGATTTCGGGGCGGACCTGGGGCAACCGGAAGGGGACTGCATTCAACGTGGGCTTGAACAGAATCAACAACACTTTGCCGTCTTCACCGTTAATAGATGCACTCTGGTCCATTCCGCCGTTGCTTAAGCCAACATAGTGCTCGCAAACAACGGTGATTTTGGTCAAATCGCCTTTGCTGATGCTGTCTTCGCCATTGACCTTCAATGTCGCCAATGTCGCGGCGATGCAGAAGGCGGCAGATGACGACAATCCGCCACCGGCAGGAACCGTACCGTCAAAGACGGCGTTGAATGCACGCATAGGCTGGCCGTCCTGTAAGAAGCCCTTTTCAACCAAGTAGTTGCGTGCTACGAGCAAGCCGCATTTAAAGTAGTCTGCCCACAGAGGTGCGACATTGTCGATGACGATGTCGTGCTCGTGGAGAGGTACGGGGATTGTGGACTTTTGGAACTTTTGGTTGGTGTTTGCAATGACAATGTCGCTTCCACTGGATGCGGCGACTGCGGCGACGACATCCACTTCGATGGCCATGGGCAACACGGAAAAATGGCAGTAATCAATGTGCTCTCCGATGACATTGACACGGCCTGGTGCTCGGGCGACAAATGTCGGCTCGCCATGGAAGTGGGAGACAAATGTCTCCTTCACGGAGTCGTACCGCTGGCGGTGGCTGTCCGGATTGGCGTAGAAAGAAATGTCGTGGATGGTGGGCACCGACATTGTGTATGCTATTGATGTCGTTGGGGTAGGAAGTGGTGGTTTTATGAGTACCGTGCCGGCTCCCCACACCGCGCTCTTGCACATAGCACGGAATCAGCAAGCAGATGAGGTGTCCTGCAGAAATGCCGCTGCGCGCGCGGAGAGTAAATCCGGAGTGCGTCTTCGGCGGAATTGTACAGAGCCGAGCTGCCGCCCCGCCAGCGTTCTAGGGGTTTCGGAAAATTGCCTAGTAGTGAAAATCAATGGGCCGAACGGTATGGAGTCAATCCGAACTCCCATAAAAACCGCGGCCGTTTCGGACCATTTTTCCGTCCGCATCTACTCCGGATATGGCGCGCAGCACGCGCGGGCTGTATGCAGGCGCGCGACATGGAGGGCCAAGACGACATGTTATAAGACAAAAACCAAGACATGTTATAAGACAGACACAGCAGTTGGCACTAACCATCACAACAATGACCACACAAAAGGAATACATTCTCATCACCGGCGGAGCCGGGTATATCGGCTCACATACTGCCGTGGAGCTCATTGAAAACGGCTACAATGTCGTGATTGTGGACAACCTCGTCAATTCCAGCCACGACGCTGTGGCCAGAGTCGAGTACATTGTGCAAAAACACGTTCCCTTCCACAAAGTGGATATCTGCGACCACGCCGCTCTAGCAGATGTGTTTTCCCGCTACAAAATCACGTCGGTGGTTCACTTTGCCTCGTTAAAAGCCGTGGGTGAATCTACAAAAGTGCCCTTGGACTACTACTCCAACAATTTGACGGGCACCATGACGCTTCTCTCCGTGATGAAAAACGCCAATGTTAAGACGTTTGTTTTCAGCAGTTCGGCCACCGTTTACGGCGACGCCACCCGGTTTGAAAACATGATCCCTATTCCTGAACATTGTCCCACGGGCCCTACAAATCCCTACGGCCGCACAAAACTCGTGATTGAGCAAATGCTCAGCGATTTGTGCAATTCTGACGACACGTGGCGGGTG
This sequence comes from Metschnikowia kipukae, assembly GCA_002370135.1. NCBI lineage: Eukaryota > Fungi > Ascomycota > Pichiomycetes > Serinales > Metschnikowiaceae > Metschnikowia > Metschnikowia kipukae. The sequence continues at coordinate 26,286 of NKZJ01000105.1, forward strand.
GCGGTTTTGCGGTACTTCAACCCAATCGGCGCCCACCGGTCGGGGCTTATTGGAGAGGACCCTTTGGGCGTGCCCAACAACCTTTTGCCGTTTTTGGCTCAAGTGGCGGTCGGCCGCCGAGAAAAACTTTCCGTGTTTGGCAACGACTACGACAGCCACGACGGCACGCCGATCCGGGACTACGTGCATGTGACGGACTTGGCCCGTGGCCACGTTTCGGCGCTCGACTATCTTCGGGACCTCAACCCCGACGCCGGGCTTTACCGCGAATGGAATCTCGGCACGGGCACGGGGTTGACTGTTTTCGATGTGTTCCATGCGTTTTGCAAGGTGATCGGCCGGGAATTACCGTATGAGGTAGCGCCGCGTCGGGCGGGCGACGTGCTCAACTTGACGGCCCGCCCCGACCGGGCCAACTCCGAACTCAAATGGGCCGCCAAGTTATCCGTGGAGGATGCATGCCGTGATTTGTGGAAATGGACCACGGAAAACCCGTATGGGTATAGCTCCGACAATTGCCGCAGCTCGGCGTTCGGCGCCGACGCCGACGCCCGAAACCGCCTCCACAGAGTTTCGTTCGGCGACTTTTCCGTCTGCATCGCCAACTATGGCGCCACCATCCAGGATGTGCTGCTTAATGGCCAGCACTACGTGCAGAACTTCGGCAGTGTGACGGGTTACCAGGCGGCCGAAAACCCGTATTTCGGCGCCACGATTGGGCGTTGCGCCAACCGCATCGGCGGCGGCGCTTTTACGGTGGACGGCACCAATTTCAACGTGACAAAGAACGAGGGAGAAAACTCGCTTCACGGCGGCGCTGCTGGTTACGACAAACAGTATTTTCTCGGGCCCGTGACGAAACAGGCCGGGAAAAATGCACCCGTGACCATGCAATTTGTGCACGTGGACGCCGACGGCAGCGACGGGTACCCTGGTGATGTCGTGTGCCATGTCAAATACACCATTACGGAAAATAGCGTTGCTGTGGAATACGAGGCCAGAATCGCTGCATCCTCGGTTCAAAACTCCACCGTCGTGAATCTCACCAACCACTCATATTTCAAGGTCAACAACAATGCCACGATCGACGGCACAAAGGTGACGGCCGCCAGCGGCCGCTTTTTGGAGGTGGACGAGAACAAGTTGCCCACGGGTCAAATTGGCACTTGTTCCGTGGACTTGGTCTCGGGTCACGTGCTCTCCCACTCTCTGGTGTTTGACCACTGTTTTGTCGTTGACGAAAAGGACTGGGTGTTGGACACAAGACAGCGGCCTCTTCGGGAGATTTTCCGGGCGCAAGACGAAGATTCGGGTGCTGCTGTGACTATTTCCTCTACCGAGCCTTCGTTCCAGTTTTACACCGGAGATGGGGTTTCTGTTTCGGGAAAGCTGGCCCGCTGTGGATTCTGCATTGAACCCAGCCGGTACATTAATGCTGTGAATGTTGCAGATTGGGCGCCACAGGTGGTGTTGAGAAAGGGGGAAGTCTATGGTTCGGTGTCCAAGTACACATTTTCATAGACTCACCAAGTACACACTCTACAAATACTACTAATACTACATTAAGAAAATACTACTCTACTGAAGTCAATTAAATTACATCTTTAATAAAAAAAGCATTCCACTCGGGCATTGTGTTAACACCAAATACTTATATACTTGGGACCCTGATCCCATTCACCAACTCTACAAGTCCCTTCTCCAAAGAAATCTCTTGTTTCCAGCCCAAATCCTCAATCTTCTCGTACGAAATAGCGTACCTCCCGTCATTAAAAGGACGGTCTTCAACATACTCCACATGCTTCAAGTATTCTAAGTTGGAAGTTTCGCTTCCATAGAATACGCCAAACATGCGAGCCACAAGCTCCAAATTTTGCAATTCACAGTCACTTCCAACATTGTAGATCTCCTCGTACCCAAATCCCTCCTCCATTGTTCGGTGGACGGTATCCACAGCCCGAACAAAATCTTGCACGTGTAGATAGCGCCGTTTTTGGGCGCCCGTGCCATGGATTGGGATTTTCAGCACATCTTCCGACTCGGCGCCGTGCTTTTCAATTTCCAAAAGTGTTTTTAATACTCGTGGCACCAATTTTTCCTCGTGCTGCCGAGGGCCATAGATATTGTTTGCCCGTACAATAGAAATGGGACATCCATAAGCAGAACGGTATGAATGGAGAATCAAGTCACATGCGGCTTTAGTGGCTGCATATGGATTAGACGGTAGTAGTCTTGCATCTTCGTCCACTAGTTGGTGTTCTGTTTGCTCACCATAAACTTCATCCGTGGAGATTTGAATAAAGTTGTAGGTCATATTCTTCAGATTATTAATTCCATCAATTCTATCAATTCCTTCATCTGTGAGTGTTTTCCCATTTCTCTTTAAAATCGCCTCAAGGAGGCGGTGTGTGGCAAGTATGTTGTTGGAGGAAAAGTAAACTGGATTTGTAAAAGACCTATCCACACAACTTTCAGCAGCAAAGTTGATCACCGTCACGTGGCGTGCCTTTTCAAATTCTTGGTCAATTATTGAAGATATAGGATCGACTGCCAAATCCACTTCTAGAAACGTAAAGTTCTCGTGAACAAGAGCGTTTTGAAGATTTTGCAACAGGTTGCCTGAAGCATAAGACAATTTGTCAAGACATGTCACCGTAGCATCATTGTAAGTTGCAAGAATGTAATCCACCATATGGGAACCTATGAAGCCGGCCCCGCCAGTCACCAAAAAATGCTGGGCCATGTCTTGAGTTAGTAAGGAACATCATTGACAAGAGAGTTTAAAGGCGGCCTGTGTGCAGGTCTGGGGTAAAAGTCGGCTGGACACTTGTTCGAGCCGGCTGGAAGCATCTGATGTTGCGCTGGGCTGCTGCATGTCGCGCAGCACCAGCAGGGGTGTCCAGCGCGACATACATGATGGTGCCGAACAAGCAGCCCATTCGGCCGTGCGCCTGCGCGGTCTGCACATAAACCGCAGATTCGGGGAAATCCCCACCCCGCTTTGGCCTTGCGCGGCATCTCCCCGGAAAAACACCGCGTCACGCCAAATCCGTTACCCTATCTGCACTTGTTCCGTGCATTTCTCCGTGTCCGCGAAAACACAATTCCGACCTAGTCAAATTTCGACCTAGCACCAATAATTCCGACCCGCTCACCACAATTCCGATCCACTAAACATCAATTCCGACCTAGCCACCAACAATTCCGACCCACTATTCCGATCCGCTCACCACAATTCCGACCCGCAACTACACATTTTCCGTGTCTTTCTTTCTACCAAATCCGGCATCGACTCCATAAATCTCCTTCTTTTGCAACACATTCGAAACAAATTCGAAACACCCTCTTTTTCTTCTGTGTCCAATATGTTTGACTTCACTGATCATTCCCATAGACGGTTAAACCCCTTAACCAATGAACACGTGTTATGCTCCCCACACAGAGCCAAAAGACCCTGGCAAGGAGCCCAAGAAAACATCTCCGCCAACAACTCACCAAGTTACGACGCCAAATGTTATTTGTGCCCTGGAAATTCCCGTTCGGAAGCCGGAAAGGAGAATCCCAAATACTCTTCCACATATGTGTTTCCAAACGACTATTCAGCAGTCCACCAATCACAACCCGACTGTCCCGAAAATGTCCTAGATACACAAGACAAAACCACCAACGACCTCAAACACAAACTCTTGAAAGTCAGTGGCGTAAGGGGTCAATGTTTTGTGATTTGTTTCAGCCCAAATCATGCACTCACTTTGCCCCTCATGGCTGCAAAAGAAATCGAGACCGTGATTGCCACGTGGCAACAACTCTACAACGATACACAAACGCAAGCTCGGGATTCCGCTGCTCCTTATAAATACCTCCAGATTTTCGAGAACAAGGGCGCCGCCATGGGCTGTTCCAATCCACACCCCCATGGCCAGGCGTGGTGTTTGGATGTGGTGCCCACAGAGGTCAGCACGGAATTTGCCAACATGCAAAAATACCGTCATTTGCACGGCTCCCACCTTTTGGGTGACTACGTGCAGTTGGAGCTTGCAGAGCGGACCCGTGTGGTGGTGGAAAACGAGCTGTTTGTGGCGGTGGTGCCGTTCTGGGCCATGTGGCCTTTTGAAACGCTCGTCATGGCCAAGACTCACGTGGCCTCCGTGGCAGACTTTACTGCTGCCCAAACGTCGGATTTGGCGCTCGTGATCAAGGCCTTGACCATCAAGTATGACAACTTGTTCAAGACGCTGTTTCCCTACTCCATGGGCATGCACCAGGCGCCGTTGAATGCGTCGGACGAGGAGAAGAAGAACTCGTGGTTTCACATGCACTTTTATCCGCCATTATTGCGTTCTGCTACGGTCAAGAAGTTTTGTGTGGGGTTTGAGCTTCTTGGGGAGGCTCAAAGAGATTTGACCAGTGAACAAGCGGCTGCTCGTTTGCAGGAATTGAGTGGAGAAGTTCACTATTTGGACGAGCTTAGCCAGTAATGAACCATCTGTATATACTTCCAGCATATTTATTCATATTTCCATCTGTACATTCATTCATAAGGTCCATCTGTACATTCATTCATAAGGTCCATCTGTACATTCATTCATAAGGTCCATCTGTACATTCATTCATAAGGTCCATCTGTACATTCATTCATGAGGTCCATCTAGTACTTACATTCATTCATAAAATCTTCTTTGGTTGCCATATTTTATGCCATTTATAATTAACCATCATTTGATTCCATCATTCATATCTATTGTCTAGTTCTGGAGCTGTGCATCGTTCCGCATAGCAACGGATCCTGTGCCTGCAAACAAATCCAGACCATGGATCTTCTTTTCAATGTTTGGAGATCCTCCAGTAGCTCCATATCCACCTCCTCCCGGAGTCCGGATGATGAAACGGTCTCCCACAGCGGCACTAACTGAAGCCTTTCCACCAACATTCACCTCTTTATAGTAATAACTGCCGTCTTCAGATTGCAACTTGCGTGCCCAGATATTCTGGCCCCGTTCTCCATCCTCTCCACCATTAAGTCCATGTGGTGCAATCACTCTTCTTTCCGACAAAATCGACGCCGTGACTGGCACCCGAAACTCAATGTCTCGAACAACTCCACATCCACCGGAATGTGCTCCTGCACCGCCCGACCCCTCCCGGATACTAAACTCCCGGATAAGAACTGGGTACCGCTTCTCAAACACCTCGGCATCCGTGATTCTTGTATTGGTCATGTGCGTATGCACTCCATTGACACCATTCCATGAGGGCCCTGCTCCGTGTCCTCCAGCAATAGTTTCGTAGTAGCCAAATCCTTGCACATATCTGCCACTCTCGTCATTTCCGCCAATTCCAAACGTAAAGTTGTTGCAACACGACTGCGAGTTGGCTGAAGCCAGGAATGCACTAAAAATGCACCCCGTGATAATCTGTGATGTACACACATTGCCTGCAACAACAGCACATCCTTGGCTGGGGTTGAGAAGAGACGATTCAGGAATAATCACCTTCACGGGCTTCAAACATCCCTGGTTGAGAGGAATTTGCTCATCCACCAAGCACCGCAAACAGTAAATGATCGCAGAGTATGTGATAGCCACCGGCGCGTTACTATTGGCGTATGCCTGGATTCCAGTGCCGGTAAAATCAAACACCACCCGTTCATCTTCGGCGTCCTCGTAGATCTTAAGACAAATCTTGGACCCGTCATCCATATAGTCCACGCACTCTAGCGCCTTGTCCAGTTTTCTGATGACTTTCTTTAACATTTTCGACACGGTAGTAGCGGCATTGTCTTGAATAGCACCCATGTATCTGATGATCGTGGGCAATCCAAATTCTGCAACGAGTTTGTCAATCAAGCCAATTCCCTTTTGGTTGGCGGCAATCTGTGCTTTCATGTCACTGATATTGTCACTCAACCGCCGAGTGCCTGAGCAACCTGGCACCTTTGCCGGCTCATTCAAGAGTAAGTCCACCATTCTGGCCTCCTGAAACTCGCCATTCTTGACAAGCAATTCGGAGTAAATCATGGCGCCCTCCTGCTCCAAGAATTTGGAATTGGGCGGCATAGAGCCTGGCAACAATCCTCCAATGTCCGAGTGATGAGCTCTGGAGGCAACGTAGAAGATAATCTTGTCATTTTCAAACGCAGGCGAAATGATGGTTATGTCCGGTAAATGCGTTCCTCCGGCCATTGGATGGTTGGTCACAATCACGTCCCCCGGCAGCAACTTTCCCTTCCATAAGTCAGCCTGAAACTTAACACAGGTAGACATGGAGCCAAGATGCACAGGCACGTGAGGAGCGTTGGCCACGAGGTTACCATCGGCATCAAACAATGCACACGAAAAGTCTAATCTCTCTTTCACATTCACAGACACGGACGTTTTTTGCAAAGCAGATCCCATTTGCTCTGCAATGTCCATGAAACGATGACCAAAAATGGAAAGAAGAACTGGGTCTGGTGGGGATGCGAGATCAGAGTTTTGCTTGCTTCCAGAAATGCCCTTTTTCGTGGTGTTTTCAATGGTGATCACAACATGACTCTTCAAAATCAAAGCCACAGAGTTTGGCGGAACAATGTTGGTTTGCGTTCCGTCGGCAATAATGGCAGGTCCATGGATCTCGCTGCCCACGTCCAAGTTTTCGAGCAAAAACACTGGTGTGGCGAGGTCGCTCGAGTCAAACCGAACATTTTTAGTGAAAGCCACCTTTTTCTCGTCGACGCGGGAGATGCTTCCGGACTTCTTCAAAGATTCCATTTGGTCATCAATGTATGCGTCTTGGTCCCTGTTGGACTTTCCGATAGCTCTGACTCTGATATCATCAACCACGATTTCTTTGTCAAAAACAAAGCCAAACTCTCTCTTGTGCATGGCCAAAAAGGTACTCTTGAAGTCCCAGCTTTCTCCTTTGGGAACCATGATTGCAGACTCGGTGCCCACGAACCTCAAGTTGAGGTATTGCTCATAGACAATGGCCGAGTCATCAAAATTCTGCGCCTTGAGAATGCGTCCAGCTCTTTCTTGAAGCTTCTCAAATCTTGCTGCAAGGTGTTGCTGATTTTCGGTCGTCAAATTGACAGATGAAGGCTCTTGTACATCTTCAACCACATCAGCCAATGCCATTCCATATGCAGACAAAACAGACGAATAGCGATGGATTAACACAGTAGAAACACCAAGCGATTCGGCAATCGCCACTGCATGTTGTCCTCCAGCACCACCGAAAGACACAAGTCGATGTGCTGCGGTCACGTGGCCCTTGGCTTCGACCAATTGCCGAATAGGACGAGCCATGGTCTCATTTGCGACTTTGATGAATCCAAATGCAACTTCGTGTGCAGTCATGGGTGGTCTTCCAGGATTGGCGTCGTTAATCTCCTTGGTCAAGGCTTCAAATTTGACAGTAGATGCCTCGAGGTCTAAGCTTTGGTCCTCGTTTGGTCCGAAAATCTTCGGGAAATACTCAGGCAATAGTCTTCCCAAGAACAAATTGGCGTCAGTGACAGTCAAAGGGCCTCCCTTCCTATAACATGCAGGGCCAGGCTCGGAAGAAGCGGACTCAGGGCCCACATGGAATAGCCCGTTCTTGTATGTCAATATCGATCCACCTCCAGCAGCCACAGTGTTGATGTCCAATTGGGGACTCTGTACAGTGACTCCAGCAGTGACTGTTTCGAAAACGTGGAAAAACTTTCCTTCGCCGTAACGAGAAACATCCGTGGAGGTTCCACCCATATCGAAACCTATAAGCGGAATCTCGTTATTTGGATTGTAACAAGTAGCAGAATAGCCAACCACACCGCCTGCAGGTCCGGAAAGAATAGCACGCAATCCAGAGAAGGAAAGAGCGTCGACCAAACCTCCGTCTGACTGCATAAAGTGGCACCGTACTCCCGCTTTGTTTTCCTGGCTGTAGTATCCATGCTTCAACCCCAACTCAAAACTCGACAAGTATTTCTTGATTTCTGGAGTCAAGTACGCATCGACAATCGACAGATTAGCCCGTGCCACAAACTTGATCATGGGACTCAAGTCACTTGATATCGACACATTTGTAAAGCCGATTTCTCGGGCAATTTGGGCCACCAAGCGCTCGTGGTCTGGGAACGTGTATGCATGCATCAAGCAGATACCAATCGACCTGACGCCGGAGTCATACAACACCTGGAGAGATGCTTTCACCGAAGCGCTGTCCGGCTTGCGTAAAACACGCACTGTTTCTGATGACAAGCCAGCCACCAATTCTTTCCCATCCGGAGACGTAACATGAGACTCAGGGTCCTCGACAAAATCCTCCAAAGTCACACGCTCATCAATTTCAACCACAGAATCATAGAGCACTTCCGGCTTCAGAATCGACAAATCGAAAATGTGCGGTCTGGACTGGTTGCCGATTTCAAGCACATCGCGGAATCCTTGTGTTGTTACCAAAGCACACTTCTCGCCCTTCCGTTCCAAAAGTGCGTTCGTGGCAACTGTCGTACCCATCCGAAGGTACTCTATGTTGTGTGTGTCCAAAGGTTGGCCACGGGGGATAGTGGTGCCGGAGAGTTTCTCAAGTAAGCGGCGAATGCCCTCCAAAGGTGCATCAGGGTAGTTTTCGGGATCCACTGAAAGTAGTTTGATGATCACGTCATCCTTTTGGTCGCCTGTACCGGGATTTCCAACGCAGTCAGTGAAGGTGCCTCCTCTCTAGAAGTTAGTTGAAGCCAAAAGGCGGGTTGTTTCGAACTCACATACATCAATGGCAATCCTGTAGCCCATTATGAAAGTCTTTTAGTGTATTGACAAATATTTGAGAACACACTATGGGCGCGTGATAGTCCCATTTTATAAAGATAAGAGCACGGAAATAGGTGCGCGATATCGCCAGCTTTGTGGAACAAACTCCGCGACTCCACAGTTTTATCACTCCAAACACCCGAACATCTTAAAGCAGTCTTACTAATCCAAACATCCTAAATCACATTTTTAAATTCCTGAACGGGCCGGATCTCTTGAGAAGGTCATTTGTTTTCTTTTCGGGTAGGTCTGATGCTTTGGATTTGTTGTAGATTCCTCGAAAATCCTCTCCTCTTGATTTTAAACCGGTTAAATGTCTTCCTTCCAGTCTGTCACAAGCATATGACCTGGTGCATGTGCAAGAATAGGGCCATCAATTTCTTTTGCTAAAGACAAAGCCGCAACCTGAGCGGTGACGCCGCATGCCCAGAAGAAAGGGATCTCGTCTTCACCGATGTCCGTTGACTCTCCGTAGTCTGGCACTTCCACGTTTATCCCCAACTCTTTGGCAGCAGCATATCCATGTGCAATGGGAGGCCCATGCAGCTTCTTAAACTTCCCTGTAATCTCATAGATCTGCTCCGCGTGACATGCTTTGTATGGCCTCATACTCACCACGCATGGCACATTTATAAATCGGCCACTGTCGGTGAGAGTCCGAGTGGTGCGGTACATCGACACCACTTTCCCCTGCAAGGCATTCCTGGAAGGGAGACCTGCTGCCGCCAACGCAGCTTCAAATGAAAAAGAGCATCCTATGAGGAAACCCACGTGGTCAGGCTTCCAAAGATTCACTATATCTGTTGGCGAATCTATTAGCACCCCATCCTTATAAACAGTGTATCGCGAGAAGTCTCTGCGCAAATCAAAATCTCCATCTTCTATTAATGTCGAGTCATTGAGTTTGGTTGGATTTCCAACCTCTGTGTATCCAAGTAACGGACACGGGGTCGCGTTCTTCTCGCAGAGATCTTGGAAGTCCAGAGCCAACTCCAGAGGTAGCACCACTAAATTAGCCTGCGTAAAACCATCGCATACGCCAGATGTACCTCCAGTGTGGAGGCCGTTCCGACATCTAAGCCTAAACTCTTTTGGGTTCATCTTGACGCGTGGACAGGATGTCGGCCAAAAGCTTGTCTTGAGAAGAGATAATTGCAATGTGCAGGCACGGCCCCACATCCGATCGCATTAAACCCCGGGTTTGATGTCCGCCATCTCTGGGAAGAACTCAAACCAGTCATTGACCTCAGACGTCATAAAAACGGGTGGTCCGCCAAAGGAATTGAAGTGATTGTCAGTGTGTGTTTCTGAATCTGAGTGTTGCGTCAGAGCGGCGCTGTCAAGGTTTAACAAGTGCTGCCTCTCGTCTGCCGTTAGCGCTCCGAAAATACTAGTTTCACTCTCTTTGATCTCCTCTGCGTATAATCGGAGGGCCTGTTCAAAGTTCTCTTCTGAGGTTTGCTCAAACTTGGTTTTAAGCTTGTTGTAGGAACTTCCACTGATGCTCCAAGTCAGTCTTGTATGCTTGAGCACTATCATCAACTCATAAAACCACCTGCCATGAGCACCCAGGTAGTCACCATGAGTAATCATCGATAAGACTGACAAGCTAATAATGCACAGGTACACGATCAACACTGAACAGCGGGCAGTACCGTTGAGCTTGATGAATGAATAAATGCAACAATGAAGGTCCTCAATAATCTCAATACAGATTGCAAGAGAGTTGAGCAAATTCGGCAGCTTCATGTGGTCATCTCCCACATCCACGAATGGTCTGTTGAGACATAGCAACACCATGTAGTAAAAGTATCGCATAAACATTTCATTGTTATTGTGGCCACGCTCTCGTAGCGTCTGTCGGCTCCATCTCAAGTTCGCCGGTAGCTCGTCCCGCCACTGGAGGAGCTGCTCATTATAATTCTTCATCAACTTCAACTTCGCATCAATGCTTGGATCAGCCGGGCTGTTGGTAGAATTTCCTGATGAGCCTGGTCCCTTTGAAAATACATTTTCCATCATCTCGTCTGATATTTTAGCCAAGTTGATGATATTCAAGAGCGGGTTTGAAATGTCGATGTATGGTGCTTTCTCATCCCCAGGTGCACCAGGGTATGTATAAGGCTCGATCCATTCGAGGGCAGGCATATTGGCCGCAATCGGAATGGTGGAGTCATCCACTTTAATCACGGAGGTGCGCCCCAAGATCAAGCTAATGAAGCGATCTGCCATGAAGGTGCCCCAGAAGATTCTGCTCCGAACTCCGATAGAAAGCTCGGTGTTTTGGTTCACTGGATCTTCCCGAAGAAGCCATTTTTCAGGCCGTAGGTGGAACCCAATTCCATAACCCATGCGGATAGCATTCCCAGTAAGCATCCAGCCTGTGTTGATTTTGGCATTATAGATATCATAGAGGCCCAACAACATATAGGCTTGAAGCAGGCCTATGGATGGCGAGTCAAGAGAGCTCATGAGCATGTCACGGGCGTTGCGGTAAAACAGACTAGCAAGCTGCCGTAATACATCGTCTTGTGCCATTGAAGCGCCAACGCAGCAAATAGCGTAAACAAGCTCGGTAGAGCAGTATACCCCGGGTGAATTGGGGTCAAAAAAATCAAGTAGAAACGCCTCTCGAAAGACAAAAGAGTGCATGTCCGGATACTGCCAGCGAAAGAACAACCGGATACACTCAATCACGTTCGGTGTCTCTCGGAGTTGGCGAATTTCGGCAGCGTGCTCGCGAGGCACCTGCTCCTCTGCATCGAGCACGCTTGTCGGTCCAAACATAGGGAGATACAAGCTGCGGTTCTTTGAGAATTCTTCCAGCTTGAAATAAGTTTTCTCTGCCCGTAAGACAACTGGCGAATCTGCGTTTGTGGGGGTGCTAGATACGCGTGGCGCCTCGAGGCGCTTGCCCCGACCCAAAGTCCGGAGCAATTCCAGTGTCCGCTGATGGTTTTCTGAGATTTTTTCGAGAAGACCCTTGTAGCCTGCCACGGTCTTTTCCAAGCGCTCGATTCGTTGGGTGCTATATCGGTCTTTTCTTCCATCAGATTGGGTTATGCATTTTAGCAGGAACTTGACGCAATTAGCACATGAGCCTGTGCCCGTTTCGTGACACTTCTTTTTACGAACACGGCACTCTGTGCATGCCATAGAGGCTTTTATTTGGCCCATTTGTGTTTCTTATCCGTGCAGTTGGCCGCTGCTGTGTTTGATGCACTCATTGTGCAGGTGCGGAATCTGTAGAATTGTCACTCCTCAATCAAATACCAGCCAATAATTTTAGAATCCAATCTTGGATTTCGTCAATTCTCAAATCTAATTTTAATAACAGAATAAAAAATACCTTGAGAGCTGAAAATTATGAAAATGCAAAAGCTTCACAAATTGTCACCGATCTTCAAAATGTGGCGAGATTGAAGGTACTTATAGATTTGCGTTTGTGTCAGTATATAAAGAAAATCCCTCAAAATTATGCAAGGAGTAAGTGCCTAAGGTATATAAACAGGAATTTTGTTTCACTTAGTGGGGAATCTGTCTGTAAGTGCAAGTAGGTGTGATTTGTCTGCAGGAAGTCGATACATACATCGCACGCAGCCATTCTGGAGAAACTATAAATGAACACAGCTTTTTCCCTTTCCACCCTCAAAAATACAAAACATTTGATTCAAAATGGAGGCTCAGAGTCCCAGTATTTGCAAAACCTCGACGATATGGGCGTCATGGTTAATGCAACTGCCAGCAACGAGCTGATGAGGCAAATGCTTGCTAACGACAATGAGGTTTTTGAAGCCTGTGAAGACATTTTGTCCAAGTCCTTTCTGCTTGATTTAACTTCTGATCAGGAAACTGTACTCTATGTGAGAACTCTTAGGGCAGCAGTGTTACTTTTGCGCAATCTCGCCCCTAGCAGCCCTAGGTACGTGGATGTGCCGCTTCTTTTGTTGAGCATACAGCATTTTGCTGCAAAGATTGACCATCTGAGCGATTTCTTCGACCGTTGTTTGGCATCCTACTTGCAGCTTTTGGCTAATGTGGTGCTCAAGGCAGGTCTGGAATTCTCTTGTGGCATACATATGGTGGGTGATACATTCAAAGAAGCCCTTCTCGAGGTCATTGCAAGCTCGCAAGATGCTCATCTTCAACGTCCCCTCAATATACTTTTGAGCAGAATACTCAGCAGCGAAAATGTTTCCCATTTACTAAGCGACCAGTCTCTCAATCCGCTCCTCGAATACATCTTTCGCCAATGTTCGTATGACGAATTAGAAACCTCGGAAGAGCTTCAGGTCATTATAGAGCACATTGTGACAAACGAGCTGTTTGTAACTTTTGTACAAACCCACAATTCGGACAGATTGTTGGAGATCTTTCAGCTTATCATTACCAGCAAAGAGGATTGGGATAATAGAGAACTTACGGTCTTGATTAATTGGACTTTCAATTTGTCCAAGGCATTATCCGAAGAGGCATCGAAGCTTCTCACAAGCTCTTCCGAAGATTCGGAAAAAGAATTAAAGGCTCTAAATTCCAAACTCATCAAGACTCTCGATATTGTCTCTGACCTTTGCAAATTTCATACCGTGAAAGGCTTCCTTGATCATTACAACGCCATTGACTACATTGTTTCCTTTATTCGTGTGGTCCACGAGAACACAGAGATCAACACTCCAAAGGCTCGGCAGCTATCCGCTTCTTCAGATATAAAATCCAAGAAGTTCCCAATGGTAAAGACCCTTTTAATGGAAATCCTAGCTTACTTGTGTCATGAGAGTTTGGCCGCTCAAGAAAAGGTTCGAGAACTACATGGGCTTGAAATGGTCTTGTCTAATTGTGTCATTGATAATGATAACCCTTACATTAAAGAACGATCCATTCTTTGCTTGAAATTTCTCCTCCACCAAAATAAGGAGAATCAAAAATTCGTTGCAGAACTAGAAGCAGAGAAAGTGGTGGATGGTGAGGCGCTACGAGATGCGGGTTATGAGGTGGAGATTCGGGATGGAAATGTGGAATTGAAAAAAGCTTGATAGCTATAACCTCTCCTGACGCAAACGCAAGTGAAGAATATATTCGTGAATAGCCGAACCAATTATGAGAACCGCTGAGCTACCTGACCATGGCCACGAGCTCCTCTTATGAAGTAACATCGAGTGAAACTTAAATTAGGCCTTTGGCTCCTTAGCCAACTGCTCAATGATGGTCAGTTTAACCTTTTCCAAAGATGCTTCCTCTATCAACAAGATTCTCTTCTCCTTCGAAGCCAAGACCCTTAACTCGTCAGGAAGAACATCCCGGTCAAAGGAGTAGCCCTCAATCTCGCCCAAAGCATTGTTAACAACCTCAGAGAACTTTGCCGGGTGTGCTGTGGACAACGAAATGTACTTAATATCTTTAGCACCATCCTGAGCATCTCTCTCGATGAATCTATGGGAAGTGGCAATTCCAACAGCAGTGTGTGGATCCAAGACGTATTTCTCAGAGTTGGCGGTGAAGATCTTCTTGATTGTGGCTGCAGTCTCGCTGTCAGTGACTCTCTCAGAGTCGAAATCCTTTCTAGCAGCAGCAATAACTTCCTCTGGAGTGGAGACAGAGCCAGTGGTCTTCAACTGTTGCATCCACTCGTTCAAAGTGTTGCCGGCTTTGAGATCATCTTTTGTCACGTTGTCTCTGATCAAGTACCACAACAATCTCTCGAAGTTGGAGGAGATAAGAATATCCATGGCAGGAGAAGCAGTTGCCTTGACCTCGCCGTCCTTCTCGTATCTGCCCGACTTTAAGAACCTGTCCAAAATGTCGTTTTCATTGGTAGCAATGATCAACTTGTCTGCAGGCAAACCCATACGCTTGGCATAGTAGCCAGCCAAAATGTCTCCAAAGTTACCGGAAGGCACAACGAATCTGGCCTTAATTGGCAGCTCCACCTTCTTTATCAATTGGAAATAAGAGTGGAAGTAGTATGTGGTTTGAGCCAAGATTCTGGCCCAGTTGATGGAATTGACTGCACCCACATGATACTTCTCGTTGAACTCCTTGTCTCCAAAGACTTGCTTGACAATATCTTGACAGTCGTCAAAAGTGCCCTTTACCGACAATGTGTGCACGTTAGGGTCTTCGACGGTTGTCATTTGTTCCTCCTGGATGGGGGAAATACGGCCAGTTGGGTACAAGATAAAGACAGAAACGTCTTTCTTGCCTCTCAAACCGTAGATGGCAGCAGAACCGGTGTCACCGGAGGTGGCGCCCACGACGGTGATTTTCTGTCTCTTTTCATCGTCCGTAATTCCGGCATTTCTTCTCTTCAAGAAGTACTCAAACAAGTTTCCAACAAACTGCAAGGCCACGTCCTTGAAGGCGTAAGTGGGGCCATGGAACAACTCGAGCAAATACAAGCCGGCCTTTTCGTCAAGAGGGCGAATAGGCGTGACATCAGGAGCCCGGAAGGTGGAGTAGGATCTTGCGATCAAGTCTTTGAGGTCGGCATCAGGGATTTCCTCTTGCGCAATGTACTCACGCATGATGTTGAAAGCGAGTTCCTGGAAACTAAGGTCTTTCCACTTGGAGAGGAAGTCCGAAGGCAACTGTGGAATGACAGAGGGCACAAACAAACCGCCATCCTTGGCCAAGCCGGTCATGATAGCATCCTCAAACGAAACTGCTTGGTTTTCGCCGCTGCGTGTAGATCTGTAGGCTTTTGAAGACATGTTGAGGAAAGTAGTGATAGCGATCTGATTTTCACTGTTTCCTGTGCTCACGTGGGATTTTTCATGTCACGTGTGCGCTGAGTCATGCGCGAAACCGGCGCGAATAATTTGGTTGCAAATTCTTTGTGTTCTTAATTTTTAATCCCTATGATAATCGGAGAATTTGGAGAGGAAAGAACTGGGGATATTAAAAATAGAATTTCGGAATTTTTGGTTTCAAAATGTGAAAACGGTTTTGATTAGGGCTTTAAATCGGGTTTTATTAGCGTTTTGATTCGGGTTTTATGAGGGTTTCAATTTGGGTTTGTTTGTGTTTGAATTTGGTGTTCAACAGGGGATATTAGAAATATGAAAGAGGTTCAGAATCGTGTCAGACAAAGTTAATACGGAACCAAAAATTTAGGGAATTTGGAATTGTCAAGGATTCATGAACTCCAACTTTTGTCCAATTTGCGTCTTCAATTTTGTCTTTAAATCTCTGAAATCACTGATTGGATTGTTTCAATGTCTCCTGCCAATCCATGACGGTTTCATAAACGTTTCAAATATCTGAAATATATGAATCTTTGATGACATACCATTTCGTGCCCCTTTTAATTGAAACCAACCATGTTGGCATTGTACAGTCCAAGGGATCATATTGGTACTTCGGTTACTTGCGGAATCGCTAACCCGGGATGCACGGGTTTCGCACACATTACATGGCCCATAATTGAGCCGTAGTACACATCCGTACCGAAATTGATGGCTCTGCTCTTCAAATCGAGAGCATTGGCTCTTTCATTCCAAAGAGGATTATCCACAGAATCTCAAGTTGCGGTCCAAAAACCACCCGTGCCGCTTGATTCGGTGCAAGACTTCCCAGCACAGCAAGAACATCGTCTCCAGCTTCTCCACAATCTGTTCCGAGACTCTCAGATCTCCTACTCTCTCGGCTATGGTCTGGGCGTTATACAGCAAGCCGGATATACCGGCGGAGCAAAGCCCCAAGTGGATTTGATCCATATAGTGGAAGATCCTATGCAGTTTCATCAAAGCAACTCGGCCGCACATCCAAACCACTACTCGGCGCTACTAAAAGTCGGATTTCCCATCATGAAACGTGTTCAAGACATGGGCGCTGGTGTCTACTTTAACCCCTATGTCACAATGGCCGATAGCAACCTTAACACAACTGTGGTAAAGTATGGCGTGGTATCTAAACAGGTGGCTTTAAATGATTTGATGCAGTGGAACTCACTCTACATTGCAGGACGGCTTCATAAGCCTGTGAAATACATCCACGCAGTGGACGACAAGCTCAAGGCGGCCAACGAGTATAATCTAGATAGTGTGTTTTCTCTAGCGACGCTTCTCTTGGGTAAGAAAACGGCGCACGTGAGCCTACCTCAAATCTTTGAGCAAATTGCCTCCATCTCATACATGGGCGACCCCCGGATGCTAGTGGGCGGTGAAAATCCCAATAAAGTGAAAAACATAGTGTCTCGCCAGCAGCCACTTTTCGAAAAGTTGTACGCTAGGGCGTTAGCTCGATCACAGGAGCTGCAGATTCTCAACAAGTGTGGCGATAAGTTTTCCGTGCAATTGAAACCCAAGTCCATTTCGTCGCTTTTGAACAATCTTCCGGGAAATTTCAAGCGTCGGTTGCTACTCTCTTACAAATCCAAGTACTCAAAGCATCTTGAGCAAGACAAACAAGCTCGCGAGTTTGTTGGCGGCAATATATCATCACTCATTGATAATGAGAGCCCTTATCTTAATGCTGTTTCTGGTGACAAGTATTTAAGATGGGCGCTACGGAACACCATTCTGGGTATCATTGCCTATCCTGCGTTGGTACAATCAGCGAAGGGAGTTTTTACTGCGGGAATTGTTAAATCAGCCAAATATGCATGGGAGAAAAAAATGAAAAGCTTGCTGAAAAGGTGATGAATGAATACTATCTCAACAAGTTATTTACTTCGAAATTACTTTGAGCTGTTCGCCTCTAGATGAGGGACACTCATTTATGATGAACGCTCGACACAAAGGGTATTCTCGAACCCAATCTTTCAAGCAAAATGTGATATCTTGACCCTTCACACTGATGAATGACACTTCAATTTGATCATTACTTCAAACTGATGAGTGACAATTTAAACTGGTGATTGACCTTTTAAACTGATTCACACTGAAAATGTCTTGTCAAGGAGTCTTAACTTCAAGACCTCCCCCTCTGGAGACTTTGAGCAGCCCATCAAATCCTTGGAGGCAAAATTTGGCTCATTTAATCTACCAATCGACTCCGATAAAGAAGGAAGGGTTCGGACGCAGTTGCGTTTGTCGGAGCCTGTCACTGGCTTGCTTCTTGGCGACAATGTTGAATCAGTAAGAGTTGTTTCCTCATTGTGACGGAAGTTTGTTTGAGCCGTGGTGCTGCTATAATTCGCATTCTCCCTTTGATCATTTTTGATGGAATAGTTGCCATCTAAATGGGCTCTCTTTTGGCCCTCGATACTGAAAGCGGATGCTTTCGGAAACGTCGCCAAACTGTGTCCTTGCAGGCCTGTATATGCATGGTTATCATGGTGGCTAAGTTTCATGTCCGTCTCAGGATGAGATACAAACACCTCGGGACTCACGCCTCTGTGCGTATAGTATGGGCGTGTGTATGCTGTATTGTGCAGCAACAGCAAAGGCGAAACAAATCCGCTGTTGGGTTCTGTCAAAGTGTGCATTGGGCGGTTGTTGATGTTCCAGTTCTGTTGCGAGTTTCGATTCTGTGGCTGTTGATGCATTTGGCCCATGGACGGAAATCCAAAGGAAATGTATGGATTGTACACCTGATGGGAGAAAGATCGAGGCTCGTTGATGTCTTGATGTCTTGTTTGCGCCATGTTGCATGCTGCCATGGGGTTATTTTGCTGAGAAAAGGTATTAGGGTCACCATATATCATGGGACTCTGCTGAGGGATGACAGTTATCTCTCTTGTGCCGCTACTGAGGAAGTCACTGCGGTACACTGTGGGGTCCAAATGGAATTTAAGGAGCATCGGATCCTGTGACGGGACCTCGCCTCGAAAAATGCCCGCAACCCTGTCATGTGGGTTATAGTATGCGATGAGATGGAGTTTCTCGCTTTGCTTTGTGGTGAGAGAAAAACTTTGCTTGACAAGACCGTTGGGTTTGATGTTTCGGTCAGTATCATGTTCATGGTAAATGAGAAACGGGCCTTTCACTTTTGATGCCAGCCAAATCTTGCCATCAGTCCAGCGTTTCATCCCCAAGGTGGTCTCATTCCATGCATATATTGATCCTGGGCCGATCATTTTCCTCTCTGATTCATTTAGGCGGCGCTTCACTTGCGGAAGCACGTCCCGTCTGATTCCTTCTAGGATGAGAAGAGCATCCTTAAGGCGAAGAATCAGACCATAATAGGTCTGGTTGGCGCATATACTATCTGGTGGTGCGCAGTACATGTTGAGAGGGGTATCACTAATCAAAGAGATGGTCAAATGGAAAATTCTAGTGGAAAGAAAAGTGAAGTAAAAGAAGAGCCAAAGAGATTAAGCTGGCTTTATAATACTTCAGATGAACAATGTGGGGATCCAGCAAAGTCACTGATTAAACGGAGCAAGAAATAACAATACGAGACAATGAGAGAAATTATGCAGTGAGTAAGGTCCGATTATTAACGAGACATAAACAAGGTTACCAGAAAAAAAGCTAAGAATTATTTTGGGACGTGGCAATTAATGATGCAGTGCTGCAGACATAATAGGGCAAGAATTGTTACCGAACAATGGATTTGGCCCGCGAATCATTCAAATTTAGAATAACCGTCGCAGTTGAATGGCGCATTGCATTGCATGCTAATCTGTTGGAGGCTTCGGAAACCGTTTACTCACTGCCCATCTCGTTATGGACAGTTGCAATACAAAAGGGCCGGCTTGTCCGCTGTTCATATTTGCAGTTCATGAAGTTTTGCGGTTTGTGAAGATTGATTGACCGAAAAAAGCGCACAGCACACGGCTTTAGAAGATGGTGTTTCTCAAGAAAACAAGTACATGCATTGTGCGAAGCTTATAAATCTTGTTTTACGTTTTTGACAGCTGCGGCAAAAGGAGGGAATGTTTTAAATGCTCTAAAATTAGACTTTTGAACATTTGGCTCAATTTTCATGAAACGCCGACTTCAATGCGAATCTCACTGGAGGACCCGGGGCTTTTAGGGCCCGTGAAGCCACATGGTCAACTTAGTACGCTGGTCGAAAGAAATTGTTGTACTGTTTTGATGGAACCGTCTCTCGGTTGGCAAGAGAGGCAGTTGTCATTCCGGTATAAGCAAACATTCAACGGCTTTACATCGCCTATTACGGTATCGTTCTGCGCATTTGCGTGTCATTTTGTGGTGCAACGTAAATTATGCAGTGAAAGGCTATTGTGACGTTTTCTCGAATGTATACTTTGAAGGAGGTGCGGCTCGCCAGCACTTTCCATTTGGACCATGATTAAAGTGCATTAAGTCATACCTTGCGGTATATTCGAAAACAAAGGACGCCACTGTGCCGGAATATACGAAACGAATCTTTTCTGACAAGGTTTCGGAGGGGATGCTTAAGATTTCTAATTTGATGGATCATGATTAGAATTGATAAAAGATGATCAGAAATGATGGACAACTTTCAAAAATGATGGACAACTTTCAAAAATGATGGACAATTTTCAGAAGCGATAAATTATAATTTTGTCTTTGGTATGGAAAGCGAGCTCATGACGACAAATCACCGATGCTTTCTTTTACGGTTGACGGTTTGCAGAAGGCGCCTGTATACATAACCTATATGGTTAATATGCTAGTTTTACGCTCTGAGTTGCAGAATAGAGTGATGAATCTGTGACTGGCATTTGGTGGATATGGCCTGGTGTCAACGACTTGCATGAATTCATTTTTATGCACATATACTACTGTGTGTCCGTGTCCGTGGGTGGTGTATTTAGGCTGCACACGGTCCTTGTCTTGCATCTTGACAAAGAGGTGCATTTCAGCAGAAAGTCGAATTTGGAATTTAGTTGAACAACTTCTCAAAATCCGAAAGTGCATGAATCAACTGCGCAATGTCAACTTTCTGGATTGGTGTCAATTAGGCTCAAGCTCCGAAATCAGATTGCCAGGAAAATGCCATATTGCAGAAAATGCTGAAGGTTGCCTGAGAAAAATTGAAACAATTTGAAGTGATCAAGACAGGATATTTCTGAAGGTGAACTTCAAGATGGAGAACATTTGTGAAGTTGAATCCGGCAATAAATCAGTGGACCAGAGAACCGCCAAGTTGAGACTAAACCTGTCAAATAAGAACAGTCTATTCGATCATCTGTCAAATGGGACCTGCCAAATCACATGTGTCATTAGAACATCGTCTAATTAAACAGTGTTGCCTGATTTCTGTCAAAGCGACATAACGTGACAGGCAAAGCTACTTATGGCTGTCGCATAAACTTAAGTATGTCCATTTTCTACGTCTACATGCTGGTTTTATTGACATAAACAGAGCGGCATATAACAGTCAACAATGCTGTCATCAGCACTCGATGCAGAGATGCATTGGAACACAACCCATGCCTGCACGCAATGCCCTTGGTTTGGTTCTGTTACGCTGCGGCCGAATTTTATTATGGAAAACGATTATAGCAGAGTGAAATCCGCTAGAGTTGAAATCCGCTAGAGTTGAAATCCGCAGAATTAAGTTCCGCTTTAGGACGATAGCCGCTCTTTGTTTTATCGCAATTGCCAGAGTCAACCGAAACACCCGTACATCTATGCAGGAATACCCGCAGGCGTGGAGATGGTTACACACAAGTGCAACCACATCTCCTCATTACTCCACTTCAACAATATCCCCACTTTAATTAGCAACCTCCTAAAATACCAATATTAAAACCATTATCTCTCTTCCACAATAATGCCTCCACGGGGATACCACAAAGAATCGGCATCTGAAACCGAGGCCAAATCAGGGGCTACATCTCGAGCAGCTAATAAAGCAAGACATGCAGTAGCAGCCGCCGCTCAACTCGAACTTTTGTCGAAACATATCCATTCCAATGGCCCTCAAGACAAGCCTCCTATTGAAGCTTTGGATTTCTCTACATTTCCAGATAATGCTCTCAGCAATTACAACAAGAAATATGCGCTTAATCTTCCTTCTGTGCAGAGCGTCAACGATAACATTCTTCGGTCGGAAATTGGCAAGAAAACATATAGTGCCCGGAGATCTGCGGGACAAAATAAGATCTCCAAGCCCGAGTTGGCGGGGCATGTGCAGAAGCACTTTCAGCTGTTGCCTGTAAAGGAAAATGAGGTAATTTCCAGTTTCTTGTACAAGGTGAAGAATCAGGATAAGGATTTTAAGTTGTTGTTTTAGCTCAAATGTTTTGTTACAGTGTTGTTACAGTGTTGTTTCAGTGTTGTCAGTGTTGTTTCACTACTGCGGAAGCGGCTCGTTCAACGTCGCGGCTATGAACTTCGCACGACCTCATTATAGACGCGCGTCGCATTCACACGTCCGTTGGTATTCAGCTCCAGGTTGTCAACTGAACAAAGCATTGCACGTGTGTGTACTGGTCCTATTGCCCAGTTCAACTCATTGAAGATTTTAATACTCAAATTGGGCTATTGGAACTTTATTTTGAATTGGAATTTTGTCCGCATCAGCGACAAATTCATCTGATTCCGACCAGATCTACAAATCACTTCTTTGCCTTTATTCTCAAAACCTTCATTACTCTTTCGATTGCTTTGCCTTTATTCTCAAAACCTTCATTATTCTTTTGATTGCTTTGCGCAATTTTATTTTAACTTGATAACACAGCATATCTTTCCATGAAAGCGACCACCATTGCTGTGCATTGGCATGATGATAGCCACCCCATATATTCACTTGATTTCCAGCCTGCTCCCGCGTCTGGCCTGCGGCGCTCTGAGCGGCTAGCCACGGCGGGTGGTGATAATAATGTCCGCATTTGGCGTGTTCGATATCCTCAACAAGAAGAGGACATTTCTATCGAATATCTATCCACACTCCGCAAACACACACAGGCCGTGAATGTCGTCAGATTCGACGCTAGTGGTCAAATGCTTGCCACAGGCGGTGATGACGGTTTGTTGGTGATTTGGGTGCTCTCCGATAAAATCGTGTCTGAATTTGGACACCAGGACGACGAAGTGCTGGAATCGTGGGTTGTGCGTCATGTCTACAACACCAATCTGGAAATTTACGACTTGGCATGGGCCCCTGACTCGCTGCATATAGCCACAGGTTCCATGGACAACTCGGCCAAAATTTACTCTGTGGAGTCGGGTTTGGTCCGCGAGTTGGCCAACCATTCTCACTACGTGCAAGGCATCTCCTGGGACCCTCTCAATGAGTTCTTGGCCACCCAAAGTGCAGACCGCTCTTTGAATGTTTACAGTTTGGGTAGCGATGCATCTCAGCCAACAAACCCCACAATAATCAATAAGGCTTCGAGGGCTGATTTGCCCATGGGCAAATTGTCGGTGCAGAAGCCGGCGCCTGCGTTTGTTGGAACAGAGCTGCAGCTGGCACATGAAAGATTGAAGAAGTCCTCTGCATTGTATCACTCTGAGACTTTGCAATCGTTTTTTCGACGCCTAGCGTTTTCTCCTGATGGAAGCATGCTTGTCACGCCGCTGGGTGTGTTTCGGAACCATGAAGAACTGAAATTTCAGCTAGAAAAGGATCAAGTGAAGGATGCAAAGGGGTTAAATAACGTCGTTTCCGAGCAAAAACCCGTCGAGCAAATTTCCGTTGAGCAAAGTCCCATCGTTGAGCAAATTTCCGTCGTTGATCAAAAGACCGTCGTCAATCCTGTTGTTGAACAAAAGTCCGTTGTCGAAAAGTCTGATGCGCCCGAAGATACCCCGTCTTCACTCAATACAGTATACATATACATCAGGTCGGGCCTCAGCCGCTCGCCTGTGTGTCACCTTCCAGGGCTAGCGAAGCCTGCTATTGCTGTGGCTTTCAACAAAAACAAGTACCAGCTTACAGGCCTGCTGCCAGTGTTCCTGTTGCCGTACAAAATGGTGTTTGCAGTTGCCACGCAGGATTCGGTGGTGGTCTATGACACTGAGCATTTGCAGCCGTTGGGCATGGTGTCCAATCTTCATTACTTGACCATCACAGATCTTTGTTGGGAACTCGACGGCCTGCTGATATTGGTTTCTTCGGCGGAAGGTTTTTGCTCTGCAATCATGTTCGAGCCCGAGACTTTTGGGCCGTTGTTTGGGGCAAGCGAAGCCCCAGAATCTGTGATATCATCAACGTCAATTACCCCAGCCTCGAGTAATGCCATTCCAAAGACGGCACTTTCTGGCTCAACTCTCACGCTGGATTCTCCGGTGGTGATTCCACAAAATGGAGTTGGTCACACACAGGGGCCTGTGAAAAGCGAACAGGTTGTGAGAGCGGCTAGCAATTCGAAATTGGTGAGCTCCGTTGAAGAAACTCCACAGCAGTCAATTACACCGAATATAGGCCCAAAGTCAACATTGCCGGAGCCTATAAAGATAGAGAATATGGTGAAGAGTGATACAAGTGGTTTTGGTGCAGGAGTTGTGACCAAGTCTTTGCTTGATCAGTTCATGGCCAAGCCTTTTGAGATCCCAGGAGAGATTGCAGAAAAGAAGGTGGTGAAGGGAGAAGTGAATGGGCCCAAAGAGATTGTCCCTGAGGTGATAGAAGTCGAACCAGACCATAATGACTTGAAAAGAACGTTTGAAGCACAAGAAAAGACCGAGGCACCAAAGAAAAAGCGCATCACCCCAACGCTCCTTGAAAAGCGGAACTAGGTTACTGGAACTGAGATGATTGTTCTGACAATGATGTCAAGGATTTCGACTGATCGTTCAGACGGACTAGTCGTTCAGACGGACTAATCGTTCAGACGTTCGACTAATCGTTCAGACGTTCGACTAATCGTTCAGACGTTCGACTAATCGTTCAGACGTTCGACTAATCGTTCAGACGTTCGACTAATCCTTTGAATGATGGTCTTGATAATTCTCTAAAAAATAGTCTTGAAATGGTGATAAACGTTCTAGGATTCATTTCAACTAGCTACATACATAAGAAACAAACCGCCAGAAATGCGCCCATTGAAAACAAACCGCCAAACGCGCTCATTGAAGCGCCGGCTCGGTGAGAGTCTTCTCAAGCCTCTTCCGGGCCCTTAAGATCATCTCCACCCTTCTGCTCTGCAAAGAATCGGCCGACTCGTCGGCCAGAGGGGTCACGTGACCATTCTCATCAGCGTGTGCCACCGTATCGGGCGAAATACCGTACCGTTCAAGCAAAGTCACCAGTTTCCGGGTTTCCCGCTCCTGCAGCGACACCGCAGAAGTGCCGTTCCGACCGTGTGTTTCGGCCGATTCTCCCGGAGGATATGGCAAAGTTCCTGATTCCATAAACGCATTTACAGTATCCTCCACATTTCCCGTGGATTCCAAGCTGTAAACAATCTGGGATCTCAGGAGCTGAGGCGCTATGGCCTGCACAATCTCCACCATGGATTCGGAGACTTGGCGACGGGCGGAACGGCGGTGGCGGGCCGAATCGGGTATATCCGAACCCAGCGCCACGGCGGCGCTATGTGCCGGATCAGGGATGTTGAACTCCTCCGGCACAGACTGGGGAATGGGAGTGATGAGCCATCTTAGAATCAAAAACGCCACGGCCAAAACGGCCACAAATACTATGGTGGAAGGATCCATGGGTGGCACGTGAGCTGGGCGGCGGAGTTTGGGTGCGGTGCGGGTCACGTGTAACGCAGCACGTGACCGCGGGTCGCGTGACAGCCAGCACCGCGACATTTCTCCATACGTAAGTCTCCACCCTTACACCCATTATCTACCCGAATAATTACTATCGAAAAATTACTATCAAATACTATCGAATACTATCGAATACTATTGAATACTATCGAATAATTACTTGGCTTTTCAGTATTAATTATAATTATAATTATTTATTTATAATAATTGAAACCTTACAGCATTGATATGACAAGATACTACTCGGACTCCTTCACCATCGTTGACAAAAACGGAATATTATCCACAGATACAGAAACGGAAACAGGCTCCGATTCTGAAACAGAAATCATACATTCGAAAGCAAATTCTTTTCAGAATTGTTATCAGTCTCAGATGGAGTCAAAAGAGTCTCAGAGGTCTTATCATTCTGAGTCAAAATCCCTTCAATCTGAGTCACAAAAATCTTATCAATCTGAGTCAAAATCCCTTCAATCAAATTCTTCTCAAGATCCCTACAACCATTTCTGCTCCAAATACCTACAATTTACCGACGAAAACCCCACAACTTACCATGCCGTGGCCCACTTCTCAAACCTTCTCAACCAATCAAATTTCGTCTACAAAAGCGAAAAAAAACCGTTTCACATTCCCCCGCAAGGAGGCGCCTTCTACACCACACGCAGCAACCTGGCATTGGTGGCGTTTGTGGTGGGCGGCAAGTGGAAACCCCTGAAAGGCGTGGGCGTGGTGGGCAGTCACGTGGACGCGCTCACGTGCAAGCTCAAGCCGGCATCCATCAAAGCTCCGGTTCTGGGCTACACACTTCTTGGCGTGGCGGCGTACTCGGGCGCCTTGAACCACCTCTGGCTCGACCGCGACTTGGGAATTGCCGGCTCCCTCGTGGTGTCGGAAAAGGGCACCGTTCAGTCCCGGTTGGTGACGCTGGGGCGGCACGCTGTGTGCAGGATCCCGTCGTTGGCACCCCATTTCGGCGCCGCTTCGGCTCCGTTGCCCTATAACCAGGAGACGCAGATGGTGCCTGTGATGGCGCTTGGCCTGGACCCCGAGCCCACGCTACAGGAGCGGGCGGCCCCGCTTTATGGCAAGCATTCATTGGCGCTTCTTCGCTACGTGGCCAAACTTGCCGCCGTGCACGTGCTGCAGATTCTCCTGGTGGACTTGGACTTGTTTGATGTGCAGCCTGCAGTGCGTGGGGGCTTGAATCACGAGTTCATCTATGCCCCTCGGATCGACGACCGCTTGTGTTCTTTTGCTGCTGTGCACGCCTTGACGGAGCACAAAGACTTGGCGGATTCTAGAGATTTGGCCCAATGGGACGGCTTTTCCATTGTATTTCTTGCCAACCACGAGGAGATTGGAAGCGGTTCCCGCACTGGGGCCAAGAGCAACTTACTCAATTCCGTGGTGGAGCGTGTGTTGCTGGGCTTGGCGTTTGCACCCACAGACTTGCCCGTGGTGTATGCCAACTCGGTGATCTTGTCTGCAGACGTGACCCATGCCCTTAACCCGAACTTCTCCGAGGCGTACTTGGCCGGGCATGCGCCGACACTCAATCGGGGACTCACGATCAAGTTGGACGCCAACGGGCACGTGATGACGGACCTGGTGGGCGTGGCACTTCTCTCGCTGATTGCCCAAGCCAACGGCTTGCTGTTGCAGCAGTTCCACATCCGCAACGACAAGCCGTCGGGCGGCACCATTGGGCCCATGTTGGCTGTGAACACGGGCGCTCGTGTAATAGACGTGGGCTTGGCTCAGCTCAGCATGCATAGCATCCGTGCTTCCACGGGATATAAAGACGTGGGGATTGGTGTTGAGACGTTCCGGGCGTTTTTTAACGACTGGCGGGCCACTTTAGATAGTGTCACGTGCTGCTGATCATGTGCGCTCGATCAGCCACTGCAACCGTGCCATTATCAGGGCTCATGTGCATACTCAGGTGCACGTGCGCGATTAGCGATTGCTCTTTCTTTGGAATCAATGGCCGCGATAAAAGAGCGGTTTTCCGTGGCTTTGTTTGATGGGGAAATGTGCAGGAAACATTCCCACAGAAAAGATCTGAGCCCCGGTGCGCTAGTGCATCAATGACGACATGCGCGCATCATGTTTACTCTACATACAGATGCGTACCCATGGACTACGGCATGTGCATGGCAATTGCCCCCTGATATGGAAGGTCCCATTGCCGACTGTGGGGTTGGGTCAACAAGTCTACAACATTCTTACCTCCAATACACCGCCTTTCTGGCTGGTGAGTATTAATTAGTATGAAAAGGCATTGTCGGGCAAGACTCGAAAAATTTCGCGCATTACGCTATGGTAGCTGCAGCCAGTGCTGCGTTCATTTTAAGGGCTCAAGTGCCGTTGACGGGGGCTCAGATGCCGTTCCGTTTGGACTCCGTTAGCCACATCCAGTGTCCTTGCTCAAAGCGTGGAAATCATGCTGAAGAACATCATGGCACACATGGCAAGCGACAACTTGGACACTGGATCCAGCAGTCCCAGGCTGGCAAGCGAAGTCAGCGACGATCCAGTGTATGTGGAAGACGAGTTAGATATTTGAGTCTCGTTTCCCAAAGCCAACACAACTGAAGAAGTTCCCAGTTTCAAGCTGTCAGCCAAATTCAGGGATGGTACAGAAGTCACCTGTTGAAGACCCAGTAGAAGGGAGACTGTAGGGGAGACTGTGGATATGATATCGGTGTCAAGAACAAGAGACATTGCAGTGATTTTGTTGGTTGTAGTAGTTGAAGCGGGATTGGCGAAGAATCAGAGGGTTTGGTGTAACTCTGATGATATAAGTAATGAACAGAACAAGTAAAAAATGATGAGTAATTGAAAAGAACAAGGGTATATTTATGCAAAGGAACGGGTGCGGGATTCGCCAAATATATATACTGCAGCAGGGACAGGCACAAAAACCGGCATGTGTTTCAACAACGTTAGAGAAGATAATGAGGCCTGCGGGTCGCGTGCGCAGCCTGCAGGGGCTTCGACGTGCGCTACCCCTGGGCTGTATGCCAGACTGTTTCATGCAAATTCCGCTTGCGCGCATCCCATTGATATCTGACCCCATACACTATGTTTTAGTTGCAGTCCTAATCACCTGCAGCAATGTCATAACTTGGCCCCGGACTGTGTGGTCAGAAGGAGAAAGCTTGTTGCATTTGCGCTCTTTAGGCGTTGCTTTGTCTGTGGGGCAGGCCTGGCCGCTTTTATCGAAACTAAACCACAGAGTTGAGCGAAGTTTATTTGAGAGCTTATTCGGTTCTTCGCGACAATATGAAATGTTGAATGTCGCACCAGAAAATGTCGCTTCATCTCAGCCTATCTCAACCGTGAATGAAATCTTTTCTGGCCAACAAGACACTTTCCGTGTGTTCAAAAGGCATAATCGAAGAGCATTTACTCTAGAGTTCGAGAAATTCAACTTTTGAAGTTTTCAAACGCAGGGGATTTTAACAATGCTTTTCAACTCATCATTGTTGACATTCTGAACGGACACATCCTGCACGCATGTCGCGCAGTACCCAGGCTCATAGTCTTCACATTCCATCGTCAACCAATCCAACGTCCCACTTGGGCTCATGACCTAGTTCAACGCTTCGTAATCTGCATTCTTCCTTTTGTAGAACCCTGTCCACGACTGCGCAGCCAATTTCCGCTTGTAGGCCAAGATTTCCTCCACCGAGGGCGGATCTACCGCCGTGTCGTCGTGGGAAATCTCCGAAGTCACAGGTTTGAGGTGTTCCGCCGCAGGCGCCACCGGTGGGATAACCGGGTGGCCCGTGATAAGACCCTCGGTCTCCACCCGCATGGAAGATGGGTTTCTTGCCAACTGTGCCGCACTGCGGCGGTTCGATAACGAAGTGTCTTGGGTGGAGTCTGGAGAAACAAAACTGGAGTTGTTTCTCTGCAGGGCCGAGTCAGTTCCACCGTAGGAGCTGCTGCCCGAATTGTAGCCCGAGTGAAACGAAAACACCGAGGAGCTGTCGTCGAAAACAGAACCCATTTCCTCCAAGCTCAAGCCCTTGGTTTCCGGAAACAAAAAGTGGACACACACAAAGGAGAGCACGCAGGAGGTGGCCGGGATCAAGTAGGTTCTCCATTTGATGACATCCAACAAGATGGGCGTCATCTCGCCAACAAGAAAGTTGAAAAGCCAGTTGGTGGCCGTGGAGGCAGCAGCGCCCTTGGAGCGAACCAGGTTGGGGAGCACCTCGTTCATCATCCAAGGAATGGGGCCCCAGCTGGCGCCAAACGCCGCGTTGAAGATGATCACAAACGTCACCACAATCATAGGCGTCCATGTGTCGTCCAAGAATAACGAGTAGGCAATGATAAAAAGCGACGCCGCCATGACCGAGGCTCCGGTCAACAATAACGGCTTGCGCCCCCACGAGTCCACAAGGTACCACGGAGGAATGGTGCTGGCAATATACACCAAAGAGTTGATTCCCGTCATGAAAATGGCGGAGCGGCCCACCCAACCTGCACTTTCAAAGATCATGGGCGCATAGTAGGACACGATGTTAATGCCGTTCAACTGGGCAAACATCTGGGCAAAGCACGCCACCGATAAGCGCTTGGTGTACCGAGTGAACAAGTACCGGTAGGAGCGCTCGCCGCCCTCGACCCGCTGAATCAAGACATTTTCCTTGATCTGGCGAAACTCAAACTTGGCCACCTCATCCTCAATGATTCCGTCGGCATACAAGTCGCTGATGACAATCATGCCCTCAATGTCGTGGTCGTGGTCCAACAACCAGCGGGGCGTTTCCACAATGACAAAACTGCCGCCAAAAAGCAACGCCCCCATCACACACTGCACAAACAACGGCGCCCGCCACGACCAGTCGTTTTGTAAATAAGAAAACCCGTAGTCCACCCAGATACTGGTGGAGTAACCCACAATATTGCCAGTGAACTCCAAGCACGCGTAGAATCCACGGTCTGAAGGTGGCGAAATCTCCGCCTGGTAGCAGGGAATAATGGTTGTAAGAAAGCCGATGGCAATGCCGCCAATCAACCTCCCTGTTCCAAGCACAAAGATATTTGGCGACGTGGCCTGGATCAACCCACCCACCACAAAGATAAAAGACCCATAGCGGATTGTTTTGCGGCGGCCGATCTTGTCGCCCACTTTTCCCGCCTCAAAAGACGAGAAAAGGGCTCCGATTTCCAAAATAGCAATCATGGTGCCCACGGCGGCGGGGCTAGGATTGTTGTAGTAATTCTTGAAGTAGACATTGGTCAACAAAGAGGACATGAGGCCTTGCTCAAATCCAAATAAGAAGACGCCAAGCGACACGAAAATGGATGTGAAGTTGAGGAGCGCCTTGCCCACAAGGAAGGAATCTTTGACTTGGTGCAGCATGGGGGTGAATAATGTGGAGAGACGAGATAAGTGTCGCGGATAGCAAGGTGTGCATATAGTGGCCCGGTAGTAGTGATCCATCAAAAGATAATGAACACTTTAGTTGACATATGAAGAATGACTATCGGTCAATGATGTTATAGTCAATTGATTTTATGGTCAATGATGTTATGGTCAATGATGTTATGGTCAATTGGTGTTTAACGTGATTTTATATACTGGTCACTTGGTGTTTGATGATTTGACTAAATGTACAGTGGCCCTTATAATGAGTTGGCATAATGTCTTTTGGCAAATAGTGGCCAATTGGCGTATAATGATCAGTCTATAATCCCAATTGGCGTAATTTTAATCAGTCTATAATCCCAATTGGCGTATAATAATCAGTCTATATTCCAATTGGCGTATAATGATCAGTCTATATCCCAATTGATGCTTTCTGGTCATTCATTCAACTCTATCAATATCCAAATTCAATTCCATAGTGAAAGAGCAAATTGTTTAATGTCTCAAAATTCATCACACTCTTGTAGTAGCTTCAGCAAGTGTTTAGTTCAGCTTTGGAATGGCCAGATAAAGTCATTCAAATATCTCCATTTCTCTTCATTTTTCTCACTCCTCATATTATTCTGTTTCTTCTTCTCCTTTAATTTATCTTTATTTATCTTCTTCTCCTCTCACTTCATCTTTATTCATCTTCTTAAATCCAACCTCATATGCTCCATCTATTTTCCGTTTTCATCCCTTCATTTCAGCGTAACTTCTGTCCAATTTTTTACATTATATTCTCATCTTTCCATTTGACTGAACTCGCCTATTCTGTCCAACTCTTTCAAATAAATTCAACTTAATTCTGCTTCCAATTTTCTCTAATTTCCTTCACTTGCAGTGTGCATGTTTGCAGTGTGCATGCACACCCACTTAATTCTCAACCAATTGCTGATGTCAACTATTAATTGACTCCATTAAAAATTCTTTCTTTTGTAAATCTCTTCTTTCTTTGTAAATCTCTTCTTTCTGTGATTTAATTGCAAAGACAGTTTCAGTGTTGAACTGCAAAAAGAATGACGTAGCTTTAATGCTTCGTTGACTCGGATATTTCCGACGTACGCAGGATTATGAGCCCCGCCAAGCCCGATCCTTTTCGAGGCTTGAGACAAACAAACATAGTACATGAATAGACGAGCTCCTCAACCCCAAATGTCGCAATGTCGCCATGTCCAACTAGTAATAAATGAGAAACAATGGATTGCCCTATTGTATCTTAAAATTAAAACTTCTCAATCAATTTTTCATCCTTCATCTTTCTTTTTGATCTTTTCTCTCAATTTTTCTACAATGGGTAATTAAAAAATCATTAACTATTTATGCGCTTGAGCAGGTTGCTTACAACAACATGGCACCAGCAAGAGCAACGGCACCGGCAGCAAATCCAGCCTGAGCGGCACCAGCCTCGTAAGAAGAGACAGTTGGGGCAGCAGTGGCAGTGCAGTCAATGCCCTCACCACAAGAGGTAACAGTGACCAAAGTGGAGTGGGATTGAACAACAGTAGCGTTGGCACTTGGGGCTGGGGTGGAAGAAGCAGCAATAGAAGAAACGCTAGAAGAAACACCGGCAAGGTACAACTCAACTGGAATACTGGTTCCGGTCTTGCACTCGTCGATGGACAAGTAGTAGACGGCCTGGTTAGGACAAGCGTAGAATTGAGTACCTTGGGTGAACTTCAATTTTCCGTCCTGAACACCGAAGTCCTTGGAGGCGTTGTCGGTGGAAAGAGTGATACCGTTAGAGCCGACAACAACTCTCTCACCCTTGACGTTAAGGTATCCAGATGGCTCCTCCAACAAGAAGGAGGCAACGTCACCGTTGTTGAGGAGACCAAGGTTCTCGTTAGAAACCAAGACGTTGTAGTCCAAGTTGTCTCCCTTGGCAACAAGGTTGAAGGTTTGGTCGGCGGAGGCGAAAGCAGCGAGCGAAAGGAGAGCAGTTAAAGCGAGCATTGTTGGATGTGTTTGAATAATGAATTGATTGGAACATTTGTGGGGTTTGTTCTGGTTTATATACCCCATTTTCTGGCTGCAATCGCTTTCGGCCTGCATGCACGTGTTGCTGCTATTAATAAATATGCATGCACCACGAGCGTATAGCGTCCATGCACGTCGGCGAGCCGCTCTTCCGGCTGCGTGTTGTTCCCGATTCGGGTAGTTCGCCGGCCACTTTCGGCGAGCACGCCAAGCATTTCAAGCATTTGTGACATGCTTCTGTTTACATCTTTCGACGCGATTCGCATCCACCACGTGCCCACGGTTCTCTGCCTAGCAACCACGTTCACTGGCCGTACTGTCACACCTTGCCAGTTCGCCTCTTTCTCCTGCATTCTAATTTTGAAGCCAACTTTTCAGCTGGCAAATCCACTCAACAAAGCCCCCAAACCATTGACGTGTGTGCGGGTTTCTCAAAAACCACTCACGGTCATGATCCTGCATATGGTGCACAGTACAATGCATTCGCACTTGTTATTATTTCCCCACGTACGGTCCAAACGGTCATGCGCCGCTTGGGCGTCCGTTCTGGCTTTCACAAGCCACCCTTGCTGCACAAGCATTCCGAGGGAACAACAAAATTCCAGCAATCCATAAGCATTAAAAAAATGGCTTTACAAGCTTCTTCACTCAAGAACTCTATACTTAGCAGAAAGCTTGTTACACTATTGACGGTCATGACACTAAAAAGTTAAAACTTGCTCGCCCGAACATCACTCCACTCCTGCATGATGCCAGGTTGCATCTCACGGTTTCTGTGCCGCGAATAGTTGCTTGCTCGACGTATCCGTGCATTTTTTCAGGTACCGTACTCGCTTAACCGCGCATCAAGCCGTCTCTCGCCAGAGTCGCACAAACGGCTTACGCAAAAAATACGCGGGGTCGGCAACGTTGGTGGCTTAGGTTGCATATTGCGACTATTCACTTACAGTGGCTTTGAAGTAGGCTTTCATGGGAAATTCACATTCTCTAGCATGGTAAATTCACATTCTCTGGCAGGCTCACGTGGCTTGTGCTGTACTACTCGGGGGCTTGACTAGTGCTTCTCCAAATCGGAGTTGGTCTGGTTTTCCCATTTGTGCATATATCAAAACACTAACAAACGCGACGCTTGCGACTTTTCCAATCGCGACATTCCAGCACCTGCAACCCTTACTAGTTACGTAGATTGTACTATTAATAACTGTCAATATTTATATGCGTCGGAACTCCAGCGTGCAGGTTGTTCTATACGTTTGCTAAGCTGGTAAGAGAACCTACGCCCTAAGCGAGCTCTGTATAATTTGACCTCAACACAATGCACTGAAAAATCACCAAGGCTCGCTATTTATGATTCCATGTGCAATGAATATCTGTAGACTCTACATTGGTTCGAAGATCTGAAAACTTTACATTGGTTTTGCTTTCGTAATGTTTTGATTCCTTCTATTGTGTTTTGTTATACTCTCTTATCGCATAATTCTTTAATTCTTATATCGTTTGTTTTTATTGTTATTGTATGTTAATATATTTCATCAAATGAATTTTATCTTCATCAAATGATTTTTGTCTTCATCAAATGATTCTTATCTTCGTCAAATGATTCTTATCTTCATCAAATGATTCTTATCTTCATCAAATGATTTTTATCTTCATCAAGAATTCTGTGATTCATTCAATACCTCATTCATTGATCATATGTTGTTCTTTCATTTTATTGCCTTTCATTCTGATAGTCTCAATTTCAATCTTCCATTTTGATAGATGGAACATTCATTCCAATTGAATGACTCACTCCTCAAACTCAATGTCACTGCTTTGAAAATTAGATACTACATAACACATAATAGTGTATCAATACAGATTGTATGATAATTGCATCGAAGGTTTCACTTCCCAATTCTACTATATCAGAAATTATATTCCAGTGTTTCCTTAATCATTCAGTCTTTATCGTTTAGATCGAAAATCTTTAAACGTGAGCAAATAGAATTCAGACATGCCACTGCTGCCATTTTTGCCACCAGCTAACATCTCCACTAAATACGTTCCAGTACATATAGTCCTGTATGTGTCACAATGATGTCACCCACACTCTAAGAATACATTTTCTCTGCATCTGTCTGGTCATGACTCGAACTGTCGGTCCTTTTGATGGGTGACTGGGTGCATTCTGGTGTACGTTATATGCAGTTCCGCATGGGCACTGGCTCGCGGCAGTGCGTCATAGTGCGTAACCCCAGCTTTCCATTGTGTTCCTGCACCAGCAACAAGGAAGGTGGAAAGGTTGGTCTGACTAGATTTTTGGTTTGTAAAGTCGACCACGTGATTCGACCAGCATCACGGGACAATGCCTATTCTGTGCTCTCGGAATAGCATTTTGAACAATGGCACCCAGATGATAAAGGTTTTGGAGTATTCTCCAGCCTAGAACATAGCGATGAGTGAAGCACGAAGATCACTAGATATCACGTCTTAAAACCATCAGAAACGATTCTTTCACTCCGCCAATAAACACCTGTAACCTAGCGGATGTTGCTCAAGCGAGAACTGTTGAGGTGCACATTTATATCCAAACGGTCAGCATCCTCCTCAATCTTACGCAAACGGTCATTCTGCGCATTCACCTCCTGGCCCATGAGGTTGGCCGTGTGCTTCAACTTCTTCGAGTAGTTGGAAATCTGGTCCAAGTTGGAGGCCAACTCCTTCTCCATCTCGTCGTCCTCCGAGTCATTTTCCATCTGGTACCGGCGCGCCTGTTCAAGGTGCTTCTCGCCCTGGTACTTGTTGTGCAACTCCGAGTTGGCGGAATGGCTCGAAATGCCCTCCTTCACCCGCTGTTCACTGGCATACATGCCCAGGCGATTGGTGTCCCGCAAGTACTTCTCCTGCATCTTGTCTGCCTTGAGCTTCAGCTCCTGCTGCCGCAACCGGGACTTCTTGTTGAACGGGTTGCCCGTGGCCGGAATGAAAATGGAGCGGTTCAACCGCCGCAACTCTTTGACCTTTTCGTCGGCAATCTTGGTTTGCGTGTCGGCCAATAAAAGATTCTGCTCGGCGTTGTAGAGCCGTTCCGACTGCAGGCCAAGCATTCCCAAGGTGTTGGCCCCCAGAGCATCTGCCTCCTGCGCCATGCGCAACGTGTTGCGTGTCAGCGCCACCGACTCCTGTTTGGTGAACCGGATATCCTGTTTGATGGCCTCCACCTCTTCCTCCTCGGAGTCCACCTGGTCCTGCGCCAAGAAGTCGTCCACTTCCACATTCAAGTCTTCTTCGGGGAGATCGTTGAGATCTAGGCTCTGGTCGTCGGTGGGTCTGTGGATGGGTTTCTTGTTGCGCACGGGGTTTTGCACCGAGGGAATGTCGTTGAGGTCAAGTGTCAGCTCGTCGTCCCTGGTGTCCCTGTTACTGCTGGTTTTGCTGGTCCGGGCATAAGGATCTTGTCTTCCGCCATCACGTGCTCCGGTCCCATTTTGGCCTGCGCCGTCGCTTCGTCTGGCGTATGGGTCCTGTCTTCTTTGTTCCTGCGTAGACCGTCCGTAGGGGTTACTTCTTTGTGTCTGACCACCATAAGGATTAGCTCCGCCACCATATGGATTACTTTCTTTTCCATTACCTTCTTTTCCATATGGATTACCTCCATATGGATTACTTTCTTTTCCATATGAATTTCCCTCTTTTCCATATGAATCACCCTGTCCATACGGATTTCCTTCTTTCCCACTTGTTTGATTGCTATACGGATTGGATCCGTCCGTACCGTTGTTTTGGTTCATTTGAGCATATGGGTTGACCGGAGCCATTCCTGGACGTTGTGCCAGTCTCTCCTGAGCATATTGCTTGAAAGCACCAAACTTCTCCTGCCGCCCGTTGGTAGACTTGGTGCTTATTCCCACACGCTGCATATCCGCCACAATCTCCTGCTCCGTAGGCTCTTTCTTTTTAAACATGTTTTTGATCCCCATGGTATTTTTAGTAGTATCCTGTTTTAGTAGTATCTACTGTAGTGCTGTCTGGAGACTTTCGCACATGGCGCCGCGGGTCTGTGTGCAGGAAACGTGATCTGCTGGGCTTGGGGTTTTGCTTTTGGTGCTTTTAAGCTCGGCTGGATTGGGAAGGGGAGGGGTGTGGATACAGGAGGTGGGGTACACCGGTCTGCATGGTTGGCCGGTGTGGAAAATATTTTAATCACGTGATCTATGATCACGTGCTTTTCTTGGTTTCAGAGCCTGTGCACGAGCAGCTTGCAAGCTCGGTGTGGTGTATACTTATAGGTTCCCAGAAGTTTTCGTCTCCGTTCATGGCATTGTGCAGTGGTGTTGACAGTGGCTGGCTGCTGAGGCAGCCACGACATTGTCGTCTGCGACCTCAAATGTCGCCCAAAATGTCGCCCAAAATGAATACCGTCATGTCAATCACTCCGATTGAAATTCAATCATTAGAGTCGATTTTCTTGCATTTACCTAAATTGCTTTGAGTAGGTAAAATTGTAGTAAACTAGATGACGAGAGGAACTTATAAATATATAGCTATCATTCACAATTCTACTGAAGTTTGACTAACATTGCGAAAAATTAAATCTCACATGATTCATACACTATATTGAGTTTTACTTTTGCTCCCTTAAAAATTGAATATCCATTTGAAGAGTTAGATATTACAATTCCATTTCAAAAGTAGGCGAAACTCTTTATTGGTTTAACAAGCCTTGTTATTTATTATATATACGAGAAAGTAGCCTGATTAGTGAAAATCTTCACGTGACAAAAGGGTGTACTGGTGTACTTACCAATGGAGGGTCTAACAGTGTCGCATGCAAATAAGATCTTACCAGGGATTTAGTTTCAAGAGCAAGATTAAGAGAATACATGGTAAGGATGAAAATTGAAAATATGTCTATTGAAACTGAATTGCTTGGACTAACTCAAAAAAATAATAGCAGATTCAAAAAAGATTGCAGCACCACAATTTCACACATGGTCTCCCACTGCATTACTCACTGTGGCCCTAAGTGGCTTGACTAACGTTGATCGGACGGGAAACAGTATTTTCCACTTGGTATGGCCGCAACCGAAAGATCTCTTTTTTACCTATATATGGAGACTTTAGTGAAACATGCTTCTCTGAACTTGGCGTGGCTATTTTTTGCTCACGTATATGTGAAATTATAAATGTGAAAATTCAAGTGTTTCGACAGGAATCGATAATCGTTCGCAATCGAAATGAGAGAAGCCATTGGAGCGAGGTAAGCAATCAAGTGGTTTATGGTATTGATCAGCTCTGGCCAGCTGTACTAATATCGCTTATAGCTTTACTCTCCTAAGCATAATGTCAGATCAGTCAGGTCATTTATATCATCCGTCATTCGTAACATCTGGCATAATACTTGAACAAACATCCGTGCACCAGAGTTCAAGTGCGTGAAGAGCATCACAGTACTCTTCTCAGCTTCTCAAATCATGTCTCTGGGTTTCGAGGTACATAGCTCGCCTCAGCCGTGTGAGCCGGAACCGAAAAGACGCAAGATAGCTTTGGCCGTTCCAGCTCCCATTACCACCACGAGCCATTACGCAGAAATCCGTCCAGATGGCACAATCACTCCAGTGCATGATATGCTAAAAATCTCTGAGCCCCAGGAAACTGCAGATGCTATGAATACTTTAGTCACTTCCTCAGAATGTCCATGTGGATATTTGCATGGGCCTGGAGAGCAACATTATCATGACATCTCAGCTGTGGGTCTCAGTTCCTCAATGATGAGGGGCCCTGATTAGACTTGAATTAATGCTTTCATGGCTGGAACCGGGCGAAGAGCAGATAAAGACTCCAAAAAAGTCTCAATCATGGAACAGAAAAGAAGAATTTGACTGCCTTATCGAGTTTGAATTGCTGATCAATTCCTCCATGATTTAAAGGCAATGGATGTTATTTCCATGCTCTTCAAAATAGCCGCTTATCAGTTCCGCACCTCCACCCAGTACGAGCGCAATTCAATATCCGACATAATTGCCCAAATTAGCATTCGAAAACTGACTTTTAAGAATTGGCCACAGAATATGACACAGCACATTTATACCCTTGTCACCGATATTCAAAGCTGCAGAAGCCTGTTCCAGCATTATCACAAAATTCCAAAATATCAAAATTTCATCTGTCTCGAGACATCACACTAAAAAATCATCTGTCGATATCACATTAAAAACCATTTGTCACGGTATCACATTTCAAAGATCACGATCTCACTACCAGTTTACGAGGGCGGCCCTCATGAGGCGGACCCCGAAAAAAGGCACAATAAGGTTTCATCTCTGCATAAAACCACGTCTAACACTGCTATTAGTAATCACTCCAATAGTGTCACAGGCATTCTCGTATATGGCAATGATAGTGTCCTGCAGGAAACCAAGGTGTGGATTTCGCAGCCACAAAATTCTGCTCGGGAATCCACAGTTTCGCAATTTCTGGCCGCTTCCGCACATGCCCACACCAACACGAATTCATGAAAATGCAATTAAGTCGAATGAATTTTCGACATGATGTGATGTAGATTTGACTAGGACGTAAATTCGAAGAATCATCAATGAAGCATCTTTATATTGGGAATTTTTGGTCTCACTTGTAAAAGCAGCATGTGGATTATAGTAGTGCCCACATAAAGCAGCATTTGATGCATGAATATGGAATCACCTAATTGGCGAGTAATTAGGTGATTTTAGACTTCGCATCCCTTTTTTTTTTTTTTCACATTCATTGATATAAAAGTGAAAAATTCCATGACTGGAGATGTAGAAAATTAGTCTGAATCTTAATTGAGCCACTGGTGGTCCGAAATAAGTCACACGATAATAGCTTGCAACATCCCAAACTCCAATGGGATTCTTAAGCAGTATCAAGCAGCAGCTTGAGGGAAAGGAGATTTCAGAGATCAATAGAACCCATGTACAGGTATACGGGTCGGAAGACGACCAGTCGTCGGTGAACTCACGAGACAAAACAAACGATGTCACGGTTGACCAAGTTTCAGTCGACTCCAATACACCATACATCGATCTCTCTTTGCACCTTAGCGAGGAAGAAATCTTGCGCAGAGAAACGTCTTTATCCTTCAGAATCCGAAAGTTTCTCTGGGACGGAACAGGAAAGCACCCCAAGGAGCAGAAGTACTTGTTGAAATTGGACTTGTTTCTCTTGTCGTCGTCAATGTTGGGGTACTTTATCAAGACATTGAACCAAGCCAATGTCACCACTGCGTATGTCAATGGAATGGACGAGTATTATAACATGAACCACAACCAGTACAACTATTTGGTGACCCTTTGGACCATTGGATACATCATTGGCCAGATTCCCTCTAATCTCATTCTTCACAGAATCTCAGCCAGATATTACCTTGGTGGGCTCGAATTCATGTGGGCTGTGTTGACCTTGCTCATGATCACTTGTGAGAAACTTCCGTCTCTTTACGCTGTTCGTTTCTTTCTTGGATTACTTGAATCCGGTTACTTCCCTGGTATGGAGTATTTGCTCGGGAGCAATTACTCTGCGGCTGAGATATCCACCAGAAGTGCTTATTTTGCTGTTGCTGCCAATGCTGCCACTTTGATCTCGGGTCCCTTGCAATTGGGTTTGTTGAAGCGGTTCCAAAACTCCTCCATGCCGCCGTTCAAATGGATGTTTGTGTTCGATGCCATCATTTCGTTCCCGATTGCAATTTATACCATGTGCGTGGATCCAAACACACCTAGCACTACGGATGCCTTTTACTTCACACAGGAAGACCGTTTGGTTGGTTTGGAAAGACGGCGCTTGATGGGAGCTCAATTGAACACCAGAGAGAGATACACTGTCAAAAAACTCAAAAGTTTCTTCAGCACCTGGCATGTTTACGTGTTTCCCTTCCTTTTCTTGGCCTACAACAATGCATGTAGTGCCAACAGTCAGCCCACCTTCACAACCTGGATGAAATTGGGCTTGAAACTCTCCCCTGAGAAATATAACACTTGGCCTTCGATCTTGACTGGTGTGGGTATCGCAGTCACAGTGATTCTTGCTTATTCACACAACTTTATAGGAGGAAACAAAAATCACTGGTTCGTCTTGGGATTCTTTATACCTGTTATGCTTGGATGCATTTTCTTGTCGGTTTGGGACATTCCCCGGGGATTGCACTGGTTCAGTTACTTCCTTGTCGGGGTACCCACCTCTTTTGGCCAACCTTTCATTTTCTCTTGGGTGAATCGCTTGCTATTCGATGACGACATGAAGCGTAACTTCTTGGTTGTTACCACCAATGTCTTGGCATATGTGACCGGAGCATGGGTTCCAATTTTCGTATGGAACACCAAGGACAAGCCTGTCTATCACATTGGTTTCACGTACACTGCTTGCTTATGTGCCTTTGGTACTGTCTTGACTCTCTTGGCTTGGCGCTTGACTGTCAGAGATGAGAAAAGACGAGCACAGTTGAAACTCAAGCAGGAGATTTCGGAAACCAGCTCGTTACAGTAGGATATAAATAAGATAAGTGTGGTGATCAGGTGTAGTCTTGTCCTGTGGACAGGTGTTAAGATCGGGAGAGGTTTCAACCTGGAGACCTTGAGTAGACGTGTAGTCCCATCTATCCTATATTTTAATTTTTCATTAGTCCCATCTCTCCTAAAATTCCGTCCTCTTTTCTTTGGAGTGACCATTACACTGGCTATCATTAAACACTTCAAGGTATAGCTTTAAGAATTCAATTAAAGCTACCCGATCACAATGAAGCACTATTTTGAAAGTATTCTGAAAAAGCTTCGATGCTGCGGATAAATTGTCGACTCGTTAATGTGAACTCATAATTAAGTGAAGAAGAAAATTTATAAGTTAAGAAATAACGGGATGTTTCTCGATACTTATAGTTTAAGTTTCAAGGGGGTGCTGTTTTTTAGTGATGACGGGCGATTTGCAACCACGCTAAACCTGCATCATGCCCTACCATTTGTTTCAGGTTCGCCACCTTCCGTAAGCTAAGAATATAAAAGGAATCGCTTTTGCTCTTTAATAGAATTTATTTACTTTGTTAAATGGCTATACAGAATATACTGTGGACAGCTGTAGCAGATGTATCTGGCAATGCTTTGAATTGAGGTTTACATTGGATCAAAAACGAATACCTCGAGATCGCCATTTTATCGTTCAAATCATTTTATCATTCAAAACATTTTATCACTCGAAACATTTTATCATTCGAAACATGAGACTAGATTTGCCTGCTATGGCTCATTTCTTAATTAGGGGTATCTTGGAATTACAACGATAATCTCATGCATTGTGTGCCCAACGCAATATAGATGAGCAGATGGAAGATGGAACCGAATCGGCTCGAGCTAAAAAGAACATATACAAAATGATCGCTGCATATTAATCACTAGCAGCAAATCGTCATTCACTAGCAGAAAATCGTCATCATCATCAAGTTAGCACCGACGACTTGATCTCTTTATTTAACATTCTTGACATGAATACTTCAGCTACACGAAACACTAATGATTTGTTGATTATGCCGGTATTTTACAAAGTGATACACTCACTTGATGGGCCGACCAGGATCCGAGCCTGGCCAGGAAAATTGGAGAGAAGTATGGAGCTTGGAGAGACACTTACTCCAAGTCCTTGACCTCCTTGACGATCTCGTCAAAGGCATCTCTGTACTCCTCCACCTTGTCAGCATTCTTCTTGGACTTTCCTCCACCAGGAACAATCAAAACACAAGAGGTTGGTCTCTTGGTGGCACCTGCAGAGCCCAAGTCCTCCTTGGATGGGATGAAAACGAATGGCACAGAGGAGTCTTCACAGAGAACAGGAATGTGTGAGATGACATCAGCTGGAGAAATGTCACCAGCAATAACCACCAATCCCTTCTCGCCCTTTCTCAAGGCTTTGACCACTTCCTTCACACCTCTTTTGACGTGCTTGGCCTTGGATGCCTTCTTGACGGTCTTGAGGACTTTCTTGTTAAGCTTCTTTGGTGCGAGTGGCTTAGCAAAGGGCAACACAGCAGCCATGCGCAAATCATAGTTGTCTTCGGCAGACTCTTCGACCTTATCTTTCTTTCCCATATTGCTCCGTTTTGATTCTATTGGAAAATCTCGTAGTTCTCATGAGAAACGAGATTTTTTTCGGGATGAGCCAGATACATCCGTACACCGCGGCGCGCGCAGCCATCTTTGCAGCCTTGGCTGCGTTTCACTTTCAGGCTCGAAACAACTTGCAAAAACAACTTGCAAAAACAACTTGCAAATAACAAACTGGCAACAAAGTAAAGTTGCGGCAACGGCTACAGCAAAACATACTGTTGAGATATTTATTACTACTTACTGGTGATGTTTTCAAGCAAACTTATCAAATGGTTTTATTTCTCTGGGGTGGGGGTGACAGGAGTAACTGTTTTACCATTCACCGGATTCGATTTTGCGATCGTATAGATTGCATGAAGAATACCCGGAATATAAAA
The DNA here is from genome assembly GCA_002370135.1 of Metschnikowia kipukae. Taxonomy (NCBI): domain Eukaryota; kingdom Fungi; phylum Ascomycota; class Pichiomycetes; order Serinales; family Metschnikowiaceae; genus Metschnikowia; species Metschnikowia kipukae. The sequence continues at coordinate 69,492 of NKZJ01000105.1, forward strand.
CAACAAACACAAAATCAAGTTGATTATCACCACCTTCAGCTCTCGGGTACTCAAGTAGATAGCGGCAGGAGGAAGTATAACAGCTGGAGGTTAGTGTCGAATCCAGGAAAAAAAAGCGTTCATGCCAACATACCCATAAGTGTGGCTGCGTATCTGACGTCAATATCTGGAGTGGTAGTGGTAGACATTTTTGATAAGATGTTAGCAAGGGTGAAGAGCAAAAATGAGATACTGCTTTGAACAAGAAACTTATTCGGTATTTATACCGACAGCACTTTGCGACACTAGGTTTGTGGAAACATGCACAAATGCATGTGTATTCTTTGACCGATCTATTGTTACAAACAGCGATCTGTTACAAACAGCGATCTCGAAACTTCCAAATTGCTACAAAAGCAGAGTCATGTACCATCACGTGCATAATCATGTCAACCTTAAAAAGGAATTCGCATCCTAGATCTGAAATTGACAATTTGCGGGCTCGAGTTACGTATGAATCCAGCGAAATAGATGGCGTAACTTTTGAAAATTGCAAGCCAGAAATTTCCAACACAAAAAAACAATTCTTTACCAGAAACTCGAAAAAAACATCTGATTCATTTAAAGGAGATTCCATGGCTGAAATGGAATGGCACTAGGAAAGTCAAGTTGCAGCCATTCGTGACCACATACGTTCGCGAAGTTTCACATCATCCGCTGACGCACATACAAAACTGAATTTCCTGAGGTAACACATAACCACCACTCATAACACACATGCATAGAGCACGGAAACGGAGACACGAGGCACCACCAACAAAACAAAGTGGCGGGTTGCTAATCGACACAAATTTATCGCCCAGCAAACTGCTTGTTGTCGACTCTGCAAAGGTGAAACAAGCGCTAGCGAGACTCTCGTCTTTGGACAAACCAGCATGCATCAAGGTTCCTGTTAATGACACCGAAGCAGAGTATTTCGAGGGAATTCAGGAAGAACTTGCGGGGGATTTCTCAGTCAGCATCACTATTCTGGCCTCATCGGAGTCTCTTGACCGCATCATAACCGTGTATGGAAACTTGTCCGAGTGCCTGCGATGCTGTCTTTACATGGGCTTTCTTCTGAAGTCCGTACTCAATAACTTTACGAAATCTGAGACATTTACCTTGAAATCGAGCAATTACTGCGTCACGGTGTTGCTAGAGGCGGATAATCTCGTGATGTCACTGGTGATCAAGAAATTCCCGGCGAATACCATTGATGTGGGGCCTTATGAATGCAATATCAACTTACACACGGTGAGACTTTTGGGGGATTTCAATTCTCTATTTAACAGTCTAAAGTTTCTCTTTTCACAGTACCCCTATGAAAAGTATGCTACAGATGAAAGCATCAAAGGGTTGCCAGTCATCAGCGTTGTGAGTCCCCCACAGAACACTAGTGAGACCGCCAAAAATAATGCAAATATCTTGAAATTTGTCTATGAGGACAAGTTCTTGAAGTCCCGCTGAGCGGGCTACAGATTCTCTCTGCGCCTATAAATCACGCCCAAGCGGAATACAATTGACCTCTGCAATTCAGACAAGGCAATTGAAGCATTCTTGCTTACAAAGAAGTAACTTATTTCAATATCTTTTTATAAACTTTTCCCTAAACCTTCGTGACTTCTGGACTCTTTGTTCTTCTAGAGATAGAGGCCACACGGTCTCCAAGCGACAACGCCAATCCTTGGCCCTTGGATCTAATTCTCACGTGTCCAATAATAGGACCGTCCGCCTGTTTCTCAATACACAAGTTGGCCAAAGCGTCTTCTCCGAAAGAAGATCTAGAATACAAGTTGGCCGCCAAGAAATGACATTCCTCACCGACAATGGCGCCCGGAGTCAAACACTTCATGTTCGTGCCCTCCATCAACTCGTCCAAGTACTCTTTCAAAGTGCTCATTGACGACTTGATCGTGATTTTGTTTTCCCACTCGAACTCGTTCCACATTTTACGGAAAACGCTTTCGGAACAAGTGGCTGGCTTGATATAGTCCATGATATCCACGTGAACATCGTTTAAGATAACAATCGTAGACTCGTCAGAATGGCGGCCATCGTAAACAATGTTACCAAATATGACACCAGTGTCTGCGGAAGATACCTTAATGGTAACCGAAATTTTGTGGAATCCGTGTGGGCCAATGTTGGCGGTCGGTGGCTTGTCCACAACCTTCAAGTCTCCCAAAGTCGAGAACTCGACGGATAAGTTTCTCATGGTGGTGGTTGTCTGGTTGACCAACAAAACGTCCAAGGTCACGTCGAATTGGTGCACTTTGACAAATGCCTCCGCATAGATCGGGTCGGAGAATCCGGTCAATTGCAAAATCTTGTTCAATTTCGAAGACAACTCCTCTGTCTTACCAGGTTGTGAAACGGCCAACACATTCTCATCGTCGTCATTTGCCTTCACGCCGTCGTGTTGCTCAAACTGTCTGAAAACAATAGCTTCGTCCACTTGCTCAGCATTGTTGTGGAAATCCTTGGCTTCAGCTTGGCTCTTTTTGAGCAGTTCGCTTTGAATTTGCGCCTTGAAAGCATCTTTCGTGGCATCTAAGAAGCTGTGGGTGATCAAATCACTGTCTTCGTCATCAGTCAAGAACTTGATGCATGCCAAGATTCTGTCGGCCGAATCCTCATCAATCTTCTTGGCGACAAAAGACGTCTGTCCCACCCGCAAGATCGAAACCATGATCAACAAGGCCTCTGCTCTAAGTGCGTTGAGAAAGTTGACTTTGGTGTCGAGCTCTTGTAAACGCAAGACAAGCTTGACCAAGGTCGACGACAAGACTGCAGCCAAGTAGAAGTCGCCCGCCAAGAGCAATTTTCGGATGTGGTATAGGTCATCATCGTCGTTGTGAATGCTGGATGCGGTCAAAGCATTCTCCGTGGCGTAAGTGCCATCCGGCAACACCACAGGTCCCTTCTTGGCGTGGTTGGAGCCCTTCTCCTCGCCGTCTTCCTTGTCTTCACCAGCCAAGTGCTTCTGCTCGCTGGACAAAATTGGAACCTCTCCAATACTGGACCGGATGAATTTCCATGACTCCTTGATGGTAGACTCGTCTTCCGAGTACTCTCCCAAAATCCACAAGGCTCCGCGGAAAACCTTACCTGACTTGACATCCGGCAAACTCTGGACCAACTTGCTTATGATGGAAACTCTCAAGTCTGGGAACTTCTCGACAACCTCCTTGACAAAGGTGATCACATCAGAAGCAGCAGATGTGGAGAGGTCGCCGATGGACTCCAACAAGAGATCAATGACATTGGTTGCAACCTCACCAAAGTTTATGGCAAGCTGATGGATAGCGTTCACCAACAATTGCCTATACTCGGAACTCTTGTCGTCGCTGGCTGCGCTAGACTTTTGCAACTCCTTTTTCAACAATTTGACCACGTCCTCAACGTTCCTGGACGAAATAAGCGACAAAGTCACGTCGAGAGCCTTACGGCGCACATCGATGTCCTGTGTGGTCAACACGCCCAAAATGTCCAAGGAGAGCGATTGCAAGAGACCGGGGAACTTGCGGTTGAGCTCGTTGATTCTGTCCAAGGTGATGATCTTGACATTATTGTCAGATTCCTTGGTGGCCAACTCCACAAATTTGGAGCCCGCCAATACAACCGCCTCCGACGACGAAGACAACACGGTCAAAGTCACAGCAGCCTCGTAGACCACCACATCCGAGGAAGTCTCAAGGATGCTGGTGATCAAATTGGTGTACTGCGCCTTGAGACTGGCCGACAGATTGGCATCTTTGCGGATAAACTCAACAAACGCCAACTGCAACAAAGAATCCAAGCTATCAATGGCGTGCACATTCTGCTCGATGTATGCCAAAGAAGCCAAGCGGTCCATGTCGGCTAGACAAACAAAAGCGTTACGCTTGCACACCGAGTCGAATTCCTCCTCCAAAAAGAGCAGAATTGCCTGTGGAGCATCCGGCACCAAGTGGTCTGACACTTTGTAGATGGAGTAAAGCGCAAACACGGCGTTCTTCCGCACGTACGCGTGTCTGTGGAGCAAACACTGCCTGACATTAGGCACAAGGGTCTCCAACAACTCAGGCTCCTTCAATTTGCACAAGTAACGCAACGTGTTTCCACGGATATACTCATTGGGGTGCTGCAAGTCGTGTTGGATAGCGTTGCACACAAGGATCATTTCGTGGCGCATTTTTCCCTGGTCGTCGTATTTGGGGCAAACTTCCCAATAGAAGTAAAGCAACTTCTTCAACTCCTTGTTTCTGGAAGGCATTACAAAACGGATAATGTGCATCAACAATTCCGGCATGGCATCGCCGTTGAGCACGCTGGTGATGATTTGTTTCATGGTGGAGATCTTGATCTCGTCCTTGGATTTTTCCAAAAGAGCCCTCAACTCACTGACCGACTTTTTGCCGGCCGTGTTGGGCTCGTAAATCAACGAGTACCCGGAATCCATTCTCGAGCGTGGTGTAGTGATTGGCTCGGAGAAGAAGGTGTGTGTTGGTTGTAGGGGTTTCGTGGACGTGAGTTTTTCTGGACACCTCACTGTCACGTGACCCAACTCGAGACACGCTGTGAGCTGGGTGCCTCTACTGCCGTCTTGAATACGCCTGCCTTAAGGCAGGACTCGGAATGTTACTCTATTATGCTCTATACTCTTTTCATAGGCCTCCAATTGTTTGCATCCATAGAAGATGTGTTGGCCGGCGTGTCGCGTCCTGTGTACGGGTGCGCCATGTTGCAATATTCACGACTCGTGGATCAGATCCATAAGCTGCGCGACGACAAGTTGCAGGAATGATTTGCGAACACCAAAGATGGTATATCGAATATCGGCTCTTATTCTTGGTATCTCGACTCGTATCGCTTATATTTGCTTGCGAATATCTGCTCGTACCGATAACATCTCGTATGAGGCTATTATCGTCACTGAATCATATGAGGCTAATCATCGTCACTTAATCATGAGGCTAATTATCGTCAATTAATCATATGAGGCGTCAGGATTGGCAAGAACGAGTCTCGGGCCATCGTCGTCGTCACTGCTGTCTTGGTTGCCATTCATCTGCGTATAATCATCTGTATCAAGGTCATCGTTAGTGTTGTCGTTGTCGTCATTGTACTTGTATCCTGGATGCTGATAATAGATATCCACTTTCCTGCTGTCATTCAAGCTGCCTTCAGACTTCACCAGCGAGGCCATGCTTCCCCTTCTTGAATCGGATATCTTGCTCAACAGGCTGTGTACATCTGCAGTTGTAGAAATGGAAGCAAGCGTGCCCGCTCTCTCCAAAGAATTGGCTCTGGACACGAACGTTTGTCCGCCCGATGGAGTTGAAGACTTTGACGTGACGGGTGTGATTGGCCTAGTGGATGGGCCACTAGACTTCACGATACTGCTAAATTTAGAGCTAGTATCACCAAAGTCATCTACTTCTGCTGCCAAGAGTCGTGGTTGAAGATGCCCATGCTTCAATTCCACTCCACTGGATTTCGTTGGACGCGATTTCGAGGAAACGATGTTTGCACGGTTGTACCTCAGACTTGACAATTGCGCCATAGCTCTTTTATCAACGGGCTGAATTCCTAAAGGAAGCTTCCACTTTCCAGGTCCGGCCTCATTGAATGCGGTGCCTGCATTTCTGCGTATGGTATCAACATAGGTTGAATGTTCACCTTCTCCAGGGCGTAAATTGAAAGTCATTTTGAGCGTGGCTAGATTCACGTGCTTGTTGGATGCTGAACTGATGATGGAGCTTGTTGACAGCATACGTGTATGCGTTCTCAGGTGAGCATTAGGTTGTATTGGAGCTGAAGTATTGAACCCATCTGAAAATCTTTGTGGCAGTGAGAAAGTTTTCTGGCTTCCTTGGCGATACATGCGGTTGTTCAGCGGGAGGAAGCTGGCCGTGTCGAATGCATCCATGGAACGATTGTCTTGGGCAAAAGACTGGTTATCTTGTCCAAGAGACTGCACTTCTTGCCCTAATGACTGGATTTCGGCATCGAGAGACTCTGGTGCAATGTAACTCCTCAGCTTTCCACCCTCTAATACTGAATCACCTTCATACAATGAAGTTATCTCTTGGCCCGTTTCCGCGTTGTTTAAACGGGACTCAATTTCATTGACGTCACTGGCGCTTTGGTAAACACTGTTGTGAGTGTCATTATGAGGCAATGTGTCGGGGAGTCTTGGATTGAAATGCTCACTGCTTCTGGTGTTGATGCTAAGCGATTCCTTATCTCCTGCTCCAATGAAATCATCATCAAAAGCTTGATTCGAGCCATAATCGCTGGTTTCGGACATATAGAGTTGGGATGACTCAATTGGAATGACTCCTTGAGCCTGCTCACTATGCATATTGCTAGCCGCCCCATTTTTATTAACCGAGATGGAGCTCGCGTAATCGTACCCATCTATGACCCCGTTTTCATCGTAGGGATTCGAATAGCTGTATTCATCAGGCTTATACTCTGAGATACTAAAGGCTGAACCCTGGTCGGGGTTTGGAGGGTCCAGCTCGCGCTTGTAGCCATTCACTGGTTCTGCTTTTGAGGAATAATACCCCGGCAGATAGCCCAAGAGATCGCCAGAAGGCGAAGGAAGAAGGTTAGCGGGGCTTCGAGTGTTTTGAAACTGAGGAAGGGGCGTTTTTGAGGGCTCAGGCGAGCGACTTGCAGCGTTTCGGGCGCTTAAATTGCCAAGCCTTGGAGTCCTGGGATCCAAAGAGTTCATGCTTGCAGTGTCAGTAAGTTCAGCACCTAGAATTCGGTTGGGAACTCTTTGCGAATGGAGTTGGCGAAGAGGAGAGTTACCCAGTACAGATTCCGTGTCAGAGTTGAGGATTTGCCGCGAGATCTCAAAGTCTCTTGGTGATTTCTTGATCTGGAGCGGATTGACGTTCTCAGACAGACTTGAAGCCAGAAAGTAAGGCCTTGACATCAGAGAAGCGGAGGTGAGCTCAAGGTCGGGCGAGCCCATCATCTGGCCGATTTCTTGCTCCAAAGTGCCAATGATGTCTCCAAGGTCGTCCAGTTTCGTGTGCGTATGAGAGATTCGTTCGGGAGTTTTCGACCCAGCAGGAGGGTATTCGCTTGGCGGAGGAGGTCGCCTGGAAAGTCTTTTGTTTGCTGTGGAAGGGGAACTTGATACTGGCTTCTGTTCGTCAGCTGGGCCAAGGTGAGGATTCGGCAGCCGGCGATGCTGCCCTGGAGAAAGTTGCGGATCCAAAGAAAGCTGCGGATCCAAGGCAAGCAGTTTCAGGGTGTTTTTCAGTGGCGTATCGTGCACATGGCTCGCTCTAGGCGCATGGAGGTCAGTAAACGATGGCTTGTTTGAGAGTTGAGGCTGTGATAGCGGCTTAAGCGATGATTGTGACGACTTCTTCTCCAAGTGGTGATGCCCATCAGTGGAGTTAAAGATGGAGGATATGCGTGCACCAAAGCGGTTCGGCTTCTTCTCCCCGGACATGAGTGTGTGTGAAGTGTGCTTTTGGAGCCGAAGATTGTTGTCTTGCCAGTAATGCGGAGACCTCAGGCACGCGGCAGTCACGTGCGCCACTGTCCTGCGTGCACCTGCATTCGCAGCCACGTAACGGAATAGCAGCCAAGTTCCTATTTCGGTTTCACAAGGGGCGAGAGGAAAATTGAGGCGAATCTTGTATATTTGCAAAAAATTATAACAACTTCCATTTCAAGATTTTAAGGAGGAATTTGGGAATTCAGCCTTGTGTTTTAAACTGATGACGGTAGTTCATGAATATGGTATCACAATGCAAAGGATGGATTTGGAATGTTTCTTTAAAGGAAAACTTCGGAGTGCTTTTCGAAAAGAATAATTTTTGATGGACTTCCAAAACTTCGGATTTTGTTTGCAAATGAATATTTGGAAAAGGGGTGAAAACGGGGCAGGGAATACACCCGTGCACCAAGTGGTGCACGGGTCCGTTGCGAGATGAAAAACGCAGTTTCGTGGTGGTTCCCACCCCAACCATGGTTAAACCCAAAAGTATGTTATAATACGAGTGTTTCAGTTTCGGCCATTACTAACATCAGCGAACCCACAAACTGCCAAAGCCAAAGCCGCCAAAGCCAAAGCCGCCAAGGCATCCCAAGAGCCACCTAGAGATACCTCCATCAAGGTCGCCGCCAATGTTGAACTCTACCAGAAGGCAGGAAAAGTGGCCAACCAGGCCATTGCCAAGGTGAGAGAAGCATCCGTGGAGGGAGCTAAGATCTTCGATTTGTGTCAAATTGGAGACAATTTCATTGTGGAGCAGCTTAAATTGGACGTGGGCAAGAAAACCCCCAGCGGCATCGCCTTCCCTACATGCGTGAACCCCAACAACATCCCCGCACACTACTCGCCAGAAAGTGCCGAGGATAAGAGCAACATCGAGTTGAAGAACGGAGACGTGATCAACATCATGCTTGGTGCCCACGTGGATGGGTTCCCATCGGTTGTCGCCGAGACCTTGATCGTTGGCGAAAAGGAAAGTGCCGTTTCCGGCAAAAAGGCCGACTTGCTCCATTCTGCATGGAACGCCAGCGAGGCTGCCATTAGACAATTGAAGGCAGGAGGCAAGAACTGGGACATCACCAACGTGGTGGATGCAGTCACCAAGGATTTCGAAACATCTCCCGTGCAGTCTATGTTATCTCACAACATGGACCGTGACGTGCTCTACGGCCCCAAGGAAATCATCATCAACCCTGCCAAGGAGCATAAGAGTTCCATGGACACACACAAGTTCGCTGACTATGAAGTGTACGGGTTGGACATTTTGGTGTCTACTTCCAAGGAGGGTAAGGTCAAGAGATCCAACTTCAGTACCACCATCTACAAGTTGACGGGAACAAACCACTCTTTGACTTTGAAGACCTCCCAAGCAGCCTTGAAGTCGTTCAAGGAGAAGGCCAATGGCTTATTTCCTGCCAACGTGAAGATCTTCGAGGACCCAAGAAGAACGCGTCTTGGATTGATCATGTGCGCCAAGCACGATGTCACTTTGGCATACGACATCATGGAGGACAAAGCCGACGAGCAAATTGCGCAGTTCTTCACTACTGTTGCCATCACGCCCGAGGGGCTTGTCAAGTACACCAGCCCTACTTTTGACGGCTCTTTGTACAACACCGACAAGAAGGTGCAGGACGAGGAGTTGGCCAAGTTGATTGCCACACCTTTGAGCAAGTGAATACCAGTTTGTGTTGTGTAGTGCTTGTTGCTATGGTGCTTGTTGCTTATGGTATTCCGCTTATATATTGCTTATAGTGCTTATATAGTTGCAATGCAATTTAGAACTAGCCTGCTGGTTGAGGCAGTCCGCTTCAACAACACAGCAGGGCCTCTATACTTCTAAATTTTCCTCAGGTAGTAGCCCCGAAATGACCGCCAAGCAAGGCGCCATTCCTTGTGCTGCAACTTCTTGGAAAAGAGATCGAAATCATGGCTTTCTAGTTTCTCCAAGTATAAAGCCGTCGGGTATGCAGCCATAAATGGCGTGAAGATGACGTCAGGCAATCCATGGCGCCATTTTTTGCAATTAGAAGAGAGCAACGAGTCTCTTGGCCTCAGAGCGACAATGTCGGCAATAAGAGTCTGCACGTGCAGCAATTTCTCCCGAGCCGAAAGCAAGTGGTCGTTTGCAGCCACAGCGGTATCAAAAACGACATTTTTGAGCCGCTCTAAATCGGCAACATCCGGCACTTCCTGGCCAGTTGTCCCGCCACACACTCGGAGAAGTGCTTCTTGCAGAAACCGGTGTTTGGTCATGAGATCCGTGGGCAACGTCACGACATTTTTCGATGCATAATACTGGGTGCCTAAGATCATGGAACCCAACGCAGACGCCTGGCCGATGTGCGCCGAAACTTCGGTGATCTTTTGCTGCAAATCCGGCAGAAGCTCCAACATATGGATCACCGACGGAGAGATCTGCGGCAGGAGCAACACCGCCTGCGTGGCATAGCTCATCTGGGAATATGTGCCCTCACCATATGAGCAAATGGCGTCCACAGAGTCAAATTGCAGTTTTTGCAAGAAATCCCGGCGGGTCTGGAGATACTGATGGAAATACGAGATGTCCAAATTGAGCCCCGAACGCAAGCCGTCTCGGAGAAGAAACACCGTGGGCTCGCCAATGTCAGAGGATGAGTCGGAAAAGGCCTTGCCAAGCATATCGCTCCAAAACTTGAGTTTCATGGCGGCCGTAGACACTCCGGTATTCTGGGCCATCTGCAGGCCGTCGGCGATTTTGTTGACCTCAAGAGCAAATGCCCGGATGCCGAGAAACGTGTTTCGGGCAGGCTCGGGGATGTACTGAGCTAGAAGGTACGCCAGGCGGTCGTTTTTCTCGAGGTTGGCACTGACATTTTCCACGCAGTTGTGAAGCTGTTGCTGGTACAGGAGGCGGCGGATGCCCGAGAGGGTGACTGACTTTCTGAACATGGCGAGAATTGTGCTTATGCTCAAAATTTCAAAAAACTCAAATCTATGATATGCTGATTCTTATGGGTTGGGATGTTTTGGGATGGTTTGGTGGATGATTTCTGTCAGATGCTATGCGTTTAAAGTGTCGCATCTTTCGCGGTAAAGTGTTCTTTTGAGTGTCTTTCGCGCACGATGCCATCGCCTCCACCTCCACAATGCAAATTGAACAGTTAAATCCAAAGGTCTTTTGGGACATCAGCATTGCTGAAAAACCCGTGGGCCGTGTTGTTTTGGAATTGTTCCAAGACAAGGCGCCCCTTGCATGTGCCAATTTCATTGCCCTTCTCCCGCACTACCAAAACACATATTTCCACCGCATCATCAAAAACTTCATGATCCAGGGCGGTGACGTCACATATGCTAAGGCAAATGCATATAACGACTCCGAGGTCGGGTCGGGTGGACATCCTGATGGCGTGGTTTTCGCCAACGAAAACGCCCTGCTGGAGGATATCCTCTCGGCAAACTTTCTCTTGTGCATGGCCAATCTGGGCGACGACAACTCCAATGGAGCCCAGTTTTTCGTGACTCTCTCGCCAAGTCCACATCTTCACGGAAAACACTCGGTATTTGGCCGCGTAATCGAGGGGAAGTCCGTTCTTCGAGAAGTGGAGCGTGTCAAGACAACCGCCGAGCATGTGCCCGTGCAAGCAGAACTACCTGTGATTTCCAAATGTGGTGAATGGAATGACGGTGATGAGGTGCCAGTGTTCAACGCTAGTTATAGTCACGAGGGTGGTGACATTTACGAGGAGTACCCAGATGACGACACCACCATCATCAAAAACAGCGAAGATTCAGCTCAAGTGTCGCAGTCTGTGTACAAGGCTGCGGTGGCTATCAAGGAAAGCGGTGGGCTTCTTTTCAAACAGGGCGATTTTCAGAACAGTTTCTTCAAGTACCGCAAGTGTATTCGCTACATCATGGAGTATGTACCGGACCAAGACCAGGAGCCCGAAAACTACCGCTTGTTCATGGACTTGAAGAAGAAAACCTATATGAATCTTTCTTTGGTTTGCATGAAAATGCAAGACTATGCCAAGTGTGTGGACTACTGCACCTACCTTTTGGACATGGATCTTCTGCCTGCAGAGAATGCCAAGACTCTTTACCGCTTGGGTACGTGCATGGTCTCAGACAAGAAGTATAAGGAGGCTATTACTATTTTCACCAAGGCTCGTGAGTTTTCCGACGATCCAGCCATATTGAGAGATTTGCAGCGTGCAGAGGCACTGTTGCAGAAATTGAAGGATCAAGAAAAGGCAAAATACGCTAAATTCTTCAGCTAGAGAGATGGTTGATACGGGAGTTTGAGGCAACATAAATTCAATTTCCCAATTCTTAAAAGATCTCCTCTAAACCCGACATTCCATGAATAAGTCGTCTACGGATTTGCTCTGCATATGCAGTGTGTAGAGCTTACTTCCACAGGCCACCGTACAAGATGCACGGTTTCAGAACTGATCAAAGTAGAGATTGTTATCAATTCGAGTGACACACTGATAAGATTGTGCCGTGGTAGATGCAGGTTGCAACACCCAAGCCAATCTGCATTACATGGTTCACTATAATTTTGTCTAAAATTGCAAGGTCAAAGAGTCCGTTTAGCGCTTGGCTGCTTAAATCTGGCAATTTCCAAAAAGAAGTGATATCCTGGAATTCGGTAACTTCTCATTTGCACATTCGTATGCTATAGAGGGAAGCTTCCTAATTAATCTGCTACTGTCCTTGAATCGAATCAATGGTCCTACCAAGTCTACATCCAATTAAGTAACTCACTAGTTATTTCTATAACACCATTTAAAGCGATGGACTGTGAATCCATCTTAAGCACACTGTATACCGGATTTTGATGCATCTAATTAAACGAGTTCCGAGGGTGATTGTTCACTGTGGGCCAATTCACACTGATAAAAAGCTTCCGTTGCTTGTAACATGCTCAGGACACTCAAGTATAGAAACTGAATACCATACCATAATTTTTGACCGAATTTTTAGTGTTTTTGGGAGGAAGAAACGACCTGGGTCAAGAGGTCGGAACTGCATATTTTCTCCAAGTCACGTGCACTCGTGAGTTCCGGGCCCCGGAATTGGCATCACTCTGATGAAAGCCGCCTAATGAGGAATTCCTACAAATTGAGGAATGTCTGCAAATTGAAGATTATACCGAAGCATTTTGTGTAAAAAAGGCTTCAAGTCAAAATGCCGTTTTCAAACATTGGTGTTTAAAAAGACGGAGTTAATTGTTGAAAGAATTGTTGCAAAACCATGTTGCAATTAAAGTGGTGGTGTCCCATAGTGTATTTGATTTTTTCTTAATATGAATCACTAGTTATAAATCACTAGTTCATAATACTTGCCCATTCCATAGAACTCCAGCCTGAAAAAGATTCTAACGTTCCTTTCCCACTAAAATTTATTTTCGTTCTAGTCAGCTCCTCAATCTGTCGCCATTTCCAAAATTGTGTTATCTAGCCCAATCAATTACCGGAGCCGTGGCAAAATTTGCCAGAATCGTAACATTTGCCAGTCGTGGTATTTTAAATTGGTTCTGAATTGCCTATTGTTCATCGTGCCGCTCTGTGCAGTACCCACTTCAATTCCTACAAGTCTGTCTGCAAGACCTTCAGAACCAGCTCCAGCTCGAGGTTATAATACCAAAAGCCATAAAGCCAAAAAGCCAAAAAGCCATAAATCCAAATCATCTCCTTGAATCACACACGCCGATCTTTCAACCAAATAAGAGACCACCTAAAATGAGATGTACGGGTGTACAGCGCTAACGCGGCTACGTCTATATACTCAGATCTAATAACTCAGATTTAATAACTCAAATCTAATAACCCAGATCACGGGGATGGCATCAGAAGATGAGATCGATGCAGGTCTTTTACGGGGATCCAGCCGGGAGCAGCGGGATTTTGACGCGTTATCTGTGGACGACAAACTCAGCCGTCTCAACGAGTTGGTGCTGCAGTCAAAGGTGTATTCTCAGATCATCTTAGACAATATGATGGAGAAGGCCATGGAAAAGAGCAAACAGCGGGAAAAGGCCGAAAAGGAGGCAGAGAAAACAGAGAATGCTGAAAACGAGAACGCAGATAGCGATCATGGGGACAATGCACAAATCGAGAGCAAAACGACGGAAAAAGCACCCAAGACGGCAAAAAGAGTATCAAGGCGCTCTCGTAACGACACCCAGCACAACAATGAAGTGTCACAAAACGATACCCAGCACAATGAAGTGGAGGTGGTTGACTCTGATCTGGACGTGGAAATTGTGCAGATCCGCCGATCTACACGCAACAAAAACAGTACTGACCAGGTCCAGGAAACCCAGCGCACCAAAAGAAAGAAGAAACGGGAGGCCCAGCGCACGCCCAAACGTGTCATGTACGAGCCAGTGTCAGAAAGTACCAAAAACACCAAAAAAGCGCTAGAACAGGCCCAGACTGCACACAATCAGCAACAGCCCCAGCTAGTCACGGGCTGCACCATGAAGGATTACCAGCTAGATGGCTTGGAATGGCTTGTGACGCTCTATGAAAACGGACTCAATGGTATTTTGGCCGACGAAATGGGCTTGGGGAAAACTCTACAGTGCATAGCGCTCTTTGCTCATTTGATTGGCCATGGAATCAAGGGCCCCTATCTTGTGGTGGTTCCACTTTCGACCATCAACAATTGGGAGGCCGAATTCGGGCGTTTCTCGCCTGAAATTAAGGTGCTCAAGTACGTGGGCTTGAAAGCAGAACGGCAGAATATTCGGTTGAAGCAGAAAGGTTCAACCAATGTTGTCATCACCACGTATGAGTTGTTTCTCAAGGATTTTCTGAAGTTCAGCCGTATTAAGTGGAAGTACTTGGCGGTCGACGAGGGCCACCGGCTCAAAAACTTCCAGTCGCTTCTCATGCAGTTCCTTAAAAAACTCCACGTGGGAAATCGTCTTCTTCTCACGGGCACCCCGCTCCAAAACAACCTCAAAGAGCTTTGGTCCTTGCTCAACTTTATTCTTCCCGACATTTTCCACGACTTGGAGCTTTTCGAGCTGTGGTTTAACTTTGATGATTTTCTCAGTGGAGCGCTGTACTCCACAGAGGAAGAACAGCAGCAGGTCAAGGACAAGGTGCAGGGTGAGTTGGTGAAGAACTTACACGTGATCTTGAAACCGTTTATGCTCCGGCGACTCAAGGCGTCTGTGATTAAGGACTTGCCGCCGAAAAAAGAGTATATTGTTTATGTGGAGATGACGCCCATGCAACGGGTTTTTGTGGCGGCGACAATGCAGAAGAAACTTTATAATACCGTGGTGGAGATCTATCTCAAGGAGTTGCTAATGAATTGCCATCCAAATCTCTTTTCCACGGAACAGGATTTGGAGCTTGTGGACCAGGTGTTGAAAGAGGAAACCTCGGAGAAGTCGCTTGGCGCAAAGCGAATCCGCCACACAATATACAACGACGAGGAGTTGAAAGTTTTCGAGGATGTCGTGAAGATAGACCAGCGTGCGCGAGATGATGACTTGGAGTATACTGGGAAACGGCTATCGAGAGCCGAAAGAAAGCGGCTTTTAAAGAAGCAACTGCAGAATGAACAGAAAGAGAGAAGAAAGGCAAAGAATGGCGAGGTGAAAGGTGAAACGAATGGAGTGAAAAGTGAAATGGACGGCAAGGTGAATGGCAGTGGCAAAAGTGTGGGATCAATATCTGGGTCTGAAACTTATGAAGCGATGAAGTCGCCCGTGGTGAGCGAGTCAACAACGTTCGAAGCCAGCGAATCCGGAACAAGTGAACTGGCAAAACCTGAAGTTAAGACCGAGATTTCTGGTCAAACCGAATCCTTGGATCAAGAACCCAAAGCTGGATCGGCAGAAACCGGCACCGAGGATCCGGAATCAGAAGACGACATCTTCTCGGCACAGATGGCCTCCCCCGATGAGCAGGAAGTTATCGAAGTCTCCGATGACGAATTGGACCCCCAAGAGCGCAAAATCGCTCTCATTAAGACATCTCTTACAGTGGTTGAGAAAGAGGCCAAGGCGCTTGGCCTTCACAATGTGGCCATGCAATTGCGAAACATATGTGGCTCTCACTACCTTTATTATTACCCATTCACCAAATCCAAAAGTCTCACAGAGGCTCAAGTTGTGCATAATGACACAGTGCTTCTCGAGGAAGTGCTTCGGCATAGCGGCAAATTCCAAATGCTTCAAAAACTCGTGGACCGGCTTATATCAAGCGGGCATAAGGTACTTGTTTTCTCTCAATTCACAAGAGTCTTGGACTTCATCAGTTTGATGCTAGGCTTCAAGAACATCCCACACAGCATGCTTAGTGGAGAGATGGGCAATGACGAGAGAAACTTGGAAATTGAAGACTTCAAGAAAATTGGTGACGGCGCCAGTCAAGTGTTTTTGCTCACCACCCGAGCAGGAGGCCTAGGGCTCAATTTGGTGGAGGCGGACACGGTGATTTTGTTTGACAATGACTGGAATCCGCAGATGGACCTTCAGGCCATTGGGCGTGTTCATCGGATCGGACAAACCAAGCCGGTGAAAATCATCAGATTCGTGGTGAAGAATTCCGTGGAAGAGATTCTTATTCTACGCAGTTTCGGAAAGCGGGCGCTAGAGAAAATGGTGATTCAACTGAACAAGTTTCAGGTGGCCGAGCGGCTCAAGGCCGAAAAGGTGGATATTGTGGAGATGGATTCCATCAAATCATTGCGAGACTTTGGTAAGGTCTTGACAAATCTGGAAGGTGGAAAAGGTGAGGAGCATGTGGCGAGTGCCAATGGAGTTCTTTTGGGCCGGGAGACTAGTGAACCGGCAAAGCTCAACGAAGACGAATTTGCTGAGCTTTTAGATCGCAGTCCAGAATGTTACTCTCAAATGCCTCGGGATTTTGAACACATGGTATCCATCGACACATCGGCAGAGGGATAAAAACAATTCGGATGAAAAACTCATTTGATCCATCAGGATTGCATGAACGCTGGGCTGAGAACAAAGCTGATCTGGAACATCAGTTGTGCTGCTGAAATAGCAGATATTTGCAGCTGCACACGTGACGCAGCCAAAGGCTCGAGCCGCAGACCAAGCTTGTGGCAAATCTACTTGTACCGTTCTTTCTCATTCAACTTACTGAAACAAGTTGCCGAACTTTGCAATTGATATTTAGCTAGCAACTAGCAAGCACAATCGCTAGCACGCACCTAGCCGTCGAAGCTAGCACCAAGTAGCTATATAACCACAAAGCATCATAAAAATTGAATCAGAATCATTAATCATTGATCATTGGATACTAATCTTATTGATTGGATATATTCTTATTGATTGGATATATTCTTATTGATTGGATATATTCTTATTGATTGGATATATTCATTGATTGGAATTTATTCTTTTGATTGGACCATCAGAATCCATACATTAGCCTTATCATCCAGATTATTGCGGAGATCTAAGCGTCCTGCAGCTGTTATCGCAATCAGTACCCCAGATTCTGTACACACAGATATATTATCCACAACAACGGCAAAAAGAACATACAAGTACTAGAAAGCCTATAATTTAAGTTAAGGTCTCTGATTTTCAAGATTACATCTAAAAATTTTAAGACCACATTTCTTTCTTTTCTTTATTTTTGAACGCTTTGAAAGTTTCCGCAAAAACGCCCTTTCCCTCCATAAAGCAACAACATGAAAGTTTACCCCTGGTTTCTTGCCTTGGCGTGTGCAGCGCCCCATCCTCGACAAGAGCCCATACAAATAGAATCAACACAAAAAACCAGTTCAACTTCGTTTTTCTTTAATGTTGGCTCGTGGAAATCAGACACACTATACCAACCAAATACCCAGTCAAAAGCCCAGATCGACAAGGAGGCCGACCCAAAAACACCATATGCAGAAGATCCACAAAGCGAGTTTCAGCGGTGGACATTGAGCCAATCAGAAATCGCCTTTGGCCATATTCTCGGAAACTTTGGCGGAGTGGGCTCCATACCCGAAGTGAGCAATGGGTTGGTGGTGGCATCACCGCTGAAAGCGCATCCAGACTACTTTTACAACTGGATCCGGGACTCAGCACTCACAGTTCGGCTGGTGATTTGTCGAATGCAGGAGACGGGCAATTTGGGCCTAAAGCATGTGGTGGACCTGTACATTGAGGCCAACCACCGTTTACAAAGACTTGACAATAAATGTGGCACGTTTGGCGAACGCCTGGGATTGGGAGAGCCCAAGTTTTTGGCCAATGGGGGCACTTTCGATGAATCTTGGGGCCGGCCTCAGGCTGACGGTCCTGCATTGCGTGTACTGACTATTGCCAGGTATTTTGATTTTTTAGAAAAGATTGAGAGAGAGGGTGATTCTGAAGAGAAGATTGAGAAGATTGAGAAGATTGAGAAGATTGAGAAGATTGAAGAGAGTGACTTTGAGAGAAGTCTAAGAAGTGATTTGAAAAGTGATTCTGACTTCTTGATCGACAAAACTCCTCTCGCAGAAAATACCCTGTTTGTTTACTGGGAGGTGGTGAGGCCAGACTTGGAGTTCATTGTCATGAATTGGCACTTGCCTCTGTTTGACCTTTGGGAAGAAGTAAACTCCATGCACTTCTTTACGCTTCTCGTGCAGATGAAAGCAGCCCAGGACGGAGCCAAACTAGCAACGGCCAATAGTGACTCTGAATTTGCAGCCGTCTTGGAGCGGCTGTTGCATGACATGTCTGAGTTCATGCAAAGCGCAGGCTTTCTGGGACCGCTTCACATTGTTGAGCATCCACAACTTTTGGAACGCGAGGGCCTTGATGCTGCCTCGTTGTTGGCTGCTCTTCATGCTCACGACATGGACCCTGCAACTGCCCATACCGTCCCGTTTGATGTGGACGATAAGCACATTCTCAACACCTTGGCTACGTTGGTGGTTGTTATGCGCCGCTTGTACCCCATCAATGCAGGAGCCGCCGGAATTGCTTTGGGAAGATATCCCGAGGATGTCTACAATGGCTACGGCTTTTCGGAGGGCAACCCATGGTTTATCTGCACGGCAGCGGCCGCCGAGGTGGTGTACAAGATGATCTATAAGCGAATCGATGAATCGGCAGACATTGACACCTCGGAACTAGCTCCGTTCTGCAGCTTGCTCGGGGTTGAATGCACGCTGCTGCTCGGTTATCAGACGCCAGAATGGACTCTGTTTTTAGACAGTTCCATGGTGTTGGCAGACTCGTTTCTCGCCCGCGTACGGCTTCACGTGGACCGCCAAGGCCACATGCTGGAACAGTTCAACAGGTACACGGGCTTTATGCAGGGCGCCCCCGATTTGACTTGGTCTTACTCTTCTTTTTACAACTGTGTTCGTTGGAGAGAAAGGGTGTTGCAAAAGAGGGCCGCCTAGGCTGAACACCCGTGCACCACACCCGTGCACCCGCGACATATCAGCCATACTATCATACAATTGATTATCTGACTGAACTGATTGATTCATTGACTTATTGGTTGAATAACTGATTTTGATTTATGAATTTTGATTCTTGATTATTGCTTGAATTACTGAATTTTAATTTATTATTTTGATTCTTGATTCTTGATTGATTTATTGATACAATGTCGACTGTTACCGGGTGCTTGCTCCTCTTGCATGCTGCATACTCGTCTTACGAACATCACCAGATCCTCAGTACGGCATCTTTACCAAGAGATATCATCTTGGAGCTACTAGTTGGATTGATCTTGATCAATTTCGGGGCCATCAAAAGTAACGTTTCTCAGATGTCGCTCAGAAGTAACGAGAAAGTGGCTCCCTTGAAGAAGTTTTTGCTGCCCATCGATACCAGTCAAGCAACCGTGGCAATGAGAGAGCTCGGGTACTCGGAATATGACTACTTGACGAATCGAGTGGATTTTTTGGATGTTAAGGCTAAGCGGGAAGAGTATATGAACTGGTCAAAGAGCCAGGCAAAGTCTGCACTGAGCTAGGTTTGTGGAACTCAACATAGATTGATGGAATTTGATAGCAGTGAATATACTGAACATTTATAGCATATCTTGGGGTGAGTAGATGGAGAGATAGATTGGTGAGTTATTCAAGGGTTCCAATGAAAATCTGAGGAAGCCCGAGGTATATGAGAAAGCTTCGAGGTTCTTCATACTAGTGATAGCGATATTAATTTATTGAGTCGTCTATAACCAAACTCCATTTCCTTATTGTATTTTCTTCTCGGCCTTGGACTTCATGGTCTTCTCGCGCATTTGCTTGCCCTTTGGACCAGCCTCAGTGCTCAAGAAATAGTCCCACCATCTGAAACTAGAGGCATAAGAGCCAATGAAATAGTGGTGGTGCTCGTCATGGTGGTCTGCACCGGCCCAAAATGGCAAAAACTTGTGCAAGGAGTATGGGAACTCGTAGCCAGAGTGAGCATCGACAGCTTGGTACAATCTCAAACAGATCCAAAGCGAGATGGTAAACAAATGTAAGTCTTGCGTGAAGTAACACCACACCATTGGGAGCCCCACGGTACCAATACCCAACAAGGCAACCTCGGCTGGGTGGGCGTATTCAGCGGCTAAACCAAAAGGTGCAGCGTAGCGGTGGTGTTGCTTGTGGATGTACTTGTAGAAAGGTCCATAGTGCAACCCTCTGTGTAGCCAGTAGTGCCAAGCGTCCTCCATGACGAAAAACACGGCCAACTGGAAAAGAATCTTTGAGATGGATGGAAATGGAAGGTCAAAGGTCATGCCGATCTTTGAACTGATAGGGTGGAAAAACCAGATTGGAAATGCCTCCACCATGAAGTGGGAAGTCAACACCGACTTAAGACACTCCCATTGCTCCTGATTGCTTGGGATCTTGGAGTCTTGAATCTTGTACTTCTTGAAGTATGGAATTCTGTCAATGATGGCCCAAGGAATACATCTGCCAAAGTACATGAACTCATGCATCAAGAAGAAAAACAACCCAGTGGCAAAGATGTCATTGTCCATCCAGTAGTAGTATGCACCCCATACCTTTTCAACTAGATTCAAGTTGGTCAAGGTGTCAAAGTTTTTGTATGCGTCAGCAAAAGAAGTGACGTTGGAAAAGCCCGAGTAGTCGTGATATACCGCGCTGAATGTTAGTAAAATCCTGGGCAATAAAATGGCACAAGAAGGAAATTCACAAGAGGGTATCGAAACCGTTGGACCAGAGTCGATATCCAACCACTGAGTGATGCCAGTCGCTGCTTGGAGCAGATGAGGACGCGCCGGTGGCAATCAGTCGATTCTGGAAATAGGTTTAGCCAGTTGAAACATTTTCTTTCTTGTAAAACGAACAATGTCTGTAGATCACATACCTAACCATGATTGTTGATTGACAGAACAATTTCCAGGAGAAGTTGAGAAGATATAGTCCAGAGTGTCGTATAGGACGCGAAGGGAATGAGGCCGCGGAAAAGAAATACACGCAAAAAGAAACTAGCCGCTGCGCACAGTTTGTTTCGTATAGCGGATGCGCTAAACGAGGCAGCGTCAAGCCCGAGTGCGAGGGTGCACGGGTGCGGTGTGTGGATATCCGCGCCAAAGTTCGGCCTGTGAAATGAGTGCCTGCAGGAACGAGATAGGGCTGCAAAAGCCGGGCCATATATCGTCGTTTAAGCACGAATGACATGTCGATTTAAACTGTGATTGATTCGAACGATCGATTCAATTGTGATTGATTCAAACTGCGATCGACTCAAATTGTGATTGATTCAAATTGTGAGCGCTCGTGTAATCTCTATGGTTTCGCATAATCCTTTTCGTTCTGAATTCGTGATCGCTTCAAACTGTGATCGATTCAGATTCGTGCTCGTTCGTAAAATCCTTATGGTTTCGCATGATCCTTATGGTTTCGCATAATCCTTATGGTTTCGTAAAATTCTTTTGGTTTCGTATAATGTTTATCTTTCGTAAAATCCTTATCTTTCGTATAATCCTTATGGTTTCGATAACCCTATCTTTCGTATCTTTGTTTGGTGATTGGTCAGTTATTCCCGCAACAAAGTAGCTTGGATTCTCTGAATGTCAAGTTTATGAGTTTTCAGAATCGGACTAGACTTCTCTGGGCAAGTGTCATTCTGATACGAGCTCTAGAGTTTCTAGTGTCGTTAAGAGGTTCAATCTTTTTCAAAGATTCAAGTGTCGTTTAAGAGTACGAGAATTTTCCTAAAATACTAATGTCGTTTCAAAATTGCCTTTTAGGGTTGTTATTCAAAAATTGGATGAATTGATTTGATTATTGATTGAGGTCATTAGCTCATTCATAAATTGTAGAACAGTCTTGGGTGATAATGAGAATATATTGTGCGATCTTTATAATCAAAATGCTTATCCTTATTGAAATGACTTCTCCTAATGAAAAAGCTCACCCATATGTAATCGCTTATTCTAATGTAATCGCTGACTTTAAATAAAAAGCTCATTTTGAAACATAAGTGAAACAAGGAAATCACATGGGGTTCGCGTAAATCGGGGGTACTTTTATTTTCCCTGTGTTGCAAAGTAATGAATTGACTAGATAATCCTGCTTTAAAGCTGCCCAAAAAATTCACATAATTGTTTTCGAGAAGAATCACACCACTATTATCATTCCTTAATGCAACTCTTTTGTGGTAAATTAGAACTCTTTTGTGGTAAACTGGAACTCTTTTGTGGTAAATAGGAACTCTTTTGTGGTTGAATTAGTTTGCTTCAAAAAGTATCCTGGAATTTTGATATAAACCCAAATATGGTTTGAGGTTTGATGGTTTCAGTATCTCAGCGAAAAACAGCATGGTGCTTTAATTTTGCTATATTTTATAACCATGGCTGCTTTCTCATAATTGAACTGATATATTTCAAAGAATTTTGAAACTGTCAATCAGTTGGGTGTCTGAATTTGATATCTGGAGGCAGTGAAGTGAGGTGGCTAGAAATGCTACTCATACTCAATAATATGATCTACCTATGTTTTCACCAATATTGAATTCTGGCCTTTTCAAAATTGTTGACTTAAGTGATTGAAAGCGTTGATTACTATTTGAAAGTGTTTCCCTAATGTTTTGAATAGTGTTCCTTAAAGTTTAAACAGTGTTGACCTTTTAAGTTACTGCTGGCAAATTCAATAAACGGAACACGGAGCACGGCAAGTGTGGCTTGGTACTGCATTCGGGCCGAGCGGCTTTGCTGACAAACGCGGCCCCCACAATGTGTCAAGGTCAAGGTCAAAATGACAGTACCAAATCTCTAAAAATGACGAGGAAATACAATTCACGAAATTTAAAGTGCTCTTGACACGATTGCTTACGCGAAGCGCCAAATCAGCACTTTCTCTTGCGCCTTCGCGGCTTAGAATTGATACATCGGGCCGAACTCATATTATCATACGGACATGCCGCAGCCTTTCCCGCTCTTGCATAATTTTTGCCCAAAACAGCCTCTAATCCGACCATCTCCTGCATGTCGGGCATGCCAAACACCCTGGCACAACTTATAAGCCTTATAAAGATCCCTGTGAATTAATCATCAAGATAAGCTATTAAAGCACGTCCATTTCAGCTTTAGTGGAGCAAAAAGTGAGAAACCAAGCTTTTAGTCTGACTACCAACATTTCTTTCTCAGCCGCATGCCCTCATCATTAGACTTATCCACCGAGTCTCTGGGTGAAACACCCCAAGAATTCCACGAAGAGCCTCAACATCTACATGACGACACTCAACAAGGTGGCTACATTAAAAGCATATATCGCACATTCTCAGGAGCATCATCCGCTAGACGAACAAGTACCCGTGGTTCAGATGCTCTTAGTGTGAAAAACATATACGGTGACTTGGACACGGAGAACATTGACTTGCACCGCACCCGGTCCAGATCTGCAATCCTCGACTCCTTGCTGAGTAGAGTGATGCGTTCTCTTTCTCAACAGGATATTGAGAATCAGAGGTGCGAGGATGGAAGCTCCAAGTCCACGTCCTCACCTGCCGAGAAAGTGTCCCGGAAAGACTCGTATCTGGAGCTTCCGGACGAATGCGTGCCTACCAAAGATGCAGGAGAGGAGTTTAGGGATGTGGACCCGGAGCTAGTGACATGGGATGGACCAGATGACCCTGCTAATCCAAGAAACTGGTCGCACAAGCAAAAGCTACTACAAACAGTGATTGTCCTGATTTACTCCCTTATCTCGCCAATGTCTTCGTCTGTCCTCTCTCCTGCAATGCCAGAGATTTCCAAAAGTCTAGGGATTACAAAACAATCTATCGAGTCCTTGTCTGTCTCCATCATGGTTTTGGCGTGGGCTTTAGGACCATTGCTTATTGCCCCATTGTCTGAGTCGGATCTGGTGGGACGGAGACCAGTTCTCAATGTGTCAATTTGGATCACGGCAATCTTTAACTTATGTTGCGGCTTCGTAAAGACTCCCGCCCAGCTTTGTGTGCTCCGCTTTCTCGGTGGCTTGGGAGGATGTGCGCCATTAAACGTGGGCGCAGGAACTTTGGCAGACTTATGGTCTGATGAACATAGACAGTTTGCACTTTCTGTCTACTCCTTGGGACCTACGCTTGGCCCAATTCTTTCACCCGTTATAAGCAGTTTTGTTGTCACGGGCACATCGTGGCATTGGTGCTTCTTCGTTTTGGCAATCTTCAACTTTGCAGTGGCTGCTTTAGGGCTGGTGTTTTTCCGTGAAACTTATGCACCAAGGCTCTTGAAGATCAAAGCAAAGGCTTTACGGAAAGAGACAGAGAACCCACACCTCCATACCATCTACGAGATTGCAGATGGTGAAACTTTGTCCAGCAAGATTGCAACCACTGTTCTGAGACCCATTTTGCTTTTGACAACACATCCTATGGTCTTTGGTCTCGGTTCTTTTATGGCATTCACTTATGGATTCATGTACTTGATGATTGTCACATTCCCCTCGGTCTACAAAGGAAGCTACGGCATGTCTACTAATATTGCGGGACTCATGTATTTGCCTTTGGGAATTGGATTTTTCATTGGAACAGTGTTTTTCCAATTTGCGATCTCGCATGTGTACAAGTCACTCACCAGGAAGAATGGAGGCGTTCCTAAGCCTGAATTCAGATTGCCATGGTTGTGTTCTTGTGGAATTGGCATTCCTGTGGGATTGATCATCTACGGTTGGTCTGCACAATACAAGGTGCATTGGATAGTGCCAGCAATTGGACTGGCGATTTTTGGCTTCTTCCTTACGGCCATGTTCCAAACTGTACAGCTTTATCTTATCGATATGAATAATCGGTTTGCAGCATCATCCGTGGCAGCAGCAGCAGTGTTCAGATCATTGTTTGGCTTCGCCTTCCCTTTGTTCGCCCCAGCTATGTACGCTAGGCTCAATTACGGATGGGGTAACACACTTTGTGCGCTCTTAGCCTTTGGATTAGGAGTGCCTTTTCCGTTATTCTGTCTTTTCTACGGTGAACGGTTGAGGCTTTGGGCAAACGCAAAATTTGAGCGGCGCCAGGCTGCAAAGGATGCCAAGAACTTAGAGAGACTTCGTGCAATGCAACAGAAGGAGGCAGAGAAAGAGAAAGATACCTGAGTGATGAAGCCTAAAGAGATATGGGTGACGAAACTTTTTGCCTTTTTCGCGCAGAACATGATCTGCTCGTAAAAGTCTTGCTATGATCAAAGTCTGTTTATCAGGTGTGGCTCTGCAATGCATGTTCTTGGGACACATGCTTGAGCAAGGCTAAATTTTAGTGAACTGCATAAGAAATCAGCAGCAGCAATGTTCTGGCAACGCGGAAAAACGATTTTCCGGCGGGTTAAGCTGCAGTACACTACTATTGCTACCCATTACGAGGCTGAAAGCTCTTTCGCGTCAATAGATGTTTGACTCGACTGAATTGAACTGCTTCGAATTCAAGTTAATGCAAGCATAATCCCATGCGAGCTTGATGAATGACATCTCAACACTAATTTCGCTGGCATGTGCCGCCATTGAGACTCGCACATGCCATGACGTCGAGAAGTTAATAGACTTAATTTAGACTGATATTCAACGATGATCCCAGCGCCAAAGTTGGGAAGTTATGACGTCGAGGAAACAGCTATGTGCAGTACCACACGCATCAGTGGAGTTATATAGCAGACTAACGGTAATCGAGCGTTAAACGATGTCTATCGGTAATCAAGCGCAACCTCAGACATAAGAAAATCAGAGTTGCAAGGAGTAAGAGAGGTTGCAAGAGGAGGGCAAGAAAAATTGTAAGGTGAAGAATGGCAACAAGACTTGTAAGTCAAAAAATGTACCAACCGCAGTCTTGTGGCGTAGCAAATGGCACTCCAACCTTAATATCCACCCTCGGTAAAGTAGACATGGCAAGCGATTTGCAGACGGGGCCCGACATTTGCGGCCAAACAATGCAGCAAGTTGACGCAACAGTCAACCTTCAAATCCCAAAGGGCACGCGCCAGACATCATCGCAAGCTCGGCAATACCAAAATAGATATCCACGCCAGCACCGATAAAGACTCGTCCCTGTGTCCACGTAATGGCACCTTCACTTGTTTCTTTTTCGCGCGCAAGGACTTTTCTTTTTTCATGCACATGCCCGGCGTAAGCACTCCGAAAAAAGGTCTGCAATGTCAGTAATTCCAGCCAATTTCAGCGCGAGTTTCACCCCTCAGTGAAGCCGTCACGCCCGACACCCGCCCCACAACCAGAAAGAGTACCATACCCGAACAATTTTACGCGGGGAAATCCAACATTTTAGGTGGCGCCATGGCTGGCTTTATACTTTTCTCGAGTTTGTGTCATGTTTCAGAAATGTCACATCAATACGCCTCCTTGGCGCCCCTGTTACTCCCTAGACTAACCACTTCTCTATGAAAGAATGTTAGTATGAGAGAATGTTATTATGTGAGAATGTTAGTATGTGAGAATTGATTTTAGTAGAGAATTTATAGAAGACCGTGGAATTTATCAGGAATCATTATGCGTTGTCATTTAAGCAGCGAAACGTTGTCATTTCAAAGAATGGCAGCCAATAGGAAGAAATGGTACCATGAGCATTATTACAAGGTCAGGCGCAGTTTCTTTTTTTGCGCCTGCACAATGCTCGTTCATGCAGCCCGTCTACGATCGGGATTTATTTTTTTTTCGGCCATGTTTACATTCGTGAATTGCTTTTTTGCTTTTCTTATCCGCTTCTGCATTACCACATCACGTTGCGCCTGACGCCAATATATATATATACCAGTTTCCCCCCACTTCAGATTTTCTCTTTACACATTCTTGATTCTCAATCTTGGACATACTTTAAGTTCAACTGCGAATCATTTATTACTTATCCGTCTCAGCTGACACGTTTACTGATCAGCACATTCACATCACATCACATCAATGAACTTTTCCTACGAGAACGTTGTTCCAAACTTCAGATTGGACGGTAGATTGGCCGTCATCACCGGTGGTTCCGGTGGAATGAGTTCTGTTCTCAGTAGAGCTCTTTTGGCTCAGGGTGCTGATGTGGCTCTTGTGGACATAAACTTGGAAAGAACCACGGCCGCCGCTAAGGAGGTGCTTGCATGGGGCCAAGAGACTTTGAAGGGCGCCCACGAGTCTCCAGTTGGCAAAGTTTCCGCATGGTCTTGTAACATCGGAGACAGCGAGCACGTCGACACCACATTTGCTGAAATCAACGAGCACCACGGCAAGATTGCTGACTTGTTGATCAACACCGCTGGTTACGCCGAAAACTTCCCTGCTGAACAATACCCAGCTACCAATGCCGAGGGTATCATGAGAGTCAACGCTTTGGGTGCTTTCTACGTTGCACAATCTTTCGCTCGTGCTTTGATCCAGGCCAACTTGAAGGGATCCATCATTTTGATTGGTTCTATGTCTGGAACCATCGTCAATGACCCTCAACCTCAATGCATGTACAACATGTCGAAGGCCGGTGTTATCCACTTGGTTAGATCCTTGGCTTGCGAGTGGGCCAAATACAACATCAGAGTCAACACATTGTCTCCAGGTTACATTCTCACGCCTTTGACTAGAAATGTCATTGCTGGCCACTCTGAGATGAAAGACACCTGGGAGTCTAAGATCCCAATGCACAGAATGGCTGACCCTAAGGAGTTTGTTGGATCCGTTTTGTACTTGGCTTCTGAGTCTGCATCTTCGTACACCACAGGCCACAACTTGGTTGTCGACGGAGGCTACGAGTGCTGGTAATCAACGCACGTATCAAACAATAGAGGTACGGTGTTGCCGTTTATAGAATCATCGTTGCCTTACACGCAATATAATATATTATAGAAAAGAAATGTTTGTAGTCAAAACAGCATAGAGTGAACTACTGAAGGACAATCCCTCGAGAATGTTTCGAGAAGTCTTGCATTATTATTCAACTTTTCGCCAAACCATAGGAGAGAACCATAGAAGATAAGGTTGCATTTTTATTTACTTAAATCCATGCCAGAGATGGTACCTGGACAATCCATGCGAGAGAAGATTTCGAAAGGGTTTTGAGGAGGTTTTAAGAAGATTGATATGTCCTCTTGGAGCTTTCCCACATTTTCATCAAAGATTTCTTGAAGCAAGCCACATTATAGTCTATGATAGTAAGCAACTCGTCCATATTAGGCGCGGCACTGACTTGCGAATCATCTTCATCATCATTACGGATCAAGGCCACCAAAGCCAAACCCCGAATCATCTGTTTCAAATAAATCACCGAACCGTTCGAAAGGTGTGATACAGACTTCATGCCGTCCTTGTCAACACTTGCACGCTCCGACTCCACGTACAAATCGTCCAAGTCAATCGTGATGTCTATGAATTCGGCACACACCTCATAAGTCTGGATATCAACCGGAGAGGAGTCGGTGGCCACGTAGATTTTGGAGTTGACGTCAAAAAGAAACACCTTATCAATTGATGAGTGAGCCACCAAATTGTCCAACATGTTCTCCAAAGAAGGCAATTCGGGCACGAGTTTCTGCACAATGCGGGAAAACGCCTCGTAGATGGAATGGTCAAAGATGGAGGTCAAGTAGAAAGACACCTGTACACCCTCCAAGCCCAAATCCAAGAGCTCGTCGCCAGTACGCTGCATAATGTCTCTCTGAGCATCAATCCGGTAGTCTTCGGAAAGCCCGTCAATCTTGTGGATGAGCACTTCGATGTGGATCTTGGGATTGGCCTTGTATGCAAACTCTATGATGGTCAGGAGATTGGTTAGAGCATTCAAGTACTCATCCTGCAGGTCTATCACATAGACCAACGCCCCCACGCTGGAGAATAGCCGCTCACTGTCGTACGTGGGCTCGAAGTAATTGAGCTGCCCGGGCAATTCCATGACTGCTAAGTCAATTAGCGATGAAAACTGCTCCGTGGTGGGTTTGGACGTAGACTCAAGATAAAGCGTATCTAGCGGCTGCATATTATGAAACACCACTTTGCATATGGACAGCTTTCCACTTCGGCGGAGCCCCATGAGAAGGATTGTGGCGTTGGACTCTCCCATGGTATAGATAAGAAAATGAGGCTAAAGATACACCGACGGGTAAGCTGGGAAAGTGGGCCGAGGAAACGAGCAATATATCACGTGAATGCTAGAAATATATCACGTGAATGCTGTGCAAAAGTGAGTGAATAAAGTTTCACCGTGTTTAAAAAGAAGAGTGGTAGAAAGGCGACCAGGAAGATTGAGGATGTTGTTTGAGTGGAGAGGTGCGCGTACTGCACACAGACGCAGTTATGCTGCAAATTGGCAACTTTCAAAAGGGCCTGAAACGTCAGTACATCCCTAAAAGATGCCTCAAGATTTTGTATAAATAGATGCATTATCTGTTTAGTTTTGTAGAGATATATTTTTTTGTTTGATTTTATGGAAATAGATTTTTGTTTTCGCATATTGTTTTAAAAGAATTGAAAAGGAATATATAGCAAGTTTTATGATTGCCTACGATGACCCGTATTCTTGTCATGGCGCTTTACTGGTGTTGGCTTTACAAAAAGCAAAAAATTTGATCTTTGAGCTCTTTTCAGTATGGAAAATGACTACAATTTTGACGTATGTTGGTCAGAACGTTTATTAACATATGTTGGGATGGCACTTGTTCAATTCCACATAACACGAACGATAGCTGAGTTCGACCATAAAAACAAAGAACGAGGATCAGAATGCTAACTCAAGTCTGTGATTTCTTATGATGAATTGATCTTTGTTACTTTGATTATCCAATGTCTCAAATACTTACGATACCTATGATACTGATACTGATACTGATACTGATACTGATACTGATACTGATACTGATACTGATACTGATACTGATACTGATACTGATACTGATACTGATACTGATACTGATACTGATACTGATACTGATACTGATACTGATACTGATACTGATACTGATACTGATACTGATACTGATACTGATACTGATACTGATACTGATACTGATACTGATACTGATACTGATACTGATACTGATACTGATACTGATACTGATACTGATACTGATACTGATACTGATACTGATACTGATACTGATACTGATACTGATACTGATACTGATACTGATACTGATACTGATACTGATACTGATACTGATACTGATACTGATACTGATACTGATACTGATACTGATACTGATACTGATACTGATACTGATACTGATACTGATACTGATACTGATACTGATACTGATACTGATACTGATACTGATACTGATACTGATACTGATACTGATACTGATACTGATACTGATACTGATACTGATACTGATACTGATACTGATACTGATACTGATACTGATACTGATACTGATACTGATACTGATACTGATACTGATACTGATACTGATACTGATACTGATACTGATACTGATACTGATACTGATACTGATACTGATACTGATACTGATACTGATACTGATACTGATACTGACTATCTAAAACTCACTTTAACATCGATCTTCTCCCAAGACTCAATTATCGTGCTGCCATAACATCCACTTGCTGAAGCCTGTGTTAAAGAATGCTGCCGGCCATTCCAAAGGCTATAAACCCGAATAGTACCATCATTTGCAGCTATGGCTACAGAGTTTTCATCAGATGAAACCAGCGCACTTAATGCTCGGAGCGGAGCTCGAGTACTTGCTTGTGCAATTGGTGTGTTACCAGGATAGGGATATACAGCCGCCACCACATGCTCCTCGCATGTCAGGTAGCCAAAAGTCACCAAAATCTGCTTTACCTTGGAACTCCAAAAAATGGAGGTGATTTGGCGCTTCGTGTCAACTTCACCTAGCATTCCGCCAGACCCAGTGTGCCAATACCGCAATTGGCGGTCATTGCTTCCTCCACCAGTCGCCAATAGTCCCGGTGCCCACGGACAATACAGTATTCCTTTGACTGCAGATTTGTGGCGGAGTCTGCATTTAACAAGAGGTTTTTCAATGTTGCTGATATCCCAAACAATGGCGAGGTTTTCATTGGCTCCCGCTGCCACTTCCGTGCACGAAGGGTTGAGTGCAAATCCTAATGTTAATAATCGGTGATCAGAAGAATGCTCCATTAGCTTTGACGCTGGATACATACCACATATTTGCTGGGTGAAACCAAACAAATGCGAAACCAACTCCAACCTATCTCCTTCATGAAACACCATCAATGCAATCATACCCCTTGAACCACCCAACAAGAGGTGCTTGCCATTGGGGAACCAGGTGATGGTGAAAATGGGATCAGAGAATTGTTGGACCAAGCACAGACTTTTATCTGTGGCGTGATAGATGGAAAGAAGGCCATCCAAGGAAGCAACGGCAAAGTGGCCATGGGGAGAGCACAGAATGCACAGCACAGGCAGCGTTCCGGGCAGCAATGGGCCTATATCCTCAATGACATCTGCACCGTTCCACCAATAAGCTTTCAGATCAATGGCTATTGCAACGGACCTTTTGGTGGCCGACCAAGACACCAAGTTAAAATAAAAGTTGCTCACAAGGTTATACGCCACAAGGTATTGGAGTTCGGTCAACTCCGTGGGCCTGCTAGGTTGCTTCGAGCCGGTTTCCCTTCTGTTTCCATCCGCCTCCACTGACCATGGAGATTTAGTGATTGAGTCCATAAATGAACGGGGACTCCAGTTTCGTTGATGTCTTAAAGAGGTATGTATAGTGCTGTGGCAGTGGTGCTGCGCATGTGACGCGCGAGTGGATTTTGCAGCCGACTCTGTTGCAACCATATACTCTCGCGCACTGAAAGACAAACCGACAGACTTTGCAAGACTCACGGGATTCATTGTATTTGAGACTTTTGATTCACAGTCTCTCTCTTCATGATCGAATCTGGTGCGTGGACAAGGTATGCCATGAAGGGCGGTTTTCGAAACTCGGGTTTCGCCTTGGCTCTTAGATTTCCAGGTTTCGCCTTGGCTCTTAGATTTCCAAAGTGATTCATAGCACAACACGTGGCCCAGAATCAGTAGGGCTTGACTTAGCTGTTCATGGGAAATCAGTTTTTCAGAGGGTTCCAAGCTAGTTGTTGGACTGCGCTCACTTCCTTTGCTCTCAGTGAACCCGAGAAAGCCCGGGATTTTGGGGGAGCGTTCCGGGTGGGTGAAGAAAGATGTGGCACATGAGCTATCGCTGACCAGAGGAAGAAGCCTATCGTTGTTACAAAGCATCTTAATTCATTATACGCCGACGACAGAGAAATGAAAGCGAGATAGCAAACCCTTGAAAGCAAATGAGAATTCAGCAAGACTCAGACAGTTCTTACTGTCGTTAAAAGCTAATGGGTGAGTACTAGAATATCAACAGCAAAATAGAGAGTGCAATACGGGAAAGCAATCAAAGTGTGCAGAGAAGTTATTTGAAAGCCAGAAGTTGGACAAGCAAATCAAAAGCTGGGTTAATAGGCTGATTCACAACTCCAAATCAAATCTTTGGGATCACTATTGCGAAAGCCGATAATGAGAATCGAATGCTTAGACGTCTAACGTCGGAATCAAAAAAGATTGGTGCAAGAGACAAAGAAGATTGGAGCAAGAGATGGAAAGCACAAAATCAAGCCAGTCAACAAAAAACTCCAGAATTCACAAACAGCTTCAGAAATCAGAGCACCGGTCTCTCCAAGTTTGTGGCGGCCTGTCTACAAGCACGATGCAAAACGCGCACCTTAGCGAAAGCCGTTCATCTCAATCTGCAACTAAGCGAAGAGTATGAATCTACTCGTGCCGCTTTTGGCAATATCCTCGACAATCATCAGCAAAGTTCATGAACACGTGAAACATCCATTTATTGATGAGTTTTTTCATCTCCGTCAGTGTGCAGTTTACTGCGCTCACGAGTTCTCAGTGTGGGATCCCAAGATCACTACTCCGCCTGGCCTATACGTACTCGGCGCTCTATACTCACATGTTGTGAAAGTCATGGGCATCCTGAATCCGTGTGGATACACATCTTTGAGGTTTCTCAATTTCCTAGGCGGTGTACCAGTGCTTTACGCAGTCCTTTCTCTCAGCCCCACCAACAACTACAGAAAGGCTAATATCCTCAGCATACCATTATTATACGTGTACAACTTTTTGTTTTACACGGATGTATGGTCCACAGTATTGGTAGTTGCTGCATTGATGGTAATTCTTAAATACCCCGACATGAAAGGTGCTTTATGCGGCAACATTCTCGGCTTCTTCAGCTTGTGGTTCAGGCAGACCAATATCATCTGGATAGCGTTTTTAGGAATTGTTCTCGTGGATTGCCGAAGAAAAGTATCAAGCAAGAGGCGAAGTTCCGAGGGTGTGCTTGAGGGCCTGGTTCTGCTAGTGAAATCAGCATTTTCCAATTGGCTTTTGCTTTTGCCATTCGTGGCCAATGGTTTGATGTTCTTGTTATTTTTGAAATGGAACGGTGGAATCACTTTCGGAGATAAGGAAAACCACAAGTTGAGCATCCACTTGGTGCAAGTCTTCTACTGCATTCTCTTCATGACTTTCTTCACATTGCCGGTGTGGCTAGGCTCAGATGTGCTTTTTGATTATGCAAAGTTTTGCGGCTTTTCTCCATCAGCCAAAGGGAATAATTGGCATACCAAGAGAATAATGAAACGCTTTATTCGAGTTATTTTATTGTTGGGCTCGTGTTTTGCAATTGCTACTGTTATCCGCAAGTTCACGATAGTGCACCCATTCCTTCTTGCAGATAACAGACACTACACCTTCTACTTCTACAGACGTGTTCTCAGCAAATCTTGGTCAATTTATCTCATGACACCAACTTACCATTTCTGTACATGGCTAGTGTGGCACCAACTTCGAAAGACATACCAACTTTCCAAAATGAGCATTTCTCCAATTACAATTATAGCACTATTCGGGTCCATGGCAGCCACACTCGCTCCTTCGCCTCTTTTTGAGCCGAGGTATTTCATCATTCCTTTGGTGTTGTTTCGGTTGTTCATCAAGCCCACCAATCAAGTGGCGCAACGCCATTTGACCGAATTTCTATGGTACACCTTGATCAACACAGTTTTTTTCATCATTTTCTTCAACTATGAGTTCACATGGTTCTCGGAAGCAGGCGTTCAACGCATCATTTGGTAAGAAGATCTCTGCTAGTGTTCATCCTTCAAAATATAGTGCTTCAATGGAATCATGGGCGAAACACGCCAAATTATTAGACTATAGCAGTACAATTCCCTTTATATTCCCGTCAGTGCCGGATTCTTCAACTAGTTTTAGAGAACCATTAAAATTATGGGAAGCCTTGAGAGAAAAAATCATACTGCTGTGTCGGATTGCTTCCCACTTCCCTGTGGAGGCTGAATTTCAGGCATAATGTCAATGTTGTTCAAATTTTGCGATATCATGATGTCAGTGTTGTTCCCTATCGTTGGAACATGGTAGGAATACCTTTCGGCTAATTGTTTGAGAAGAGTCTGTGTTTGTTTGGAAGCCAACGTCTGCTCGTCCACAGTCGCCACCCACTGCTTGATTATTCGGTCCTTGAGAATGTCGAGATACGAAGATTCCTTTTTGGTTACGTGGTCCACATACACAAGCTCTGTGTCCACACCACTAATCATATCTTCGTCGTCGCTGGAACTCCGGAGGTCCCAATTGCCCTTTTCCAAGTCGTTAGCAAATATTAGCAAAAAGTCACCAAAGGTGCTTGCAACCTTGAACTTGGTATCGAAGTCTCGCCCGAAAATAATCACTTGGCCATTCTCTCCTTCGCAAAGGTCTTTACCTTCAGGTGTTCCTGGAGAGAGATCTATCCCGATGAAGTTTCCGGCGCCATCCGCAAGCATAGGAATCCACATTGAATGGGCGTATATGGGCAAGATGGAGTTTGGCGGGATTGAGTTTTGTTCTGGGAATCCGGTTTTTTGGGTTTTGTGCTGCTTAAACCCTGCTGCCTGACTCAAGTCAGCGTCTGGGGCCTGTTGTGCCGTGACTGAAACAACGGAAGGCGATTCATGAATGCCTAAGTCGGATTCAGCATCTTCGGGATTTGTGTCGAGTTGAGGGTCCTTAAAAAGACCTTTTGGCTTGGATTGTTTCTCCAAAATTGAACTGTGAACGTTTCGCCAACTCTCCGTCATCACGGCGACTTCGTCTATGGGCAAGAGACGAAGGCCATAAAAAAGCCCACAAGCGCCATTATCGTTATAAGTATTCTGGCCATCAGTGAGATGGTAAAACTCGTTGACGCAAGCCGGGAAAGTACAACCAAGATCCTTTTCCAATTCGTTAATATCAGCATCTGTGCATGGAGCCAGTAATGAGTTGTTGAGGTCTTCCAGATGGCTGTGGAGCCACTTTTTGATGTGTCTCCAAGCGAGGCGGGTTTCGTGAATGCCTAGGTTTTCTGCCCGATTGAAATTTTCAGATAACGAAGCCGTGGAGTCGTTAGCATGGCTAGCGCCCAAAAGTGACGTTTGCACATCAGGTTTGTTTATGCGATTGAACGACTTGCGAGAGTCGTAGTCGGAATACTTATCGGAAGCACTTAGAGAGTAAAAGAACTCTTTAATTTGCTTGGATATTGCCATTTCGTGGGATTAGGACGCGTCTATGGAGTGATAAGAGTTTAGGGTTCTGTTATGGTGAGACTGGAGAGTCCATCTGCAGGGCTTAGCTGCGGGTTTCAAAGGCCGAATACGAGGTAGGAACCCGTACATCCGGAGCTTGACTGGTCCTCAAATGGTAATGGTGCTGTTGCAGTGCTGCAGTGGTCTTATAGTAATGCTGCAGTATTTGCACAGCATTGTCTGCTATGGCATGGCCTCGTGCTGTTTCATGGTGCTACGTTACGCTAAGTGGATATACCCCGGGCATGAAGTGCTAGATCTATTGAAGAGATAAAGCACGAAAAACCGGGCTCGTTGATATGGAAATACCAAAACTAACGCCGTGAAAAGAAAAGAAATGGTGTTTTCTATGGTTGGGAAAGTATCGCCGAAAGAACTCCGGCGATAACCCAGAAGCACCCGAGAGGGGCGTGCAAGAGCCCTGGCGGAGGACGAATCGGGCCAGAACGGCTTTCTTCATCTTCCGCCGGCACGAGGCCACGGGCACCGCACTGGGCGTTTCATTTTGGTGATTCGTAGGTAATCAAAATGATGCTGTTTAAAGTATGTGCGATTTTCTCTATATATACTTTTGCGCGGGGCGGGTAACAGCGATGCCACTGCACAGAAATTCTTCCGTAGGCTTTGCGCGAGCAGAAGGCGTGCCGTTTGATAGAAGGCAGATTCAGGCGGATTCGGAAGGGCAGGAAGGCGGTTGGCCATGTACCAGGTCACCTGCTTCACACGTGCCTGATCACGTGCTCGGTCACGCGGCAGGTCACGTGACTGCGCGCATGTTACGTTCGTGGCCGCAAATGGCAACCCCTCTTTCCACGCACAGCAAACCATACGTTCATTCTCACGTGCTATATACAGCGCCAACACCCACGCATTACCTTTATTGCTTCCGATCCACAGCTTTTCCACCACTCTATTTATTCATCAAAATGGCTTTTTTGTCCAAGCTCAGATTCTACTTCTCCACGGTGGTGATCTTCTACACCGTGTACCTCTTCTCTTACAAGTGCCACCAGAAGACCATTTTGGAGCACTTGACTCACCCAGACGCTGGTAAGTTCTTGGCCCACCCTTTTGCTTCTCAACACGACCAATTGTGTGATGCTTTGAACACCGGTTCAGGATACGTCAGCCCTTACATCAATAAGGCTGTTTCCTTCTTGGAAGGCCACGTGCACTCCCACCCCACTTTCAAGAAGTACCAAGTTGGCACCCATTTGGACAACTCCAAGTCGTTCTACGCCAAGAACGTTGCTCCATATGTGCACAAGTTGTGGCAATACGTGGAGGTTGCCGAGTACCACATTGCTGTCAAGGTGTCGGAATTGACCGGTCATGCTCAACACCACTACAAGCACACCGTGGCACCAATGGCCAGTGACTTGCAGGACACTATTTCTGACCAATTGAAGAACAATGTCGCACCCAAGGCTGGCGAGATCAAAGACAACATCGCCGAGTCGGTCAAGGAGTCTTACAACAACTTGCCAAATGCTGCTGAAGTGAAGAAGTCTGCCGAGGATGTGCACGAGGCTGTCAAGGACTCTGTGGACTCGATCGCGAAGCAAGTCAAGTCCAAGATTGAGTAAGTGACTTTTGCGCCGGCACATTTCGTTATGTAATCAATGTAAATGAGTTGAAGTAACCAAAGATTGATGTAGTTTAACGGGTGATCGGCGGGTAATATTCGGCGGTTTGGATGGTAGGCTCGTAACCGAGGCCTCGTGAATGGGTGACTTCAAACCATTGCCAGTCACTCTTGAATATCTTCGTAAATTCACCATAGGGATAGCCAATGGAAAGAATTGAGATAGTCAAAATTTTTCAGAGAGGCCCAAGATATTCTTGTGGAGACGCCCTTTGTAGAAGTTCCATGATAGAGGTAGTAAACTGCACATAACAAAAACGCCATTATAGGCAAAAGAAGTGGCGGAGGAACTGATTTCATTCCAAGTCAGAAACACTCAATTGTGTGCCAGTATAGCTAGATTAAGCAACATGCAATGAAGCCTCATGGAATCAAGCTTCACGCACATACTCTAGGCTCTCACCAGCTTCTTGCAGCTCACCAGCCTCTTGTTGCTCTGCTGGTAATTCATCATTGCCAGAAAGAACCTGCTGCGGAATCTCTTCATTGATTTGAGCCTGTGTTGTGTTTAAGGATGACTCTTGTGTAACCTCGCCACTTTCTTGTGCAAGCTCGACATTTTCAGGGCCACTCTCGATACTTTCTTGTTCAAATCGTTGATCGTGCTCCTCCTGTGCCTTTTTCTCGGCCAACTCTTGCTCCAACCTCTCTCTCTCTTTCCTCAACTGAAACTCCAACCCCTCACGTTGTTGGTAGGCCACGTTTGCTTTGGCCCTCATAAGCTTCATGTACTCGTCGTTATCCTTGAGCAAGAAGATCACGTGGAAGTTCATCTTGTTGAGAAATTGGCCCCATTCTTGAAGTCCCTCTGGAACCTTTGCCCTGGGATTGATTCTGTAGGTTTCGGCATCGCCAAAAATCTGGTCGCGGATCTTAAAGATGGACTCCTTGACGGCATGAAAATGCTTCCAAGAGGACCAGCTCCACTTATCGTCATAGCCTGGCTGGGTCTGCATCACTTGGAGCAAGCCAGTGAGTCGGTTGGAAAAGTCCAGAATCACAGTTTCGGCAAAAGACTCGAGCACATCAACGGAATTCTGCGCAACATCAAAGTATTCCTTCATGACCTCAGCATGCGCCGCATTCAAGTGACCCTCCACAATGGCCATTTGAGTCTCTGTTTCATTGTAGCAATGCAGAATGTGGTCTCTCATCATTTGACGGTCCACTTCGGGGGACTCGATAGACTCGCCGGTGGTCCGAATAGTTTGGGAATCCTTGTCAATGAGGCCGATTAACTCATTCATGGTTTTGTATTCCAAATAATTGGCCTGCTGCAAAGCTGTGAAGTTGGCGGAGATCAGCTCGGTAAGCTCGGCCAATTTGGCGGTTAGATATGGGCTAAAATCTTCCAGAAGACTGGACGTGGTCAAGTTGAGAAAACTATCCACACGGTTTTTCCAGTATGCAAGCTCAGTTTGTAGATGACTATCGCCAAAGTCGACGACGAGCTCCCCCAGGTCCGAGGCGAGAGAGTCGGGTTTAGCGACGGCATTGCCTGTTTCAACCGAGTTTTCAGAATTTGTTTCGGCCGAAATTCCCGCATTTAAAGACTTGTGCTCGCTCTCC
The DNA here is from genome assembly GCA_002370135.1 of Metschnikowia kipukae. NCBI lineage: Eukaryota > Fungi > Ascomycota > Pichiomycetes > Serinales > Metschnikowiaceae > Metschnikowia > Metschnikowia kipukae. The sequence goes on from NKZJ01000105.1 coordinate 108,281, forward strand.
AAATCATCCGATGGAATCAGCACTTCCGTCACGGTTCTTGTCAACGTCAGTGTCATGGTCTCGACGTCGTCGGAGTCGGAAAGGTCCACATCCAGTAAAAGCTCCTGCACACTGTCTCTATGGGCAAATGGGCCGGCTTTACGGGCCCCAGAGTCGAACTGCACATAGTTGGCAATCTCCAGAAGGAGAAACTCTGTCTTCGCCTGTAACGCAAGACTGGCCAGCGACGACAGTGTCAAACGGCGCAAGAATAACACGGCGTCCTGCACATAGGACACGGCCCAAAGCTGGGCGCCCGTATGCTGCCATATCCACAGACCCACGCCAGTCACGTGTGGCCAGACGTGCAGGTAGAATGTCTCCAGGCAAACGCTTTTGAGGTAGTTGTACGCAAGAGATAATTGCTGGTGCAGGTAGTGTGCCGCCTCATGTAGAAAGCGGTTCAAGACAGTCACGTGGGGCCCGAGGTAGTGCGCCGCCCAAGGTGCCAAAAAGGACGTATAATACCGATCCAATTGCACATAGAGACTCTGGAGAACGCTGAAAAAGGCAAGGCTTTCCCGTACCACAGCCTGGCGAGACACAGATTCCCATTTTTGGAAAGCTGCCGCCGAGGAGCGTGCATAGAACGCTATGTTGTATTGGGAGTTCAAAGATGCCCAAACGGGCGCCACACGGTCCCGAATCGGCGAAAAAACTGGCTCAGTAACCTTTGCCACTCTCTCAGAAACATGGTAAGTGTTTTCAGCGGCGGAAATTTGCGTATAGGCACAATTCCAGAGGGGCTGGATGTATTGCACGTGTGGGTAGCGTAAAAGGGAGTTAGCGGGCGAATTTGAGTGGGGAAAAACCGCCAAGGCAAGGTACGCCACGTAAGGAAGTACGATAAGAAAGAACAAGCGCCGGAGAACAGAGAAGGGCTTCATCTGGGACGACAATGAGTTGTGTGCAGTAGAATGGGAGGTTGTGTTTAGAATAGCGCGGTGGTGCACGGGCGCGTACTGGTTATATGCAGGTGTATGAGATGCCGCTGGACTTTCCACAAGGTGATTTTATGATTGAGTTTATTGTTGTGAGAATTGATTTATGAGAATTGATTATTGAGTTTTTGTTTCATAGTTTTGTAGATTGCTTAAAATTAATTTCTGTTTTATTATGCGTCTGGTGCTCATTAGATTATGTCTTAAATGCGCATACAATTAATACATCACCAACTACAATGTCAACACAAGTAATCACCGCCGGCGCCGTTGGCTTGGCCACCGGATTTCTTATACAATACTGGCTCCACAATTTCACATATAGTGCCGCAAAGAGCCAAAAAACGGTGAAATCCCGGGCCAAAACGGACCACTCTGGGGCCAAATCGCACGTCCATGAAAATACAGAAACCGATAGCGAATATGAATCTGATTCCGAAGATATTGATATTGATCTGACGCCACTCAACGAAATCCCCGGAGAAGTCCGCATGACCCTCGTGGTGCGGCAAGATTTGAAAATGGGCAAAGGAAAAGCCGCTGCCCAATGTTCACATGCCACTTTGGCACTCTACAAAAAAATGTCCGACGCCAACTCCGTTGCCTATAACCCAGAAATGTTAAGGCGCTGGGAATGGGGAAATGGGCAGGCCAAAATCACGTTGCAGGTGCCAAAACAGGAGGAAATGGACATGTTATATGCACAAGCGATGGAATATGGGGTGAACTGCTACATAGTGCACGATGCCGGGCGGACCCAGATTCAGGCGGGCAGTGCCACCGTTTTGGGGCTTGGGCCGGCGCCGAAGATGGTTTTGGACGAGATAACCCTGCATTTGAAGTTGTACTGATCATGTGCTATGCAGGAAACGACTCTACTTAACGGAGCAAAATTTAGAGAGTTGTTTCAAATGAGTGGTATCTTCAACTCTTATGAATGTTGGATGCGAAAGCTCATTGAAACAATCGATAGAGTCTACATTCCTACTAAGAGTTTATATATTCTACTAAGAGTCTATATTGCCTACTAAGAGTCAACATCTCTACTAATATAGTGACCTTATGTAAGGTCTATATTGCCGGAATAATCATCGACATTTGGGGCATCGAAGTAAAAAACATGAACACCGAGTTATGGTAAACACAGACTTTCGGAGTTGTAGCTTATACTAGAGGTAGAGAAGCTATACAGATTTTTATTCACACTGCAGGCCTTTGGATGAATAGATAACCCAGACTTTAGACAGCGTAGATGTCAGCTAGATATAGTAGTTGCAATTGCAATATATTCTTAGATCTGAATACAATACTAACATGCATTAATCTGTTGGAGTTCTAGATAGCATAAATATATAATCTGTATGATCCGTCTAGTAACAGAAAGTGCTCTAGATGCATTAGTAGCTGTTGCACTTAGCATTACACGGCCAAAACAGCCGTTCGATGCCACATCCAACCGCTCAGCGGTGGACAAACCATCTTTAAAGAATCAATCCTATAATTCATTGCAATGATCAATCTTGAATTCATAATTCATTGCAGTGATCAACCTTGAATTCATAATTCATTGCAGTGATCCAATCTTGAAATCAAACTTGAGCAAACTCGAAATTAGATCTGATGATCAATTAGTGAATCAATTTCAGAATACCAATTAGTGAATCAATTTCAAAGTACCAATTTAGTGACTCAATTTTGTAATCCAGCGGCATCAATGATCAATCTCTTCCATTCAATTCCAGTCGTTCAATCCCGATTCAAACCCTCAATTCAAACCCTCAATCCAAATTGATATTCATCCATCATTTCATTGCTTAGTTGAGTCGGGCCCGGATTCCCTCCCGGGAAAGTGGATTCACAGCAGAACTAGCCCTGCGTTTTCTGGTGCCTCGCAGATTCAGTATAGCATCGTCAACATCCATCAAAACACCCGTATCATCGTCGTCATCGGAGTCCATGCCGCCAATAACCGAATCCACATCATCGTAAAAATCATCCACATCAAGCCCGAGCGACGATTGCCGGCGGTGCGGCGGACCACGAGACACCAGCGCCCGGTGGCCGTTTTTCATACGTTCTAGCGCATCGATCCGGCCCCAGATCTCGCCCTCGGTCCGCTGCGGTAGCAAAATGGAGAGCTCGGCAAACAGAAGTTCTTTGCGGCGCCGGTTGATCAACAACTCGTCTTCTTCCATGGACCAGGGGATTTTGAAAACCGGGCGGGCTTTTTCGGAGAACAGAGGCGGGCGGTCTTTTCGCAGCGGCGGGCGGACAGCCGACTCCGAGCCACGGCGGTCCTTTTCGGATTTCTTGTCGTCTTTCAACTCGGGCTTTTCTTCAGATCCAGACACCTCGCTCTTTTCTCGTTCTCGCTGCATCACCGACAGCCGCCGTAAGTACGCCTGCAGCGGGCCGACTATCAGGCCATTTCGAATGCTGGAAAGCGTCAGAGAAAGCTGCGGTAATCCGGAAGGGCCCGAGATTGACAGCAGGCCGCCGCCCGCTGCACCGCTGATGCTGTTGCCGCCATACAATAAAGGTAGGTGCGCCAACGTGCTGCTGTTGGACTGGTGGTGGGGAATATCCATGGATTTGGAGGGCAAGCTCAGCACCGAGAGCCGTTGTTGCGACGAAACAGAGTAGCGGTCGTCGCGGATGATCTGAATCACCGAATTGTTGTGCATCATATTGACACTGTGCTGATCGGCGGTCAGATTGCGAGGCGTGATGCCCTGTGAGTTGGGCACCTGGTGAGGTTTGTTATGCGGCAAGTTCAGTGTTGGGTCCACGGAGATTTCCGTGAAGTAGCCTCCGGACGTGCCTGCGGCGGCGCTGTGGGTCTGTGGGTCGAGAGGAACGTCCATTTTGGGCGAATGGTCGAAGTTTTGCGGGTGGGACGTGGTATTGATGGGTCCCAGCGGGCCCAGCTGCTGCGAGGACCCGTTGTTCAAGGCATTCAACCCGGCCACGGCCGAGGACACGGGCTCGTACCCTGTGAAGGTGGTGTTTGAAAGCGGTGAGTAAACGGCTCCAATGCCCGAAAACTCGGACCGCCGCCGAGATTTGCCGGCTGCTCCGGAAAGCTGGTCGGCGCCACTGTGGCCGAGGCCCATGCCAATTCCCGAAGCGCCGCTGCCGCCGACTTTGCGTGGTTCGGCACTGCCGCTTGGTCTGCGAGATGTGTTATTACTGCTTCCGTCGGCGGTGGAGTGAGCGGAGGCGGCGGCGCTTTTCGGCGGGTTTTTCAAGTTGCCGGACTTGAGCCGCCGCCATCGGAACTGACACGCGTTGGGAGTCCGGTTGGTGAAATGCAGGGCGATTTCTTTCCATCCAAGTTTCTGGTTATCTTTGAGGTGCATGAGCAAAATGTCGTCCAGGGCGTCCCAGGACGTGGGGGTGCGCAGATACGACTTGGACGCGGCTGAGCCGTCATCGGGGAGTTCGGACATGCCGCACGGAGGAGGATATACGGGTGGTTTGGGTGGGGTTGGTTTATGTGGTGATGATCATCTCGACGTCGAGTTCACGGCACGTGACGCCGCGCCAGCGCACCTCGTGTATATGCAGGGACCACCTTACCCACCTGGAAGGTGGGTAGAAGACAATACTAACAACTTCAATTATTATAATTATTATCTTAAATATTATCTTTCTCGTCATCATCTTGTAATCACCTTCTTTGTAATTATCGTTCTTATGATATATCATTTTTAAACATCTTTATAGCAACATCTTTATAGCAACATCTTTATAGTAATATCCATAGTAACATCTTTACAGTAACTTGACCTCAAAATGTCCCGTGATTTCCGATGTTTTAATAAATCAATTATCTGCAGTTGAGTGTTCATGATCTTATGGCTCATACTCTATTTATATAGTGATACAATCGATTAATACTAATCCTAAAAAGAGGCATATTACATATATGCAGTATTGACTTAATCGCTATAATCAGAGGGTTAAAGACCTCGTATATGCCGCTACAAACTAATTTACCGAGGTTGAGTTGAGTAACATTAGACCCTAACAACTCTGTGGCTGGTTGCTTAAATACAAGTCCCGACACTTGTACACTGGCATCTAGTGGTGGATTGTCTATATGTAGGATGCAAAATATTCGGCTCAAACGTGGTGGTGGTGTTTATGCGGGTGGTTTATTCCTGGTATGCTATCTAACAGCTGGACTGGGCCCCGTGGTGGGGAGATACCACCCCCAGCCACGACATTGTCGCTCGAATGTCGTCCATTGTCGCTCGAAATGTCGTCGATTGTTTATATGCAGTATGAAGGTTTATTCCAGCCAGAATTCAGCACTAGTCATGTAGATGCTCAATATTTGTTAGAGCTTATTAAAGTTCATCTCTTGGCACTTTAGAGCTACAAAATCTTTTACTAAGGTACTGTATAATTTAGGGTAGCTATTCAAATTTACATATAGTTACAGTTTAGGTGCAAAATCTCATTAACTGTATATATTATTGAGTGCAATAAATAAACCATGCCAAAAAAGACGTCGATTAGTTCCTAGCGAGTCAAAAAATGTTTCTTAATCTATTTGAGGCAGCTCGCTTGCAGTCTGCAAAAATCGACGACGAATTGCTTATTATTCACCAATAATAACCTATATCTACTTTAACATTACTTTCGAAGGAACTCTTATTTCCAAATCAATTAAGTACAGCATATTGCGATAAGGTATGACGGCGAAGAAGAGTTACGAATTCTTAAGAATATTAGAGTATTGCGTGTTTAGAAACTAGAGTTTATTTAAGAGTTTCAGAGAACTAGCGTACTTAGGGCACGTAAGAGTTCTGATAGCACTCAAGAGTACATCAGACTATTGAATAGTAGTCAAAGGCTATTTTACTTTTTTTGAGAGTATTGAAAAGGAGCTAATTGTGTTGAGAGTACTGAAGAGTGTTCTGTAGAGTGTTCACTAGTACTCAAAGGCTATCTAAATAAATAGCATTTCAGAGTAGTTTATTGAGGTTGATATGACTAAACTGACTAAATAATACTCAGTATTCATAGTAATTTACAGTACTCAATATTACTTAATAGATTTATGAGTCTCAACCGTACCGAGTGTCTTGATTCTAACGTGCTTTAAAAAGTGTCTTGGTAAAATTTGTCAAGGAGACTTTGAGGAATTTTGAGCAGAAATCTTAGAATTGTTTGTAATAATGAGTATAATAAGAGTGTCTTGAATAAACTAGTTTCATATATGGCTTAAGGAATACTTTCTATAATAGAGTCTTGAGAGTACTTGGAGTGTATTAGGTTCATGTGTCATGAATGGTTAAAGAGTGGTTTTTAGAAAAAATCTTGAATTACTTGAAGAGCATCTTGATATACTTGAAGAGCATCTTGATATAGAAGAGAGAAATTAAAGAGTGTGCTTCAAAATGTGATTAAGAGGTAATTAAAGAGTACTCGAAATCAATGAGTGTTAATGAATGCTCAAGAAGGTCGAGCATGAGTTTCAGTGCAAATGAGTCTGATTAGATACTGATCAATATTTTGATTTGAGGATCATCATTGCAAATTCACGAGTATCTTGGATAGTGTAGTCTTGATGGTTTTCGAGCTTTCTAAGCAGCTCATGAGCTCTGAGTACTTGGTTTCTATGAGTGCCATATGTAGTGTTTTGAGCATGACAACAAGTGTATTCATGTATGCCTTCATGATTGTAAAAGACTAATACGTAGTTTGAATATGGCAATAAGTTTTGGCTATGAGCCATAAATCTCGTTCAAGTCAGTGCTTATGAATATCACAAGTATTGCCCAAAAGCTCACATTTAAACTCATTGTAAATTGGCCTAGTTAGAAGCATGGCTTGAAAAAATACAAACCCAAATGATTTCTGAAGAGTGAATAACCTATCAAGTATTCATAATCATTTAGGCCATTTGAGCTCATCCAAATCCACCCGTTCCGAAATAAAATACAGATTGTAGTGAGCGAACAATAGAAAAGTAATCATTGGTGCTACTGATTGCATTGATACTTTGGGTGCCAGGATCATGTTTCCTAGTTCCTCGAAGTCTTCAGGCCAAGAAAGTGGTATTAGTCAAATTTGGTTTGGGAGTACACTTTAGATCTTTCACTTATCTTCCAGATTGTATAAATGTAGTGATTTTAGCTCCAGCACCACAAAGCGGTCGCCATAAAGTAGAAATTGCTGAGCCTAGTGGAGAAAATTTGTAATTACTAGTAGGAACTGTTGCAGAAAACTTACTGAGATGCCAACATCATGTAAATGTATACATTTGATCTAATACTTTGATCATTCATTCATTTTCTCACATATTATTAATATTTTATATACATCTCGTGTTCTCAAATACTCTTGTTTCTTCTCACACATGTTTTCACAGATGATACATACACTAATACATCTCATCTACATTTCAAGCATAATCTTCACAGTGAGTCTCATTTTTCTATAACTACTCAGTGCCGACCTTGGCGGCCCAGATCTTCTCGGCCTCCACTATAGTATTGTTGTTGGCCCGCATCTTGTTCATAGTCTCCACATACTCATCATACTCGTCCGAGTCAAACACAATGCCGCCACCAGCCTGCAAATATGCCGTGCCATTCTTGTAGACCATCGTCCGCAAGGCAATGCACGTGTTCATTGTTTTTCCGTCGTAACACCAGTGCCCCACGGCACCGGCATACACACCCCGCTTCTCCTGCTCCAAGCCACCAATCAACTCCATGGCCTTGACCTTGGGGGCGCCGCTGACGGTGCCCGCCGGGAAAATGGACCGGAAAGCGTCGAACCGCGTCTTATCCGCCCGTAACGTGCCGCTGACCTCCGAAACCAAGTGCATCACGTGCAGAAACCGCTGGATCGTCAATAAACGGTCCACCAGGTTGGATTCCGGTTTGCATACGCGGTTGACGTCGTTCCGGGCCAAATCCACCAACATAATGTGCTCGGCGCGGTCTTTCAAACTGTTTCTGAGCACTTGCGCATTGGCCTCATCCTCGGCATTGGTCTCACCCCGCTGGATGGTGCCGGCAATCGGATGAGTCACGATTTTGTCGTTGGCGTCGGCCTTGACCAAAAGTTCGGGCGAAGCGCCAATAATCTGGAATTCCACGAGATCAATGTAGAATAGGTATGGCGACGGGTTCACCGTGCGCAAATGACGGTAGATGTTGAACGGATGCAACGACGTGGGCCGGGCCACCCGCTGGGAAGGAACCGCCTGAATAATGTCGCCTAGCTTGATGTGTTTCTTGAGCGAGGTCACGTGACTTTCATAGCCCTGCTGCCCCACGTTGGATGTGAACGTCTGGCCGGGCCGGATGGGCGGCTGGACGGGGTTCATGTCGTCCCAGGAGCGGGGCTCCCGCAACGTGGCCACCACACGGTCGATTGCGGCGGCAGCTTGTTTGTATTCGGCCTCCAAGTCCATGTCTGCAGTCACGTGAATGTTGTTGATGATCTGAAACCGCTGGTACACGTGATCGAACACGACTATTAGGTCGCAGAACATCATCACGGCCTCGGGCACCTGCATTGTGTCACGGAGCGGGCGGCGGGTTTTCGGCTCGAAATACTTGATGCAGTCATATGAAATGTAGCCAATGGCGCCACCAGATAAACTCGGCAATCCGGGTAATTGTGCCTGGTGGTGTTTTGCCAATTCCTGCTCCAAAACGCTGATCGGGTCGACGTTGCAGAACTCGGCGGCGAATTTTTCGGCATTGTCGCCGGTTTTGATCACTTTTCTGGGCCGAAATCCGATAAACGAGTATCGGTCCACAGTGTCTCCGTTGCTGGCAGACTCGAAAAGAAACGATTCCGTGCGGGATTCATTGTTCAAATCAGCAAGCTTCAAGTATGCCAGGTGGACGGTTAAGTCTTCGCCGTCCAAAAACTGGTAGATGGGGTACATGTTTGGTTTGGGCACGCATGTGGCGTTCTGCTCCATAATGTCTCGCAATCCGGCGAGAGATGGCTGTGTTTCCGCCTGCGGTTAGTATGTTCTGAAGTTGTGCCATGTCATTAAATGGCAAATTGTGTCTTTCGTACATACGAACATTGTGGTATATCTTGATAGTGTGTGATGAGTGGTTTTTTCGAATAAGTCCGCGCCTGTGTGCAGGAAAAGACTCACACCTGCGCCAATCCATGTGCACGTGACATCATGAAGGAGCAGGTATTTGCTGGCAACGAAATCGGTCTGGCCACTCTGGGGCACTGGCAGAAGTGAGGTGAGCTCCAATGTCTGGTGGATGCAAGTAGTGTGCGTTGCAGGATGTCCGTTTTATCGGCATTTTGTCCGTTTGGTCGGTATTTTGTCCGTTTGATCGGCTTCAGTGGTTAGGCAAGGATAAGGAGGCCCTGAGATGCGTCCACGAGGTATACAGCGGCCGTTAGAGCGGTGCCTAGCGTGGTATTTGGCCCCTGTTCCGTGAACATGAGCGCCTCGAGCCCCAAATCTTCACAAAAGACGTGCAAAAGCGGCAGTTTTTCGGCAACACCGTCGAAAGCCGGCGCCTGCATGTCAATGTCCCGTGATACTCGAGTCACGGTGCACCTCAACTCCGAGTAGCGGGCTGGATCCATTTCCACCGCTTTCAACGTCCAATAACGTTTCTGCTTGCGGTCGAAATACGCTGCCCCGAGAGCCGCCAGTTCAAGCCGACTCACGTGCGGAGCCAAGAGGGAAAGATCCGCCGGGCCGTGCAAATTGTAACCGAGAGCCTTCAAATGGGCCAGGTCACGTGACTTTTCAAACAAGTCCACGCCCGCCATCTGGGCAAAGTGGGCCGCCTGCAAAATCTGGAGCTGGTTAATGTAGACCTCGAGTGAAGCAAGCCCATAGACCACGTGAGCATAGCCAGGCACGCCTAAGGCGACGTTGGCCATGGTAGCGTTATATGCAGTCGGCGCCATAGTTTCGGGCCCTAGAAAGTTGCTTGCGTGGAGAAAAGCGGGCATGGAAACGTGGCCCGTCACGTCACGTGCAAACGCCGCCTGGGCGTAGGAGCTGGACGTGAAATGGGGGAGGAGCGAGTTGTCGTGGCTGATGAGCACGTGATCATGGTCGGCCCTCGGCTCCGGGAAGAGAAGCTGCCGCCGCCGACGGTATACCGGGATATTATGCTTAGCACAGTGCTCCGAGGCCAAGCGGCCGGCAAAAAGCTCGATTTCCCGGCGCAAAAACGCCGTTTTCTCGCCTGACACGCCGTCAAGTGTCACCTTGGTGTCCACCAAATCGCCAACCATGGCCATTTTCTTGATGATCTTCTTGTGCAACTTGTGCAGAGCCACACTGATGGCGGAGTGGCGGTTGCGGGACTCAAAGTGGCGTTTCATCATGTTGTACACGAAGTTAAGATCCCGGTGCGCCTCGTCGGAGACTGGATTTCGGTCTTGATCTGCGTCTTTGTTGAAGAGGCGGAACTTTTTGAAAAGACTGGGCTCGAGCTTGCCGGTGAGTGTTTGCTCAAAAGTTTCGGCTCCGAGATCCACGAATCGGGCCGTCGCAACACGGTCAAATGATACCTTCACCAAGTTTTGGAAATCGACCAAAGAATCTTCGAACGATGAGTTGTACTCAAATGTAAGCGTCATACAGGTCTGGAAAAAGCCATTTTGGGCCGGCCCGGGGGTATCCCCGACGCCATATCGGGCCAGCATTGGCGGCGCCGAAAATAGCACCGATTTCAGAAATTCCGCTGGAAACATGCGGTCGGCGCCGCCGCCCGGACTTCGTGCCCACATTCGAACTAGCGCCGATGCAGGAGGCAATCGGGCCGCCACGTCGGGCACGTGGATATTGAGGAGAAATCTCCGAGAGTTGAGTTGTTCCAAAGAAATGGCCAATGCCAGGTGCAGGCCTGGAATTATGTATAGGTTTTGGCACTCGGAGGCTCTGTCGGCGCCGCGAAGATGCCCGAAGCGGTCTTCATAAGCAGGCATTTCAGCCCGGGCAACATGGTGTGTCGGCGCCGGCAGCAAATCCCGGGGACTGCATGCAACCACCGTCCGGGGCGTGATTTCTCCAAGAACCTGGCTCAGAAGCATCGGGTCCGTGAGCGGGTTTGCCGGGTTGTTGTAGAGACCCATGCGTTCTAGTTGCCAAAAGAGCGTTTTGGACGAAATTTCGCCGCCAAGGCTCGGAAGCCGCCGAAGTTGGGCTAGGAGTCCTGCATGTGGGTACACCGCTGCAAACTTCATGGTATCTACCGCCGGCTTGAGCCGCCGGGCGTCCGAGACCGATACAGCAAGCGTCGCCAGATCAAACGCCTCCAGAGGCCGCAGCGGGCTTTCGCCGAAGAAAGTAAGCAGCTCGGAGAGGAACGCGTCTATATGCAGGATCTCCTCTTTGGAAGCCGCCAAAAAGTGTGCCAACGCCGCCAGAAGACCAGTTCCGGTGGCAAAGAACACGGGCACGGGCGCAAGGGCGTTGGAAGCGTGGTGGGTGGCCACGTTGGAAAGCCTGTCTGCAGAGAAGCAGTGGGGCACGATCCAGTGTGCAGGAGCAGCACACATGTTCAAGTAAAGAGCCATGAGTAAGGCGTTTTGGCGCAAGCCGTCCTGTGGGCGGAGTTCCCAAAAAGGCAACTTTTCGGCCGCCGCCCGAGCCGTCTCGTGCAACGACACCGCCACCGTTTCCGCCGCCGCAACCCCCAGGTACACTGCCGGCATGTCCACGGTTTCCCGGTATTCCCGAACCAACACCAAGAACTGGTGCAAGTACTGCACAAGCCGGCGCCGTGCAGGGTGTGTTTCGTCAAAGCGGTGCCGAAGCACATCCGCCGCCGGAACCGAACTTTCGGCCATGGCCTGCATACAAACAAAGGTGTAGTCCTGTGGATAAGCCCGAACGAGTTCGTTGTGGAGTGTCAAAATCACCAGCCGATTGTGGAATCGGTTGAAAAGACATGTCGGCGGAGCAAGCACAATGCCAAATCGGATGTCGGCGCCGACGCGAAATTCCACAAATGCCCCGATTCCAGGCGGTGTTTCTCGGGCTTGTGCTGCAATCTCCGCCCACGCCGTGTGTGCAGGACTGTTGTCACTCATTTCGGCTAGCACGGTTTCGTCTGTAATCTCCGTGACCGGGTAGTAGGCATTTGGGTCCGTGAATGTGTTTTCGCTGGGATACTTGCCCGTTTCTTCAGCGGGTACTGCATACAGCCGTGCTCCCCTCCTTGGGCCGCCACATGGGCCTAAAACTCCGCTGAGACGCCTGCTTAGGCGTGGCACGGTGTGCATGCTTCGACACGGCTGCTGTGGATGTGTTTTTCCAGGGGCCGGTGGCGGTGTGCTGTAGTGTGGTGTACATCTGGGAGGCACGGGTGTAAATTTAGTTTGACTGGTGGCGTGAAATGAGCGGTGGATGTCTTTAAAAGCACCTCGTAGCCAAATCATGGTGCCTGAATGCAGATATAGGGTTATGCAGGTTGTGGTGAGGGTGTTGTTTCCCGATGCAGATGTGTCTTTATAGTGTCTAGTGTATGTAGCGTAAGTAGTGATGAGGTGAGAAGCGAGGCACCACTATTGAGTACGGAACGACCAATGATGTGGAGATACATTACGGCTACAACTACAAGTGGAAGACGGAGTGCTTTCGTTTCCGTCCATTGTGATTTTCGGATCTTTTCAGTTGCCAAAATTTTCGGATCTTTTTATTGCGTAGTGATTGCGATGTAATGTGTTTATGCGCTCGGAGAGGCGAAGGAAGTACTCACATGACCTTTGATCGAAAACACATTCCATAATTTCAATGATTTCCGTAATTCAATGATTTCAATGATTTCCATAGTTTCCATAATTTCGATGATTTCAATATTCCAATGATTTCAATATTTCAATGATTTCAATGATTCAATTCCAAGATAACTCCTCGAACACCAATCCAATGTATGTTTCCAATGAACTGTCTAGATGTAGCAATCCGACCTGGTTCCAATCGCCATGTATACTTGAACCCATACATGTAACTGAGATTCGATGTGTTTTCAATTGCATTCGGCATTTCCTTCTAGGGCAACTTCTCTCGTTTCACATCCCAGTACGCCTGATAATGAAGCTCTCATTTTCATTTAGCTCGCCTGAAAAAGGGATCCAATTCTTTCAGCTCACCTGAAATTCAATCCAATTTTCCTTCCAGCTTGTACACATTTCTGAATCTTTTTGAGCTTTCACACCCGTTTCTAGTTCACCATAAATCTCCCGTTTCAACCTATCCTCTTCTTTGAATAATCACCGAATTCTTAAGCTTTTCACTCTCAACTGTTTGAGAAGCATCCTCTGCAATTGCTTTAACGGGAAACGAGTGCGAGAGCGTAAACGACTGAGCGTCGTTGAGTTCATGATAGCGCACAAATTCGTACACTCGAGTGATCGGATCGGACCCGTTGAAAAGCGTGGATACACGTTTTCCGTTGGCGAAACGGATCTGCACCTGCGAATCTCCCGTGCCCTCAGGACCAGATTTGGCAGCACCAGCACCACTCTTGGCAGCACCAGCACTACTACTATCGGCAGTACTCAAAGACACCTCTGCTTCGGCAGAAACCGGCTCGCCAGGAACCGGCAGTCCGAGCCGTTGCCCCGCTCCGTGAAATCCGCCAAGCTTTCTCTTGGGAGGCGTGTAATCTTCGTCCACCTTCCGTACAACAGATACATCCACATCTTGGCCAAACTCCACGTCCAACAACAGAACAGGCACACGGCCCTGTTTCAATTCCTGGAGCACGTGCACGTTTTCGGCATCGTCGTACCGCTTCAACTCGCCGTCTCCAACGGTAAATCCTTGTCGCCAGAAAACAATTTCTCTGTGCACTTTTGCGGGGCGGCTGACCGCCTGCCTCTGCCGGATCTCTTCCAGGGGCGTAGTGGAGTCTCCCAACCGGAATCCTGCCCCCGAGAAACTCAGCTCTGGAACCTCCGGAACGCCTGCAGATGGCCGGTCGTCGACCTCATTCATCTGATCGTTAGCACGCTGGAAAATCTTCTCAACAAGAGATTGTTGTGCTGCACGGCCGCCTTTTTTGCCGTCCTTATTTGGTTCCTCGACTTCCAAGCCCGATTTTTCGCCGCCAGTAAAAAAATTGGAATTGGTTTTGTCGTCTTCGTCGTCGCCGTCAAGATCACGTAACGTCCGGATGCCTTGAGGAGCGGATCTTGACTTTTTTGTGGCGTTCAGGGAATCTGAAAGTGGTTCGCCACTGTAGAAATCCTCAATTGCCGCGGAGATATCGCCATTGTGTTTTTGAATGTACTGTTCTGCAATAGATTTGGAGGTGTGGGTCATGGCCACAAATGATTCAATGGCCTGTGGATCTGACATTGTAAAGTATATAAAGTATGAGTGCAATAGATCTGAAGTTGGAGATCATGTGGCGCGCGGGAGGTACGGGTTTGTCAATATAGATCGATTGCAAGTAGTATTGTGCCTATCTTGCTATGCCTTCATCTACTGAGTGCATCTACTCTTTTATACTGTTATCATATATTATATATACCGATGTTGAAATCCCAAAACCCCAAAAAATTTTCAGTCTTAAGAAAAGTCATGCTAAAAATGTCGTTAAAAATGCCGCATTAATGTTGAATAAATGCGTGACAAGTGAATTGAATATCGCTCACATCACTTGAATGCGATGGGGCTGATCCCGCTCCTGCAAGCAGCTTAGTGCTTGGCTCTGAACTCCTTGGCGGCGTCCACCATGTTGGTCAAAGAAGCCTTGGTCTCCTCCCATCCTCTGGTCTTCAAACCACAGTCTGGGTTCACCCAGAACTTGTCGGCTGGGTAGGACTTCAAGATCTCGGTGATTCTGGCAACAAACTCCTCCTTGGATGGAATTCTTGGAGAGTGGATGTCGAACAATCCCAAACCAATGTGGTTAGGGTACTCAGAGAACTCCCTGATGTAGTTGGCGTCATCCTTCTTGGAGAACTCAATCGACACAACGTCAGCGTCCAAGGCCTTGATGTGGTTAGGGTCAAGGTCGGAGTAACAGAAGTGGGAGTGAATTTGAGTGGAGTTCTCGACACCAGAGGTGGCGACTCTGAAAGATTGGGCGGCCCAGTTCAAGTAGTCGGATCTTTCTTGACCGGCTCTCAATGGCAAACCCTCTCTGATGGCTGGCTCGTCCACTTGGATGACTGTAATACCAGCAGCCTCCAAGTCTTGAACCTCATCTCTCAAAGCCAAACCCAATTGCAAAGATTGGACCTTTTGGGAGACATCGTCTCTTGGGAAAGACCATCTGAGACAGGTGACTGGACCGGTCAACATACCCTTGACTGGCAACTTGGTCAAGGATTGTGCGTAGACAGACTCCTTGACGGACATAGCCTTTGGTCTGGAAACGTCACCAACAATAATAGGTGGTCTGACGTATCTGGAACCGTAGGATTGGACCCAACCGTTGGTGGTGAAGACGTAACCGTCCAATTGCTCACCGAAGTATTGCACCATGTCGTTTCTCTCTGGCTCACCGTGGACCAAGACATCCAAGCCGATCTCCTCTTGGAATCTGATGACAGTCTCAATTTCTTGGTTGATGAACTGCTCGTACTCCTCCTTGGTGATGGTACCCTTGGTGAACTTGTTTCTGTTGATTCTGATGTCCTTGGTTTGAGGGAAAGAACCGATGGTGGTGGTTGGGAAAAGAGGCAAGTTGTACTTCTCCTTTTGGGCAGCCAATCTCTCTGGGAAAGGAACCTTTCTGGTGGACAAGGACTCGTTGATGGTAGCCAATCTCTCTTGAACCTTAGGGTTGGTGGTGATGGAAGACTCCTTTCTGGCCTTGATGGACTTGGCATTAGCAGCGTAGAGGGAGGAGACATCCTCGCCGGAGACGTCCTTGGCAATAGCAACGACGGCGTCCAACTTTTGGGTGGCGAACTGGAACCAGTCAGCGATCTCTGGGTTCAACTTGGTCTCGTTGGCCAAGTCGACAGGAGTGTGCAACAAGGAAGAGGAGGTGGCGACAACAACTCTGTCAGCACCCAACTTCTCGATGGCCTTGTTGACGAAAGCAGAAGCCTTGGTGTAGTCGGTCTTCCAGATGTTTCTACCGTCAACTATACCAACAGACAAGGTCTGGGAACCGGAGAGGATGGCCACAACATCGTCGAATTGAGCAGGAGCCTTGGTGAAGTCAAAGTGGAAGCCCTTAACCGGCAAGTCCTTGAGAGCAGCCAAGTTTGGTCTGACGTCACCGAAGTAGGTGGTCAATGTGATTTCAGGCAAGCCCTCGCCAACCAATTGGTCGAAAGTCTTCTTGTACAAGGCTTGGACGGACTCAGGCAAGTCCAAAACCAAGATTGGCTCGTCGATTTGGACGGTCTTGGCACCGGCCTTGTAGAGCTCGGCGAGCAAAGACTTGTAGACTGGCAAGAACTTGTCCAACAAAGAAACAGGGTCCAAGTCCAAGGAGTCCTTGTCGGCCTTACCCAAGTACAAGTAGGAGATAGGACCAACAACAACAGGTCTGGTCTCAATGCCCTGAGCCTTGGCCTCCAAGTACTCATTGACAGGCTTCAAGCCGGCAGCGGTGTTCAACTTGAAGTCGGTGGAGTGGGAGAAAGTAGGTCTGACGTAGTGGTAGTTGGAGTCGAACCACTTGACCATCTCCAAAGCGGTCACATCAACAGCAGACTCGGTGTCGGTGGCCTTTCTTTGCAAACCTCTACCCATGGCGAACAAAACGTCAATTGGGTCCAAGTTGAACTTGGTGTATCTGTCAGGAATGACGTTGAACAAAAGAGACAAGTCCAAAACCTGGTCGTAGTAGGAGAAATCGTTGGAGGCAATCACATCCACACCAGCGTCTTTTTGCAACTTCCAGTTGTGGGCTCTGATTTCCTTACCCTTGGCCAACAAGTCGTCCACAGACACTTTCTTGGCCCAGTAGGCCTCGGTAACCTTCTTTAATTCTCTTTGTCCTCCAATACGGGGGAAACCTAAAACTGATGATTGAACCATTTTGCAAATATGCGATTTAGTCTATGGAAAAAAATGGGACTGTGGTGGGGAACGGCAGCTTTATATAGTAAATTGTGGGCGCCTATGGAATTATGCAGCGCCTGGCGAGATCCGCTTTCTGTATGCAGGCGCGCACCCTTGCATGCTGACTCTGATGGTGCTGGGTACTGCAAAAACAGCCACCACATGGGGATTACAGTCAATTGAGCAGGGATATGTGTTTTTAAAGTGTTTCTTAGTGCCCAGTTAGCCAAATTCCTTTTTTCCGCCCGAATTGGCGCTTTTATGGCGGTTTCTGTGCGTTCCTGTCAAATGCGCGTGTTGCACCTGAAATCACTGTTGAATTGCGCCAAAAAAAGCCGTACACCAACCTGCATTAGCAGTGGTTTAGCTGGCTGGTCCTGCATTGAGCAGTGGATATTTTGCAACTGTGCTGTTGTATAGTGTGTTGTAACGGAGTCACGAAGCTAGTGTCTGCAGTGCGCCTACATATAAGATGGGGGTGCGGGTGTGAGCAGCATGCACGTGACTGATGATAATATGTGATGGCACGTGCGTCGCCGTTACCGGGTTCGCGATAAGTAGTCACACCAGTACACCTGTGATGTGACACGACAAAATGCGACATTACACCCGCGACATTACACTGTCCGCGACATCAGCCCGTCTCTGCGACATTACACTGTCCGCGACATACATATCTACTAAGTCTTCCTTAAGATTTTCAATTCTAATTCTAATTTATATAATCACCATCACTGTCTACTCGTAATCCAGTTGCAAAGGCAAACAACGACATCAGTTCAATTTGCTGTCGCCGGAAGACTTGCGCTTCTGTACAATGTCAGCCAAGGCACCGCCTGAGTGCAACAACCCATACTGGCGGAACTGCTTGATTGCAGCGTTAATCTCGGGAACGTCCTTGTCTCTGATGAATTGCTCAAAAAATTCCCCTTGCTTGATAAAGTATTCGTAGCTCAACACCAACTTGCCATCAGAAATGTCGCTCAAGGTGTTCTTCGTGGACACCGGCGTGTTGAAGCCCTCGTTGTCGCCTAAAAAGACACCCAAGTGCTTCAACTTGTCAAACAAGCCAGCCTGGTGTGCAGGCACCATGCCGCCATGCTCTTTGATCTTGTATTCTCTGTATGCATCCTTGTACTCGTCAGCATTGGCCCGTTTCAGGCCAGTCCATCCCAAAGCCACCAATTCATCCTTGGTGACCTCATTTCTCACCGGTCCGCGAAACTTAAACACCTTTCTAGGGTTGAACAAGCCCAGGTAAAGCACGAAAAACACACCCAACACCTTGACGAGATGGAACAAAAAGAACACAATCTGGGCGCCCAAGTTGACCGGGGTCTGCAAGTCCTTCACGAACACATCGGCAATGTGGTTGAAATTGTACTTGATGGCCACGTACGACAACAAGTACGACACCTGATTGGTCAAGCAGATCCCCGGCGTCGGCGAAACCGCATCAGGCAAATCGGTGTAAAGCCACACCACCAATAACGAAATCAACGCATAAAACCCAAACGAGTGGAAGTGCCACACCGGCATCACCAACTGGCCGGGCCAGCAGTGTTTCAGAATGGTATCATCCAATGACACGCGTTTCTGGTACTTTTTCTGCCCCGTTTCATACGAGAACAAAAGGGCTCCGTCTTCAGTCAAATATCCTGGTGCTGTGGATACAATGAAACCAACGGGCCGAGGAGAGTAGAACACATTGGGCCGCAAAGAAATGGGAAGCGTATCGAAGATCTTGAGCAAATCACGGAACCGGGAATTGGATGTAATTTGCAAACAATAATCCTTTTCCATATCGTCGTTAAAACGCAAGTAAATCTCCAACGCAGACTCCGGCGCAGACTCCTCCACCACCTCCATGGCGGCCTTTTCGTCGGTCACGTGCGCCGACACCTTGCCCTTTCTCGTCATTTGCGAGACATTGGCATTTTCGTTGGTGGCTGCCATTTTACTGGGGAGTAGTATGAAAAAAAGCTGGTTAAGGCGGGGTGCCCCGCGCGCGGGTGTACGGGTGTGGCGGGTATCGCGTGTTTTCGTGCACGTGCCAGATTGTTGGATCTGCACAATAGTCTACGGATCTACACAATAGTCTAGACAATAGTTGATATGCAAATGGAAATGAATTGGAAGATCGAATAAAGTACCGAATCAGAATTAGGAAATGCGAAACAAACGCATTCTACTTGACGAATGGAACAAATATGAAACAGTTTTGGTGAATGGAAACATTATAGGTAAATCACAAAATGGGTTAAGGCAATCTGTGAAGCGTGAATGAAACGTGGGCGAGAACTATTTGGAGAATATCGTGAATAATGTGAATTATGCACGAACGAATATGAACCAGAGCTGAGTTGAACATGTACAATTGCAAAAGACATGCTAATATTATCGAATATGAAAATTGCAAAAGACATATATGATCATCATGTTTTGATTTCATTCATGTTTTCCATTCATGTTTTTCATTCATGTTTTCCATTCATGTTTTTCATTCATGTTTTCCATTCATAGTTCCATTCATGTTTTGATGATCAGGACATAAAGCATAAAAGGGGCCACACACGCGTTGGCAAATCATCAAAGCTTATCTCCAAAATGCTAGTCTAAATGACTAATACGAAAAATTTACTAATCAAGACATGCTACGACATGTCAAATACTGACATCAATACAAAACTTCTTGGGTTGAATTGTGGCTTACTTAAAAGCCAATGTCAAATGACAAAAGTTCACTCCAAATGAATAATAGAAGCAGTGTCTTACCAAATCACGCCATCGTCTGCATTCTCCTCAACTTGGCAAATACCACTCCCTTACTCCTGTACAGAGTTGGTATCACCAGCTTCGTGCTCTCATTTCTCCTGGCAGCAACACTGCATTCTTATCAGTCCACAAAGCCCACGTATATCATACAAGCCCGCCAAGAAATCCTCGAGACAATGGGTCTGCAGCTCTACCCGTACCTCCCTTTGTTGCATCCACAGCGTGTACAACATAACCGACACCGAGGCCATACACTCCAAAGCCATTGTTTCGGCGCATGGCCCTGCTGCAGATATGGGCTGGCTGGCCCGTGTTCTTTTGCACTTGCCCCCATATATAACTGGGATAGCTGCAACGAAACTTTTGAATCCCAACTATGAAAGTCGCTCTTATTCTATCTCTTATGGCTGGGGCCTATGCCCAGCTCCCAACTATCGAAATTAGAGCAAATCATTTCTACGCGGACAATCAACGTTTTTTGATGAAAGGTGTGGCGTATCAACAAGATCCTTCTGAGGCCACCAATGGAAAGGGTTATGTGGACCCTTTGGCTAATGTGGAGGCTTGCAAGCGAGACGTTCCTTACTTTAAAAAATCGGGGATCAACGTGATCCGTGTTTATTCGGTGGACCCTGAAGCAGACCATTCTGAGTGTATGAATCTTTTGGACCAAGCTGGCATCTATGTGATTGCAGACTTGAGTGAGCCCAAATACTCAATTAATCGTGCAACACCCGAATGGAACGTGGACTTGTTGAAACACTACACCCATGTGGTCGACTCTTTGTACGACTTTTCGAATGTTTTGGGCTTTTTCGCTGGTAACGAAGTCGCTGACAGTGAAGAACACCTCCAGTCCGCAGCATTTATCAAAGCTTCTATCCGTGACACCAAGAAGTACATCAAACTGAAAGGGCCCCGCCCCATTCCAGTTGGTTACTCGGCCAATGACGTTCCCGAAATCCGCAAAACCTTGGCCCAATTCTTGGCCTGTGGTGATGAATCAGACCACGCAGACTTTTTCGGTCTCAATATCTACGAGTGGTGTGGCGAATCTGATTACGCCTCGTCTGGTTACCAAAAAACCAATGAAGACTTCTTGGATTTGGGTATTCCAGTGTTCTTTTCGGAATTCGGCTGCAATAAAGTCGATCGTTATTTCACGGAAGTCGACTCTCTTTTCTCCGATATGATCGATAACTGGTCTGGTGGTATTGCGTACCTGTACTTTCAATTAACAAACAATTATGGCTTAGTTGACGTTAAAGGCTCCAATGTGCAAGAGAGGGAGGATTTCAAAACTTTGATGGGAATGTACACGAAAAAGAGAACAATTAAACCCGTGGACCCTCGTTATGTCACCCGAGCAGCCTGTCCGTCCACTATTCTCACTTGGAACGTTCCAAGTATACTTCCTCCGACACCAAACAATGACGAGTGTGAAAGCATGGTGGAAAAACTCGAGTGTGTGATCGGTGATGATGTGGATCCCTCAAAGTACGGAGATATCTTCACCACTGCTTGTCAGGAAGGAAGATGCACTGATATTAGTACCGTCGCTGAATACGGCAAGTACGCAGGATGTACGCCAAAGCAAAAAGTGAGCTACGCGGCTAACGATTACTATGTGAAATTAGGCCGCACGGAAGACTTATGTTACTTTGGAGGTTCTGCCAAGCTCCGGAACTCGCGCGGAGAAGTTGATAAAAAGGATACAAACAAAAAGGATACAAACAAAAATTCTGGATCGACTTCCTCTTCCAGTTCTGGGTCTCAAAGTGCCTCTGAATGTGAGTGCATGATGAAACTGCTTGAATGTGTGATCCGTGAGAATACGGAAGCTGCCAAGATTGGCGCCACTTTAAATTGGGCTTGTGGAGATGGAGGTGTCGACTGTGCTATACTTAATGGGGCCGGTAAATATTCGGGATGTTCTCCGTTACAGAAAGCAAGTTATGTGGCTAATACTTACTACGTGAAGCATAACCGAGGTGCTCAAGCATGTGGCTTTAGTGGTACCGCCAAACTTCAGACGCCCTCTAAAGAGTGCGCTGAACTTGGTGGAAATGGTGAAACTAGCTCTATTTCTTCTTCCAAGCCTGGTATGCCTCCTTCCAAGCCTGGTATGCCTCCTTCCAAGCCTGAAATGTCCACTTCCGAGTCTGACATGTCCACTTCCGAGTCTGACATGTCCACTTCCGAGTCTGGCTCATCTATGAACTCTAATTCTGGCTCCAGAATTGACTCTGATTCGGGATCTGACTCTAATTCAAGATCTCTTTTGAGACCTGATTCCTCTGCTGATTCTTCTTCTGGCTCTGACTCTGGTTCTAGAATTGGCTCTGATTCTGACTCTGACTCTGAAGCTCGTATGAGAGCTCTTCCGAAAAGACCTCGTTTAACATCTAAATCTGGTCCTAAATCTAGTTCTCATCTCGAATCTAAGGCTGGTCTCGAATCTGGTGATGATCTCGATCTTGACACTGGTCTCGAATCGGACGCTGACTTGAAAGCTCTTTCAAAAGGACCTGGTTCATCTCCTGGTCCTTCTTCCGGCTCTGACTCTGGCTCCAAAATTGGCTCTGATTCTGACTCTGGCGCTGAAGCTCGTTTGAAAGCTCTTCCAAAAAGACCTCGTTTAAAATCTAAATCTGGTTCTAAATCTAGTTCTCATCTCGAATCTGATTCTCATCTCGCATCTGGTTCTCATCTCGAATCTAAGGCTGGTCTCGAATCTGGTGATGATCTCGATCTTGACACTGGTCTCGAATTTGATGATGATCTTGAATCTAAGGCTGGTCTCGAATCTGACGCTGACTTGAAACCTACTTCAAAAAGACCTGGTTCATCTCCCGGTCCTTCCTCTGGCTCTGACTCTGGTTCTAAAATTGGCTCTGATTCTGACTCTGGCTCTGAAGCTCGTTTGAAAGCTCTTCCAAAAAGACCTCGCTTAAGATCTAAATCTGGCCCTAAATCTCGTTCTGATCTCAAATCTGGCGCTGGCTCTGGTCCAGAACCTCTTCCAGGAAAACCTGGTTCAATGTCTGGGCCTTTCTCTGGCTCTGGTTCCGGTCTCAAATCCGGCGCTGATCTTGAAGCCGCCGATGATGAGAAATTGGGAGCTGATTTTGATTTCGGCGATGATCTGGAGCAAGGTGATGGTTTCGACTTTGGCGCTCCTCTCACATCCAAATCTCCTTCCGGTTCTCGTTCTCATTCTGGTTCTGCTTCTGGTTCTGCTTCTGGTTCTGCTTCTGCTTTAGCTTCTGGTCTTAGTCTTGGCTCTGGATGTGAGTGTATGATGGCACAGCTTGAATGTGTGATCCGTGAAGATGCGAGTGCAATTGCGATCGGCGAGACCTTGGATTATGCCTGTGGAAAAGGAGGCGTCGACTGTGCTGTACTCGAACCAAAAGGTGAATATTCGGAATGTTCTGCATTACAGAGGGCAAGTTACGCAGCTAATACTTACTTCTTGAAGCAAAATCGTGCTGGTCATGCATGTAATTTCAATGGTGCTGCCAAACATCAAACACCCTCCAAGGAGTGTCGTGAAAAAACTATGCCCCAAGGCTCTGGTCTCAAATCTGGCCCAGGCCTCGAATCTTCATCTGGTCCTGGATCACGTTCTGAACTCAAATCTGGTTCCAAAATGGGTTCTGGTTCTGACTCTGACTCTGACTCTCCAGCAAAATCTCGTCCGAAAAGATCTAGCTCAATGTCTGAATCTGGTCCTAGACCTCATTCTGATCTCGAATCTGGCGCTGGTCTCGAATCTGGTGATGATCTCGATCTTGACACTGGTCTCGAATTTGGTGATGATCTTGAATCTAAGGCTGGTCTCGAATCTGACGCTGACTTGAAACCTCCTTCAAAAAGACCTGGTTCATCTCCCGATCCTTCCTCTGGCTCTGACTCTGGTTCTAAAATTGGTTCTGGTACTGAATCTGGCTCTGACGCTCGTCCGAAAGCTCCTCCAATAAGACCTCAATCTGGTCCTAAATCTCGTTCTGATCTCAAATCTGGCGCTGGTCTCGAATCCGGTGATGATGACGAATTCGGCGCTGGTCTCAAATCTGATACTATGCCCAGATCTGGTTCTGGTTCTATGCCTGGTTCTGGCCCCAGATCAGGTTCTGGTTTTGTTCCTGGTTCTCGTTCTGGATCCGGTTCTGGATCCGGTCCTAGATCTGGTTCGGGCGCTGTCTCTGGCTCGAGATCTAATTCCACCTACACCGCTCCCGTCATCCCTCACTACGTATCTCTGGGTTCAAAGATGTTAATGAGCACCACAAGCGTATTTGCTATTCTCGTGGGTGCTGCCTCGATTTTGTTTGTCTAGTTAGCACCTCTGACGCTTTTCGTTCCATAGCTCAATTGTACAATGTTTCGCTCGTATTATTCAGTCTTATTCTGTAAATCCTATATTTTCTCATGCAATCTTCACACAGCACTTCATCTGTAATAAAACATGGTTAAATATCTATGTGTTCACATCATCAATCACCATCTTACGTATATCCCAAAAGTAGTCCAGGTCAAAGCGCCGGGGCGTCAAATGATAAGTCTCGCTTGCACCAAACCAGTTGTGTGTTTTCTTTCTTATCTTTTCTTCCTCGCGTTCAAATCTGGCTAGCAACTTGCTGGTAAGTTGGAATTCGTCGCCCGCAGAGACTTTGTTCATCACAGACCCAGCCGAGCTGTTCAGCGTGGTTCTTTGCGTAAAAGCACTGACGCCTCGTTCAATGACGCTGGGCTTGCTCTTGAGCCGGGCCGAGTACTGTGGAATGTCGTTGGGCACTAGATCAGACACGTTGTGGAACACATTGTCGGACTCCTCGTCGAGAGGGTTCAAATTCACCCACCGGAGGTTGGCGGCATCATACTTCATGTTGCCCTTGACCTCACTGTTGCGTTGGCTGAACTGGTCACGGGTAATGAGCTCCGGCTGTTTCTTGGGCAGCGCAGCGTCCGTCTTTTCCTCAAACCGTAGGAGATCGTGGTCGTTGCCCTCCCATGTTTTGGCCGAGGCGTTGTACCGCATCTTGCGGTTGCTCTCCAAGAGCGGCGCATACGACTGGTCGTTGAGAAACTTCACAAGGCCGATGTTTTTGCGCGTGCCCGTGTGAGGGTCAGCCCGCTTCTTCTTCTTCGGGCTCGTTCGGAGCTGCATCTGCTTCTCCGTGATCTCCATGTACTTCTCTAGCAACTGCTTTTTGCGGAGCTCCATGTTGTAGTCCATGACATCTTCGCTGGAGTAGGGTCGCCTCTCAACGCGTTCGGCCTTGTGGTGAAAAGACGGCATGCGGTCCAACTTTCGGATGAGCTTGTTGTTGTTGTTGAACAAGGGGTGTTCGCTGGTGCTCTTCAAAGTGCCGTGGAGGTCCATGGACGACTTGCTTTTCGCCGGCTTGGAGGTGGATGTTTTGAGCGACTGTGGAAACGCAGGCATACTCATTTTGTGCAGAAGCCCTCCACCGCTGGGCGTGTGGAACTGGCTGAGCCGCCCGGCGGTAATCTGCCCCGAGGGGTCGCCTTCGAAACCGTCCTCGAAGCTCTCAAAGTCGTCCTTCACATATTCGTAATTGATGGTGTTGTCCATGTCGTGGCGCATGTCCTTGAGTTTGAGCGTCTGCACCTCGTCCTCGGTCTGGCGGCGGTACTTTTGTACAAGCTCCTGGTCCTCGATCTCGGCCTCTCGTTCAAGTTGCTGCCGCCGCTGGCTCAACACGTGGCCAGCACGGCCCCCGTTCTTACCTTTCTGGGAACTTTTGTAGATTCCACTTTCTTCCTTGCCGAAAATGTCGTCAATTTCCTCAAAGTCGTCGTCGTCGATTTCCGTAATGTCGGTGTCTGTGTCTTCACTGTATGAGCTGAGCGACCGTCTATTGGACGGCGAGGGAATTGATGCTGTTGCTGGCAGCACCCACTCCTTCATTTTGGCGTGGTCCTTGGCGGAGATTTCGAAATCCTGGCCAAACGACATTTCATCGTCGTTGTGCTCCTCGTACTCCGTAAATACCCGGGGCGAGAGCGTGGCTCGTCCAGAAGTGTCTCTTAAATGGGGGCTTTTTCCGGGCCCAAACGCTGCTGCTCCCGGCTGCGGTTTTGGCGATATTTTGAGTGTTTTGAAGTCTTCGGCGAGGGCATTTCGGTTTGGGCTTTGGAGTGGCTGGCTGTTGAGGATGCTGTGGAATTCGTTGAATTCGTTGACGTGGCCAAAATCATTGATTTCCGAGAGAAAATCCGATTCTTTGTCGCCCCATTTTTGAAGCCGGGCGCTTTTGCTGTCCGGTATTCGATCCTGCATGGTTCCGAATGCTAGTGTTGATGATTATGATGGATGGTTGGGAATGTTGTTGATATGGACTGTATGTTGGATGATTTGTGGGTGTTATGGTGACCGCGCCCATACATCCGTACACCAACACACTTATCATTAGTATATAATGATTATAATTTATTATTCAAAGTTTCATGACTGAATCATCTGGTTTTGTTGATTGATGGTTTTCTTCTTTGGTTAATGGTCTTTTTTGGTTAATGGCCTTCTTTATTTAATGGTCTTCCTTGTTTAATGGTAATCGCATTGCGGTGTTGGAGTGGAATCTAAGTCAGCTTGTATGTCGGGACTGCACATAGGCAACGGGCGGTCTAGTTTCAAGAATAGTATAAAATTTAAAGGTTTAAGACTGTTGTAGTGAGCTTAGATAGTTTGAAAGGTGTTTTTTGAATTTGAAAACAGTCCCAGTTTTACAGGATTTTTTTATAGATAAGTGTTTATGTTTTTCCTCAATCTAGCTCAAATTTGACAGTAATTCAGCAGGTTATACAAACAAAGAAGAATAAGATTTCTGAAAAATGCTTTCATGCTTTTAATATTGACTAGTTGTAAGCCGTTGAAACCTAAAGGCAACGTCTTAATTCGAGTGATACTAGTAATGATATGAGAAATATTCCATAATGTTCTTGCCTTAAAGAAGCCAAGTCGCATACTTATGAAAAGGCTCACCCATGAAAAGAATCTTTACTGACAAAAAAAAACAAAGTTGCATGACATATCCGGCTGCTGCCGTAAAAAAGAAAAATTCGGCTTCGTGGCCAAGCTGGTTAAGGCGTGGGACTGTTAATCTCAAGATCGTGAGTTCGATCCTCACCGAGGTCGTCGTTTTTTTTCCAACATCATCAAGCTTGACATTGCAACATGTCAGATTAATGTCAAATAATTGCTTAAACGCTTGGTACTTTTTTCCAAGTTGAGCTAGCTCATACCCTGACAGGTACACATCGGACCCGAACGCTTTAAGAGCAACCAAGGTTGTCAATACAGAGTAATCTGAGCATAAATAGGTCGAAATTTAGCCTCTTCTGGCTCAATTAACCCATGGTGTGGAGCTTTGCATAGAACTCAGCAATCTTACCTCCGTTAAAATTAGAAAGTCTTATAAAACGGTAGATCAATTCCTTCATCAAATGGCTCTTTGGCCGAGCGGTCTAAGGCGGCAGACTCAAGTTCTGTTATCGTAAGATGCGCGTGTTCGAATCACGCAGGAGTCATTATTTTTTCGTGCGCAGCGCACTGCTCACCGCGCATGGAAAGTAACACAAAAGTACATCTATCAGGCACTGCTTATTAGTATGGTTGCAAAACCGCACAACTACTAGTCTTTTTAGCAAGCTTCAAACACACTCTCTAGCCAGACGCTTGTTATCACGTGACATGAGCGACATCCTGTATAATGGCGCAGGGCGAACTCAACGTGTGCCGATATTGCCTCGCACGTCAGACATTCTAGGCCCTCCACAATACCCGAAAGGATACGGGGTCAAGGCCCGAAAAATTACCTCTTCCAGCTCAAATTTCTCTTCCAGCTCAAATTCTGCTTTTCATCTTTATGAAGGATTGAAATTGCCTGGAGTTTTGGGCAATGCCTATCATGAGCCAATGGCAGAGTATAAACAGAAGAAGACTGATATGATGGAAAAATCAAAACGGTTTGAGAGTCAAAATGGCATTGAGAGTCAGAATGGCATTGAGATTCTAAGAAATAAAGAATCTTTAATTGATGATGGAAATCGGAATCATTATGGAAATGGAGTACTACACGGAGATTTGATTCACTACGAGAATTTAAACCACTTTGAAAGTTTAAATCATTATGATAATCCAAAGCCTCACGACTTAAACTATCAAGGAAACCAAGGATATCAAAACCAAGAATATCAAAACCAAGAATATCAAGGAATTCAAGAAAATCAAATTGTCAATCGAGAAATTCAAAACATGTCTCACTACAATCTCCAACACCGCCAAAATCCACCCTTGGAACCTTTCAAAAATCCCGCCTGCTCCCCCACAACAAACACAGAACTGTCATCACATCCACAGCCTCCAGAAAGTTCTCCATACCCAACAGCCGTAAATGATGAGCCTGCTGAAACCTCTAGCGGAAAAGTAGCACCTCGGTCGACGGCTCTATACAGAATCGGCCCGCCGTTCCAGCCAACCACATCTGTGCAGCCGTTCTTTTGCCTGGATACAGGAGCCCGAGTGGAGGCCGTGATCCGAGCCCGGTTTGACCGTGGCTTCGAGTTGGGAGATGCAGGTAATTGGATCGGCTACAAGCGCAACTACTTCACGTTGGTGCTGGCATTTGACTTGTGCGGTT
Source organism: Metschnikowia kipukae (assembly GCA_002370135.1). Taxonomy (NCBI): domain Eukaryota; kingdom Fungi; phylum Ascomycota; class Pichiomycetes; order Serinales; family Metschnikowiaceae; genus Metschnikowia; species Metschnikowia kipukae. Next base: position 136,705 of record NKZJ01000105.1, read on the forward strand.
GGGACTTTGCCCGCTTTGCCCACAGCCGCTTCCACACCACCCTTGACCAACAGCACGTGACCATCCGCTACTTTGCCCTTTCCGTGTCTGTGCAGTGCAGCGACACCGACGTGGAAATCGGGTTGGTGCAGCACACGCCCAAAAGAGACAAGGGCCCGAAACTCGCCACGCCCGTGTACCCGGCCGTGCCTGGCGGCGCATTGCCGGACCACCGTACAGTGCAAATGTCGTGCAACAAGCGCAATGGCCGCAAGGTACAGAAAATGCAGCGGGTTTTTGCTTTCGACCGTCGGGAATACGCCCAAACCCAGGGCGTCCTGCACACAGAAACAGCTCTTTCAGAGTATCCTACAGATATAGTGAGCAAGGTTGCACGGTTTGAGCGGCTTCAGTTCACGGCGTCGCTCCGGGTGGCGCCTACAGGTCACATTCCAAAGTACTACATTTTAAGTGTGGAGCTTTTGGGGGTATTGGACTCGGACACTCGTGTGGTTTTGGCAAAAACTCAAAGTGCGCCATTACTTGTACGTGGGAGGTCTCCATCCAAGTACTCTTCCGAACGGACTTCAGGATACCGGCCGAATTGATGTGATGATATGACAATTATATTGATGATAATTGATGTGATGATATCTGACAATTATTATTGATGATAATTGATGATGATGCTGATTTATATTGATCAATGTTGATTGATGATTTTTGATGATGACTGGTGATTTTTGATGATGACTGGTGATTTTTGATGATTTTTGATGATAACTATGACAATAATGATAATTGCTGAGGAATGATATCCGGTGATATTAACTTCATGAACATTATCGATGTTAATTGATGTTGAACTGAATTCTGGTCTGCAGTGTTCCCCATGTTTTCCTGCACGCTGTTTTTTGCGCGCTCACTCGTCACTCATGACATCTCCACCCATTACTTCGCCAACGCTCTTACTCCAGTGGCATGCAGGAGAAGTCCATTCGAACGAGTCAAAAACTGCCTCAAGATGATCTGCGGCCCATCCTCGCGCCTCCAGCATCCTCTCTGCGCGATAGAAAAGTTATAGACAAGCACTCCATGGAGTATGTTGTCCGCTCAGGCATTGCGGGCGGGCTCTCCGGATGTGCCGCCAAAACACTCATAGCGCCCATGGATCGCATCAAGATTCTCTTCCAAACATCCAACCCCGATTTCTTGCGTTTTCGAGGCTCTTTTTTTGGTCTTTTCAAGGCAGGCAACAAAATCTGGCGCAACGACGGCTTCTTTGGCCTTTTCCAGGGCCACTCTGTGACCCTTCTCCGCATCTTTCCCTACGCCGCCATCAAATTCGTGGCGTATGAGCAAATCCGAAGCATTTTGATCCCCAATGACTCCTACGAAAACGCAGTCAACCGCTTCATGGCTGGCTCGTTGTCGGGCCTAGCGTCTGTTTTCCTCACTTACCCCTTGGACCTAATTCGGGTGCGGCTAGCGTTTCAAACAAGGGCCTCTTCCGTTAACGAGGCGTTTGTGTCGCCGGCGGAAATTAGTCTCTGGACCACCATCAAACTGGTGTATGCAGAGCACCCGCCACACCGGGAAAGTGACCCGAAGTGGCTCCGTTTCATGCGGCAGAGGGTGCCACAGGCGCTTCTTCCGCTCTCCAACTTCTACCGGGGATTTGGGCCCACCATCTTGGGCATGATTCCCTATGCAGGCGTGTCGTTCTATGTGCACGACACCATCCAGGACGTGTTCCGGTCCCGTTTCTTGGCCAGGTACGCCGTAGTGCAGCCGACGCCGCAGAGCGCCCTCAAAGTGATCAAAGTCAAAAACGACACCGAGCACGTGAGCAGCCGGGACTCGCGTGCTCCGCTCAGACTCTTGGCTCAGCTAGCTGCAGGAGGACTTGCTGGCATGTGTTCCCAGACAGCAGCATACCCATTTGAAGTGATTCGCCGCCGGATGCAGGTAGGTGGGGCGGTGAATCTGGGTCGGTTCATGACGTTCCGCAACACGGCGAAGTTGATTTTTGCCGAAAGCGGGTTCAAGGGCTTTTTTGTGGGGTTGACCATTGGCTACATGAAGGTGGTTCCTATGGTGGCATGCTCGTTCTATGTTTACGAGCGGTCGAAGTTATGGTTGGGGATCTAGGAATATTGAGACTATGATGAAGATTTTATGAAATCATTGATATCACGTAAGTGAATCCAAGTCATCCAAGAATCCAAGTCATCCAAGAATCCAAGTCATCCAAGAATCCAAGTCATCCAAGAATCCAAGTCATCCAAGAATCCAAGTCATCCAAGAATCCAAGTCATCCAAGAATCCAAGTCATCCAAGAATCCAAGTCATCCAAGAATCCAAGTCATCCAAGAATCCAAGTCATCCAAGAATCCAAGTCATCCAAGAATCCAAGTCATCCAAGAATCCAAGTCATCCAAGAATCCAAGTCATCCAAGAATCCAAGTCATCCAAGAATCCAAGTCATCCAAGAATCCAAGTCATCCAAGAATCCAAGTCATCCAAGAATCCAAGTCATCCAAGAATCCAAGTCATCCAAGAATCCAAGTCATCCAAGAATCCAAGTCATCCAAGAATCCAAGTCATCCAAGAATCCAAGTCATCCAAGAATCCAAGTCATCCAAGAATCCAAGTCATCCAAGAATCCAAGTCATCCAAGAATCCAAGTCATCCAAGAATCCAAGTCATCCAAGAATCCAAGTCATCCAAGAATCCAAGTCATCCAAGAATCCAAGTCATCCAAGAATCCAAGTCATCCAAGAATCCAAGTCATCCAAGAATCCAAGTCATCCAAGAATCCAAGTCATCCAGGAATCCAAGTCATCCAGGAATCCAAGTCATCCAGTGTTCTCCAGGTAACCACAAGAAGTCAATCGTCAGTCCGCCAGGGATAATCATATTTCACGGATCTCATGCATAATGATAATCCACGTGACTTCGTCGCTAGTCTCTCACTGCCAAGGTAAGCAGTCCCACACGAGTCACTCTGATTCTATATTTATTGAATGCATAAATACCTACCGGCTCTACAGAAGCGCCAATGCAACAAAGTGTCCATTGCCACTGCCAAACAGCGGCGCTATATACAGGGCTAGAAGAACCAGAACCACTTGTTCTTCTTCGTTGGCCGGGAACCGAACTTCGGATTGGATGCAGACGCAGCGTTGGTGATGGTGTCTTTTGCCATAACTGCCGACTTGGCCAATTTGTCGGTCCCGATTTTGAAGCCCCATTTTCTCAATGTCTTCACTATCGCTGGTGTAAATGCCGCCGTTAATGGCACACGAACAAAAATAAACACAGACTTGTGGATTCCGTAAGCAAGCACAAACTCTGTCCACGAAAACCAGGCAAATGGCGACTTATCGTCGGCTTCTGGCGTCTCGTGGGCAATCTCCTCGATTTTGTTGATTTCCTGGATACTTTGCAATTCTTCATCCGATTTTCCGAACCCGAAAAACTGCTTGGCCTTGTTTTCATAAACCTCAATCTGTTCTTTGCCGAGAGAGTGGACCAAGAGATAGCAGATTGGCAAGTCTAGCATGGAGATGAAAAGATACACCCCGAGAGCCGAGTAGCCGTATTCTTTGACCAACGCCTTGATTCCCTTTTCCGGTTTGGCGGCGGTTTTCCCGGCGGCAGTTTTTCCGGCACCGGAAGAGTTGAGCCGGACAAAATTCCTGAGTGTGTGGAACGCCGATTGGGCGGAAAATGGGGCCGTCTTGGGTGCCACATTGCCGGCGCTTCTTGGTCCCCGGAAAAAGCTGCGCTTGGCCATGGCCTGGGGCCGCAAGAGATGCACGGGCGCATGCCGGAAACGGGGCATTGTGCCGCCATTGAGTATAGTTTTCCACATGGTTTATGGATGGTGGAGGCGCTGGTGAAGCTCGCTTGATGGCGCACATTCCACGTGACCCGCGCCACGTGAGGCACCCCGTGACCTCACATATGCATGCCGCGGTGCTACCTTCGGTGATACTATCTGTGCAACGGCCTGCTTTTGCTGCCAAGTCCACCGGCTATGAATCCCGCAGCCAATCCGACTATGTAAAAATCCTGCAGCCAATCCGACTATGTAAAATCCTGCAGCCAACCCGACTATGTACAAATTCTGCAGCCAACAGCGGTCAACGTTTGCCTCGCCTGCATTACATCTTGCAACATTGCAAATCCAGTATCGCAACTCATTTCAATCACCGCAAGGTGGAGTAAAACTTTTCCCGCTCGAAACGCTCCTCGACACGTGCTAACACTTCCGGCGAGTACACATCCTCCAATGTCTCCTCGCCGAGCAACACACGCGCTTCGTGTTTCCGCTGCTCATCCAACGTCATCACCACAACATTTTGAAAAGAAATGTCTTTCTTTGGATCCCACCGTGACAACGCCAACCTCGTAGAGAGCTTGGAAATCACAGATTTGCCCCGGTAAACCTCTTCCACTATGTAAGGCACATCTCTGATGGAAAATGGCATGTGCTGCTCGAGGTTGCCTAGACGGGACTCCTGTCCCGCCAAGCTTTTCAAAATTCCATTGTATGACTTGATACGGTTTTTGCCCTCCACGTACTCCGTAGGGTACCCGGAAATGGTGGTCAAAATGTGTGTGGTCAATGCAAGTCCAAACATTCCCGGCATCGTTCCCAACACAGGCAAAATCCGCACACGGAAGTTCTGAATGGACGAGAGTTGGTCCACGTTTCCCTTGGCAATCTCCTGTTCGTCCAACGGAAGAAGCTGCGCTTTCCTTGGGTCCGGTTTTTCAGCACTGAAAACCACAGGGATCCGGTTCACGATTCCTCTCTTGCTCAAGCGAACACGCACAGACCGAGCCAAAGGATCCTCCTCCGTCTTGGAAAGGTCTGCAACGTTAATTCTCGTAGGGTCAGACTTCAATGCTGCGCCTCCAGACGAAACTACCTTGATTTGGCGCTCGTGACAGAACTGCAACAAATCGACCTTGGTGTCGATGTTGTCTATACAGTCCACAACCAAGTCGGGCTCGAAGTCGCCCAATATCAACTCCTCTCCTCTGTCCTTCACCCACAACTCGTTGCGGCATTCGATATTCACCCATGGAGCAATCTTCAAAAGGTGGTTCCTCAAGCAATTGACTTTGGACGTGCCCACATCCTCGAGCGTGGCGACCGCGTGTCTATTGAGAGAGCTCAACGACACCTGGTCAAAGTCGATGATGCGGATATTCTCCACTCCCGAGCGCACCAACATTGTGATGACCCAAGAGCCGACACCTCCTGCTCCAACAACCACTATGCGGTGGTTGCGGACTTGTTTCATTCCTTCTTCGGTTAGGAAAGCGTAGTTTCGAGCCAACTGTTCTCGAATGAGCTCTTCCGAGTGGGCCTTTCTCTCGGGAGTTTTGGCAGCTTCCACAGGCTCATCTGCCTTGATCCGGTGATAGGCTTCAACAAGAGCCACCGTAACAAATGCCGTCGATGCAATGATCGTGGCCAATCCGAACCGAGATGTCATGATGATGCGATGAGAAAAACCGATGCGCCGGCCATATATAAAAACATCCGTACACCCAGGTTTCCACCCTACACAAGAGTCTTGTATATTCACAGGATCGACGTCTGGATTGACACTTGGGCTTCATTAAGTTGGAGTTTAACGTACCTGGCATGTGTTTATATTAGTTCCACTTGCACACATTGGTTTGCATTGCCCACATTACTTTAATTCCACTTTCCCGCATGTTCTTGCTTTGCACTTGCCCACATTATCTTGCTTTGAGGCAGTACATTCTCACGGGAAACAACTCCTTGGGCATTCCCTTTTGCACGTCGCTGGCTATCAACTTGAACCCTGCTAATTCAAACAACTGTCTAAACTTGGCATCGCTTCTGGTGACACTGGAATCAGTGGGATCAAAAATATCCTCCTCTGGGGCTATGTTCTCCTTGACAATAAGTGTACCATTAGGCATCAATGCATCTTTGCATCTTGACCAAAACTGCACCAACTCCTCGTCAGGCAATTGCCCCACACACCATTGGCACCAAACAAGCCAATACTTTCCGAGCTTAGAGCTATCACACGACCACTCCTGCATTCCAATATCATAGATTGTACCCAACTTACCTTTTTGAGCCACTGGTGCTAGCTCACTTCTCATTTGCTCAACAAATGGCTTCACAGGCTCCAACAAATCACATTGATCACTCACTTTCCACAAAAAGTCTCTAGTGATTCTGCCGATTCCCGCGCCCATGTCAATAGTGAGCCTTTCTCCGGGGGGACAGTCCATTCTGGTTTGGAGTTTTCTCAAGAAGGTGGCAGACCCAATAATGTCTGCTTTGGGAACCGGGGTTTGCTCGCCAAATCCGCCAAGAACACCGTTGACTGACGCAGGCACAGACAGCCAATACGAAATAGCATCATCGTAGTTGATAAGCGTATTCAAATCCTGGTCGACAAATCCTTCAGATTCCGTGGCGATACTTTTGGCTGGCATAGTTAGTAACGAAAGGTAAAGAAATCAATTTCTCGATGATGTATTGTCGCATGCAGGCCGCACCGCATCTGCCAAGGGGATATGGTTTGACTACCACTTTTCTCATCAAAGCGTGCTCGTAGTTATATTTGACAGTTGTTATTAAAATTTTTTGTTTCAGAATTGAGCCGATAGCTGCTCCATTCTTTTTTGTACTCATGAAACATTTTTAGCACTTCATTTGTGAAGATAAGCTGCTGTCCCTTATCCATATCGACCTTCGATATATAAAAAAAGAGACTCGATATATAAAAAGAGAGACTCGATATGTTGAAATTGAGTCAATAAATTAAAAGCGACTCGATAAAATTGATAAGTATTTAGATTGATTGCTGATGAAAGTAAGTGTAATAGTAATTGCACTTTAAGCTCTTCACATTTTAGAAAGAGGAAACTGAAGAATGAGGAAAATGCGAAGAACTTAAAGACAAAACCAGGATTGACAATCTTTTATATTTCTTACAACCCCTCACTGTTTCAAATCTGAAACACCCCTTTTGTGATCATTGATTCCTCGAGTATAAAAGTACGCATATTTCCTCCCGAAAAGATGCAAGATATTTTGCAACTGCGCCGTCACGTGCTCACAGTCACGTGCTCACATAACGACGCGTGCTGAGAAACATCAAGACCAAGACGTTGCCGCCTACACTTACTTATGGGCTATTACGATATCGATGACATTCTAGCGGATGGCGAGAAGATTCCTTGCAAATTCAATTTATCAGTCCCCGGCCTTGGATACCTAGAAGGAAATCCTGGCAAGGGCATTGCAAAAGATACAAAACTTGACCTACCCTGGTGGCTAGCTACGGTCTTGGCGGTGTCTGTGATCCTGCCAGATACAGATGAGAGCTTCATCGACTTACTCGACCCAGATTTCATTTCTCCAAAGGTGCTTAATGCAATTTATGCCGACCCTAATTCGGTGGACTTACACACCATCATGGGTCATTACTACAAGCAGACGGAGAAATGGGCGGCAATGTTCAACGAATCCACTTTGATCGAGACTGTCATGATGATGTTAAAGGAGCGGGCTTTGGAAATCGATAATTTTGCAAACAACTCGACTAAGCACGTGCACTCCAACTTCTTGTATACCCTTGATGAATTCGAAAAAAGACTCTATCGCACAACTGCAGAAAGCAAGAAACAAATGAGACGCTGGAACAGCGACTAAGATTCAATACTAATATATATTAATTCATTCTATCGACTCCTAAAATAACCCGTCCCCTTCATCAGAGTCACTCTCCTCGATCTTTTCTTCGGACTTAAAGACCTTTTTTTTACGTGCTGAGTTGTCCTCCTCGTTCAACGTATTTTCCTCATCCTCATCATCTTCAACGGCCCGCCTCTTCCTCTTTGCTCCCTTTTTAGCGGGTTTCTTTTTCTCGACCTTCTCTATTTGCTCACTCTCGGCGTCATTCTCGCTGTCGGACTTCTCCTCAAAGTCGGCGACATCTTCCTCATCACTGTCATTAACAAAGTCCTTCTTGGCCTTTTTCTTGCCCTTCTTTCCCTTCTTTGGCTCGTTCTCTTTGTCGTCATCAGAATCGTTAACAATAAGATTGGCACGTGACTCTTCCGCCCACTGCTGAGCTTGTTCCTGCAACTTGGCTCTTTCCAGGGCCAAGTTTTCTTGTTTGATTCTTTGCTCAGCCAATCGGCTCTCGAGCTCTTTGTTTTTCTGCTCCTCCTCCTCTTGACGCACCCTTTTAGCCTCTTCGAGTTTGTCATTCATTTCCAGGATGTTTTCCTTCGTCTCATCCAAGCATGCGTTCAATCTCTTGAGCAATGTGGTGGTTCCGATATTAGCTCTTGCCTTCATGTCTTCTTTTGGATATGGTGGGTGCTTGCACTCATCCGAGGACAACTGATTCAAATGAGTGATTGCAGTATTCAAGTTGAGTATAGCCTCATTGATTTCCGGAACGGTTCTGTCCTCCACTGACTGCTTGGTGATAAATTCGGCAATTTGAAACTGGATGAATGCAATGTTGAAAATGTAAGAGCTCTTATCACCCTTACATTTGGACATTGCGTCTTCAGAAACCTCCAAAGCTGTTTTCAAGAAAGGCAAGTGCTTTTCAGCAACTCCCCTCAAGTACCAAGCTCTACCGATGAAGCCCAATAACTTTGGATCTTGTCCGTCGGCATATCTCCCCGAGGCGGTCTCGTAGCTCTCGATGGCTTTGGAAAATTGCTTAAGTTCAGTCAAGACGTGACCCAAGTTCAAATAAACAGAAATGTCGTTCAACGAATCTCTAATTTTTCTCAAGATATCCAAGCCTTGAGCGTAATCTTTGTTCCCAATGTAAACAATCGCAAATCCTTGTGCTGCAAAGACATTCTTCGGGTCAATGGATAAAACTTTGGTGTATAGTTCCATTGCACGGACATAATACTTCTTTTTCTTCTCCTTATCGTCTTTAGTATCTTTTGCCATGACGCAGTACACATTTGCTAATGAAATCAAGGCATAACAATCGTGAGAGTCATGATCAACCAAAGTTTCCTTCTGATGAGTGGCGTCCGCATCTGGTTTCAAACCGAACTTACGGCCAAAGTTCTTGATAAACCATCCATAAAAAGATCTAATCTCAAGATTGGAGGCGTTGGCTGCCAAAAGCGCCTTAACCTCTTGCTCCAATTCTTGATTGGAGGACGTCTTTGTCACCACGGCATCCAAAAACAAAAGCCTCATCTTTGCAGAAAAGTAATTGGGGCACTCCACCAAAAGCTTTTTATAGAGGTCAATGGACTCCTCGGAATTGGATATCTCCTTGGCACGCGCCAAATTGTAAGTAAGAGAGACATTAAGATCGCTCTTCAACTCTTGATCCTCAACCTTCTCCAATCTTTCAAGTCCAAGCTCGAGGTACTTAATAGCCTCTTCTTGATTAAACTTCATGAAATTGAACACGGCCACGTTGTTGTACACTTCTAAAGGCGCGTCCTGGCCAATTTGCAGTCTCGACTCAATCGCCTTCTGCAAGTAGTTGAGAGCTTGTGACATATCACGCGATTCGTACAACTTAGACAACACCAAAAACGCATTCAATGCGATTGGCTCCTTGTTCAAATAAGCATCCGATTCTGTTTTGTTGGCCACAGCAGAGCCCCTGTTGTTGGACAAGCGAATGTAACGTTCCAAGATTTGGATCGCCTGCTCTTGCTTCGTTTTCGAAGAACTCTGAGAGTATAAGAGACCGAGTGAGTAGTTTACCTCTAAACACTTGGAGTTCGTCTTGAGAATCGACTCAAAGGTCATAGTTGCCTCTTCAAGCGAATTCCTGCCGAGCTGTGACTGTGCCAAACCCAACTTTGCCAACAAGTTATGCTCATTCAAACGAATGGCCTCGTGAAAATACTTCTGTGCCTGTGTGTAGTCCTCCTTGGCAAATGAAACTCTGCCCAACCAGAACGAGCAGTTCGACAGAATCTTCGAGGAAAAAGCGGAGTATTTTTCGGTGGCAGCAACAGACGCGTGTACTTTGGCCACTATTTTCTCAATAAGCTCGTAGTCTCCCTTCGAGTAGTAATAGGAACAGAGAGCCAACAAGAGAACCGGATTATTCGAATTCTCAGACTGTAGCAGAGTCAATTCATGTAAAGATTTAGAGTAGCCTTCTAAGAACAATTCATCGGATAAAGAATAAGAAAACACCTCATCAAAGGAGGCCAAATTCAAAAGGATGCGTGGCTTGAAATTAGAAGGGTCCAACTCGGCGGCACGCTGCCATGCAGCCAAAGCCATTGGCCGGTCCTTCAAAAACCAAAAGCAAAGCCCAATCCCGATTCTTGGATCGGGTTTAAGAGCAGGGTTCAACACTAAAATTTGCTGGTAGAGCTTCAAAGCGTTGGCATAATTGGCGGTTTTGCTCAACGTGATTTGAGCCTTTCCCAAAATGGCATATGTGTTGTTTTGGTTCTCTTTCAAGAGCTTGTCATAGATCTGAAGCGCCAAATCGGCGTGGTCTGTGGCCATGTGCACTTGAGCTGTTCCAAGCTGGGCGCCGACAGACGTGCCACCACGAGCAAAAGCTTCTCCTGCCAAGACGGCAGATTTTCCGCCCTCGAGCCTCAAAGTAGTCCATCCGATTACGACATTCAACGCCTCTAAATCTGCTGCAGAAAAATGGGTCATCTCAAGGCCCTTTTGGGCAATAACCAACCCATTTTGTGGCTGTTGAGCTTGAGCATATGCTTGCGCAATCAAAATCCAGTATTTGGCTTGACACTTTTCGTCCGAAAGAAACAGTGTGAGTTCTTGAGGGTCGTCAGGCAACTCGTCGATGGTAACAATGTCTCCACTGCTGATGGCAATGTCAACTGCAAGAGGAGCATTAGCCGAGCCGCCAACGTAGTAGGAGATGTCCGAGGCTTCTTCCATAATGTTAGTCACTTCAGAATGTCGGAACTCTAGAAACGTCTGCTTGTGTTATGTTGGCAGGTGAAGTTGATTTTTTCTCTGGCCGCACGCATCCGTACACCCGCGCCTCCACCTATTCTCGCGAGTCTTAGCTGTGTCTAGAATGAAGTGAGATACGCCAGTGATGATTGTTTTTTTGAGGAAGCTTGGCAGCTAATCCAGTTAGTGCTGAAGAAGCCCACTTGCACGCACTCAGAAGCGCTGAATCAATCACACGGTGACTCATCAATCCCTCACACAAACGGTTATTCACCCTTCGCCAAGCCATTAGTCTATTCACATACTCACCTGATGACTCTGAATTGAGCAAGGAAAAGAAGTAATTTATTAGGCTTCAGGCGAGTTGCTCGTGAACATGTAATCATCAATGGCATCGATCTCGGCGCCGAAGTCGCTGTCCTCAGGACTGATATGAAAAGCATCGAAAGTTGCGCTCGATGTATCAGGGTGATCGTTGTATAGTTTATCGAGCTTCAAGAAGTTTGTCTTGTGTTGAAATGGATCCGCGTCACGATTTTCGATGATCACGTAGTTGTACAATATTGAGTCGAAATCATTCAATGAATGATTCTCCTTATACCAGACCACAAAATCCGCCCAAATATTACTTTGCTTTTGAATGTAGAAATGACCATGTACACAAAGCAAGCTGTACAAGAACAAAAACCTCATTGCAAATGGATTCTGAGCTCGTGCTAACTCCAGAAACTCTTCCGAAAGAAAAGGCAAAAGCTTGTAAAGGGGAATAGCATAGTTTGTCTCGACAGACGTATGAATGCAAGTCTCTAGAATGGCAATACAATTTCGGAAAGTTTCAACTTCCAAACTGGTTTGCGTATCAAGCTCCTCGATTGTTGAATTAGGCGATGGTTTTTTGAAAAAGCCTTTTGTAGGGTCAGGAGGAGTAGCTGGCAGCGGGGAGAATTCGGATTGTGGTGATTCGGGCGAAAGAATTTCAGGCATCACAAATGATTCCAGATCTAATTGTGCTGATTCAAAATTGGGTATCCCGTATTCTGCGTCGTATGGTGGGTTTCGGAGATCATCAATTTGAAAGCGTTCTGGGAAGTACTGGCGTTCGAGCTCAACAGTAAGCGCCTTGATAATATGGTATTTTACACCATCCGTACGAGCGAAGGTAAACTCCGTGAGCTTATCGAGCAAAGTCTGATACACACTTGGTGGTGCATTTCGCATCATATTGTGTATGCTTCGTGAGTACGAAAGAAGGTCTGACGGGGGCAGATTCTGGAAATCCACGACTGGCATAACGCAATGAGGATGAAGGCCGATGTAGGTAAAAGTCAATGTAGTAGAAAGGTACACAGTGGCCAAGTCTGCATACTCAAAGCCTCTTGCTCCAGCCTCCTTTATGTGATCTGCGGATAGCTTCACGACGTTGTCGAAAAAGACGTGTGTACGCTCAAGAATGCTGCTTTCAGAATCCGAGTCAATGGCTAGACGATCAAAGACGTGGGACAAATCATCTGGTTTGTACTCCAAAGGTGTGTTGAATGAGGAGTCACTGCATTTCTCATCATCCGCTAGGATAGCGCTGAGGTTAGTTATCGGCCATAGATTCAAACTTGCGAAGGCGAAAATAGACTGACGCATAACCGGGGAGTAAGTGAAGAAAGACGGAAGATGCTTGCGCCATATGTAATCTGCCCGAGGATTATTATTACTTGTGAAGATGGGGACACAATGCTCATCGAAGAAATGGAGGAGGCGGTATTCAAACCGCGTGATGTCTAGTTGCACTTGAGCTGAGTTGTACAGATGTACACGTAGCGTGCCGCTAGAATACCATTTTGAGTCTTGAGTTGACACCAAGTTGCCGACGGACAGAACTCGGCTTTTTGTAACCACGCTTTGTGTATCCAGGGGATAAATGCACTCACGCCCTCGATGCAAGCAGTATTCACACGATGGTTTGCCTTCGTTGCACTTTTGTTAGTAAGTCAATTGGCACGTATGCATTTGAGGCGAAACAAAAGTGATGGCATTCGTGAACTAAATGCCATCTTTAAACGCTTTTGAAGCTTTCCCTTTCTGTTTCTTAAAGCTGGATTAATGCTTGATCTGAGATTCAAGCCATATTCACTCCAGGAGCCTTTATGAGTGGAAGGAAGAATTCACGTACCTTTATTTTGAGTCTTTTGCAGCTCACGCATCCTTTTCGAGAAAGCTTCCGTCTTCTCGGCTTGCCAGACATTGGGTTGGAGATAAAGAGATTCCGTGCTTGATAACACCGTAAGCATGACGTGGTGCACGGGTTCTGCCGCGTCATGTATGTAAGAAAAGGCTGTAAATGAGATGGAATCTTTTGTAATTGAGCATGAGGACTTTGAAATGATTCTCTGAGTGGAGCTTTCACAAGCAATGTTTTAAGTGGAGATCACGCTGTAAGCATCAATTACCACTGTGTCGCTGATGTCGTTTCAGAGTTTTGTGGCAAAGCGCAAAAAGCCCTTAATTTGAAACAAACGTGCATAATCAAAAAATTACTGTTGCAAAATATTGAGGCGACAAGCACTTTTCTTATACTTTTTGCGTTTGTGCTTGCAAGAAAAAAGGGGGTATGCAAATCTTTAGTTGCATATATGAATAAAGGAATCTCCGCCAATTCACAGAATTTGTGAATTTAGTGCACTTTTTGATTATTTGGTAAGATGTCCTGTACACCACTTTAATTTGAAAACATAAGGGCAACAATAATTTGAGAAAACAAAGAGAACAATAATCCAGATGTTTCGTGTTGGTCAATTTTGAATATTGCATTTCAGACTCCTGCTTGGATTAAAGCTGGCATCCTTCAACACTGAATTAACACTTAGTGCAACCACTCAGCATCCTGCACATAGCAAAACTTCCCGTGTATGGCCATGAATTTTCTCTTGAAACAAATCTAGTGAGTTTGGCCAATTTTAACGGTTGCATGACTGTCCGGACTACAAGGGATTATAATTCAAAAATTCAAATCTTCCTTTTTGGTTGCTCTCACGCGTCGTTCTTGCTCAACTCCGGCCTCGCTAATTAAATGCAGTGATGAAAATTTGTGACTACACATAACCAAAAAAAAATTTGAAAAGCGACCAAGTCTCATCATCGGAACCGCCGTCTAATTGTACAAAGCATTGATAACGCAAGCGATCAACAGCTGATAGATTTCATACAACTACTATAGAGCCCTGCATAGTCCTAGAATAGAAGCGTATCATCAAAAATGGAAGACGCCGCCGCCAGGAGCATCGAAATGTGGAAGATCAAGAAGTTGATCAAATCTCTTGAAATGGCAAGAGGTAACGGAACTTCTATGATCTCCCTTATCATTCCACCAAAGGGTCAGGTCTCCCTTACACAGAAGATGTTGACAGAAGAGTACGGAACTGCGTCCAATATCAAGTCTAGAGTGAACAGATTGTCCGTGTTGTCAGCCATTACATCCACGCAACAGAAATTGAAGTTGTACTCACACGTTCCAAAAAACGGGTTGGTTATTTACTGTGGTGACGTTTTGACCGACGAGGGAAAAGAAAAGAAATTGAACATTGACTTTGAGCCTTTCAAGCCCATCAACACATCTCTTTACTTGTGTGACAACAAGTTCCACGTTGAGGCATTGTCTGAATTGTTGCAAGATGACGACAGGTTCGGATTCATTATCATGGATGGTAACGGTGCCTTGTTTGGAGCTGTTTCTGGAAACAACAGAGAAGTTTTGCACAAATTCTCCGTTGACTTGCCAAAGAAGCATGGAAGAGGTGGTCAGTCTGCATTGCGTTTCTCGCGTCTTAGAGATGAAAAGAGACACAACTACGTGAGAAAGGTTGCGGAAGTTGCTGTGCAAAACTTTATCGAAAACGACAAGGTCAACTGTAAGGGATTGATTTTGGCCGGTTCTGCTGATTTCAAGAACGAGCTTTCCAAGTCGGACTTGTTTGATGGAAGATTGCAAGCACGTGTGTTGAAGATTGTGGATGTTTCATACGGAGGAGAGAATGGATTCAACCAAGCCGTTGATCTTGCCAGTGAAACGTTGGCTAACGTGAAGTTTGTGCAGGAAAAGAAATTGTTGAACCAGTACTTTGACGAAATCTCGCAGGACACTGGAAAGTTCTGCTACTCCATTGAGGACACGTTGAAGGCGTTGGACTTGGGAGCGTGCGAGGTTGTGATTGTTTACGAGAACTTGAACATTGTCAGATACACGTTGAAGGACAGCGAGGACAACGAGGTTGTGGTGAACGTGAACCCAGACTTGCCCGACAAATCGTACATGTTGGACAAGGCCACGGGTGCCGAGATGGAAATTGTCAAGGAAGAGATGTTTTTGGAGTGGTTGGCCGAGAACTACAAGTCGTTTGGTGCCACATTGGAGTTTGTCACGGACAGATCGTCAGAGGGAGCACAGTTTTGTCAGGGATTCGGTGGTATTGGAGCTCTATTGAGATACAAGGTGAACTTTGATGCTTTGGTGGATGAGTCCGACGAAGATGAGTACTACGACGACAGTGACGATGATTTTATTTAGGATCGTGAAGTGATAGGAATCGTGATATGTGAAGCAGCGGGATGTAGAGTAGAATGACGCACACCAAGATTCACTAGCTTTAATCGTGCAAGTGAATCTTAGCTTTAATCATGCTAATCAAGGAATTATGAACATTCAATTAATCAGTCTTTACATCCAGTCGATTATACTTTATAAATGTCATGATCAGATGTATGATCATAAAATCAGTTTTTAGCCATTTTGATATATTAAACAAACTTTTTAACACAGTCCTATTGATAATCTCACCGATGAAATGATGAGTCAATTCTTATTAAGGGCTGTATTCTTCCAATCACTCTGTCTGTAATGTTATCTTGAGCAATTCTGATAAATCATTATCATCTTATCGATAACTTTGATGAAAATAAGACAATGATGATTCTAATCAATTTTGATGGACAGAAGACGATGATGGTTCTAAACAATTTTGAAAACTAAAATTCCATCAAAGTCTAGTTCATTCTATAGTCAGATGGAAACTTATCATTCAACCAGTCAGAAAATCTCCATATTTCTCTCCATATTCTTCTCCATATTCCAATTTCCATCATGCTTTTTTTGCTTTCTTGCGTGGCGGCTTCACCACCTTCCCAGAATCGCCAGTTTTCGGCTTCTTCCCAGTTTTCGGCTTCTTCACATCCTGCGGCTTTTTCCTCAACTGATCCAACGCCGCAACATCCGTCTTTCCCAAAATAGTCAGCGACGTGGCACCCGTCACAAGCTGATGTGCAAAATTCACCAACCCACTGGTCAAATACGACCGGCGGTGGTTTTTCCGTAACGGCGTCGCCAACATAGCTTTCAATTGCGCCCGAAGATGCTTCTGCTCATCCGTGGACAACTTCTTGGTTTCCTGGCGGCGCTTCTGCTTCTTGATAATGTCATCTTCAAACATGTCCAAATCTGAAAGATTCTCCACGCCCAAATCATCCGCAGCCTGCTTCAACCAGGAATCCTCTTTCCGAGTAGCAGTCAGCGCCACGGAGCCGTCAGCCAACGCCGCAGCCAACTTCACCCGGTCCCGGATTTGCGCCACAATGTCGTAGTCAATGGGCAACAACTTGACATCCGTCTTGTCTGCAAATCTGCTGTTGGCGTTCATGGCCACCATGCGACGCAACTTCCGTAAAGGCCCCGACGCTTCTTGTGGCAGGCAAAACATTACTGAAACTCCCTCTTTACCGGCACGGGCCGTTCTTCCTGCCCGGTGAACATATATGTCCGCCGACCGAGGCAAATGATAATGGGCAATGTGGTCAATGTTGGGGATATCCAAGCCACGAGCCGCCACATCGGTGGCCACGAGCACCGAGGCCTTGTTGCTGGCACACGAGGCGGAAAACCGCTCCAATGCACGCAACCGCTGTTTCTGGATCATGGACGAGTGGATGGCGAACGCCGAAATGCCCAAGTTCTCCAAAAGCGGCACAAGACGCCGAACAGAGGCCACGGAATTGGCAAAAACAAGCGTCAGCCCCGGATAGTTCAACACAAAGTAGTAGATGTACAAGTCCCGCTCCGTGGCTCCACACTCCACAAGCGCCTCGGTCACTTGGCCCGACACAATCTCCTTGGGGTTTGCATCACAGAGAAACGGCTTGGAGTCCTTGAAACGGAGTTTTTTCTTGAGAAGCTCCAAAATCTCGTCGTCGTTGCTGAGCGGCTGGCTGGCCAGAGGCGCCTTGCTGGAACGAACGTGCTTGTTGAGCTTGCCAAACAAGTCCCGGGAAAACGTGGCCAGGAACACCAACGTCTGCCATTTCCAGCCATGGGTTTTCTTGGAGCGGTATTTTTCAAGCAATTCCAAGATCTTGTCAAACTCCTCAAAGTGGCCGTCCTGAAGCAACCGATCCGCCTCGTCCAAAACGACAATGTCAGTGGCAGCCATGCGTTCACAGAGAGGTTGCAGCCGTTCAATCAACTCGAGAAAACGCCCGGGCGTGGCCACCACAACGCCGGGATTGTATGAAAGAAGACGTTCTTGTCGTTGTAAAGAAAGACCTCCGGTGATGGACATTATGCCGTGCTGTGCAAGCGGCGAGAAACGGGCCAATTTGTTAAGGTGGTCCACGACCTGGTGTGCCAACTCACGAGTAGGGGCGAAAATGATTCCTGCGGGAGGAAGCAGGGTTTTTTCAGTCCCATTTTCTTCCGACTGATTCTGACTTTCTTCCGACTTGTTCTGATTTTCCTCATTGTTCTCTGCCTTAATGGCTTCGTCTTGCCGTTCCTGCATACGCGCAAGCTGCTTCTCCAAGATTGGGATTCCGTACGCAAGTGTTTTTCCACTTCCGGTGGTGGCTTTTCCAATCACGTCTTTGCCCTGCATGGCCACGGGGATGGTTTGCTTTTGAATGGCCGTGGGGTCGGAAAAGCCGTTGTTCTGAAGGCCGAGCATAGTATATGCACTGAGATTCAATGGTTCCCAATTGGGAAGGTGGATTTCGGACTCGTCGGGGAGAGGCGTGGTGAGGGCGGCGAAGGTGTTTGCGACAAGGGGCTCGTCGTCTGCATCTTTGGTGGGGACATCATCGAATCCTCCAAACTCTTCCTCGTCCAGCATCTCGTCTCCATCCTCCATTTCACTGTCATTATCAATATCAGTGGTTTTTTCACTTTTAGATTGGGTTTTTGAATTTTTGTCAGCCTTGGACTTTTTGTCAGTGGACTTTTTGTCAGTCTTGGAGTCATTTCCTGCTTTATCGCCAGTGTTAGTTGTGTCGTTACCTTTTTTGTCACCAGACTTTCCACTTTCATTCTTAGACTTCCCCTTCCCCTTCTTGTCCTTCTTACCAAACAACTTGTCCAATATACCGGACTCTTCTTCCTCATCCTTAGTTATAAACTCCGCCTTTCCATTCACCATTTTAACATCGACTCCCTCCAACTCTTCCAACCCATAAAAACCACTGTAGTCTCCGAGATTGTCGGGAATGTCGACCTTTTTCCACTTCATCTGGTCTGCAGTGATGATCTTGTTTGTATTGGCATGTTTCTCCATCAAGGTTGGAGCTTTGCGACTGCTTTCGCCACCATTTTTGCTGCCGCTTGATGCACGGCCTTTGGTGACTTTGGACGTCCGTTTTCCTCGTTGGCCCTGGGCCTTTCCCGCTTTGCCCATGTTTTGTGTGAATATATTAAGTGCTGTATCAGACGAGATGAGCTTCGCACCTACACCCGTACCTCCGATTAGTTCTATAGAATCACCACCCCATGCAAAATACACCATACGCCATTTAGAGATGATTGAATACCATGCAGAAGTAGCCGCCAGCATTACTGTAAAATAGCTGGTGCTCTTGTAATAGCAAACAGCCGTTCCACGGAGCAATGCTCGGTCCAAGGTGTCCTTTGCACGTGACATGTCACGTGACATGTCACCTGATAGCGCACGTGCTGTGCACATTTCTCATCTCAACTCCAGCTCTTCCTCCAACATGCTCCGAAAACCCAAGTCCATCACACGCAATGCTCGTGACCCCAAAACGCTCAAGCCGCAAAAAGCCCGCCAGCTTATCCGCCGCTTCCACAATCTCCAGAAGTGGAAGCAGAACATCTTGCGTCTTTTGGCGGTCCTGCACCCAGACCTCTCGGAGCACAACTACCGCCAGCTTCTAGGCACGGAGTATTCCGCCAAGGCGCTGGCTTGGCTGCAGAAACTGCTCAAAAGCTCGCCTGTGGAGAACGTGAAAGTGGATGCCAACACCGGGCGTGCCGAGCTCATAAACACACTCGCGGGCATCGACTGCGAGATTACACAGCGTGGTGGTTTACACGTTTACCAAATGGCGTCTACGGTTGGGCAGGACATGGCGCGGGGCGGCGATTCGCTGAAATGGTTGGTCAGCACGGTGCAGGAATTGCATGTGGACAAGATTCACCGGACGTTGGAAATTGGATGTTTGTCGCCAAATAACTGTA
Organism: Metschnikowia kipukae; assembly: GCA_002370135.1. Lineage (NCBI taxonomy): Eukaryota > Fungi > Ascomycota > Pichiomycetes > Serinales > Metschnikowiaceae > Metschnikowia > Metschnikowia kipukae. The sequence goes on from NKZJ01000105.1 coordinate 156,138, forward strand.
TTCTGACGAGCGGTCGCTTTGGCGCTGTCTGCAGGATCGATTTGAATTCCCAGCATCCACACATTCTCCAGCAGGATTTCATGGAGCGACCGGTGCCCGAGTCTGATGCCGAGCGCTTTGAAATGGTCTCTTGTCTGTTGGTGTTGAATTTTGTGCCGGATGCAGGACGTCGGTACGACATGTTGCGCCGGGTCACGGAATTTCTTATGCCCAAAGCCCATTTTTTCTTGGTTTTGCCGCTTCCGTGTGTTGAGAATTCTCGATATATGGACTTAGAGTTATTGGGCTTAATAATGCAGAGCTTGGGCTTTACTGAGCGGAAGTATTATGCTTCCACAAAACTCTGCTATTTTTTGTATCAATGGACAACGAAACCGGGACAGTTTAAGAGCCACAAGAAAGAGCTTCGATCTGGAAAATCTAGAAACAATTTCTACATTGACGCCAGGAATTCGGAGAAGTAACGCTGCTCTATATGCAGGCACAGATTGCAACAACGTTAATAGCAAAGGCTGTAAAGAATATTACGGAAGGTGCTAACACATGGAATCGGGAATGATGACGCTATCAAATAATGCTATCAAATAATGGTATCAAATAATGGTATCAAATAATGGTATCAAATAATGCTATTAAATAATGCTATTAAATAATGCTATTAAATAATGCTATTAAATAATGCTATTAAATAATGCTATTAAATAATGCTATTAAATAATGCTATTAAATAATGCTATTAAATAATGCTATTAAATAATGCTATTAAATAATGCTATTAAATAATGCTATTAAATAATGCTATTAAATAATGCTATTAAATAATGCTATTAAATAATGCTATTAAATAATGCTATTAAATAATGCTATTAAATAATGCTATTAAATAATGCTATTAAATAATGCTATTAAATAATGCTATTAAATAATGCTATTAAATAATGCTATTAAATAATGCTATTAAATAATGCTATTAAATAATGCTATTAAATAATGCTATTAAATAATGCTATTAAATAATGCTATTAAATAATGCTATTAAATAATGCTATTAAATAATGCTATTAAATAATGCTATTAAATAATGCTATTAAATAATGCTATTAAATAATGCTATTAAATAATGCTATTAAATAATGCTATTAAATAATGCTATTAAATAATGCTATTAAATAATGCTATTAAATAATGCTATTAAATAATGCTATTAAATAATGCTATTAAATAATGCTATTAAATAATGCTATTAAATAATGCTATTAAATAATGCTATTAAATAATGCTATTAAATAATGCTATTAAATAATGCTATTAAATAATGCTATTAAATAATGCTATTAAATAATGCTATCAAATAATGCTATCAAATAATGCTATCAAATAATGATGCTATTTGGCAAATACGATGCTAATTGCCAAATGTGATGTAATAACAAATGAATGCCACATAATAAATACGATATCATGTAACAATACGATGCCATATAACAAAAATTGTTTTTAAGATGGCTGTAGATAGGTCAATACTGGAAGAACGCTTATGCAAGTAATCACTCAATATCAATGCAATCATCATCAATATCAATGCACAATGATCAACAATTAATAAAATGCATTTAGTTTCAATAACAATGCAATTGACTTCATTACAATGCACCAATTAGTAACAATGCAATCAATGCAACCAAATGTATGTGATATGATTGGTTTCGAAAATGCCACTACGGAACCAAAATCTAATTGTTCAATTTTAGGTCACACCACACAAGTCAGGACTCGGAGAAATACTCCGAACATAAGCGACTTGTAGCAGCAAAATATGCAAACGTCATCAAATGCAACAACACACCATTTTAGCTGCATACCCTCGTAAATTGCCCCCGGATTTGCCCCGGCGGCCCACATACCATGCGAGTCACGTGATGACCAAGGTCACCAAACGCACCTCGATTAAAAAATGGATAAATTTTATGTATAATTTAGTCTGATGAGAATCGAACTCATATTATCGATAATCAATCAAACTCTCTACCGTTTAGATATAGACTAGTCTACCCCATTTAAAAATACCCTTATGGGTGATATAATTTCCGGCCTAAGGTCCGGGGAGGGCCCTGCCCCAGCAGCACTCCAGTTTCTCCGGATTGTTCCGGCCGCGCATGGTTTCGAGCCCGCTCACATCACACCACCGCGGAGCCAGCGGAACAAAAACACTGAAACAACAATGAGTAGCTTATCATTGTAACGCGTAATGACCTTCATAAACATAGAAACATAATTCGTCGTCGTCCAAAATGGTTCCCAATTCTAGACGAGAAAGTCTTTGCCTTGGGCGTCTGGACAGCATTTGTCAAGACGTGCCGTACCCAAACGGCATGCATTGATGTCATGCATGTCAATGCGCGTAGGAAATTTTTTCAGCTCATCGAAAATGATCTGCCATAGGAGAATCGTGCAATTTCGCCGAACGAGACTTTCCGAAATTAACGTTGCATCTCCAATCTCGTTCGATCCTGCTTAAAAAAAATTGCAAAGTTAGCTGTTTAGAAATGGTTGGTGTGAAAACTCGGCGGGTCATTCTTCGCCGAGCGGAAAAACCCTTCCGAAAATCACGCATTCATAACCTTTCGTGCAGGTGCCCGAGACCGTGAACACCCCACTACTCCAGGCAAACTATCCGCTTCCTGCAGACACCCCATGGAGGCGCTGTCAACAATTATGCTCTGGCAGAACTCGTTTCTCTGCTTAGTAGCATAAAAAATCTCAATTGCCCAAAAAAATGTATGCAGTGACCGAGACGTTCGTATAGTCTCAAAAACCAATCATATGTCTGGTTCTTGACCATGGATGCTGCCCATGTGTAACACCTCGTATACACGCCACTCTCAAGGCGCGGAATAACGTTGGGGCACACGGAGAAACCTGGAGCACTTTTTGGAGTCGGCCTGCAGATAATGGGCTGGTGCAGCACGCATGCATGAAAACTGGCCAACCAAGATTTTCCGGGCGCATCAGAGCGAAAAAAAACCTTGTTTTATGCTCTAACGCTGCACCCGTTGAATCCGAAAAGTATATAAGACCCCCGCCCCCAGCATTTTCAGTCCTGTTTTTTTTTTTATCATCCAATACTTCAATGTCCTCAGAAGACCTTCACAACAAATCCGGGGCTCAGACCCCGGTTGATGACAGCTCCATCTTAGCCAAAGAAAAGAGCAATGACATGTCCTCCACTCCAGACGTGGTGGGCTTGCCAGAAAAGTCCTTCAAGGACTACCTTTCCATTTCCATCTTCTGTCTTTTCGTGGCTTTCGGTGGTTTCGTTTTCGGCTTCGACACCGGTACCATTTCTGGTTTCGTCAACATGTCCGACTTCAAGCAAAGATTCGGCCAGGTTTCCGCCGACGGTACTCACTACCTTTCCAACGTCAGAACCGGTTTGATGGTTTCCATTTTCAACGTCGGCTGTGCAGTCGGTGGTATTTTCCTTTGTAAGATTGGAGATGTGTACGGCAGAAGAATCGGCCTCATGTTCTCTATGATTGTTTACGTGGTCGGTATCATTATCCAGATTTCCTCGCAAACCGCCTGGTACCAGTTTTTCATTGGCCGTCTTATTGCCGGTTTGGCGGTCGGTACCGTGTCTGTGATTTCGCCTCTTTTCATTTCCGAGGTGTCGCCTAAGCAACTCAGAGGTACCTTGGTGTGCTGCTTCCAATTGTGTATCACTTTTGGTATTTTCTTGGGTTACTGCACCACTTTCGGTACCAAGGTGTACACGGACTCCAGACAATGGAGAGTTCCTTTGGGATTGTGTTTCCTCTGGGCCATTTTCTTGGTTGCCGGTATGTTGAATATGCCCGAGTCGCCAAGATACTTGATTGAAAAGTCCAGAATCGACGAGGCCAGAAAGTCCATTGCCGTGTCCAACAAGGTGAATGAGGAGGATCCTGCCGTGTACCACGAAATTCAACTCATTCAAGCTGGTATTGATAGAGAGGCTTTGGCCGGCAAGGCCTCGTGGAAGGAGTTGATTACCGGAAAGCCAAAGATCTTCAGAAGAGTTGTCATGGGTATCATGCTTCAGTCTTTGCAACAGTTGACCGGAGACAACTACTTTTTCTATTACGGAACCACGATTTTCCAGGCTGTGGGATTGAAGGACTCTTTCCAAACATCGATTATTTTGGGTATTGTCAACTTTGCCTCGACCTTTGTTGGTATCTATGCCATTGAGAGATTGGGCAGAAGAGTGTGTCTTCTTACCGGTTCCGCCTGTATGTTTGTGTGTTTCATCATCTACTCGGTGATTGGTACTCAACACTTGTACATTTCCGGTTTCTCCAACGACACTTCCAACACCTACAAGCCATCCGGAAACGCCATGATTTTTATCACGTGCCTTTACATTTTCTTCTTTGCCTCGACTTGGGCCGGAGGTGTGTACTGTATCATTTCCGAGTCGTACCCATTGAGAATCAGATCCAAGGCCATGTCTGTGGCCACTGCTGCCAACTGGATGTGGGGATTTTTGATTTCCTTCTTCACGCCATTCATCACTTCGGCCATTCACTTCTACTATGGCTTTGTGTTTGCTGGCTGCTTGCTCTTTTCCTTCTTTTATGTGTACTTCTTTGTCGTTGAGACCAAGGGACTTTCTTTGGAGGAGGTTGACATTTTGTATGCATCAGGAACTGTTCCATGGAAGTCTTCCACCTGGGTTCCACCAACGTTTGACGAGATGGCCCACTCGTATGCACTCAATGACAACAAGCCAGAAGAGACGCACGTCTAAGAAACACAGACGAACAATAAATAGCATAATAGAATTAATACGGAACGTGATTTCAGCCTATGGAATACTAATACGAAACGTAATTTTCAGCTCTGTATAATGGAATACTAATATGGAACATGATTTTCAGCTCTATATAATAGAATACTAATACGAAATTTCAGCTGTATAGCATAAGAATACTAATACAGAACGTGATTTTCAGCTCTAGCATAATAGAGTACTAATACGGAACGTGATTTCAGCTCTATAGAATACTAATACGGAACGTGATTTTCAGCTCTAGCATAATAGAATACTAATACGGAACACGTGATTAAAGCTCTATAAAATAGTACCAGAATCACGTGATTTGGAATCACGTTTTCAGCTCTGCGGACCCGTACACCCGTGCCGTTAAGACCCGAGAACTCCAGATGTACTGCAGACAACCCCACACTATGCGCCGCATATGCAGGTTCACGTGTTTCCGTCCACCCGCGGCTCGATCCCCTCTTTCGGACATACGTGCACTTTTGCTCTCCAAACACCACACAAGTCAGTGAATTTGCACAACAAATAATGTTTGGGGATGTGGCGCAAAATGTCACGTGGTGTCACGTGGTGTCACGTGGCCCGGCTTTATCCGGTCTCGGCAATTGGTTCAGTCACTCTGTAGTTGCCTAATTTGGCAGCATTGACTCGTGGAGATTCGCGCATATTGAGTCATGAGCCCATTTTTTCACCTCCGATCGGATTTCTCCACAATAAATACCTCTCATATTTCTCGCCTCAATTGATCTCCAACTTTTTCTTCCTCCCCACAATAATGCTCAGACGTACATCCAGACCCTTCTCCGTTGCTGCCAGATTAGGCAAATGGAAGGAAGTGCCTTTGGCTCCTCCTGACAAAATCCTCGGCATTAGTGAGGCTTTCCAAAAAGACTCCAACTCCAAGAAAATCAACTTGGGTGTTGGTGCCTACCGTGACAACTCAGGTAAGCCAATTGTGTTTCCATCTGTCAAGAAAGCCGAGACGGTTTTGTTGGAAAAGGAAACAGACAAGGAGTACACCGGCATCATTGGATCCAAGAACTACCAAAATGCTGTCAAGAACTTCATCTTCAATAATTCCGACAAAGACGCCAACGGAGCCAAGTTGATTTCCGACAACAGAATCGTCACTGCGCAAACCATCTCCGGTACCGGATCGTTGCGTGTGATTGCCGACTTTTTGAAGCGTTTCTTGTCTGCTGACAACATCATTGTGCCAAAACCAACGTGGGCCAACCACGTGGCTGTTTTCACCGACGCAGGCATCAAAGCAGACTTCTATGCCTACTATGACAAGGACAACAACGCTTTGGACTTTGAGAACTTGAAAAAGTCCATTTCCAGTGCCGAAAATGAGTCCATTGTGCTTCTCCACGCTTGTTGCCATAATCCTACCGGTATGGACTTGACTGCTGAGCAGTGGGATGAGGTTTTGGCCATCATTGAGGAGAAGAAGCTTTTCCCTTTGGTTGACATGGCTTACCAGGGTTTCGCTTCCGGAGACCCATACAAGGACATTGGTTTGATCCGTAGATTGAACGAATTGGTTGTCAACGGCAACATCCCAACGTATGCTTTGTGCCAATCTTTCGCCAAGAACATGGGCTTGTACGGAGAGAGAACCGGCTCCATTTCGATTGTGACCGAGTCTGCCAACCAATCGCAGGCCATTGAGTCTCAATTGAAGAAGCTCATCAGACCAATGTACTCCAATCCTCCAATTCATGGTTCCAGAATTGTGGAGACCATTTTCTCCGACCAAAACTTGTTGAACGAGTGGCTCCAAGACTTGGACTCTGTGGTGGGACGTTTGAACGTTGTCAGAGACAAGTTATACCAAAAGTTGGACAAGTCCAACTACAACTGGGACCACTTGTTGAAGCAGAGAGGTATGTTTATCTACACCGGATTGTCTGCTGAACAGGTGATTGAATTGAGGGAGAAGTACTCTGTGTATGCCACCGAGGATGGACGTTTCTCGATCTCCGGTGTCAACGAGCAAAATGTTGACTACTTGGCCGATGCCATCAACCAGGTAATCAAGAAGTAAGTATAATGAATCGACGACTCACGTGATTACTGTATGAGACAATACAATAGTAGTCACCACCAATCTTTGATCAACTACAGTTACAATAGTGTAGTCACACTCAATGATCAACTTTCACCACTGATGGTCATTTCAGCAATGTCACTTGTTATGTACTTGGTGAACTGTACTTTTCAGAACTTGTGCTTTTCAAGACTTGTGATGAACATTTCTTTTTGAGCAAAAGTGGTATGTTCTCAGATAAATGTTCTCAGATAGCATAAATGTCGTCAATTGATAAATACCGTTTATGCTCTTCTATTCCAAGATCTCGAATTATATACTCAATTTCATAAGTAAAATAAAATAAGAAACTCCGGATCAAGGATTCTAGATTTTTAAATTGGAGAAATACCGCTTCTGTGCGGCCTTTTCGCAGCCAAACTCGTATATAAATAGTCTCTCCGTCTAAGAAGAAGAGCAAGTGGCGGAAGTTCAACAAGGCGGGGTTGCCGAACTTGTCGAAGCACTCTGCATTGTTAAGATATCAGCGGAGATTGAGAAGATTCAGCGGAAGAACGCAGCTTTGCGTGCGTTGGCTGGTTTATAGAACCACGAATAGAAACACGACTTTCAAGCAAGAAAAGAGAGAGAATCACGAGAGAATCACGAGAATTGAGAATGAAGAAAGAGGACGAGAATATGTGTCGAGAATCTAGATCAGCTCCATATCCGGTTGAATGATGGAAAGAGCCGGTGTGGTAACCTATATGCAGGAATCCACTAAAACTTGTTCCGTGCCCCGGATAGTCATGTGGGGCGGCAAGAGTGACAGTGATGGTGTTTTGACGCCTGCATAGCGGCGGATTGGCTGGAGACGGCCCCGTGGTGAAGAAAACACGACCCCCAGCCACGACATTGTCGCTATGTCGTATGGTTATATGCAGGCCCCAAAGTGTGCTCAAGCACATCCAGTGGTCTGGTGATCGATCGCTGGATTCAGTGATCGAAGAGTGATCAAATGGACTCAAGAAACTTTGCCATCTTCCCTCACATATTCAAAATGCCTTAATAATTCAAATCGCCCATGCTCTAAATCGCACACTTAAATCGCATACTTAAAATCGCATACTTGAAATCTCACAGTTAAAATCGCACAGTGAAATCGCGGTCTGTTATAACCACCAAAACAAACGCGCTGCAGATTTGACCAGAATTACATCAAGTGTTCCAACTGCAAAAGAATTAGAAATGTCTCAATTGTGTTTCAAATTATATGCAGACTTCTAGATCCTTCCTACATTAGTGTTCAATGTTCTAAATGATGAGCGTTCAATGTTCCAAATGAGAAGCGTTCATATGTTCTAAATGAGAAGCGTTCATATGTTCTAAATGAGAAGCGTTCATGTGTTAAGCTTCTGAATGTTAAGCTTCTGAAAGATCAGCATCATATCAATAAAGGTTTTGCTGGTGGGGTATTGTGCCCATATGAAAGGCACAACCAACTATTGAACTCTCTTCGAATTTCAATATCCTTAAATCAGCCCATTCATGTCTAATTTCTAAAAAGCCTTCCCCTGCAGTATGAGCTCTGTGTGTGGGGTCACACACGCCTCAAAATGTGTTGCCCAAATTTTCACGCGTATGCAGGAACAAAACAGACCCCATACTTCCAACATTCTGCCCCGCTCTATTAAAACCCCCTACAAGTTTGTCTTTTCCATAAACCACCATTCAATGTCACAAACTGTTAACACAACTGCTTTCCAAGATCAAAAGCCTGGAACCTCAGGCCTCAGGAAAAAGGTGGTTGTCTTTAAAAAGGAAAACTACACTGAAAATTTCATTCAGTCGATCCTCGAAGCCATCCCAGAGGGTGCTCAAGGTTCAACATTGGTTATTGGAGGTGATGGTCGTTATTATAATGACCATGTGATCCAGCTTATTATTGAGATAGCTGCGGCTAATGGCGTCAAGAAAGTCATTGTCGGCCAAAACGGTCTTCTTTCCACCCCAGCAACTTCTCATGTCATTAGAATTAGAAAGGCCACCGGAGGTATTATCTTGACTGCTTCTCACAACCCTGGTGGACCTGAAAATGACTTGGGTATCAAGTACAACTTGGCCAATGGTGGCCCAGCTCCCGAAAGCGTTACAAACAAGATGTACGAGATCTCCAAGACAATCACAACTTACAAGATCCACAAGCTCGAAAAAGTTGACATCTCTCAAATCGGCTCTTCCACTCAGGGCCCGATCGAAGTTGAGGTGATTGACCCTACTGCGGACTACGTGACCCTCATGAAAGAGATTTTTGATTTCCCCCTCATCAAATCTTTTATTGCTAAAGATTCAGAATTCCTGGTTCTCTTCGATGCATTGAACGGTATCACCGGCCCATACGGACACAAGATCTTCCTCGAGGAATTGGGATTGCCAGAAACCTCCATCCAAAACTGCGTGCCAAAGCCAGATTTCGGCGGTTTGCACCCAGACCCCAACTTGACTTATGCAAAAACTTTGGTGGAGAAAGTTGACAAAAACAGCATTGCTTTTGGTGCTGCATCTGATGGTGATGGTGACAGAAATATGATTTACGGAGCAGGAGCTTTCGTTTCTCCTGGTGACTCTGTAGCCATCATCGCTGAGTACGCAGACTCCATTCCTTACTTCAAGAAGCAAGGAGTTTATGGTTTGGCTCGGTCTATGCCAACCTCTGGTGCATTGGACTTGGTTGCAAAACATAAGGGCTTGAATGTTTACGAGGTTCCAACTGGTTGGAAGTTCTTCTGCTCGTTGTTCGATGCTAAGAAGCTCTCCATCTGTGGTGAAGAGTCCTTCGGAACCGGATCCAATCACATTAGAGAGAAGGACGGATTGTGGGCAATCTGTGCCTGGTTGAACGTTTTGGCTGATTTCAGTCAGAAGTTCCCTGAAGAGAAGGCTTCTATCAAGAACGTGCAAGAGAAGTTCTGGCAAAAATACGGCAGAACTTTCTTTACGAGATACGACTATGAAGAGGTTTCCAGTGAAGGTGCTGGCGAATTGATCAACTTGCTCTCGTCAATTGTGGAAAGCAAATCTGCTGGTTCCGAGTTGGCCCCAGGATACACCATCCAGGAGGCAGACAACTTCTCCTATACCGACTTGGATGGATCTGTGTCCAAGAACCAAGGTTTGTTCATCAAATTCACCAATGGTTTGAGATTTATTGTCAGACTTTCTGGAACGGGGTCTTCAGGTGCCACCGTTAGATTATACTTGGAGAAGCACTCGTCCGACGAGCTGACTTACAAGTTGTCAGTTGACAAGTACTTGGCAGATGACGTCAAGTTTGTTTTGGACTTGTTGAAGTTTAAGCAATTCTTGAACAAGGAAGAGCCAGATGTGCGCACTTAGAGACGTGGTTCAATCAACTAGAATAAATACCACATACGTTTTACATAAATTATGGATCACAAAAAGTCATTCATTACTTCATTAGTTAGACTTCTGCCTCTTTGCATCATCGTCGATGATGTCACCCTCTCTCTTGACAGCAGAAGGCTCCGAGCTAAGTAAATCGTCAAGTCTCTTTCTCATGGAGTTTTCTCTCAAACGTGCCGCTTGCTCCATGGCCTCCAACTCCATAATCCGCGTTCTATACAAATCATTCACTAGTTCTAGCTCAGAGATTCTGGTTTTCAAAGCGGAAACCTCGTATGACAGACCTGATGCAACTCCAGACCCTTGTCCATTGTTCTTGTTGTTGTTGTTATCTTGATCGTCATTGCTCTTATCATTTCCGGAGTTTTGGCGCAGTAGCAGGCCGCCCTGATGTGACTGGCCTTGTTGTTTGGACAGGTTGTCGGGAGCTTGAGCACTGCTGCCCTGGGATGGAACCTCTGGGTTCTGCACGCTAGAATTCGTCAGGAGTTTAGTACCAAAAGGCTCATGCTTCACTTCCGTGGCCGAGAGTGCGGGACTCGAATGTGCAGAGTTCACTGACAGAAGCTGAGGCAATTGAGCTGCAAGCGAAACACCGCCAGCGTTGTTGATAGGAGGCAAAGAGGGCTTAGGGTGTTCCATACTTCCAAGCTTGGACAGCTCGTGCTGTGGCGTTTCAAGAGAGGAGCTGGGCCTTGAGGCTGGTGTTGTACCTGCGCTGCTCGAATTTGCATTGGGACTGTTACTGCCATGGGTACTGTCTTGGAGGTGGAACTGGGGTCCAAAAGAGGGAGAGGCAATCACGTTACCGTCAGCCTTCTGGTCGTGGCCCGATCCCAAAGCAGGCAAAGTGGGTGGATGGGAAGCATGTTTCAATGCCGAGGAGGGTGTACTGAGATCATTCATCTTTGAGGAGCTCATCAAAGACACAGGTGTGGAAGTTGAAGAGGCCAAGCCCTTAAAAGTGGCCGAGGGACCCAACTCGTTCGACATATTCTCCAAAGCGCCGGCAGCTTGGACAGCAGTAAGCGGGTTCTGGGGAGAGAGTTTCGAAGAGGATGCAGAATTGGAGAAGCGGGCGTTCAGTACAGACGGATTTGTGGAGAGCAACAATGGCGACGTGATGCGCTGCAAGCCTGGAGCAAACTGTGTAGGAGTAGATGACGGGTAGTGCAACAGCTGCACCTGTGGAGGCAAGGTATTGGAATAGTGACCGTGCATGTGCAGGTTGTAAATAGCACCGGGATAGTGTGGTCTCGTAGGATGCTGAAGAGGCGACTGCACCGCAGTGGACACATTGGGCGTAGTTTTGCTTGTGCTAGAGTAGCTCATGGATAGAAGCAACTCAGACGGGGAGTCATTGGGCAGCGCCTTTTTCGTGGCCAGTTTCGGCAGAGTCTTTGGCGCCAAATGGTGGGTACCCTGGTCGAGAGCCGGCTTCTGGTCCTTCAGTTTCAATTCAGGGGTGTTGGGGCCCAGGAACTTGGTGAAGTTGGGGTGCTTTATCCGGTTGCGCAGCTTGATGGTATCAGTTTTGAGGCTGATGGGCCGAGGCCGGCCATGTAGTTTCAAAAACAATCCACAGGCATTGCATAAAACTTGGCCTGTTTCATCTCTGCGCCAAAGAGGTGTCGTTTGAGTTTTGCAGTTGCGACACACGGGCGACGAAATGTTCGTTTTCAGGGTGGTGGTGCCATTATTGATTTGCAGGGTGGATTTGGCATTTGGGTGCACGGGGTTGGGGTTTGGCACCGAAGGCAATCTCTGGATTTCACTCATTCTATAGGGCGTGCAGGAAAATGTCTTTTGTCTTGTAATTTGGCAAATGGTTATTATCTAGGCAAATGGTTATTATCTAGAGTAGGGTATATGGCTGCTATATGGAGGCCGCGTGAGACTGATCTGAAACAAGGGGTGTTTCAAAGGCTGACACAAAAGCGTAGGGGGCAAGGATGGATATAAATAGTGGCAGATCCTCGTTTCGTGACTCAAGAAAACACCTAAGATTCTTTGGGATTGGATGTGAGGGAAGATATGGGATGGGCAGATACTTTGAGCCGTGCAATCAATATCGAGCCTGGAAAAGTGCTGCAAATGGACGTTTGTGGAATCTGCTTGGAGTATTTGTGCAGCGAGAGAAAAAACACTAAACAATAAAGGCAAAAGGACGAATTGTTCACTAGTCACCGGGTTTAGAAAATCAGGGGAGTGTTGTGAGAAAAAAAATATTTTCTGATAGTGAGATAACAAATTTTTCGCTTGATTGTGAGGATGTCTGGATGTGCATACTTGAGAATGCCGATCCCATAGACCCACCAGAGGCCTGCTGGTTTTGGAGAGTTGCCTGCATACTACACAGTCAAAATACGTGAGCTACTTGATCAGCAAACTGCAAATTTCGGGCCCAGAACCGCCGTTTTTCGTGGACGTTGTGGCCTGTTCGGTGGGGATGTCTGGGTTTATTCTGCATATATGCGCGCGTCGATAGCGATCCGCATGATAAGTGTTTTTTGCTGTGCAAGTGCCTAAGCAGAGTGCCGTGCGTGGAGAACGGCACGCGACACTTGGTCACGTGCGCACGTGCTGCAAATGCCGCTTTGACAAGAACCAAGTGAAACGCAGATGTTACGAATGATTGTGTATTATTCACGAGAGTTTCTGATGAACATGCAGTTAGAATTTGCTCAATCCTGTGGGCAAGCTTCGTTTAAGCGACGGTGCCGCAATGCGGCACCTACTCACATTGCGTGATCTTGCCATTTGAGCCGGCATGTGCTTCGGTAAGGTTACTTTCGGGTCTGAAGTTGCCGGATACGGTCCTGCAACTGAACAAAATCACTGATCTTTGGCCCGCCTGCAACCACTTTCAAGGGCTTGGCGGAAATGCCGTACGGCAACTTCGGATCCGACCCAAAGAGGAATATTCCGAGCCGGCCGCTGGCTAGAATCTCGGCCATATCGGAAAACCCGACCCCGCCATCTGTGGAGACAATGAGGTAGTCGGCTGCAAAAAGCTGACCAACGTCTTGCAATGTAGGAGCGCCAGGTTTCAGTCCTGAAGCGTTTCCACTTCCCAGGAAAACTGCATTTTCAGCTAAAAGTTCGCCCAAAAGCAACCGCATGTACTTTGATTTACAGCAAATCAGAATCTTTTGCTGAGAAATGCCTTCTAGCCGCAAGCACTGGTACAAGGCCACGCACCACCTGGCTTCCTCTATACTGGCCTGTTCTGTATGCTTTGCGGTTCGCATGTATTGCACAGGAACCGTTGCTTCCAGCGACAGGAACCCGTCTTTGGAAAGAAAACCGGCAATCTCAGACCGGACGCCTAATGTGTCAATTGCAAGACTGGGGATTTCAGAGGGAACATGCGAATTGACTATGACTAACTTTTGGTGGTCTCGGAGAAATGGAATGAGTAAAGGGTTAAAGACAATCACGTTTTCAAAACTTCTGTCAATTTCACAAAGTTTCTCTTCGGCAATGACGAGCACGGATGCTCTTTCTAAAAGATAGTCTCTTGCATGCACGAGGTTTCCCTTCGCCTTGTCCAAGACAAGGAACTTCAGCAATGTGGAGAAGGTCTTTTTGATTCCGGCATAATGTGTAATGAGCTGCTCCTTGTGATCTTCGGATGATGATGCTTGGATTTCTCCAAACGGATAGTTTTCGAAGTTGGACTGGCCTAAATGCCTGAGAAACAGCTTCCAGCGTGGTTCAACGTGACTCTCGTACAACATGAGCGCGTTTGTTATGGAGGAATGGAAATCGTACTCATGGAGGCCTAAATGAGAACTAAGTTGCTCTACTTTTTGGAGCATCCCATGGATCTTATCAAGCAATTCCTCGGTATCGGCATTCCGGGAATCTAATCGGAGACAGTCTTCTCGAGGGTTGAACATGTCCACAGCACCTTGAGTGGGTAACACCACAAGACACGTGCCGTCTTTGTAATTATCTAGAATGCCATTGATGATTTCATGCTCAAAACCTGATGCGTGCACACTGAAAATAGTACCCAGCAGTCCAGAGATGGCTTTGATGACAGGGCCTGCCTTATTTGCGCTTTGGACAATGGCAAGATTTTCAGCCGGACTTGTTATCAGATCAGACAATTTTCTCCTTTTGTGATTGTCATCACTTAGCTCTGCATTTAGGTGGGTAACCGCATCAGGGATTCGCCAGATTGGACCTGAAGGATATGTGACGTGTGGAAGCACAACGACTGCATTCAAACGACCCTCTAGGCCGGAAGCACACCAGTCCACAGTCAAAACCTTGTCCTGGGCATGGGAGACCCTAGTGACGTGACATATATTTACTCCGTGGTTCACCATTCTTCGGGATCCCTCGTGCTTGTTTGGTTTTTGGAGCTCGATCAAAAGGGCAAACTGGCCAGGTTGAAAATCAAGCGGCTTCCTTAAGGCCACGGTTGCTGAGCTTTTTTTGACGGAGATTTCTGATATCAAGGCAAAGTACTTGCTTGAGCCAGAAATGCCGTTTTCCTGGGCGGGGTCGTCGATTTTGAGCCTTGAAAACACTGCTGAAACTCGCTCGTTGAACATTTTGAGTATGACAAGTGCATGCTGCCGTCTGAGATAGTCCACCCATCTCTCAGCGGTAAAGACACCTGTGTACGGTATTAGCGCATCTGGGACAAAGAGTGTGCCTGAGGAATTCTCGAGCATGTCGAAAATGTCTTCTTCATTGAAATGACTGGGGTTTTTGAGTCTTTCTGGTACGAGGCCGGTTCCGGCTACGCAGTATGCAAGAATACCGGGATATTCGGACGCCGGCACAAGAGAGCAATCAATGAGGTTCTCAGCTAAACTTTTGGAATCTGATGCTGAAAGTGCGTTGATGTCGTCAAGAAGAGTTGTCGCAGTAATGTCATACGCCAGAAAAGTGTCCAACACTGAGGGCAATTTCGCTTGAAGATGCAAGGTTCTGACGGCAGACATGAAGCGCAGGTAGCTGATTTCCGCTCCAGAAGCTAAGAATAAAAGCTGCGCTAGTCTGTTTGTCCTGAAACTGAATTTTTCGTCGAGGAAATGAATCCAGATGTACCGAGATTTGACGTGGGCGCCAAAATCATTGTTGTGCAGAACACATACAAGACAGAAGCTTAAGAAGCCGCCTGCAACAGCATCCACTTGTGGAGAAACCGGGTCTTGTAAAGACAATGTGTTTTCGAGGAAAGCAAAAATGGAGTCTTGCCATTTGGCGTAAAGAGGGCATTCAAAGAGCGCACGTGACTCAGTCACCAACGCAGAAAGAAAACCGTACACTGCCACCTGCATCCTTGTATCTTGGTCACGGAACAGCATGGTCGCTTGGAGAACTCTTGTCAAAAGCGTGTGGAGTTTTTTGGCATCATTCAAGACCACCGACATGCAGGGCATCACGTGGCCGTGCAGAGAAAACACTTGGACAGCAGACGAGTTCAAGCGGTGGTGATCAAAGGCACAAGCTGCTAGAAGCAATTCAAGGTGGGAGTTGGATGCATCAATGTGGAGAAATCGCCAAAGAACGGCCTGAAAGTACGAAGAGTCAATGACGTCAGCAAGATCCACGGGACCTGCACATTTTGAGTATACATCCGCAATAACGGCCGGCGTCAACTTCTTGACGGGTTTGGCCCGAAACCCTTGGAGGATTTGCGGAAGAGAACCCTTCATTAGCACATTCTATAAAGCCGTGGTGAGAGATGAGAGATGCGAGCGAGCGGCGCTGTGTGCAGGACTTGGATCAACAAGCCAGTCAGCAGCATTAAATTACAAGCTTCGAATTGATGCCAAAGGGAATTTAGTGACCTAATTACATGCCCATGGAGTTTTCCATATAGCACCATGAAGGATATCCGGCATAGAACAGAAAGGTTTTGTTCTCGTCTCGCAACATGATTGCATGAAGATAAATTCCTGTATCCGGAGCCTTTTCATATAATGGACGGCCACACTCTAAACACAGATCAAGGATTGAAAGTGAGTCCTTTTTTGTTCTAGCAGCGGTTAATTCCAGAATTTGATGTTTGAGCAGTTCGGTGAATGTGCCAATGCAAACTTCACCCGGTGTTGGCTCCACTGTTGTGCTCTCAAGTGCCGAAATGGCTGCAAATAATGATACATCAAAGATGGATTTTTCAACCATTTTGGCAGGCTTTGTTTCCAGGCAATCAATGGCTTCATTGACAGATTCTTCGACTGTTTCTGTTCTAACAGATTCTTCGACAGTTTCTGTTTTAACTGATTCTGTTCTAAGTGACTCTGTTCTGGGTAATTCTGTTTCCGAATCACCTTTCGAAGACCTTAAAGTCACAAAGTTAGACCTACTGGCCGGCAGTCGGACAGCTAAAGAAGTGGCCACGTAAGTCACCCCAAGAAATGGATACTGCGCCAAAATCCGCTGCTTTATGTCAAGTTCAATGGCCGATTTACGTGCATTCACCGGATCGGAGCCGTTGTAGAAATTGTCATTGCTGATGGGATGTCCCAAGTTCCGTAAGTGGATTCGGATCTGATGCATTTTGCCGCTGATGGGCTTGCAAAGAACAACAGACTCGTCGGCCTCTGGGTCGTACTGCACACAGTGGAAGAGTGTCGTCGAGTCAAGTGGAACCACATTTTTGGCGTACCCGCCCGAGGAGCTGATGCTGAATACAGGAAACGTGTATCGGATGGGCTGAACGTGAAAACGGCCCCTAACCCGTGCGAGATAGTACTTGTGAATGTGCTGCTTCTGCAGTAAAAGTCCCATGTACTGCACACAACCCGCCTTGCTTTTGCCAAACACCAATACTCCCAGCGTGGCCTTATCGAGGCGATGACAAGGCCAGACCTCCTTCCCAATGTGGCGGCGGAGAATCTCGCTGACGCTGTTGTACCGATATATTCCGGTGGGGTGTGTGGGTACGCCTGCAGGTTTATTGACCACTAGCACATCGTCATTTTCATAAAGAATTGCCGAGTTGGAGACCACAGTGGTTTGTGAGGAGACGAAGCTCTCGGATTTCAGGTTCTTGTGATTTGGAACCTCGTTATATTTTTCGATTTCACTAAAACAGCCCAAATGAACATCGGGTTCGTGGATATGCTGACGATTATGAATATTGTCGTGAGGCTGAAGCAAATGCAGTCGGGCATCAGAGCCTCGAATCTCTGCTGAGAGAGCCGATCTGCCGTGATTGGTGCTGACGAATATGCCGCCGGTATCGATTCCAGAATCTACAATATCAGGCTGCTGGCCTAATTCGGAGCAGAGCACTTGTGGAACTGTGCGATTACGCCATCTTTCTTTGAATGACGTCACATATTCAAAATAGTAGGGAAGAACGGTGCGAACCGGTCCCTTCATGACCACTTTGGGCTCCATGGTGGTGGTTGATGATGTTTTGGTGAACTGCTGATGAGTGTCGCGGACTGCATATAATGACTGCCACTTTTTCGAAAGAGCTTTGCCAGACGCCCACGGCCCGCTTCATTACCACCAAAAGCTCGAGCAGCACACACAAGACGTGACATCAAAACGCCGCAATACGTGACATTGAATCGGGTGGTGTATAGTCAATCACGTGATTCATTCAAGTCACGTGATCATCAAGCACGTGTCACGTGACCAGACAGTCCACTCCCGGCTCGGCTCCTGCCCATCAATAACTGCGATTGGCTTTAATGCAGCTAGCTCCGGCATCACATTCCAGCTAGCCTTGCCGCCGCAATCCCTGTGCCTTCTAACCCGCCGAATGGCCACGGCTTTATGGTAGCTTCAGGTGTTGTCTGCAGGAACACCAACTTTTCAGTGCGAAAAGTCAAATTTTAACAAATCTTCAGTGTCACCATGAATCGTGTTCCCGTTCGGAACTTCCAACAAAGCGCCCTCAAGGGTAAGCAGTCCATAAGGCCCACGCTAGCAGCCAAGCAGTTCCCCGCAGCAGATGCTTCACGCAACAAAATCGAATCTTTAAAAAGAAAGGAGGCCCGTTTGAAACGGCAGATCATCCGTGATGTCAACAACTTGAAGCAGCACACCATCGTCAATGCCGCCTTCAAAACGGATCCCGTGTTGGGCGCCACTAACAACCAGTTTATTGAGAGAATGAAACAGGAAATCGAAGAACCCTCAAATTTGGCATATGGCTACGACCGTGTGGAGTTTGAGAAAATTCTCTACGGTGCACAAAAAGCAGCCCTTAGCGACAACCGTTTATTGAAAGGCGAACGCATTTATGAGGATACGGTGCGTGCTGAAGAGAAGAAGCGGCTGGCACTTCTCACGATATTGAACATGAAAAACTCAAACACTGCCGATGCAAAGAAAAGAGCCATTGCCTTTGCTCAACGCGAGTTTCAAAGAGAGGAGGGTGACACAGGTTCGCCCGAGGTCCAGGCAGCAATCATGACTGTCAAAATACACTATGGATTCAAGCACATGCAAACTATGCCTAAAGACAAGCACCACATCCAAGTTATCCGGGAGTTGGTGCAGCAGAGACAAAAGATCTTGAAGTATTTGAAAAGAGACAATCCTGAGAGTTACTTCTACACGATAGCCAAGTTGGGATTGACCGATGACGTGATTACCTCGGAGTTTTCCATGAGCAAGCAGTACTTCCAGGACTACAAGGTTTGGGGAGACAAGCAGTTGGTCAAGTTGTCGGACAAGGAGAAGAAGAAGGAGCAGAAGTTTGCGGACTTGAGAAAGAAGGTCAATGAGTATAACAAGTTGGCCAAGTCTAATCACGCCTTGATGGGGCAATAAGCATGTAAATAGAGAAGATGACAGTATTTGAGGTCGTTGATTGATGATAACTAGTAGAATGCATAAAGACTGGTGGTTTGATAAATTGGCTTGTTTGTTAGTGCTCGAGAAAAACTAAAGACCATTAGCACACTGTGACTTATCTCATGAGTACCATTAGCCTACTTGTGAGCTATCCCATAAATATTTGTTCGCCTTTGGGCGTTACTCTATAACATTCGACTTTGATCCTTTTGGCGTTTATTCTATAACATTTGATTTTGATCCTATTGTCGGTCCTCAGTGACATTCGTCACTGAGATTGGCTGGCAAGGTACCAGTTTGCTGATAGCAGTAATTGCCAAGCTGTATTTTAATCATCTGAGTAATTCGCTTTCGCTTTTGCAGAGCCAAACCGATTAAATTAGGATGCATGCCTAGCTTTCCAATACCATCTTAATGAACCGTTCGAATGCATACAACCTCGGACGGTAGTGCTGGCTATGGAGCAGACACCAATTACCCAAAGAAACTTTCTTGCAAGCACACAAGGCCTTATTGTAAGCACACAAGCATTATTGAAAGTACACATGGCATCATTGTAAGCACTTTCAACACTTGGTTTCATTATAGCTCCACATATTATCTCATTGCATCGCATGTGTAGCAACTGCACGTCTCTAGTGGGCATTCTTGTAGGCATTCTCTTGTGGAGTCTGTAGTCACATCTATAGTCATCTATAGTCACATTCATAGTCATGACTTGGTCATGTCTCTCGTCAGGTATGTCTCTCGCCATGTATTTCATATCTCTCGTTGGGTATGTCCCTGTTCATGTATTCATGTCTATCTTCATCCAAACATCTGATTTGTTAACACATCCATTTCTGCATCAAAATCCTGACATTTCATGGCATCAACCTCGCCAGCCAACGACTGCACCAGCAGCAGTATATCGGACTGAAGCAGCTGAGTCTCTGTGCTCAAAGATGCCAACTGCTCGTAAAGCTCCTGGTTGTCTAATACCAACTGCTCATAAATCATTGAAAGTTTCCGCTCGGTCTCCTCTTTGGCATTACCTAAACGGGCGCCGATGACAGCATCAGCGCTAAGCTGGTCCACGTGCAACGGCACCGCCAGGGGGTCGTCACGTGCTCGGCGGCCCGACTGGATGATTTCGTCCAACTCGTCGAGTTTGCGCTGGAGATCTCGCTCGGCGAAAATGTGCTCGAATTGCTTGAAGCACGTGCTGTGGAAGTACTTTTGGATTTGCTTGCGTGCAGTTTCCAACGCCTCTTTTCCGCCGTCCATGGTCAGGATGGTGGGAAAGCATTTTTCTAGCTGTTCGGCCATTAGAGATTTTTTGATTGTTTGTTCAACTGCTTTTGTGACCACTTGATTTAGCCGGTCGAACCGGACATGTTCATCCATTGTAGAGTATTGTAATGTGATTTCACTATAATTATGTATTGTAGCCGTTAGTATGCCAATATTAAAAACTTGCGTATCGAGTTCGTATTAGTTCGTATGACTTCTAATAAACTTATCAAGTCTTATTGATTCGTATTGTTCTTATTAAATTGATTGATCGTATTGACTTCGTTTATGATATTAGAGCTTAACAGTAGTACTGATGTTGTTGTGGATCGCGTGTGCCTGCATACACAAGCGCTCACGTGCCCGCGCCTTCAACTCTTGAATCCTTACTTCTACTAATCCTACTACACTATGCTGGACGCCAAACTGCTTATTGCCGAAGCAGAAAAACTCGCCAAACCACAAACGGGATTCTTTTCCTTTCTTGGTGGATCCTCCTCCTTTCGTTTGGAGGAGGCCTCCGATCTCTACATCCAAGCTGCAAACACATACCGTTTGAACAAGGACTTTTCGCTGGCAGGTACGCAGTTTGTCAAGGCCGCCGACTTGCAACGCAAACTCAACAACCACAATGACGTGGCCAACAACTTGATAGAAGCATACAAGTGTTTCAAGTCTGTGTCACCGGCGGACGCCATTGATTCCTTGCAAAAAGCCATTCACATCTTTTTGACGCAAAACGGCCAGTTTAGGCGAGCCGCCAACTTCCAGATGGACTTGGCCGAGTTGTACGAGTCCACCGGCGACTTGAAAAACGCCACCGCCAGCTTTGAAAAGGCTGGCGACTACTTCTCCACAGACCACGCGGAGGCTCTCTCTAACAAGGCGTACTTACGGTGTGCCGACTTGAATGCGTCGAACGGGGAGTACCGCCGTGCACGTGATTTGTACGACGGTATCATCAAGAACCTGTTGGGCAACAACTTGACCAAATGGAACTTGAAGGACTACTTCTTCAAGAATCTCTTGTGCACGTTATGCTTGGACGATGTGGTGGAGGCACAGAAGCGCCTTCATATGTTTGCTGAGGACGAGCCCTCGTGGCCCACCACCAGAGAGCACCGGTTGCTCGAGGATATCTTGGAGAGCATTCAAAATGGCGACATCCAGAGCTTCCTGGACAAGGTCTACGAGTACGACCAGTTTAGCAAATTGGACAAGTTGAAGACCCAGCTATTGTTGAAGATCAAGAATTCGGTGGTGGAGAAGGATGACGAGGACTTGACCTAGAGTCTTTACGCCTTCTACAAGAGATGGTGATTGTCCGTGTGCGTAAGCACACGGTAGTCTATGAGGCCGGTGCTCAGCTCACCGATGGGTTAGGCCTCGGTTAGTAATAGTGTCACATCAATGTTATTACGAATATATGTTTGAGTTAAACTTCGTGTGAGCTCATGTATTATTAATAATACTCAATTATGTATGAGATCGTTGACCCGAATCATATGTTCGTTCTTTAGAATCAACGCACTCAATCGCTTTTATTTCTTCCCTTTTACTCCGAATCTCCATCCCTTTTTTCTACTCCTCTTCATATCTTCTATTTCTCTTCATATCTTTCTATTTCTCTTAATATCATGGTTCTATTTATCCTGTATGAGCAGGCTCGTTACCTAAACTGGTTTTCCTCCCAAAAACTCACTCCATCTTCTGACCTCACTAGGAATCTCAAAAGACGAAGGAAGAGTATCGAAGCTTACCTTGTCAGCAATCTTCTTGTTCAAGCACTTGGCGAAGAGCAAAGAGGTGTTGGGCTCGTTGAAAAGAGGAATGCCAAAGTCAATGGCGTTTCTTCTCATCACATAGTCCTGGTCCAACAAGCTCTCTGCTCTGGCACGCGCCAAGTTGAACACTCCCGAAATGGCGTGCTGTTGGAAAATCTCCCGCAAAGCTCTCTTGTCTGTTTTGGGGAAGTCAATCACCTCCACGGGTTCCGTCACGTGCTGTGCCAAGTAGTCGGCCACGTCGGACGAGGCAGCAAAGAAGTTGTAGCCGAGACCCGAGATCTCCCGAGCCACAGCAGCCAACTTGTCATTGGTCAAGTCTCCGCCAAACAAAATGCCGCTGCCAGGCATGGGCACGTTGAAGTTCATGGTGGACTGCATGGAAGCCCAGTACGCCTCCAACAAGTTGTCTCCGAAACAGGCCACTTCTCCGGTGGACGACATTTCCACGCCCAAGAAGGGGTCAGCGCCGGCAAGACGAGTAAAGGAAAATTGCGGCACCTTGGTGGCCACACGGTCGTATTTCTGGGCCATCAAGTCCACAGGCTGGGGTACATTCTCGTTGAGCAAAGCCTTGGCAGCCACTTCGATGAAATTTGTGCCAAGAACCTTGGAAACAAAGGGGAAGGACCGCGAGGCACGGATATTACACTCGATGACCTTCAACTGGGCGTCAGCATCGTTCAAAGTGCCGGCCTGGTCATTCAAAATCACCTGCATGTTGAATGGTCCCGTGATCTTCCAGGCGGCTGCAACCTTGTCAGCAATCACCTTCAATCTGTCCAATATCACCGGCGACAAGTTCTGTGGAGGCAACACCAACGTAGCGTCTCCGGAGTGCACACCGGCGTTTTCCACGTGCTCAGACACTGCATGCACCAACACCTGACCGTTGTGGGCCACACCGTCAATGTCAATTTCTTGAGCGCCGAGAATGAACTTGGAAATCACAACAGGATGGTCTTGCGACACCTTGGAGGCGTTGGACAACTTGGCCTCCAACTCATTTTTCGAGTTGATCACCGACATAGCGGCTCCGGACAACACGTAAGAGGGTCTCACCAAAACAGGGTAGCCCACTTGGTCGGCAAAGGCCTCGGCCTCGGCAATGGACGTCAACTCCTTCCATTCCGGCTGGTCCACACCAATGCTGTCCAAAATCTGCGAAAACTTGTGTCTGTCCTCGGCCTTGTCAATGTCCTCAGGGTTGGTTCCCAACACATTGCAACCCGAGTTTTGCAACGTCAAGGCAATGTTCTGCGGCAACTGGCCTCCAACGGAAACCACCACGCCCAGGGCAGTCTCGAGCTCGTAAATGTCAAGCACACGCTCCAAGGAAAGCTCCTCAAAGTACAAACGGTCCACCTCGTCAAAGTCCGTGGACACGGTCTCAGGGTTGTAGTTGATCATGATGGTCTTGTGGCCAGCCTCACGGAAAGCACGGGCCGTGGCCACGGCACACCAGTCAAACTCAACAGATGAGCCGATTCGGTACACACCGGAGCCCAACACCATGGTTCCGTTTTCGTTAAAGTCAATATCCGACGACGTGGCATTGTACGTGGTGTACAAGTAGTTTGTGTTTGCGGGGAACTCGGCGGCCAAGGTGTCGATTTTCTTGACAAACGGCGTAATGCCGTACGACTTTCTGACAGCACGCACGTCCAACTCGGCCAGGCCCGTGCACATGCCGATCTGCTTGTCGGAGAAGCCGAGTTTCTTGGCCCGCAGCATCAAGTCCATGCTGACCTTGGACAAGTCGCCCACGGCCTCCAATTCCCGGTACATGTTGACAATGTTCATCAACTTGTGCAAAAACCACTTGTCAATTTTGGTGAGCTCGTGCACGCGGTCCACGGAGTAGTTTTCATGGAGCAACGCCTGGCCCACGGCCAACCACCGGCGATCCGTAGGGTTAGCCAACGTCTCGTCCAAATTGTCAAAGTGATCGCCCTGGAACCCAACCAACAGCGGGTCCACCTGTCTAATGGCCTTTTGGAAGGACTCTTCGAAGGTACGACCAATGGCCATCACCTCGCCCACGGATTTCATGGCCGAGCCGATATCTCTCTTGACGTGCTGGAACTTGGAGAGATCCCACCGTGGGATCTTGGTGACCATGTAGTCCAAGGAGGGCTCGAAGTTGGCACTGGTGGTTTTGGTCACGGGATTGGGCAATTCGGGTAAAGTGTGGCCCAACGCAATCTTGGCGGCGGTGTAAGCTAATGGGTAGCCGGTGGCCTTGGAGGCCAACGCAGAAGAACGAGACAACCGGGCATTCACCTCAATGACACGGTAGTCGAGCCCGTCCGGCTGTAAGGAGTACTGAACATTGCACTCTCCCACCACGCCCAAGTGACGGATGATCTTGATGGCAGCTGACCGCAACATGTGGTACTCTTCATCGGAAAGCGTTTGCGAGGGGGCCACCACAATGGAGTCACCGGTGTGGATTCCCAAGGGGTCGAAGTTCTCCATGTTGCACACAGTGATGCAGTTACCCACACGATCACGCACAACCTCGTACTCCACCTCCTTCCAGCCCTTCAAGGACTTTTCCACAAGAATCTGGGGAGCAAGCGACAACGAGCGACTGGACAAGTCCCGCAACTCCTCTTTGTTTTCGGCAAAACCAGAGCCCAAACCGCCCAACGAGTATGCAGAACGCACAATGATTGGGTAGCCCACGGACTCGGCAGCAGCCAAGGCGTCATCCACGGTTTCCACGGCAATGGACTCGGCAATGGGGATGTCGATTTCCTTGAGCGCCTGCAGGAAAAGGTCTCTGTCCTCGGAGGTCTCCAAAGTCTTGATTGGTGTGCCCAACACTTTGACGTTGTAGCGGTCAAACACACCCATTTTGTCCAATTTGACGCCCACGTTCAAGCCGGTCTGGCCTCCAAACGTAAGCAAAATTCCGTCGGGTCTCTCTCGTTCAATGATGTAAGTCACGTATTCTGGCGTCACGGGCAAGTAGTAGATTTCGTCCGCCAACGAGTGGGACGTCTGGTTGGTGGCTATGTTGGGGTTAATCAAAATCGACTGCTTTTTGGCCTCTTTGAGCGCCTTAATGGCCTGCGATCCTGAATAGTCGAATTCTCCTGCCTGGCCAATCGACAATCCTCCTGACCCAATCACCAACACCTTCTGCACATCCACCAACGACGAGTGGTCCTGCAGGGCAAATTGCTTGAGGTACTGGCCTCCTTGGTACACGGGCTCGTTATATAGTCTGTGTGAGGAGGCTATACATCTGGCGGCCATTTTAGGCACAGCTAGACGACTTTTGTTTAGTGCTAGCGTGTTGTTTAGTGCTAGCGTTTTGTTTAGGGCTAGCGGTGTGTTGACGCGCTTGGCCCAGCCAGCAACCAAGCCTCTGTGCATACTGAAAAGCATTGGGAAAAAGTATGGTGTAGAGGAAGACAAGGGAGCGAGACTAGTATTTATATGATAACGGGCCTGGAAAAAATGCCGCCGAATGCGGTAATGACTCAGCGCTAGCCGCGATCCAAGATCAGTGCGGTTACCCGGACAAGCCAATTTTTGCGGTCCGTTTGGGTGCATTTTGCCGGTTTTTTCGGTGGATTGGGCTCCCAACTGCTGGTTATTTTTTCTTGGGTATGGCTGTTGTTTTAAGGGAGCCTCTACTTCGTTTGGGACCTTTGTGGCGCTACAAGAGTACCAAATGCATCTGCTCTTACGCAGCATGCCGTGTGCAGGTTGTGTGCAGTACACGACCCGACCCAAACGGACACTGATTGATGGACACTAATATGGAATCTGATTAATGGACATTTTGAAACGATTTAATAGAATTGACTTCAATAGAATTGGGTGTCAATTAATGATGCGGCTCACTTTGAGTGTATTGTAAATGAGAAGTCTGCCTATATCAGCGCAAGTGTATCTACATGCAAGTGTATAAGTATAAACAAATCATTTTTTAAACACTTTCCCTGCGTGTTATTAGTAGTCACTCTATGAGAATTAAGAATGCTCATTAACTCAATTAAAAAGCTCATTAACTCAATTGTTATTCAGGTGCATTTGGAGATGTGTAGCTGTGACCAATTTGGTGTGTTGGTCTGCGAACTTATTTCAGTAGCCTTACTTTGAGTTGTCACCATATCATACAGATTATCAAGATTTCAAAAACGCCTATTAATTAACTTATATGCTGAAGATATAATGAGAAACTCATAGCAATAACGAGTGGGTGCGAGCACATTTAAGATGTCCAAATTTTTATTGAATCCATCTTACGAGTATACTTATCAGCATATGACAGATCTCATTGATTTTTATAAAGCTTTGATATAGGTAGTGAGTTATAGTGAACTAACGTTCTTGAACACGAACAATGTAATAATCCTTCTATATCATCAGAATTTATAGTATTGTTAGAGACAATACATCATATTCCCATATCTTATGCCGTCAGAGCACTACTAATTTTATTAACACCTTTAGCTAAAGATATAGGTTGTGTTTTAATGATAAAGGGCGGATTAAGCTGCTCTATTATATTAACTCTAAGTCAGCATAGAGTCAAGCTTTTTAGTATACATATTTACCTTTTTGACATAAGTAGTGAATAATGGGCAGATAAAGTCCCGTCATTGGGAAAATCTTAATTATTACTGGGCTTGTTTTCTATTTTTGTTATGTTTTGCCTGAGCTAATGTAACTCTGAAGAAAGACCAGTAGTTGAAATTTGCAAGAGTGTATTTGCATATTTGCTAGAATACGTCAAAAATCACCTATTGCGAAATCAATTTTGAGTCTTTCGATGAGCTCTTTACTCAATCAAATAACTACTATCTCAAGTCCCATCTTAAATCCTTGCAATGGTCAAATTATTCAGCACTGTTAATCGGAGAACACTAAGCCAAGATTCATAAACACATAAAAAATTGTAAGACGTTCACGTGACCTGGCACGTGACCACGCACATGACAACGCACTTATGTTTCCACTTCACACAACAACCACATGGCAGATCACACCCATTTAACCCGGCATTCCGGGCTGCAGGACCAGTTGGCACGTGAATCCGATGTCACTGTGTCCACCAACGTGACACTGTATACAGAATACAAAGGTTTCTTCATGTACGTGCTCTGCACACTAGCGTTGACCATGTTTATCATCTGGATCTTGGCACCCCATCTGATGCTCATTAACGCTGGAATATCTTATTACCCGGACAAATACTGGGCACAGGCGATCCCGTCGTATTCTTTAATACTTATGCTTTACGCATATGTGCTGCTTTCACTCTACAATATCGAGATCCGGACGCTTCGGCTCAACGACCTACGCACATTCACAGACGAGCATGCTGTATACCCGAAAGTACCGCAGGATTACATATGGAGGGCCCCGAGTGGGGTGTGGGACTTGCCGATAGGCTTGGTGAACGAGGTGCTATATGCAGGACATTAGTATTGGAAGCTAGCCATTGGAGATGGCGCTGCAAGAGCTAGAAAATGGCTAGTCTATGGGTTACTGGTTACAGGTTCTTCAATTAGATCGTGTCAAGTATGTGTAGACATTATGAAGTACATTTAGGCAGTACTAAGCCATCTCGCAGCTGAATGGCTCAGGCAGCATAATGGGTGTGAAGAAAGCCACGCTCTGGAGCATCCACCTTGGCCATGACGTCGTTCCAAGTCAGCCCCAAGAGAGCCTTGTAGCTGGAAATAATCTGAAAAAACATCTCCTTCAAATTCTCCGACGGACACTCGTAACCACCTATGCAAGTGAGGAAGATGGCCAAGTTCTTGCGGCCCGGCGCCGTAGAAAGCAGCCCCATTCCCTGGTCCGGGCTGGCCGTGATGGTGCGTGCCATACCCATAAAAGCAGACTCCTTTTCGTCGTCTTCGTAGGCGTGCTTCATCTGCAGACACCAGGAAAAGATGAACTCCGGAAGGCGGGCAGCCAAAAGCAAGTTTCCCGGGGCAATGGCCACGCCAAAGCGGCCAAGACAAATGGCGGCATTTTGAAGAATCATCTGCTCGGCGTCGGAGTTAAGCAACGGCACCAAGAGATTGACAAGGTTGCCCACAAAAGGCTCAAACTCCGCCACGTCTACCTGCAACGCAATCTCGCCTAGACACCACACCGCGTTGTTGGTGGCCGGGTACGACGTGTACGAGCAGTTGTGAATCTCATTGCCCATATGCTGCACTATGCGAGCAAGATGTGGTTGCACACAGTCAGCATAAGTGTAGATGGTCAAGTCACCCAACAAAGCATACGCCAGCTGGCGCACGTCATCATCGTGGTCCTCCAAGCACGTCACAACTAGCGGCATGAGGTCATTATCGTGGCTTAAAAGATCCCGAGAATGGGTCTTGAAGCCCTGCATAAGACCGCCAATCAAGTCGAGCGACGTGACCATAAAGTTCTTCTCCGGCGCATCAATGAGCGGGTCCGTGTGCACGAGCGCATTCATCTCCACAGTGTGGCCCAAGATCTTGACTGCCCGTTGGTACACCGGCACGGCGTACGGAGCAAAGGCTTCTCCCATGGCCGCCGCCACGGTGGCCATGCACTCCAACAACGGCCACAAGTCCGGGTCGTCGTCGTGCAAGTTTTGCCAGTTCTTCAACAACGGCGGCAAAAGCACGTCCGCGTGGTGTGGATCCAGGCCAAAGAGGTCGCCGATGCGGTCCACGAACGTCGACACACAGTCGTAAAGAATAAGTAGGTTTTTGCGCTGGTAGGCAGAGAAGCAGCGAGCAAACTGCTCCAACAACGGGCCCACATAGTACTCGAAGAGCAGCGGTTCCGTGGCCTCCACAAACGACGAAAGGGCCAGACATGCAGCTTCCTGCACAATCTTCTGCCCATCAAGAGTCAACGACACCATGGCCTCGAGCGTCGGCTGGAAGTACAGCGCATACTGGCCGCCATCGTGGGCCTCGGCCGCCACCCACTCCGAGTAGCGACTAAGCGTCCAGCAGGCAATCTGCCGCACGCGAGGCTCGTGGTCCTTCATGCGGTCCACCAAAAACGGCACAAGCGTGGGCAACTTGTCACGGGCGAGGTCCATGCAGCTCTTGGAAATGGCGCCAAACGCCAAGATGGCCGCCTCCCGCGTGCCCCAGTCCTCGGACACGATGCGGGTCTGGAGAATGGGAAGCGACACGTCAATCACCTGTTGGGGAAATGCGAGCGAGAGCGCGTCCAAGGTGGCAGCACAGCATCGGCGCAAGTTCCACAGGTTGAGTTCGGCGTCGGCGTCGTCGTCGTCATCGTCATCCAGCTCGTCACTGCCGCCGCCTGCACGCACGCCATGGGCATCCTTTGTCTTGACCATGTTGGGCCGAACATCTTCGTCGCGGTCCGCTGCCGACATGTGGTCAGCACGGTCCAAGATCTCCATAAGCACCATCAGCTCTTCCGAGTAGACCATGTGCAGCAAAAGCAGCGGAAGAAGCGTTGGAAGCAGCAGTTCCACGGCGGCGGCCTCTGGTTTCAGCAGCAGCTCAGCGAGCGCCAACAAAAACTCGCAGGCCTCTAAGGCCACGGACTCGTCGGCGTCCAGCAGGTCCACGGAATGCACGCAATAGGCTATAACACCGCTGAGATGCGGCACCAAGCGGTCCGGATGCAGCTCCCGGAGCAACAAAAACGCCGTGCACACGTTCTTGCGCACGGCCGCCGCCTCCGCCGACGCAAGCCGGAACAAGAGCGCCAAGTAGTCGTCAAGACGAACAAGAAACAGCTGCAGCTTGAGCGGGATCACGTGGTTCACGCACGTGACCACCGCCGCCGCCAAGCGGGCCGCCTCCCTGTTGTCTGCGGCCGCGGCGCCCACAGCCACGAGCCGGGCCACGATGTGGTCCAACGGCCGCTCGCCGCCAATCTCGCGGTCCATGGACGCTGAACTGTCCTCGCAGATTTTGGCTAGCGCCAGCACCGCCGCCTCCTGCTGCTGCAAGTTGTGGCTGTTTGCGGCGGCGTCCAAGAGCTGCGCCAAAGCCTGTGGCCACGTGTCAATTCCCTGTGCAGAAAAGAGTTGTGTAATGACGTTTCCGGTGATGTTGCGAACAAGGGAGTCGTTCAGCGAAAGGCCGTGGAAAATGGCGGATTTGACGTAGTTCCGATCGGGATGGGGATTTTTCTGGATGCTGTTTTTGAGCCCGACTCCGGCGGCCGCCCGGACTTCGGTGGTGGCGGCATTCTCACCATCGGAGACTAATAGCTCACATAGGTAGTTTTCGTATTCCGGCTGCGCACGAGCCTGGGCCAAGAAATCGTTGGCGGCGTTGCGTTCGGTGCTGTCACGTGAGAGCGTGGCTTTGAAGATATTTTTGAGCTGGGCTAGCTCTTGTGGTTGTGCTTGCCACATAAGGGTGTAATAAGAGATGACTTTTTTTGATCTGTAATATATGTGTGCGCGATGCAGGATGCGTGGTAGTGGTAGAGATGTAGTGAGGTGCGTAGTAATATAAAGAGAGTATGTTCGTAATTAAATTAAGTGCTTTGAATCATCAAGAATTTTTGCTTACAACTAGTGATTGTACTAACATTTAGTGTTGTTACTATGAGTTGGTGGATTTGGTGATTGTAAATAAGGTAGTGACTGTTTAGAGTGTGGTAGTGATGTAGTATGATACTAATCGTATACATAGTTTTCACGGGACCTTGAGTGTTAAAGATTTATAAATGTATGAGTGCTGATTTAAATAAGCTGTTTGCCAAATTTGGAGTCTGATAATTGTAACAGGAACGAGATATGTGCACCCTCAGCCACGACATTGTCGCATCTCAGCTGCAAATATGTCGCTAGCCCCAGCCACGACATTGTCGCACGTCGCTACTTTTGATAATACTTAGCATGCATACCCTCGGAAGAGCGGGTCGGGCCGGAATTGGGATTTACACCTGCACCAAAATCTGCCTGAGAGCCTCTGTGCCTTCAAAATTTCAACAGCGAACGCTCCGGAATTCGCTGATTCCAGGCATATTTTCAAGCAGTCGCCTAGCCTGAAAATTGGTCGTTTGCGTTGGGGCTAAATGCCCTGGGGTAGCCTGGTGCACGGGTGTTTGCGCGGAAGCCGGCCCCAATTCCGGGGTTTGCATGAATTCTAGAGAAAGAAAACTATCAAAAAATTGACTCAACAGTTTAACACTTAACACGTCCACCAGTAATAAGACTGTATGAGTACGTGTTGATGTGACAATTTATAAGCCAGTTAACTATGACTATAAAGTAAGATAGTTGAGTATAGTAGTGAAGTAAGGTGATCTGTAGCCGTTAATTATACGGTCAAGAAATGATATTATTCTGACACCAAATAAATTATCACTCTAACTCACAAAAAGTACCTATAACACTAATAAAACACTAACTATAACACAACTATAACACAACTATAACACTTCATCGAACAAAACTAATAATATTGGAGTAACTTAGTGAGCTATAACATTCAATACACTTACTTTCGAAGTTGACCGTAATAATTAATAAAAACACCGGATTGCAACACTTAATTAGGACGCTTTAAATGAAATTTCAACCAGAAGTAATAAGTCAGCTATCCAATTCTCATTGTAACCACATCAGTTCATTCCATTTGGCTAAGATTCACAGTATTAAACACAAATCTGACTAGAACTAAAATTCTTTTGCCTGTGAAGTACAACTTAAACATCCCCTAACATGTTGTCATACCTAATAAGTAAACTGGTGTGAGCTACAAGGTCTCTTAGCTATGAATTCTGATTCACTAAACCATGAGTGTAAATCTGATGCTATGACATGTTATGACATTCTATGACTGTTATCAGGCTGTCGCACTGACATGACTGGTGAACACGTTCCATCAATATGTTTCTGCTCTACAAAGATTGCTCGAGCTCCGCCAACTTCTCCGTGAGTTCGTCCAACTTCCCGAGTAACGGCGTAAACATGTCATGTACAGGCTTGGCCCTCTTCCTTTCTCTAGGCGAAAACGTGCTGGGTCCGTCGCTTTCGTGTTCCGTTATTTTGATTTCCGGTTGGGTGCCGTGGCTTGCGCGTGGCGTACTCACCTCCTCCATCAGTTGCGTTTTCAAACTCTGATTATCGGGGATCATGCCCTCCGGATCCTCGTCCAGATCACCTTGGTACTTTTCACTGACGCTATGCTCGTCTGCGCCGTGAGGACCTTCAAGAACGCCTCCAAAAGCCTCCTCACTTACCCGCTCAGAGCCTAGATCCGACGTGACGAGATGGAGACGGTCGATAATCACCGATCGGCGGAGACCCTGGCCCTCGTTCTCATCATCGTTGAACCGTCTTGCCTGGTCCTGCTGGGGTGTGTCGGGGGAGAATGAGCCGATAGACGAGTGGTCGTCTTTAAAATGCATGTGTGGCTGGTCAAAACCAAATAGCTCATCTCCCGCTTGCGCCGTCTTTTTCCGTGCGTTTTTGCTCACTTGGAGGGGCACTTCTTCAGGAAACACGTCGCTGAGCACCTCCGATAGTTTCTCGTCCACCTCTGGAACGGCCAACAGTCTTGAACCCTGCGAAATGTCCTCATGAGACATTGAGTAGTAGTGGTCAGAGAAGTCCACCTCTCCGTCATCGGACTCAAACTCGCCGTCCAAGATCTTCAAGTCCTCTAGGTTTTCGAAAGTCACCAGCTTGTTGTTGAGCTTGAAGCCTCGCGATTTCTTGAGAATAGAGCCTTTGCGGCCAAAGCTCATGTGGGATGAGCCCACAGGACTTGTAGACTTTTCCTTGGAGAGCTGAATGTCATCCTTGGCGGGCTGTGTGTTTTCCTCAAAGGGCTGTGTGTCTTGCTCTGGCGCCTGTTCGAGGTCTTTGTCGAGATTTTCGTTTTTGAAACAATTGAGCCGTGCCAAACGTTCCTCGTATGTCTCCAAGCACTCGGCGGGCACGAAGCCAATTTTGCCATGTTCATCGTCGTGGAACAAGTCTTCCTCGGATCCTCGCGCATTCCAAAGCAGTAATCGTTCCCGTTTCGAGAGCTTTTGAATGAGCCACCAATAGTTGTCCAGATCGTTGCGTAGGTACACGGGCTCGTCTCGGGACAAGGTGCAATGCAGAGGATCGGGGCCCAGAAAATCGTAGATTCCATAGAGTTTGTCTGGATCCAATTCCCGAGGCGGCATTCGAGGCGGCAGCGGAGGTAGGAGCATATCCGGCTCGAGTCCAAGTTCGTCATCGCTGGCGTTGTCGTTGGTGGGGCTGGCTTCGAGGTCGGAGTTGGAGAGTTCCTGCGCAAAACTGTCCGAGATATTGTACTCGTCGCCGTCGCTCTCGTAATAGTGATCATAGTGATCGAGGTTATAGTCTTCGTCCGGCACAAACGAATACAGCTCGGGTTGAGCTGATGGTTCTTTTTGAATGTATTCTTTTGGCAGTGGTTGAGGAGAAGGCCGTGGAGAGGGGCTTAAGGGCGCCACAACTTCGTCTAGGCGCAACACATCTAGCCGGTTAGCAACCTCAGTGTCTTTATTAGTAAAGGAATTTCTTTCGTTTCCATTTCTTTCGTTTCCGTTTCTTTCGTTTCCATTTCTTGCGATCCCATTTCTTTCGATCCAATTTCTTTCGTCGCCAAGGGCTTCCTGGTCAACCTTCACTGCATTAAGACTGGTCAGACTACCGGTGCTGCCCGGCGAATACTCACGACCAAAACTGGTGGCTGAAAACTTTTGCTGTCGATTGGCATACACTCTTCCGGCGTCGAAATCCGATCCGTTATTTTTGATGTAATTAAGCACACTCAGCTGGATGTTTTTCTTGGCCACACCCAGAAATGCTGGGTCTTGTACTACCGAGCCGTGTGAAACATGCGATTGATTTGTGTGAGTCAGAGATGCTGACGAAGTAATGGAGAGTTTTCTTTCGAGGTCGTGTAAAAGCCGGTTTGTGGACTCGAGTTTGTCTAGAGACATGCTTGAAATGCTGTTTTTGGAGACAATTGCTTGATGGTGCTGCTGAATATTTGCAGATGAATGAAGAATTCGTAAATTTGACTTTGAAGCTAAAATCGCTGGAAGATGACTATTTTTGATGACTTGATCTTGACAGCTAATGTTTGGTCTTGCCAGCTAAAGTTTGTTAAATGGACTTGTTGATTGACTTTTCGAGAGTTTAATGATGATACTCAAAATTATAGTATATGGCCGTGATTCGAGACTGTTTTGGTAGTCTCTGGCTTGCTAATATTCTTCGGATCAAATGATGTAGTAATGTGTTCCTTATTCTCTGAATCAAATGGTGTAATAATGTGGTTTTAATTTCCGGAAGCAAACGTGTCACCCAATAATAATCCAATGTGATCTTCTTTTTACCAAATTAGCAGATCTATCCTGTCTTCAAAAAGAATCACCAGGGACGTATCAAGGGATCAGAGGCAGAAGTTGTCCCTATATGACAGATGACGAAATAGAAAAGTGAAAATGATCTGATGGTGTACAGGTGTGCACGAGTATATTCAAATGATTTGAAAACGGCAATAGCACCCTTTTCACTGGAAAAGTGGATGTGATCTGATGAGGACAGATTTTTTAAGTGTGTATTTTACTTGATAGCGCGTGAGTGATAGCGACACGGGAGGTCATGCATTGATGTACTGCACACAGCGCACCATGTATTTTCTGGCTCTTACAATTAAGCTATAGAAGCGTGACTAGTGTGACAAGGGTGACTGTGACAACGCTGACAGATCGAAGCGTGACCGGTGTTTCAAGCGTGACTAGCGTGCCAAAGCCGCCTGCAAATGGGTGGTTTTTTTCTGCCACATTGTCTGTCTAAAGTCACGAGGGTACGAGCAGATCCGAGTTTCAGACCGTTACGGACCTGCATTTTAAAAACGGTCCGCAGCGCCAACCGTCGAATATGCGCTCATGACAACAGTGGCCATCACAACCAGCTCCTTCCTGAAGTGAACCGCCTCCTGTAACAACGTCTGTTCATTTTCAGAGCAGCGTTTCGCGTAGTTGCGCGGTCCTTTGCGACATTCTGCAAGGTGCGAATGTGCGTGTTTCAGGTTTGTTTCACGTTTGTTTTGCTGCGGAATGGCCCCCGTACATCGGGCTATCTGGCATCCGATCAGAACCCTGCGGCTCAAACCTTTCGAAAGAGTCTCAAACATTAACGAGGCTGTGACTCGGCGTTTAGGCTGAGTAAGGCTTGCATGAAAACTCGATGATACCGCTTCGGCGCGCCCTGCAGCCGGAATAATCTGTCGATCATCCCTTGACAAAGCCAATGCCTTCCACAAAACTTAGAATTCACCAACTTAAAATTCACTAGCTTAGAATTCACCAACTCAAAATTCACTAACTTAGAATTCACTAACTTAGTTGAACTACTTAGTGATCAACTTAGTGAATTTCTGAAATCTTATCGGAAATCTCTAGTTGGGAATCTCAAGCACAAGCTTTCCTGTGGTCTTTCGGCCCTCTAGGTCCTTGGATGCTTGCTTGAATTCCGAAAGTGGATATGTTTTGGAAATATCCACAGAGAAAGTGCCCTTTTCCAACTGCTCAGCCAAGAGATCTGTATAGTAACTCCATTCCTCTTTTGTCTGCACGTAGCCAAACAACAGCGGACGCACCAACTTGACATTTTTCGGAGTCAACCGACTGATTGTCACCGGTGGAACAGCACCGCTGGCATTGCCAAAACTCACAATCGTGCCTTTTCTGGACACCGCAGCCAACGACGCCTCAAAGGAGTCTTTTCCCACACCATCGAAAGTTGCAGCCACTCCTGCACCGTGGGTCACCTCCAAGACTTTCTGTGCCACGTCTTCGCTCAGCTTCACCAAAAACTCGGCGCCTAAAGATTTGGCCAATTGGAGTTTCTCGTCCGTGGATGCCACTGCAATGACTCGCCCGCCCAAAGATGTCACGTACAGAGTCAAGAGCTGACCAACACCACCTGCAGCCGCCCACACCAAGATGAAATCGCCTTTACGCACAGGATACGCCTCACCGGCTAACGAGAGCGTCGTCAATCCCTGAAGAAGACTGGCGGCCCACGTTTTGAGCTCGGCGTCCTTGCTGTTTGCACCCAAAACTCGGATTTGCACATGACTCTCGTCGAGTTTCACATACTGAGAATGTGTTTGACCAGCAATGTATGCCACTCGGTCTCCTTCCTTGTATTGCGTGACACTGTCACCCACAGCAACAACCACTCCTGCACCTTCACGTCCAAAGATGTGGGGATATTCGGTGGGGTAAAGTCCCTGGCGAAAGTAAGTGTCGATATAATTAATACCGGAGAATTTGTTTTTGATAATCACGTCAGATTTTCCTGTGATTTGGGGGGCGTCCACATCTGTGTACTGAATGGCATCAGCAAGTTCCGACTTTTCGGTGACTAAGGCGACTTTTTGAGTTTTAGGAATGGCCATTTTGTATTTGAATTGATTGAGAATCTGGAATAAGGTTTCAAACGTTAAATTGAATGAGTTTGAATGATTCCAAACGATAGATTGGAATTGAGTTTGAAGAGTAAATTGAAATGTTTCAAGTGGCAATTAAAAAACTGACAGTTTAATTGTTAAAATTGAATTGCTGCCAAAATGGGGAACCGTCCTTTTATATAGTGGTGGTTGCGCGCTTATATTATTAATACAGTTGTGGCGCTTTGACGGATACGGACACGGACAAAACCCAATTGGGCGTTTCGGCGTATTTTGGGGATAGCATATTGCAACAAATTGGGCGTGTTTCAGAAACGTGTTTTGAATTTATCAGTTTCATATGAGTTTCACCTTTGATTAGTGAATAAAAGAGAAGGTGTGGTTTGATTTATGGAGGTTGACGTCGCAGTGGTGACATTTCATAAATGCAGTCCATTTCTTAATAAGATACTAGTAGAACTTACTGCATTCTAAAATAACTTGTCGCATTCTGAAATTGTTTGTTTATTAAACCGTCAATATCACGGACCAGAAATTTTGGCCAATATCATGGACCAGAAATCCTGGCCAATATCACGGACCTGATCCCAGCTTTGACTGTCTTCTGATGTAGCAAGTTTTGATGTCTTCAACATCTTATATATACACCTTGTCACTGATTAATTGTCACTCCACACTTTAAGTGTCTTCTCATTAAGCAGCAATTTCCTCTAAAACCTCACCCTCTGCAGCTCTTGTAGTGACATCCAGCTTCCCGCC
Organism: Metschnikowia kipukae; assembly: GCA_002370135.1. Classification (NCBI taxonomy): domain Eukaryota; kingdom Fungi; phylum Ascomycota; class Pichiomycetes; order Serinales; family Metschnikowiaceae; genus Metschnikowia; species Metschnikowia kipukae. The sequence continues at coordinate 193,413 of NKZJ01000105.1, forward strand.
TTGACTCATGCGCATCTCATATAACCGAACCTTTTTCCGGATTCTCTTCAATTGCCATCTGAGAGGCAAAAATGGAATGTACCCGTTCCGTTCCTCGGCCATTTTGAGCCTCAACCATACAGAAACAAACATCCAGTATGCAATGTATGAGAAAACACTACCGTATGTCGCAGTGTTGGTCCATCCAACTATGGCATTGGCCACCATCCACCATCCGTCTTTCAAACCGTTGCAGCAGTTCACGTGCCAAATGGTATTGGCGATATCGTACGATCCTGGGCCACTTCCTGTTTCGGAAACATCCAATCCACCGCACTTACGCACATACCGCTCCAACTCAAGAAACCACACTCCACGGCTCATGAGTCCTGCACTCACCACATATAAGAAGCACGTCAGGCAAATGAGAAAGTATTGGAGCGACATCTTGTTGCCCCCCTTGTAAAGAGAAATGCCGATTCCAGAGCCAAGCAAAACACCACAAAGTACCGCCAAGGGCAAAGAGGTCAAGGGCTGACTCATTCCAATTCCACCTATGAACACCACAGCCTCGAGACCTTCACGTAAAGTGGTGACAAATGGCAAGATTGCCAAGAAGTATTTCTTGCTAAATTTTTCACGCTGGCCACGCTTGCCGCCTTTGGTGATGTGGGATATGTCGTTTATTTCAGTGCCAGACCCTTGCCCGGCCGTAGAATCTGCATCGCCGGAAATTCCACGGTTTTCACTGGCATATGCATCACCAAGTTTAATCCACCATTTAATCTTCATGACTTTGTTGATCCGCAAAAGTCCAACTCCCATAATGGTGATAATGATACTGGAAAGAAGCGAAAACACTCCTTCCCAGAGCCGCTCTGTATAAGACCACAAATCAGTTTCAATGAGGTAGAAGCAGCCAATGAACACAAGCCCAATGAAAAAGCAAATGGCGAGTCCCAAAATGGCGCCAAGCCAAACCTGAAGCCTTAAGCCTTGGTTGATTTTGCGGATGTGATTGGCTTTGGTTCGTTGGGCATTCTGCGTCTCTCTGTCTTCGGAACTGGACTCTGATGTTGTATCTTCAGCATCTGCAGGCTCTCGCTTGTTGATGAAGGAGAGAAGCACAGATATAATAATAGCAGTCTCCAAAGTCTCTCGGAGAATGATGAAGAAGATCTGGATAGAAAAATATCGTGACACGTCGAACATTCTCAAGTGGTCTTCTGTGGCGATTATGCTTTGGTGCAGTTTGGATGTAGTGATGCTCGCACAAGGGATGTACGGATGCAACGCTCCTGAAATGCACCGCAGACCCTTTATGCAGCCAGAGACTTGCGCACGTGACTGCCAAAAGTTTCATCAATAGAAAGTGTTCTTTATTTCAAATCAGCTTATTTTCATGAGTAGAAGCATTCTTCATTTTAAATCAGCTTATTTTCCTGGAAATGGAGCTCAACTTTTCGTACTTGTTTGCGATCAATCTAGCAAGTGATTCCACGTCCAGTTTCTCGGCTGCTTCAAAAAGGCTTGCAAAAGCACTTTTGAGTTTGCGGTCAGATATAGTTCCCACCCCAATAGGGTATTCGTACATGAAATGAGAGATGTCGAGTTTCAAGTCTGCAATCTCGTCAGCATGGTGGTTCAATTCTTTTTCGAGCCGGAGCAACTTGTAGTTTGTGAATTTAAATTTGGCAAAGATGTGGATCTTCCGAATCATGCGAAACCATGGGTAATCAGTGGTCCATAAGTTTTCGACCTCTTGATTGTATGCGTCGAAAACCGCAGCCTGCTCAATAACATCGGAGAGCAATAATCGCATTTGGTGCAAAATATCAGCAAAAAGCACCTCATCATTCATGGTAGAGGGTTTGCTTGCACGGAGATCAGCTAGAAGATTCTTTCCGATGGAGCCCACAGATACATTGTGAGAACCCCACTGCGACAATGATTTTTCATGGAAATGTGTGAAGTCGTGATAAAAGTCTTGAACATGGCTGAAGTAGTCCCGAGTCCTATAGTCGACAACCTCATGTTCGCCTAGAGCTAGTGTTAAAAGGCCAACAAAACGCACAAGCAGGCCATGCAAATCTAACTTAGGATCCAAAGTTTCGGTAACCCATTCAAGATCGTAGTAGTTGGACTCTGAGATGCAAGCACTGTCGTTGAAATCAGGGCTCGGGGCAAAGTTCACATTGATCACCGGAGTATCCTTATAGAGCTGGAAAACACCGTGATCCAGGCCCTTGGAGTTGCCTAGCTTATTGTTGATTTCTGCAGCATTCTGCAAATTCCAATAGGTCCAGAGTGAAGTTTCGTCATCCCAGACGTGCGCATCCACGCTTAAATCACCATCTCTCTCAGCCAAACGCTGGAAGTACTTTGAGCTCTTGGGAAATGGAACAGACTTCGTGACGCTTTTTATCACATGATTGAACAATGGATTCGCATCTACAGAGAGATGGCTTCCCGTCACCAAATCGCGGTCGAGGTTGATGTAAGCGAGAACCGGGAGATTTTCCTTGAAAACAAGCTCGTCATTTGCGCAAGCAGCAGCTCCAAGAGCCCCGCTTCTGGAGGCATCCCAAAATGCAAAACGAATGCTGCGAAGTGGAGTCCACCCATACAACTTCAAGTACTGAAAGCGGCGCATAATCTCGAGGAGCACGGCTTGGCCGCTTGATGGATTGAGCGAGGTGAGAGTATCGCGAGATGCGCCAATGACAATTTCAGCATCGTTAAGCACACCTTCAACCGTGGCAAAGATGTTAGTGGCTTCCAACCGCTTCTGGGAGAGTGAAATCGTCACTTCAAGCTGCAAAGAGTCGTCACCGGCGGTTGGGCCGTATTTCCAGTGGGCAAACAGGTCTTGCGAAGAGAGGGTGTTCAAGACGGGCAAAATCTGGTTGTAGCTGACAGGAACATGCAGGTGCAGGTGAAAGGGAAGAAACGCCCTGGAGATGGAGTGTGTTTCGTTATCGTCATACACCAAAACGGCACGGCAGCCGCGTGCTTCCGCATAGGCAATTTTGGCCTCCAAGGTGTACTTGGAGACATAGGGAGAATGCGAAATAATCACAATTTTATCCCTAATACTCACCGACCGGTTTGCGAGAAGGTCAATGTCATGAGGTGTGCCGTGCTGCGCATACACGTATTCTCCCGAGACAGATCCGTCTTTGGCAAACACGAAAAAGCCGGGGGTTGCAGCCATTGGTTCTTTGAGATCTGCAGAGTAAAGCACACGGCCCGATGCAATATCTTTAAGCTTTATGGACAGCAGTTCCGGCCTCCGAAGTGATTCCGGTAGCTCATATGTTGCCAGAACTGGGTCATAGTTCATCAGCCGAATTTGATTCAAAAGGAAGTCGGTATTTTCAGGAGCACTGGACGCAGCCAATGCGGAAGTGTGTTTGGAATTGAGGCCCGAAAGCGCCTTAAGCCAGCTCCAAATGTCCTTTTCGACGGTCAGATTGTCAATATCGGGCTTGCCGATTTCCAGCTGCACCAAAAACATGCGCTTGACATCAGTTTTGGTGAGCCGGAGATTGTGCCAGCGGCGGAAATCTCGACTTGGCGAAGTCCGGGGAAGAAATGAAAGTTGCACGGCCACTATAAGTGCAATTCCGAGGAAAAAGAGCTGCAAAAAACGCCGGGCAAGAGGCAGCCGCTTTCCTGCAGATACGTGTTCGTAGCTGGCGGTGTCTGGATGGTCACAGGAGTTGTAGGCATCATTCAGGGGGGTATTTTGTAGAAGGGCGGCAGATTCGGAAGCTGGAGTTTGGGCCTGTGCATGCGCCACAGGGTCAGACTGCATGGTGCAAGCAACAGTGAAGGTTTATGTGCAAGACTGACTGGTGAATGTAGGTTTTTCGGTGTTTGGGTTTTGGCGTGGTGTTTCTGGTGTTTAAATGTGTGTTATATAGTGATAGGGGTGCAGCGCAGGTACGCGCGCACGTGGGTTATCGCACGTGACCAGGTGTTTTCTGGTGTACGGGTGTCGCGGCCGGCCCTCTCTCGTTTTACCGCCGAAACGGTTTCGAGCCCGCGCGCGATAAGAGCTGCACACAGGCGCGGCTCGCTCTCGCCTTCCGCGAACATCCTCCTCGTCCGCCACACCATTCGCACCGATTGACACGCCTCGATTGAAACGTGGATTGCAGCTGTGCTTCACAATAAAAGAACGACCTGCACATAAATCCTGGCGTTATCGCAAGAATTTCGCGCTATCAAAAGTGCTATCAAAAGTGCTATCAAAAAGCGCGCACCAAATCGGCTATCTGTCGCACTTTTCCACGCACTCGTATTTTGCGGCCGCATCTCAATATATATATGCGACTTTCTTCGCACCTCTACACCATAAAACACCACACATAAAAACCATAAAAACCACACCCCTACAACTTGAAACTCATACAACTTGAAACCATACAACTTGAAACTCATACGACTTGAAACTCATCTATTCAAGATTCAAACTGTTCAAGCTCATACAATTGAAACTCATTCAATTTGAGACTCATACAATTTGAAAGTCATACAATTTGAAAACCATACTATTTAAACCCTCTTCGTCATGTCAACGCCTATCCGCGTAAAACGAGACATGGCTGCTATGGACACCGACGTCGACTTTGGCGGCCGGTCGTATGTGTCCATGTCCCACCGAAATTCCGTCTCCTTTAGCTCGCCAACTGTTCGGTCGGGAATCGACGTCAACCAGGAATCAGCCGATTTGGCCACTTTGGGCGTTTTGGACGAGGATCTGGACACCCGTGCCTCTGACGATTTCTTCACCACTTCGGAATTGCCCGGGCCCGAAATCCCGGAATCGGGCGGATATATGGCGTACGAAACATCGGAAAACGAAACGGCGCCGCTCCTTGGGGTGCCCAAAAACGGCTACTCTGCCGAAAATGCTGCAAGTGGAACTTCCGCCGAGCAGAATTCCAACGCCGACTTGGAAATGGCTCTAGGTTTACGGCCTCAATACTCGGACAAGGTACAGGAACACCCAGACCACAAGAACGTGCTTGCTAGAGCCGTGCTGTATCTCCCTGCAGTCTTCTTGGGCCTGCTCCTTAACATTCTCGATGCCTTGTCTTACGGCATGATCATGTTCCCCATTGGCGAGTCGCTTTTTGCGCTGTTGGCGCCGGCTGGGTTGTCCATGTTCTACATATCCACGGTGATTTCCCAATTGGTGTACTCTTTGGGCGGTTCCGCCTTCAAGGCCGGCGCTGCGTCGGAAATGATCGAGGTGACGCCGTTTTTCCATTCCATGGCGCTTAGCATTAGCGCTGAAATGGCCGGCGCCCTGCAAAACGCCATTTTGGCCACCGTCATTGTCACATATGCACTCCTGTCAGTGGTGACGGGAGTCACGTTCTTTCTCCTCGGCAAATTTCACTTGGGCTCCCTTATTGGCTTTTTTCCACGTCACATTTTGGTGGGTTGTATTGGTGGAGTCGGCTACTTCTTGGTGGTCACCGGAATCGAGGTGCTGTCCCGCCTCGAGGGAGGCATTTCCTACAATCTTGACACCTTCATGTACCTATTTGGCAACGCCACGACGTTGGCCCAGTGGGTTCTTCCATTGGTGTTGACGACCATTCTCATTCTTCTCCACCACCGCATCCACCATTCGCTTTTGGTGCCTATTTTCTTCATTTGCGTGTTTGCGCTTTTCCATGTGGTGGTGGCTGTGTGGACGGGGGTTGACTTGGACGCCGCCCGGAATGCCGGCTGGGTGTTCCCGGCCGTGGTCACCAAGGAGCCGTGGTATGCACACTACCAGCTTTTCCGTTTCAACTTGGTTAATTGGGTGGCCATTGCCCGCCAATTTCCTTCGATGTTGGCTCTCACTTTCTTTGGCATTTTGCACGTGCCTATCAATGTGCCTGCGCTTGCAATGCGCTTGGGAATGGACCATTTTGACGTGGACCGAGAGTTGGTGGCCCACGGTTACTCCAATGCCATTTCCGGCATGTTGGGCTCCATTCAAAACTACTTGGTTTATACAAACTCTGTGTTGTTCATAAAGGCCGGTGCTGATGATCGCTTGGCGGGTGTTATGTTGGCCGCTGCTACTGCAGGGATTATGGTGGTTGGCCCGGTGGTCATTGGCTACATACCAGTCTGTGTGGTGGGCGCCCTTATTTACCTCCTTGGATACGAGTTACTCAAAGAGGCCATTTGGGACACGTGGGGAAAACTCCGCAAAATCGAGTACACTACCATTTTGATCATTGTGGTGATGATGGGCGCTTGGGACTTCGTTCACGGTGTGTTTGCCGGTATTCTTATGGCGTGCTTGACGTTTGTTGTGCAGGCCGCCCGCCGGCCGGTTGTGCAGGATGTTTACTCCGGCGTGGTGGCCCGCTCTACAGTCTTAAGACACCCTAAGCAGCAGGAATTCTTGAAGCACGTGGGAAATCAAACGTGTGTCATTAAGTTGGAAGGCTCTATCTTCTTTGGATCCATTGGAAGGGCCGAAAAGAGCATCGGTGCCATCTTTGAGCAGTCGAAAGACCACGGCAACTCGATCAAGTACATGATTCTTGACATGAAGGGTGTGTTTTATGTGGACTTTTCTGCTGCCGAGGGTTTCAGACGGATCTTGAACATGACAAACTATTACGATACTCAGTTGATCATTTCATCCGTGCAGGAGGAGGATGACACCTACATTGCCTTGAGGGATGCTGGACTTTGGGATGTGCCTTGCGACTTGAAGATACAGCTCTTCAGCACCTTGAACTATGCTCTTGAGTGGTGTGAAAACTCTTTCTTGAAGACATACTATACACTTCAGAAAAACACGCCTTCTTCATCGAAACTGATTCAAAGAGGTTCTCAAAGCAACCCGGCCTCATTCGCCAAAAAGCTGCCCATGTCACAAGGTTTCGATATTGCTTTCGGCACGCCCCGGACCAGTCAGGTTTTCCAGGCTGCTACCAAGTCCGTGAGAGACGAGCAACGGATGCAGAACAAGTTCTACCTGTCTGCTGATAATTCTTTTAAGACGCAGCCATTACCACTTTTGATGATCACCTTCAGTGGTTTGTCGAAAAAAGACGAGACTTTCTGGTCCCGCTTGGCGCCTTTTTTCAAAAAAGAAGTTGTGCCAGAAGGCACGACTTTTTATGACACGAGAGCTAAACATGCGTCTTTCTTCCTTTTGGAATCCGGCTTGGCCAAATCGACTAGTCTACTCGAAAGCGACAGAGACCTTGTCTCCTCTATACTACCCAACACCGCATTTGGCGATTTGCTTGAGATCAGCGACTTCAAGTCTACAGTTTACACGAGTGTCAATGACATTGTGATTTGGAGGTTAACTTCAGACAAGGTGAAAGAGCTTCTCAAGTCCGAGAATGGACAATTGATCTACAATGAGTTGTTATTTGTGCAAACAAGATTGGTGCGTGAGCGGTTTGACACTCTCAGTTCCAATCTTGTAATTTCTGCCTAAACGTTCGACTATCCACCCAAGCGTTTGTCATTCGTGCCTCATTCACTTGAACATGGCAGCTGATTAATAGACAATTATGCGTGGACTTTACAAGGGCTCCGATAATTAGGAGAGATCCCAAAAATTTTAATGTTATAATCATTCGATAGAAAACAGTATGTTCCGAGCCGAGCCGCTCCAAGATTCTCATAATTATAGATTTCACGTACCAGAATCAAAATTAGGTTTTTCTACCAGAATCAAAGTTAGACTACCGCGGCGTCAAAAAGTCAGGTTTCAATTGGTGCTGCTGAAAGAGAACAAAGTCCACATAGTTGCTCTATTTTCATATAACAGTGGAGCGCATATCAAAATTCTTATGGAAAGAGGACACCTTGCTTAATTGGCGGGAAACTCGACGGTAGCAGTCAAGCAGGTAATCAACTCATCGTCTTTTGTGTAAGCACGGGCGTTAACAACGTATTTTCCTGGGGGCACCTCCTCGGGAATCAAGACCAGCTTGGAAATCAATTGGCTTCCCTTCTTGACCGGGCATGTCAAATCCACATTTTGGATTTCCTCACACAAGTCGAAAGTCTGATGCACCAAGCGAATGAAACCATATCTAACATCCACATCCACATAGGCGCCGTCAGTAATATCCTTACTCAAGAAACCATCAGCAGTAAATGTCAAATTCTGGCCCTTCACTGGGGGATTGGGGTCAATCACGACACTACGCAAGTCCAAAATTTGACGGGTGGCAGCATCACAATTGATTATTGGGGCATTGCCTGGAATGGGTTTCTCATCTGCTCCTGGGAATACGTTCACCAACTCAGGGGCTTCCTTAAGCTGCTCAAGTGCTGTGAGGGCAGATTCAGACACTGAGCCCAAAAGACTGTCTAGAGTTGGAAGTGATAATGCAGATGCAGAGGCAACAAGGCCAACGAGTGTAAAGTAGCGGAAGGAAACCATATTAGAGCACGAGTAATTAGTGGCGGGGAGGGGCTTTTAAATAGACAGGAGCCAGTATTGCGCAAGAGCGTATATGCCGTCTGTCGTGATAGATAATGTGGATGCAGGATGTAAGGATGCGCGGAAATCTCCTTCTTTTGCGGGACTGAAGCTTTATATATATTTAAGGGAGTCCTGCAGAATGGAAGGCTGCAAAAATGCAAAACACAAAAGGATCTGCATGATGCAGTCACAGGATGCTTGCATTGTTTCATGTAAGTAGGTAAATGTAGGGTTACGTTTCACAAAATGCAGCCCAGGCCTAAACGAATTATGAAACGTAAATTCTGGTTTCACATCTATAGAGTGCTCCTTATTGACACTATTTATAAGCCCTCAATATCTCGGATCTCAAGGTAAAGTTCCTAAATTCAACAGATATCAAGAGATTTTAAGATATTATCTAAAAAGATTTTTACAGATATATCTAGAGATACATCAAGAGGTTATACAAAAAGATATCAAGAGATATATTAAAAGATATCAAGAGAAATCAATAGATTCTAACTATATTTCAGCATGTCGAGAATAAACTACATAACTGTCCCGGAAAGTGATACAGAAGTTGCTCAGGTTTGGATCGTGGCCACTTTGGGGCTCAAATCGAGTCGAAAAATTAAAAAAGATCTCCAGGATATCTCCATACCAAAAGTTTGCAGTGCTGTATCTATTCTTGCATCCCGTGATAATCATTTAAGGTTGACTTCAAATTTACTTTACGGAATCTCGTTAATCTACAAGCAGAAAGTGACCCTGTTAGAATCCGTGGTCTCGGACATCAATTTTCGCTTGGACATGCCTATATTCAATGGGATTCAAGACCAAATTAAACCAGCATTAAAAACGCTTGCACCAAGAATCCCAAGAATTATTGACGATGCAAATTTCAACATGGAAGCTGACTTCTTTCCTGAATTTGAGGAGGATGCGGGGGATTTCAAAAAGAAATCAAGGGCCGCAAACATTCCAAGTATGTTATTTGGTGATCTTGTGAGACAGGCCCAGGGAGTAACGCCAGCACCCACGTCACAGCACAGTAATGGTGATGAGTTGGCGGATTTGAGCAATGACCATCTCGCGAATGAGACTCATTTGTCAGTGGGATTTGAATTTGATTACATGGGTAACATTGTTGAATTGGAGGAAGGTGACAAGCCGCTTCTCGATCTTTTGGACACTGAAGAAGACTTCACGGCTTCAAAACCCGTCATCGAGGATATCTCAAAATCCCTCAATTCTGTCAGCTACGATCAGCACTATACAATTGACCTCTTGAAACTGGAGGTGAGAAATGTTGGGGCTCATAAGAAACGGAGAGTGAAGCTCTTGGTTGATGATGTGACTACCCTTTCACATCAGACACAACCACAAGTGAGCGACGAGAGACCAAGAACTACACAACTAGAAGATATATACAGCCACATTGGAGCAATGCAGTCAGCATTCTTGAACACCAATAGTGACTTGATCTTTCCCAAGCGTGTTAGCTCACAAAACTTCAATACAAGGGCAAGGACACGCCGGATCCCACGATTGCTCGCAGATGTCGAGATCGAGCGGGGCAGGGACGCTCCAAGTCGGCGCCGAAGTCTGAGTGTATTTGATATCATGGGAGAGGGATTGCAGTTCGATGAGCTTGATATCAATTTTCCAGAACAAGCACTTCCTGTCCAAGAATTGCCAGAAGGGTCAGCAAACCCGGAAACCCACGACTCAGGAAATGCCAAGAAACTCAAGGATTTTACAAGCCACCTACGAGACCGCATGGATGATGTTTTTGAGGGCCAGCAGAATGGGAGCAGAAATGTTAATGAATTTGGTTGGTCATTTGAGTCACTACTTCCCAGTCACTCTGTCGGAGAACTCCGGGTGAGTCGAAAAGCAGCCGCAAATTCATTCGCTTTCATGCTCCAGCTAGCTGCCCAAGGGGAACTTGAATTTGTTGGGAGTGATTTGCACCCAGGACCTCCAGGAGATGTTTATGTCAAATTCGTTTAGCTATGAAAAGCTTACTCAAAGTCGCTTCAAGTCGATTACGTAAAGTCGCTACAAATCGCATACCACAATTCAAAAGTGACTACAATTCAATAGTGACAATTAGTTTGAGGATTAAGACATAATACATTGTGACAATGGCAATCTTTTGGGATGGCTGTAGTCATTGGAGGCATATTAATGCAGCCTCTAACCGCATCTTCCTTACGATAAGGTTCAAATGCATGCTCCGAAGAGATTATGGAGATGCGAACTTAGTTAACAACACCGTTGGTGTCGTCGTGCTTGGCAAACTCCTCCTCGGCCTCGTACAATTCGTGCTCCTCTGGCTCCTCTTCGTTGTCGTGGTGCAAGGACAAGGTTGGCTTGATAGCAGCACCGTCCAAGGTCCAAGAGCCCAAGGCATTCTCAGCATCGACAATGATTTGCTTGGAAGCTTCGTAACCGTCGTATGCTGGTCTGGTCTCACCAGGAGTGACAGCAGAGTCGTCCAACAACTCCAACAAAGCCTTACCATAGCCGGCTATGAGGGCGTACTTCTCGGCCAACTCTCTGATGGCGTCGAATTGGTAGTTGAAAGCAGCCTTCAATTTCTCTCTGGTGATGTTGGACAATTGAGCCTCGGCAACCAAGGACTCAGCCTCAGCTCTGACCAACTCTTGCTCCAAGACAGAGATCTTAGGAGATTGTGGGTCCTTGTACTTCAAGTGAGCAATCTCGTCAGTGATCTTTTGCTTTCTGTCTCTGGAAGGTTGAACGGAAGACTCGATGTTTCTGATGGTCTTCAAGGTGATTCTGTATTGGTCGTACTTGTCAATGAACTGGTCTTCCAATTCACCAATTTCATAGATCAAGACACCCAACTTGTCGGTGACGTCGGAGACATCCTCGTCATTCTCCTCACCCCAGAGAGACAATTGCTTGGCAGTCTCACGACGCTCTCTAGCGGTCAATTCGACGGCTCTCATGACGTTCTTCTCCATCTTGATGTACTGAGTCAATTTCTTAGACAATTCTGGAGCAGTGACACCAGCAAAGCTCTTTTTGAAAGTGGAGGTGATACCGCCCTTTCCGAAAAACTTGGACTTGGTGGAAGAGGTTGGAGGTGGTGGCGACTGCATTTGAGAGGCAGTAGGAGCCTTTTGGGATCTCATGGAATAAGTTCTGTGCATTTTGGGCGTTGGAAGTGTTTTGAAAGTAGAGAGCAACTGTGGGAAAAAGGCTCCTATTTATACATACGCAGTTTAAGGATTGGACGCCATGCGCGCGCGTGCATATTGCGGCGAGGCCACATGCATTGCTACTTTCCACATTCTGAACCGACCGAAGAAGACAGACCCTCTTCAAGTATAATTTTGAGAAGAGCATAAAAGTGGGAAAATGGAATGAAAATTCAATTGGTGATTGGGTTTTATTTCATCTTGCTATCTATTGGTGGGAAATAGTTTTCCTGGTAGCAATGTCTCGAGAGTGGTGACTTTCGCGCTTGCATAGAGCGCCGAAAGAGGTAAACTGAGTCGTACATTGAAAACACTGATTTACAATTTTAGGAACGGAATCAATTGATCATAAACAATTCTGTTACTGAAAAAATGTTCTGTTGATCATAACAATTCTTTAATATCGGAATCGGTTTATGTTTCAATAAATCATTTAGGGCTTCGATTTGGGTCAATTTCTGTTCAATCTAGGTCAATTTCTGTATATAGGTCAATTTCTGTTCCAAATCGAGTGAAACGTTGTCTGAATCGAATGAATTTCTGTTTCAAATGGGTTTTGTTCGAGATCCGGTTCTGGTTTCATGTTTCACTTTTCAAGTGTGACTTAAGGCCGGAGATCGGATAAACGTCGGAATCATCCGACACAGATTTTAGACGCTGTGGTGGTTTGATGTTGAGATTGCTCAGACGCAAGGAAGATGCTGGCGTGCGCATGGCCTGAGCATTATCTGCAGGACGGGTGCTCATAGTGATCATTCCATGACGTCACGCCGCATCAACCACGGGTTACGAGCAACCACGAAAATGGACCAGGTCAATCTTCCGAATGTTTTCATCACAAAGTCACGTCATGCATGATCATTGGAATTGAAGTTGATAAATGTTATTGTCATTGTCAACTATTGGGAATTGATGGACTGTCAACATGAAAGCATAATAAGAACGAGTTTTGGAATAACTATTTTCCACTTTGGCCACTTCATTGACTTGGAGTACTGGATGATCGTAATTTGGGATTTAAAAGGGGAAGGGATCGCAACCATGCATTCTTTCAGCCGTGAGATAAGATGCAGCACAATATTGAAAGAGTCGTCATTATAGTGCCCTCATTTAGTCCACATAACAATCATCACAGCTTAACCACATAGCTTCTCTGAGTTACATCATAGTCATAAAAATCCATCTTTTCAATCATGTTCGCCATCATGTCATAGATCTGATACAAGTCAATGATCTGATTCAAGTCATAGATGTGATTCAAGTCTGATCAGATCCGAAGTCTTTTGTTGCTTTGTTTTTGCTCAGAGGGTCTTTTGAGCAAACCAAGAGGCTCCAAAATACGATAATAATCTTCCTCCAAGGCCTCATATGCAGTGTGGAGCTTATCAAGCCTCGTGGCATCGTCCATTCCGGCCAAAGCCTCCCGGTTTTTCTCATATAACCGCTTTTTCACGAAAAGACGAATAGCCTTCTTGGAATCTTTGGCAGTCCCCTGTTTCAAAGCACTCAAAAACGCCATTTCGAAAAGCCGTTGCAACTGCCGTTTCTCCAATTTCTGGGCGGCTTTCACTTCCGAAAAAAGCTCGGCAGTCACATCAGTAGTTGATAAGTCCACGAATACCTTTTCCGCAGATAACCGTTGGAAGTCCGTACGATCCCTCATATCATCAAAGGACTCATTAGGCTCCTCGACAACAATTTCCAAAATCGCCTCGTTTTTCTGCCAATGCCGATAAAGCCGCCGGTAAAGCTGGCTCCCAAAGTGTTTACCCTGATATATGGGAAGAATCACAAACTGCAGGATCTTTTTGCGGAGCTGGGTCACACCGGCGTCAAACTTGGCATGTCCCGGATACACCCAATAATTGTACACGGTGGTGAAACCCACAATTTCAGGTAATTTTGGGTCGGTTGTCCTGTACAAAACATAGAATTCCCATAATGGATCTTGGGATTCGATGTACAGGCCCGCTTCGATGAACAAAAGGACCAAAATTTGTAGCCGGGAAAGCAATTCACTTCCCCGAATGTCCTGCAAACGGATTTTGTAAATACCGTAAGATTCACCCTCGGAAGTCCACTCTTCCACCAAATCTCCCGGAATTTCAAATCCACGCTGTTCCTCGTCAATAACGTCTCTCCATTTGGCCTCGTCTTTGTACACGGTGCTGGCAGGTAAATGCTCAAGCAACTTTTCTTTGGCATCCACGTCAATTTGGGGCAAAACTTCCGAATATTTGACATTTAAAAACGGCAAAAAGATGACCGAGTCAAAGCAGAGGAAGATCTGAAGATTTTGATAGCCAAAAATAGTCTCTGCCTCGCCAAAAATGGGATATGTGAAGACGGGTTTGAACATTTGTGCAGACCCATCTGTTTTCGTGATGTAAATGTCCATTGCTTCATTCAGCAGCAGAGTCCATAACTCCGGTTTCAGAGTCGCCACAGCAAGGCTCATTTCGTCCGACATACTGATAATTCACGTCTATGCTGAAATTGTTTTGATCAATGTGACGCCCTGAGACGTGATTTATGCGTCGCGTTAATGTGGTTAGCGCACGACCAGTGAAAGCACCTGGTTTGGATCTGTGAAGCATACAGCGCATATCAAATAGAGAGAGAAAGACAATCTTAAAAGAAAATAACTGATTTTTGCCGGTGACGTAATATATACAAATAAAATAATGAACTTACGGTTGCGGCCATACCAAGTGGAAAATACTGTTTCCCGTCCGATCAACGTTAGTCAAGCCACTTAGGGCCACAGTGAGTAATGCAGTGGGAGACCATGTGTGAAATTGTGGTGCTGCAATCTTTTTGCAGATTGGTACTCACTTTTTGCAATTAGTATCTAACAGCTTGAACTTGAAAATATTTAACAGCATTATCTCATATTTTGAATTTCAGTGGCCTTCACTCACTAGTAAAACGTATCTTTGTTCTTAACTTTGCACCAGACGATGTTCTGCTTATCATAATGCTTCACAGACCTTTGTTCTTACTATCATACAGACTTGATGTTTGTTCTTATAAAAAATATCTTTCTTTTTTTTGTATGTTCTTGTTATTCTAAGCAAATAATCATTCGATGACCGCTACCAAGTCTCCGGCATCAACCATATCACCGTTCTTGTGCAAGATCTTAACAACCTTACCGGCCTTAGGAGCAACCACCACCATTTCGGTCTTCATGGCTTCAACAACAACCAACCCTTGGCCTGCAGATACAGAAGCACCCACTTCAACCAAAGGTTTCCAGAATCTACCCGAAAACTCGGAGTACACCATTTCGGCATCGTCGCTAAACTTGTCATCAGCAGACAATGCGGGGCCGGATTTTCCTGCTTCCAACTCAGCATTGGACACTTGAATCAACCGATTGAACTCCTCCAACTTTTCTCCACCTTGGTTTTCCACAAACTCCTCGATGGATGCAGAGTTGTCTTGCACCCAGTGCAAATATTGCTCGTGGTCAAACACACTCTCCACAATCTCCACGTCAAAGTGGCCTGCGTTCATCTTCTCAGTGTATCGGTCGATTTCTTCCTCGGAAACTGGGTAGAACTCAACTTGGTCAAATGGATTCAACAACCATGGCTTGTTGCCTGGAGAGTGGGTGCCAAGCGTCAACTTGTCCCAGATTGGAACAGTTCTACCAACCAATTGGTATCCACCGGGAGACTCCATTGTGTAAATACACATGTAGTTTCCTCCAATGCCCACGGTTCCGTTGGGAGTGAATGTTCTGGATGGATTGTACTTTGTTCCCAAAAGTCTATGTCTTGGGTCCAAAGGCACGGCACATGGGGCCCCCAAAAACACGTCTCCAAGACCAAGAACCATGAATCTTGCCGTGTACATCAAGTCTTTCACGACATTGCGCTCCACGCCATTGATGGACGCAATAAAGTCAACGTTGTTGGGCAACCAAGGTGCGTCGCTCCGGATAGTTTCTTGGTATCTTTGAACGGCATCCAAGGTCTTCTTGTCTTCGAAGGCCATGGGCAATTTGACAATACGAGAGGGCACCTTCCACTTGTTGGCAAATGGAATCTCCTTCTCGATGGCCAACATCTTGGTCAACAAGTCCTTCTGCTTGACTTTCTCGCTAAATTCCACCAAAACGGACCGCACTCCACGGGACATCTCCACCACGCCTTCAACCTTCAATTCACCGACCATTTCAATCAATTTGTGGATACGGTAGTTCAAGTTGAAGTCCATGCTGTTCTCGCCGTACTCCACCAAGATGTATCTGTCTCCAGCTTGACGGTAAACAGTCTTGGGCGAAGTCTTTGTCTGAGGAATGTCAGCCAAGATCGGGTTTTCGGGCTTGCTCAAGGCTTTGAAGTGTTCAAATTGGCCCTGCAAAGCGTCAATGTTCTTGTCTTGGTTGAGTTTCAACTCCTTGGCAGACTCGTATGAGATTGGCACAAATTGCACCAGGTCTCCAGGTTTAACTTGTCCAATCTTCCACATCTCGGCCTCGGCCACCACTGCTTGACAGACGAAACCACCCAAGGATGGACCATCGCATGTCAAAATCACAGGCTCGTCTCCGGTGAAATTAATTGCACCGAGTGAGTAGACGTAGTCATGAGCATTGGATGGGTGCAAACCTCCCTCTCCACCGTCTTTTCTGGCCCATTTAGGCTTTGGTCCGATTAATCTCACACCAAATCTGTTGGAGTTGTAGTGAATCTTCCAAGTAGAAGCAAAGAACTCCTTCACTGACTCTTCAGTGAAGAAGTCGGGAGAGCCGTGTGGGCCGCAGGTGACACCAACAGTCCATGCAGTAGTAGCGTTGAAATCGTAACTAGGAATCAAGCTCTTTGGCACGGCAGCAGGCTCCGAGATGGGCGCAGGCAAGGTGCAACTGGCCAACTCTGGCTGGCCCAAAAACAACACGTCTCCAAGCTTCAAAACACGCCCGTTGTAGCCTCCCAAATTTCCGAGAGCAAACGTGGATCTGGAGCCCAAGTACTCACACACATCAATGCCGCCACGGATGGCCAAGTAGGCTCTGCAACCCGTTTTCAATTTGCCGATGGCCAACTTGTCGCCCTTTTTGATTTGCAAAGGCTTCCATTGGTCCACTTTACATCCGCTGATTTCGACGTCCACTTCTCCTCCGGTAACGGAGACAATGGCATCATGGTGGAACAAAAGAGAAGGTCCACTGAGAGTCATCTCCAAGCCCGGAGCATTGTCGTCGTTGCCAACCGCCTTGTTGGCCAAGCGGAAGGCGTATTCATCCATGCATCCAGAAGGTGGAACACCAATGTGCCAGTAACCCTTTCTGCCAGGGAAGTCTTGCACGGTGGTGTAAGCACCAGGAGAAACCACCTCAAAGGCGTGAGGACTATAGTCATAGGAATCCAAAACCTTAGTGGCCACTTTGGCGGCTTCGAACATGTGCGAGTTGGCAATGGACCGCAAGTAGTCAATGTTGGAGATGCAGCCCGAGATGGCGGTTTCATTCAAGGCACGGCGCAACTTCTTCAAACAATCGTCTCTGTTGTCCCCGTGAACAATGATTTTGGCCAAAGTAGGGTCATATTCTGCACTGATAACGGTACCGGTCTCGACCCATCCATCAATCCGAGCAAACGAGGGGAACTTCACCTCAGTAAGCTGGCCGGGAGATGGCATGAATCCCTTGACCGGATTCTCGGCGTACAATCTGGCTTCCATGGAGGCTCCGGTGACAGTGATTTTCTGGGAAAAGTCCGGAGGAGTGTCTGCGGCAATTAACAACATCCACTCCACCAAGTCCAAACCGGTTACCATTTCGGTGATCGGATGCTCGACTTGCAAACGAGCATTGACCTCCAAGAAATAGAACTCGTCCCGTTTTTCGTCATAGATGTACTCGACGGTTCCTGCGCACTTGTAGTTCATCAAAGCACCCAAAGATTCAGCGGCCTTTCTCATCTTTTGACGAGTAGATTCAGGCAAGTTTGGTGCTGGGGTTTCCTCAATGACCTTTTGGTTTCTTCTCTGCAAGGAGCAGTCTCTTTCACCCAAAGCAATGGCTTTTCCGTAACCATCACCGAACATTTGGATTTCCACGTGTCTGGCGTTTTCCACAAATCTCTCCAAGAACACACCTGGGTCGCCAAAGTAGGCTTTACCTTGATGCTGCACGGTTTGGAAAACCCTCTCGATTTCGGCCTCGGACTCCACTTTTTGCAATCCGATACCTCCTCCACCAGCAGTGGACTTGACCATGACAGGGTATTCGAGTTTGGCGGCCACAGCACGTGCCTCTTTGGCGTCGGAGACCAAGCCAGATCCGGGCACCAAAGGAACGCCAGCTTTTTCGGCAATCTCTCTGGCCGAGTGCTTCAAACCAAGCTTTCTGATGGCATCTCCAGATGGACCAACAAACACAATGCCTTCCTTGGCACATCTGTCGGCAAAGTCTGCATTTTCAGACAAGAAGCCGTAACCAGGAATGATGGCCTCGGCGCCCGACTTTTTGGCAGCCGCAATGACCTTGTCAATGTTGATGTAAGTCTCAGCTGCGGAAACACCATTCAAGGAAACGGACTCGTCGGACATAAGGACATGACGAGCGTACTTGTCAGGCTCAGAGTAGATGGCAATAGCGTGGATCTTCAACTTCTTCAAGGTCTTCATGATTCTGACGGCAATCTCACCACGATTGGCCACGAGAACCGATTTGAAAGGCTTCTTGAATTTCAGAGCTTCTCTGGCCAAGTGTTCGTGGTAAGCGTTCCAGCCGCCATACTCGGAAATGTCCGTAGAGCCCAGGGCAAGGTAGCCAGCTTCTTCGCAGATAAAAGACTTGACCCATTCGCCGGATTCCAACTCCACAGAGCCAATTCCCAAAGGCTCGGGAACGTAGCTGATGAATTGGCCAAACTTCTCTGCAGGCACTTCGTAGACTTCAAGGGCGATTTTCGAGCCTTGGGAAACTCTTCTTAAGCCAGGCTTGGACACAGGACCCGTCTTGGGAAGGGCGTACAACTTGTAGTTGGCCGAGGTGGATGTGGCCTCAACAAAGGAAGCATTGACCTTCTCCAACTGCCAGTGAAGCTGGTATCCCTTCAAGTGAGCACCAACGACTGCCAACTTGACGGTGTTTTTCAAAACCTTGTTTGGCAACTCGTCCTGCGCAAGATACACATCACCATAGGTGTTTGCTGGCTTGTCGGACAAACAGCCGTAGAAGCGAGGCTCCGGGTATGCCTTGAGGTATCTGGCAGCAAACTCCAACAAGGCGTAATCGTTGAAGCTCTTGGAGAGGAAGGTAATTCCAAAGGGCAAGCCGTCGGCGCGGAAACCGGCGGGCACAGCCAATGCAGATAAATCAGCCAAGTTGACGAAGTTGGTGTAGGTGCCCTGGCAGGAGTTGACGCCAATCGGGTCGTTTTGCACCTGTTCAATGGTGGGCGTCAAGGGAGCGGTGGGAACCACAATGACATCCACGTCGTTCAAAAGCGGCTGGATTTGCTGCAACACGGCCTGTCTCTTGTACTCGTAGTCAAAGGCATTTGCTGCGGAGTGGGACTCGCCGCTCTTGATGATCTTCAAAACCGTCGGGTCCAAGTCCTTTTCCGGTGGGTTAGTGGCCAAAAAGTCCTTGGTGGCCCAGTACCGCTCAGACACCCAGGCGCCTTCGTACAAGTATTTGGCCAATTGCAACAACGGCTTGATGTCCACCGAGGCAAGTTCACAGCCGGTGCTTTCCACCACGGAAACCGCCTTTTCAAAGAGCTTGGGGTTTTCGGTCTCGCCACACCACACCAAATCCGAAGGCACTCCGACCTTGGCGTTTTTGGGGAAGGACAAAAGTGGGTTTTCGGGTAACGCACGAGAGTAGCTATCCCGATCAGCATCGGCGTGAGCCAAGATATTGAAAGCTAGCTGAGCATCCTGGATGTTGGTTGCAAACACAGACACAGCATCCAAGGATTTGCATGCGGGCACAACACCGCCACAGGAGAAAACGCCCTTTGTGGGTTTCAAGCCGATGATGTTGTTTAAAGCAGCAGGAACACGACCCGAGCCGGCCGTGTCAGTTCCGAGGGACAAGGGCACAATACCACGGGCCACCACCGAGGCCGAGCCTGCAGAAGAGCCTCCACTCACATAGTCGCTGTTGAAAGTGTTTGGCGTGATACCGTAAGGGGAACGAGTGCCCACCAAACCGGTAGCAAACTGGTCCAAATTGGTCTTGCCGATAATGATGGCACCGGCACTGCGTAAGTGTTTCACGGTTGTTGCATCCTGGGTGGGGTCGTAGGCAAAGGAGGGGCATGCAGCCGTGGTAGGCAAAGCCTTGACATCAATATTGTCTTTTACAGCCACAGGAACACCGTAAAGCGGGAGGTTTTTTTTGTTTTTGTTGGACTGGAGAAATTCCCATTGGTGCTTGATATCGTCTTGGGACGAAAGCAGAATCCATGCTGGATCGGCGGGGGCGGCTTTCTGGTCTTTCAAAAGCAGAAGCAATAAGTTAAGGGATTTTTCGGGGGTTGCATCGAAATGGAATTGTTTCCATTCGCTGACGGTCCATCCAGAAGAGTTCATATTGTCTTGGATCAAATCTGGATTAAATCTATGATTGGGATATTAGTTGGATTCTGTAGTTTCGAAAGATGTAGTACCGAAAGATGCTGTATTCTGTTGGAGTGATGAAGTATAATGATGATGCTCAAGATGATAACAATTCAAGTGAGTTCGAGTGTTTCAAGTGAGTTCAAATGTAAGGATGTGTTTCCAATGCTAGGATGTTTATCTGATCTCAACGTTTAATAGATCTGCGGATTCATTGCCTTTATACCACCGGCTTCAATCCAGGCGATGGCAGCGCACAGCGATTGCCTGCATACAACACCAGATAGCCTGCATACAGTGCCGCGATAATGCGTGGGCGCTCGGTGATTTCCTCGCCCAATGCGGACGCCGCCGGCCGATCGCCGCACTCGTGTGCCTTGTGCGATTCCGCACTGCGCCGCATTTTCCGCGCTTTTCAAGAGCCGCATCGAATGCTGATAACAACTGCTCCGACGCGGCACGTGACTCTCGTCACCGCGCCTGCAGCCCATTTCCCGGAACCCTCGGAATTCACCGTAAAACGGAACAAAATGCAATTTTCAAACTTAAAGTTTTGTGAAAAACATCATAAATCAAGAAAAAAATCATAAATCAAAAAAAAACATCATAACATCGATAGAAACATCAGAGACTGCTTAAAGCTGCTTAATTTAATAGACTCTTGCTCAATTTTGTGGTGTTGCACTTGTTCATATATTCGTGCCATGGTTGGCTGCAAAGTCACGTGCGCACAGCAAGTAATTGCCATGAATTGATCCACAATCAAGTCATCATAGTCCATTGGTATTTCTATTATTTGAATTTCAATTATTTAAATCAAGTAGTTGCATAATTCACTGGTTTTTAATTGTTTATATTAGCGTAGAATGTTATTCACGGTATTCCCCGGTATCTTCATACACTACTCACATCTGGTGATCATCCATGGTGTCATTAATACCACAAATCACTAGTATAATCTCTGATGGTCTCCATCATTTCTGATATCATGTCATCTAGCTACTAACATGGGCAACCTAATATTAAAATGTACCTTTTTTTTCTATCTTCTCTATCTTCCTCACTATACCTTCTCTACTATTCCTTCTCTATTGGTTCTTCCAGTAGTTCTTCTCTTCTTCTCTACTATTCCTTCTATTGGTTCTTCCATAAGTTCTTCTATCTTCTCTATTGTTAATTACTTTTTTTCCATCTGTTGGTCAATCGTGTCCGGCACTTCTTGTCCCTCCACCAAAGACATGGTTACCAATTGAGCCGACAACTGGCTCCGGACCGCATGCAAGTCCTCGGGGTGGGATGCCTGCCATTCTTTCAACTTGTAACCTTGGCCCGAAACGTCCCAATATATACCCCGGAATGTGTTGAATATACCCTTGCGTCCTTCCCACAAAGGCCCAATAATCACAATAAATGCAGTAATAAAGGACCAGATGAACAACACAGCAACCCATCCTGTGAAGAACTTTTTGCTAAACACATAACCACTTCCATACATGGGAATAGGCCAGAGCAAAATGAGACAAATCGCCAAAACTCCACAGATAGTCAACGCTATCTTGAAGGCCTTGTTCAAGCGGGCACTCTCCGCAGTATAGTCCTCGAGCTGGTCTATGGCCATTGTGTGTGCAACCTGTGTGGTTTGCGATCTGATAGGTGCAAGTTTTTCCGGGTCTGGCGACGATTGGGAAGTTTCCGCCTCGAGCAACTCTTCCTCTTCATCCACACGTGTTATGGTTTTCAAGATATTCCAGTCAAATCTCTGGGGTTTGAACACGAGCGTGAGCACTGGAATGATGATAAATGGCGCCATCAAGGCAACCACATTACCAGTTAACATGGCGTCGTCTTCGAAGGTTGTGGGCACAGTGACCGAGCCAAAGTTGACTTTTGTGCAAACCAACCACAGCATGATAGCCAAAGCAGTGGCAAGAGGCGGAGTGAAAGTAGCAGCAGCCCAGTTTTGGTTTTTGGAGATCAAAGTCATGGCAGACGGTAAAACAGCTCCGCCAATAATCACTCCCATCAACTCATAAAGGTATCCCATGGATATGCCCGCATAGTACAAGCCAATGGAAAAGCCGGCCATCACATATGCAAAACCAATCACCGACGCATGTGACATAAGAATCAACTTCTTTCCACTTGCTTTGGGGTCAATATACGTGCGGTAGAAGTCGTATGTGAAAATCGACGACACTGCAATTAACTCGGCAGACATGGCAGAAGTCACTGCCATAAACACCAACAAAAGACTCATCACTGCACCGCCTTTTCCCAAAAGTGCCACGGCTGCATTGGGTAACACCAACCCGGCACTGACCTCGTCTGCAGTCATGATGTTGGGGTATGTAGGCCAGCTGGGAGTTCCTTGCAAACACAAGGCAGTGAGTCCCATGGTGGTGGACACAAACATTGGAATGGCAAACCAGGCCAATCCGCCCATGACGTAACCCGGCAACGTGGCCACGGGATCTGAAGCAAAAGCCTTATTGAAATAGCCGTTGTCCAAGAAAACAGTGCCAAAGTTGCCCACAATGTTGATGACAAAGAAGATTCCGCCGGACCGCGATTTGATGGTCAAGTATGAGCCATCGGCATTGCCTTCTCTTGGCTGGGACTCGGCCAACTTGGTGACCATCTCCCAAACGGCGCCAGGAGAGCCCAACTTATCGGACACAGCAAAGGCATTGAAGCCAAATACCAACATAATCACCACAATCACCACAGTATGGGCATAGTCGGTCAAAAACGTGGCCTTGATACCACCGAAAATGGTGTAAATCACCACTCCAAGAGGTAACAATAAACATGCTGCCACCACATTCATTCCTGTCAAATCATGCACCACAGCGGAGCCGCCGGTCAACAACATGGCCGTTACCAAAACATTGGTAGCAAAACCCCAGAAACAGTACACGCCGTGAGTGATACTGCCGTAACGAGATTTGATAATTTCAAGATATGTGTGTGCATGTGGAGCTCTTTCTTTTCCTTTGATGGCCAAACAAGCAAACAAGATAATCTGCACAGCAGCTCCGGCGGAATAGTAGAGGGCTCCAGAAACACCATTATTGTAGACCTGCACAGTGGACGTCAACAAGGTAGCAGCCCAAGTCCACGAGGAGACTACGGCGGCAGACAAAAGGAACTTTTTGACGGATCTTCCTGCGGTGGAAAATTCCTCGGCAGTCATGATCTCTTTATTGTACCTTTTCAAACAGAAAGTAGTGAGCACCATTCCGGCTGCAAACAAGGCACCCAAACCAACCACCACCGCATAACCTGCGGCTTGTGGAAGAGGAACATATTGAGCAACTGACATGGTTAGATGAGGAACACAGCAGTCGGCGACAAATGGGTGCTTTTATATTGCACGCTGGATATCTGCATACAGACCGAGGCACTTATCTTTTTCGCTGTGTGCAGGCCGGCTGCTTATCATGATGGACCATGCTATCTTTTGCATTGTGCAGGTAATCTAAGCTGCTCTCGCCGCGCTATCTATGCTTACCTGCAGCACCTCCATTTGGCCCGGCTGTATGGTTCGACTTCTTAAAATAGCCGACTATGCGTTGTTAACATGGGGTAATCTGGAGACTGTGTGAAATCTTGGTCTCATATGCAGACGTGGGCGGAATTTCGAGTCGTATGATGAAGCTTCAGGGCCAAGCTAATCGCGATTATCGAAAAATTGTTCAGATCTTGATCTTCCAATAAGATTTAGATTGTCCCAATATTCTTTTCACTCATATTCAGTGAGTAGCAACGGCACCAAATAATAGTTAGCAAGAACGGCACCAAATTATCGTTAGTGACAATGCATCAAATCTCGTCAGTAGTATTTCTGTATCATCTTCACCTGAGATAACACTTTTCACCGAGTCATCTTCATGAAGTTACTCAAATCGCAACCCATCAAGCTGTAACAACAGCTCGCTGACACCAATCGCTGAAGACGCTATTTGGTCTGGAACCAGCCCAAACCCGTATTCCTGTACAGAAACCAAGTTATCTCCGCCTCCATGCTGGCTCTTCATCTCCGAGGAAATGCTCTGCTGCTGCAGAATCACATTCTCCCGTGCAGTCTTCCGGAGCGTTTCATGATCCGCGAGCTGCAGCAACAATGACGGGTCGAATTTGTTCACGTGGTAAAACGTCCCCAGAATATGGTTGTCCTGCACAACAAGCGCCTTCTCTAGGCACCGGTCAAGCTCCTCTGTGCAGATGGTGGTGGCCCAGCCAAAATGCAACGCCATGTCCAGCACCGAAACGCCCCGGAAATAGCGGAATTCGCTCCGCATGTACCCGTTGGCGTCTGAGACCATATCACTCAGAAACTCATTCTCAAACTTTCTCAACAAAAAGGAATTCTCCTCTTCAATCATGTGCTCCAAAATAATGCGGTGAAGCTCGTTCTCCGTGTTGTTGTTCCGCCGCACCCACACCGTGAGCCCCGACAGAAAGACCTTGATCTTGACCGGAAGCTGGAGCTGCTCGAGGTACTGCACACAGCGCCGGAACTCGGCGCCCGTCACCAACTGCCCGCCAAATCCCTGGCTGGTAAGTCGGTACCGATTATATGAAGCAAACACATCCTGCAGAGTGGCCATGGAGGTGGCCTTGGTGAGTTCGTGGCTCACCAAGAACTCGCTGATGTTCCGGGCAAGTTCCATGGCATTGTGACTGTCCGACACATTTCCTGCGGAGAAAGCAGAGGCTCTCTTTTTCACGAGGCCACTGAAGCTCGTGGTCAATTGAAGCACGTCCTGCGCCTTGTACATCAACTGCTCCAAGTCGTTCAACGACAGCGACAAAACACGCTCGTTGTTCAAGCGCTTCATCTCATTGCTGCGCTCAATGGCCGAGATGCCGCCGTGCAAAGGGCCATTGGCGCCGCCGGGCATGCCGGTGTACGGGTGTGTGGGTGTGGTGTGTGGGTGTGTGATCTTGGTGGCCTGGTCGTTGACCATTCCCTTGGCCCGCAACTCCCGCCATTGCAAGGCTTCGAGCTCCCGCGTTGCCAACTCACAGAACCGCACATCGCCACCTCGGCGGAAACTGATTTTGACGTACGGCTGGTTGTTGGTGTACACTTCGGCGTCTAGAAGCAGAAGCAGCACGTGCTGTGTGCAGGACGCCGGATTAGTTTGGCGGGCCGGGCCCTTTAATGATGCACCACACATTTCACAGGACCGCATCGAGGGGTGGTTGATGAAGGTGCATTTCGGACACGCCTCCACGGGAGTTTGGTCACGTGACGGGGCCGTCGCCGGCGGCGGCGTTGAGTCCTGCATCTGGGCCATCTGGGCTGCCGACGCTGAAATGCCACACGCCACACATTTCGGCGGGCCGCTGGAATTGTGGTTGTAGTGGTTGTTGAACGAGCACACCTTACACACCCAGTCGGAGATTTGCGGTGGTGTGGCGGCGGTGGCGGCGGGTGTTGTAGGGCCGTCTTCGGGCCGGAGATAAAGTTTCACTTTGGGCAGTGATCGGAGAAACTTCTCTATGTGTTCACATTTGACAAGAAGCAGAAGATATACGCCCACAGCAAACAGTTTCTGGAGCGAGTCCAAGTAAATCACCCGTTGATTTGTGAGGTGAACACGCCCGTTCTGAAGATTTCGGATCTTCAGCTTTCCCTGGTAGAGGCCCACGTGATCGCTGAAAAAGAGCTCTTTTTCTCCCTGGAGCATTATGGGCCTGTTGCTGGAATTGACAGGAACCTTGTGCCAGACATTGAGCCGGGACATGGCTTCAAGGCGTCTCAGGTTTGTGACAGTGTTTCAGGCTTGTATCACAGTGTTTCAGTCCTGCGTCCAGCGAGTCAAGGTGTTTCGGATAATGCTTCAGAGCAGTCGCCTTGTCTATTAATTGTCAACCGCTATTTGTCAGCCGCTATTAAATTGTCAGCCTGTCGACTGTTAACGCTATAGTGTACGATTAGTTTAATCTTTAACGCGGTGCTATATGCACTCCGGTATCAATCACTTCCGGGGGTGCGTTCATCCATGACTCTGTAAACTTCTGAAATGTCCCGGAATTGCCTGGCCGGTACTTTCATTTCATTTGCCTGACATGTTACTTTCTGTAGAGCTCATCAATGTGCAAAACATTGGCACGTTGGACTCGATGAAACGACCTGAGTCAAGAGGTCGGAACTGCACATACAGCAAACGCACGTGACACCTTTGAATTCCGGTCTTTTTCAAACACACCTTTTCCCTTAAATTCGAAATAGATGCATGTTTGTTAAAGTGGTTGATTTATAATTGTTAAAGTGGTTTGATATATTAAGATCGTTTCTAAAGCTTCGGAAAAACTAATTTGATAACGAGTGATATTTTTCATTTTGTAAAAATTGTGGTTACCACGTAAATAATGCCAATTGCAAATGAAAACTTAGACAAGCGAAAACTATAGACAAAAGAAAACTATATACAAAAGAAAACTATAGACAAATTTTGGAAAAAACCCTTTACAAACAATCCTCTTTATTACATAATGCTTTCGAGGCCAGCCACCAGAACCTCTGTTTTGGTGTACGGGTGTGTGCGTCACGTGACCGGTACAAACGCCCATCTCTCGTCAATGTGCACTGCATTGAGAACTCCGAGGACTTGTACTCGATCTGATTTGCCCAATATAGTGGTTTTTTAGTTCCTAGGGTGTGATCTTATTTTGGCTAGGCTTAAGTGACTTATTGAAGATTTGTGGCTACACAGTTTGTTCTGGCGCACACACACTATTGATAGTCATTGAACAAGACTATAATTGAGTATTATCCGGTGATTTCGAGGAGTTGATAAGAAAGCTGGAACTACATCAGTGCCGGAACCCAAATAATCAGATATCCTATTAGTTTGATCAGAATCGGTGAAATTTTGAATCGGTTAATTTCAGAATCGGTGACATATTCGAATCGGTTAAAATCAGAATCGGTGTCTAATTCAGAATCGGTGATTACTTGCATACATCAGTTCTTCTTCTTAGTTTGATATACAGTGACTTGAAAGCAGTCTTCTACAATCCGCTATGGCATTTCTCTTCAAACGAAACCCCAAAACTCCCCCCGAACTTGTCCGTTCTCTCAACGAACTGGTGGCCAAACTCGACTTTTCCACCGAGTCTCGGAAATACCAAGACGACTGCAATCGTTATCTCCGGCAGATCAAAACGGTGTTTTACGGCGACGACGAAAACGAACCCCAACAAGACCAAATTGGTCTTTTGGCCTCCGAAATCCACGCCTCGGGTACTCTCGTCCATTTGGTGGCATCTTTGCGGATGATGGATTTTGACCTGCGAAAAGACGTGATTTCGTTGTTTCTGGCGCTTTTACGACGAAAAGTGGGCGCCGAAATGCCCACGGTGGACTATCTCGTGACCAAAAAACCCGAGGTTTTGGTGCATTTGATGCTGGGGCCGGAGCTGCCAGATGTCTGGTTGACGTGTGGCCAGATTCTTCGGGAATGTGTCAAGTACGAGCCCATCAACCGTCACGTGCTACACCATCAAAGCAGCCAGTTTTGGAAATTCTTCAAGTTTGTGCAGAATCCCGTGTTTGAAGTTGCAACAGATACTTTTGTCACATTAAACCACATTTTGACTGTACACAAGAAACTTGTGCTGGAGTTTTTGGCCGCCAATTGTGTACCGTTTACGGCACATATCAACGAGCTCATCCGCTCCAACAATTACGTGACCAAGCGGCAATCTGTGCGGCTACTCACGGAGTTGGTGATGCAAAAACAGAATCAGCATTTTCTAATGCACTACTTCGACGATACGTCATCTTTGAAAATCATCATGTTGTTGTTGAGTGACAAGTCTCGTAATGTGCAACTCGAGGGCTTTCACGTGTTTAAGTTCTTTGTGGCCAAGCCAAAGAAATCCCAGAAGATTCTTGATATCTTGACGAAAAACAAGGCCAATTTCTTGCGTTTTTTCGATACCTTTGATGTTTCGGAGCACGGTTCCAATATTGTCGAGGAGCGTGATTACATTAGGCACGAAATCCAAAAGCTTCCAGACATAGAAAGAAAGGATGAGACCTACGGCTAGCATGTTAAGGGATTGGGTTGAGTTGTGCTATTTTACTGCTAAATTTCTTTAGATCGGGCATCTATAGAGAATCAATTCATTATCATTGCAGAGGCAGTAAAAGTTCAACATGTATGGTATCAGTTTGAGTAATCAGGGTATTATCTTTAATAGTACTCTTCAGTATTCAGTAATTATGGTACTTAGCATTGTATAGACTGATTTACAGTTGTTCCAGTTGCTTTGTAGCATCAGTTCTTAGTTGCTTTGATAACGCTCAATATTGGTGGTAGATATACAAATAAGCTCGTTAATCGATTATTTATTGTCAAACTATACTTATTCCTGCGATAAACGAATCACTGAATAATTCTGGACCAGCCCTTGAACTCCTCCTCTCCGTATTGAATGGCCTTAATCCACTGCGCAACCTGGGCAGTCAATTCACCAGAAGAGCCTTTGGCCAACGGCACGGAAATGTCGTCACCTCTCCAGCCAATTCTCTCGATAGGTGCCACCAAAGCTGCGGTTCCGGCTCCAAAGGCTTCCACCAACTCGCCCTTGGCAGCTCTCTCCTGCACTTCACCAATGGTGAACTTTCTCTCATTGACTTCCCACTCCGAAGCGTCCAATCTGTCTCTGCAAATTTCAAGAATAGAGTCTCTGGTAACACCCTCCAAGATGGTACCGTCCAATGGAGCGGTAGCCAACTCCTTCTTTCCAGCAGCGTTTTGGAACACGAAAAACACATTCATGGTACCAACTTCCGTGATGTAGCCCTCTTCTCCGAAAAGCCAAAGGTTCTGTTGGTAACCTCTTTGAGCAGCCTCCAACTGGGGCTTGATGCATGGAGCATAGTTGGCTCCCAACTTCTTGTCACCACAACCTCCGGGCCAAGCTCTAACGGCGTAGTCTGTGGCCTCCAAAGCAACAGGCTTGAAGCCGGTCGAGTAGTATGGACCAACTGGCGAGGCAATCAAGTACAAAAGTGCTCTGTCTGGAACGGAGACACCCAAAGAAGCACTTGTTCCAATGATGGTAGGTCTCAAGTACAAGGAGTAGCCTTCGCCTTGGGGCACAAAGTCTTGCTCCAACTCAACGAATTTGGTGATCAACTTGATGAACTCCTCGGATTCGAAGGTGGGCAACACGATTCTGGCGGCCGACTTATTCATTCTCTCCATGTTTTTGTCGGGTCTGAAAATCCGGATCTTGTTTTCACGATCTCTGTATGCCTTCATACCTTCGAAGGCCTCAAATCCGTAGTGAAGCACCACAGTGGAAGGATCAAGGCTGAGGTTGTGGTAAGGCGTGATGGTGGGAGCAGCCCAGCCGTTTTCGGCGGTCCACTCCACCTCCAACATGTGGTCGGTAAAAGTTTTTCCGAAAACCAACTGGTCCTTAGGAAGTTTTTCCTTTGGAGAAGATGTTTTTTGAATCACCAACTTAGAAGCGTCTAATTTGTTCTGAGTCATTGTGGCTAAGAATCTGGGGCCTGCAATGGCTGATCGGTTAGTAAGGGCTGGGAGAATTTTTGAGCCGAATCTCAAGGGCATTTTTGCGGGTGGGGTGATTCGGAAAACCGGTGCTTTGTAATAGTAAAGCTGCGGGCGGAAAACATACATTTGAGGGTAGCGCTATCGAAAAAAGTTTGAACGCGGCCTCGGTGTATATTTTATAGGGAATTTTGCCGGTTTCGGCGAGCAGTCATTAGCCGCGAATATCCGACATTTTGACGCAAAGTGCGGGGCCACACTATGAGCTCGGGTAATGGAAATGAGTCATGCCAAGTGTATTGTGGAATGCTTGTTAGTAGTTTTGGCTGGTTGTTAGTCATAGAAGTAGGCTGACTTTAGAGTTGGGATCAATCTCTTTGACAATGTGCTAAACGTTTAACTTTTGCTTCCTGTTGTGTGTCACGTGATGTCCAAATTCCTCGGCTGCAAAAGTTAACGATATCACAGACTAGTATGATAGATCTGGTGTTTTCCAGGTATGTTAGCAATAGTATATTAGCCAAAGTATGTGAGCCAAAGTATGATAACCAATAGTGTGATATTTAATAGTGTGATTACCAATAGTATGTTAGATCCTTCAGATCATCCTTGTATGTTGATCACTAAGATGATAAATCACTAGATTAGGATTGAAACCACTAGTATCATAAATCACTAATATCAGAAATCACTAGCATGTCAGTCCTAGAATGTTAATGTATCTCAGTCCTAGTATCCTAGAGGTTCTAGTAGGCTCTAAGATTAGTCACGAGAGAGTCGTTTATGTATACGTCTCCACCCTCAGACGTGCTGAACACGCCTTTAGTACCCTCCAAAAAATTCCTTTCGGTCCACACTGTCGTGCCATTTGCAATTGGAATACCATTTAACTCAAATATTTTGAGTACCAGAGTACTGGCGTTAATCATAGCCCCCTGACTCCAATGCCGGAGTTTGTTATACGTGATCAATTCTCCTTCACGGTCAATCACCCCGGCACTCAAGTGCTCCATCATAACCCTGCCCTTCAAGGTGGGCATCACTGTATCTCCCCGATTAAAGTCCCCATCAATAAACTCATCACTCACAATATACGTTTCGTAAATTTCTGGCCTCGTTAGGCCTCCAATGAGAAGTTCTGTTCGCATGCTGGTGGAGTCCCTAATAGAAGTTAAATCACTTTGGAGTCCATAAGTTCCCACAAAGCTCGGCGTAAGCTCAATCGACACGGCCTGCGGGTCGAGATAGACTGGCCTGGCAAGAGTTGTCTTGAAATCCTTCTCCGGCAGAAAAAGCTCCCCCATAGTGTAGTATGCAGAGCTCAAAAAGGCCTCGGGTTTCGTTTGTTTCCACTGGGACGGTTTGACTTCACACGAGTCGAATTCTGTGCTAGCCCGCTTCAAGCGAGAATGCTCTTGGCGAGGAATGTGTTCTTCATCTGACTCGTCCAAGTCAATTTGAATCTTTTGGACCTTGATCCCTCGCCACATGGACTTTTTGTGATTCTTGTTGGCAAATTTGGTTTCCGTAAAGTTTGAGGTCCTGAGCTTGCTCCGGAAATTGTCCCTGCTTATTTGGGCATACTTTTTATCAAGCCAAAGAGGGTGTGCTTCGGTTGAAAAAATCCAGTTCTTCACCTTCATCTCCGGTTTGTGCACGTAGCTGTCGTTTGACTCGTCGAATAGCAAGTACAAGTATTTGAGCAGCTCGCCCAAAACAAATGTCTCCATTCGGTCCTGGAGTTCGCCGTTCCGAACATCTTGGTACCCGGAAAACCCACAGGGAGCTCTGAAACGCAGCTCAAAAAGATGCAAAACACGCACTCCAATCTGGAGGTATAAGGGATCTCGAGTGGCCCTGTATAGATAGTAAGTGGACTCAATGAACTCTGGACGAAGAGGGTACCATTCCAAACCGACAGCAACATCAACCTGCAAATTATGAAGTTCCTCGGGAGAGAGATTGGTTGGAAGTGGGGCGCTGTCGACATTCCAGCGTTCAGGCAACGCGTCAAAAGTATTCCATATCTTGAGAAACACCAAGTGGCTGCTGACGGCCTCACTTAGTCTACCAGCCAATACTTGTACACCAGGCCAGAACGCACTAAGCAGATCAATCCAGTATGATGCTAGACCTCCGGTGTTTGTATCGATATTGGCAAAATAAGTGTATCCGCCCACAGACGCCAGTTTGGCCAGGTGGGCGAGTAATGCTCGATAGGATCGTTGAAACACGGACATAAGCTCATCGTCGTCGAAAAGAATGGCTCCTTTGAGCGCATATTCGTAGAACGAGTCCACCAGTGCACCTATCCCCGTAATGGAGTCCACCCACCAGTTCTTCACGGGATCAAACGTCATGGGAAGCAACCCAAGAGTCAGCCGCGAGTCCCAGATCTTGTAGAACGTTTTCTTCGTAAGTCGTTCAAAAATATCGTCTCCCGTGAGCCGCAGTAGAAGAGTGAATTCGAGAAAAGGAGTTGTTGCGCCAGCAGTGCAGCCAGTCACATCATCGCCGGTCTTGACTTCTCGTTTGCCCTTGGCTAGATTTATCCGAGGAAGCGGTAGACTTGTAGACGTCTTGTAAACGGGAATGAGGCGGAGGCCCAAGTCATAGGCCATATCGAGCAAAAAGCCATCGTATTTTCGAGCCATGTCAGCGTAAATCGCATCTTCATACACTGAATTGGTCAAAGCTAGATGCGTTGAAAGAAGACCTCCTAGCCATCGAATGGACGCCTCAAAGACCTGCACCTGGTGGTTCTGGTGGAAGAATCCTTCCTTGTTCTCCTCTAAATAGAGCAATGCCGTTTCCAACAGCAGCCATTCTTGCATGATTACAAGCGTATCGAGATTATCCAAAAGCGTCAGTGACACATTTCCCAACACATCAAGATGGATATCGTCCTTTTCGGTGAACTGAGGCCCGTGGGGCTTGCACGAGTGTGGTCTGACTTCGTCCGCCGGAAAACCATGTGTCATATATGAGTTCCAGCCATGGCGAAACAACGATTTGGTAGAGTTTTTGAGTTGCCGTAAGTGGTCTGGAGTGAAACTGGACCGTTCAGTGACATTGAGTGAAAAACAAAGGGCAACGTAGCTGAGAATGCATAGTTTTAGTCTCATGGAGCATAAGTATGTGTTGTCTGCGTATATTATAAGTGTGCGATAACTACGCACAGATCAGATGGATCTGCAGAATCATCAAAATCATAAAAAAGTCGGTCTGAATGGTAAATAGAAATTTTTGACTTTGAGTCATTTAAAACATTGACTTTGTTATAAAAAGCATTGACTTTGTTACCCAAAATTAATGACTTTATTATTTAAAACATTGACTTTGTTATAAAAAGCATTGACTTTGTTACCCAAAATTAATGACTTTATGATTTAAAATTAATGACTTTGTTATCTAAAAGTATGACTTTGTTATCTAAAAGTATGACTTTGTTTGATGCCGATTTTTCTGAATGTCAGACCTTTGGAAGATTGTCCTATACTTATTTGTTGTCCTACTCAAGTGGTGTGTTACCTAAACATACAGATGCAAGTAATGTGTTACCTAAACATACAGATGCAAGTAATGATAGTTCTACAAATGCTAGAGTCTTTCGAATTATTGCATTTACATGCTCACATTTGTACGCCACTTAAGGCTAGTATAAATAACGTTCTATTCTTTAGACTTTTTGCAGCAAGATAGTCAGCTGGCCAAGCATACAAAGGTATTACTCAGGAGAGTAATTGCAAAGAAGAAATATTTCCAAAAAAGGTTCAAACAGGTATTATCACCTCTAGCTCAGCAAATGCCCTTGTATATAGCATCAGCAACTTTAAGGGCATCGTTCATCTCTTTGACATCATGTACTCGCACAACATCAGCACCTTGCTCCACACAGGCAGCAATTGAAGATGCAGTTGAAAATACTCTGTTTCTCGCCTCCTGCTCTCCTGTCAAAGTTCCTAAAAACTTCTTGCGACTGGGCCCCATGAGCATTGGAATGCCGTGAAAACTAGTATAACCACCAGTATCGGTGTTAAATTGAGCATACCGCTTGAACCTTGACCCATGGCGCAAGATGGCCACATTCTGAGCGAGGTTTTTGGCAAACCCTATTCCAGGGTCAAGGATGATCTGCCACTTGCGAACTCCTCGGCCGCTAGCTAGCTGGATTTGTTGCGCCAACTCACGGCTAACACCGTTTATAAGATCCTGGGTGGTGTTGTCCAACTTGGGCATGATTCCTTGATGTACATCAATGTTGTACTCCAAAAGAGTGTCTTCTGCGGGCCCGTAATCAGTGAGTTTACTCATGGTTGCAGGTGTGCCGCGGGTGTGGTTCATGATGTATCCACATCCGTACTGGGCTACCACGTCAAAGATGCGTGGTTCGTACATGCCCATGGAGATGTCATTGATGATATCTGCGCCAGCGTCAAGTACAGCTTCTGCAACGCTGGCACGATAAGTATCCACGGAGATTAGAAGATTTTCAAACTCTGGATTCTCTCGCATTAACTTCACCACACGAAGAACTCGCTCGAGTTCTTCTTCCTCGCTTGGCTCAATACTTCCTGGACGCGTGGAGACACCTCCGATATCAATGAATTTGGCGCCTTGGTCCTTCATGCGGCGCACCTCTTCCATTACTTCTTCCTTGGTTGAAGTGAAATGTTTTCCTCCGTCACTAAACAGGTCGGGCGTTGCATTGAAAATTCCCATCAAAGAGGTGCAAGATGAGCGGTTGTGACTGATTTGGAGAGACCGCCCGTTCAGCCCGGGGATATACAGCACCAACGCTGAGCTCTCC
The DNA here is from genome assembly GCA_002370135.1 of Metschnikowia kipukae. Classification (NCBI taxonomy): domain Eukaryota; kingdom Fungi; phylum Ascomycota; class Pichiomycetes; order Serinales; family Metschnikowiaceae; genus Metschnikowia; species Metschnikowia kipukae. The sequence goes on from NKZJ01000105.1 coordinate 228,012, forward strand.
TGGACTTCAGGATTGGTCTCCGCCTTTAAGAGTTTCGCAAGGTGGTTGTGAATGGGTTCTGCTGTGACTGGATGCGTGAAGTCGGGCAGTAGAAGCTCACAAAGCGGTTGGAGAACAAACGTCCGGTCCAACATTGACTTATGAGGCACCACCAAGTCTTTAGTGTTGAGAGCAACTTCGCCAAAAATAATGATATCCAAGTCAATTGAGCGTGGACCATTTTCAAAGTCTTTGACCCGGGTCATTTTCTTATACTCGATGTCTTTAAGCACATCCAAAAGCTCCTGTGGAGACATGTCAACCACTTTGATGTGAACGGCCCCATTATAGAAGTCTGCCTGATCAAGATGGTACATGGGTTTGGACATGTACAACGTGGAAGTCGAAACGAGTGAAATTTTTGGATGCAGCTCCAAATACTTGAGTGCTAGGGAAATATTCTCCACCGGATCGCCCACATTGGATCCAAATGCGACATATACGTCGTGACTTCCGGAATTGGGCACACTAGCCAGCACAGGTAAGTCAAAGTGGTCTGTTGAGTGTGATGGGGAAGACTCCCTGGCGGATTTTGCAAGTTTGGCCGCATTTTGAAAGTCTGCTGGGGTGTAATAACAGGATACACCAACACCTTCAGTATATACAATAGCATTGGGCTTTGTAACACGCACCGAAACGGAATCAAGCACAAAACATTGGAGAATCCACTGAGACGTTTTCTGCACTAGGGCCTCGACGGTTTTAAAGTTGGCTGACTCCAAGAAATCCTGAACCGATTGGGAAACCTCACTTACATTGAGACCTGGCTTCAGCACGCCCAACTCAATATCGAGAGAAACATACTGCTTGTTTAAACGCTCAAAGGTGAAAACGCCAATGAGCGTTAGAGCCCGAAGCCCGTGGATTTTATAGCTTCCACTGACGCCTGTGCAAGTTTCAAACAGAACGGGTGCACGGATGTCCACCTTGGGAGCAGATGCCTTGACGACAATCTTTTCACAAGAGGCAGCCTCTGTGTCCAAAAGTGCATAGACAAAGTTGGCCAAGCCGCCAAGTGAGGCAAAATTAAACTGGCTCTTTTTGAGAATGCTGGAATGGATTTTATCTGAAATCACGGCATAATTCAAAGAGTAATGCAAGTTGTCGGATTGAGAGGCTTTGGAAAAATCGGTATGGAAATCCACATCAATTGACACCGGGTGGGCCACTGGTTTCTTCCAATGATCTAGGCCAATAATGGCATTAGCCTGAAGCCCCGATATATTGACTTTGTCAGAAAAATGGCGAGTCATTTTGGGGAAAAACGCCTTTTTGGCGAGGGACGAGAGTGAAATCAGGTTCGACGTTTTGGAAAAGTGAAATCAGGTTCAACGTTTGGAAAAGTGAAATCAGGTTCAACGTTTGGAAAAGTGAAATCAGGTTCAACGTTTGGAAAAGTGAAATCAGGTTCAACGTTTGGAAGTGAAATCAGGTTCAAGTTTTGGAAAAGTAGGGGAGGTTAGGATTTCAATGTTGTGGGTTTATTTGATGATAATAGATGGTATGCGTATGTCCAAGCTCGTGTATATGCAGGATTAGGATTTTGCAGTGTTTTGCAATTTATTGCAAGACACTGATTAACACAGAAGCGGATGATCTTGATCTCATGTGTATTAAATGTTTTATGTGTTCATGTGATCTCATGTGATCTTATTCTTGATGACTATGTGATCTGATGACTATGCGATTCTCATGACTTGTGATTCTATAATTTATGACCTACGTGATTTTAATAACATTTATGAATCTAGTGACTTATGTGCTTCTAATGACTTTTTATTCCAAAGACTTAAGTAATCTTATGTATTCTATGACTGTGATTCTGTCTATGTGTTTATTTATGTGATCTAATGACTGGATTCTGTCTGTCTTTATTTTATGTGATCTAATGACTCTGATGAATATTGTTGACTTCTCATTCTAATGACTTATTTGTCTTATCTGTCTGTATATTTAAGGAGCCATCTAACTCGTCAAACTCTAGATCATCTTCTAGTTCAATGTTATCTGCAAGATGAACCCCAAAATCAACAGTTTCTTTAAGCCGTTTTTCAGCCTCAAACTTTGTCAAGCCCAAATCAGCCATGACTATTCTCAAAATAATCTCGTTGGCTAGCACATACGTGCAAAACATATCAGGCAGCCAAAAGATCACGGTTTTGCTTTTGGACTTCTCGAGTAGAGCCGAATATTTCGATAGGATTAACGTGGATATAAACGATTGTCGCTTGAGCCCAAAAAAACCACCTATGAATTGATTCCACTCAATGTCCCATCGCTCTTGCAGAGACATTGTTGCGTTGGACGATTTCTGTTTTAGCGAATGAGCCAAAGTGTAATAGATCGAAAGTTCCTCCTCGCCTGCAAGAAGTTTGGGAATGATGTCCATATGAAAAAGGGCTTTTTTTTTTAAAGTTGCTTTTGAAGTTGGAATTGGGAATTTATGGTTGGCATACTTTTTGGAGATATGTGATGGGGTTGCTTCTAAGATTCCGGAGCTAATAAGACCGGGCAAAAGCGACATTCCATGGTTTTTCGGCTCCTTGGTGATATCTTGTGACTGAAGGTCTGTAGAACCATCTTTTTCCAAAATCTTATCTAACGACTCGAAATCATGGACACCAAGTTTTTGATTATTAAGATTAGTCTGGATGGTAATAAGCTCTTCTTTTCGTTCTTGTTCTATCTGTTCTTTTTGTTCTATTTTCTTCGCTTTGTTCTCATCCTTCTTTGGTTTATGAATAAACGGCTTATTCTTTTTCTTATGAGGTGCCCGAGATTTTTCAAATATCGATAGTGGATCAGTCATTGGAGTTTAGGCCAACACAATGTGGACATGTATTGATGTGATCACGTGAGTGCGAGTAACTTGCAGCCGAGTCGCGTGACGCATTGTTGCAGTCACACGATATATGATTAATCTGTGTAGAAAGAAAATAAGCTGAGTAGAATGTAAGTGAAAATAAGAGAAAATGAGAGAAAAAAAGACAAACTAAAACAAAATAAAAGGGTTCGGAGTTTGAAAGTTTCACTTACCATTTAGATTTGAGTATTAAGTGGGGATTAATGGTTGGCACATGTGTCATTCTGCAGGCGAAAGCGTAATCCGGAGAAAATGAGAATAGTGAAAGAACATGAAATACAATTTTATATTGAGTGAAGTTTAAACTAAGTCAATTTGTTAATTGAGTTTTTAATTGAATTCAATGTAAATTGAAATTAATGTAAATCGAAATCATGTAAAATCAATGTTTGTTTAATATTTATTCTCTGTCGTTTGTATAGTGCTACATGTGCCATTCGTGTTCCGCGGAAGGGACTGCATATAGAACAGCCCCACGTGGTCGCTAATTTAACCACATGACAAAGCAAATGGCCAAAATTCAGCCAATAATGCCAAAGAAAAACACACAAAAAGACCATCAAAAGCGGATCAGTTTCCCCTTTGAAATATTATTTTCCGGTCCATCGTAGTCATGCTCAAAAGGGAAATAATGCAAGTGCACGCAGCGCGGCCTGTGACAGATCACGTGATTGGGGGACCACTGGGACCAAGATATGGTCCCTGCAACTCAAGGATGGCCCCAAAGTATCAAACGACGCATTGACGCAAATTCGCCTTTTTCAAAAAGATTTCACCCGTTTCCGTCTTCTCCAAAAGAATTCACCCGTTTCCGCCGCCGATGGTGCCTTAACTGTGTACAGTGCCGGCGGCTTGTGTGCAGGTCGCGTCATTCCAGAGTCAACATTAACTTTTCAATATTACGTTCGGCCGCCAACGACATTTGTTCAGAACAGCGGATTCTCGATATTTTCAGCGGTTTTTGTGCCAGTTGTGAAACACCATCGTTATACAAGACCAGCTGCTTCATGGCCTCCGATTGGTCCAATAAACCACATATGAACGGAAATATCCCTGAGTCCAAACTGCATGCAGTTTCCACCACTGAAGTTTTAGATTCACCTCATGGATTAAATAATGGATTAAATGGGTTGAATGGATTAAATAACGGATTGGAAAATGGATTGGAAAATGATTTAAAGTCTTCCCAGTACGGAACTCCTATTGGAAGCGGCAAGTATACTACTGAATGCTCATGTGCCACGCCAAATTGCAATCATTCAAATCAAGGAAGTCATAAAAATCAAGGCAATCACAAGAACAATCCGAATCTGGAAAATATCGAAAACTACAACGATGCATTTTATCTCCAACTGTTTGAACAGGACATGTACACCCGTCATGACCTGCTACCCGAAAATCAGCTCTCAAATTACAACATTGAAAGCATAGACTTTATCAATCCACAGGGATTGCGAGACGGGTCCAATGCATTTCCACCCTCGGATTTCCCCCAAAATACGCCCAGTCTAGGCCCAAAAGGCCACAATCAGAACCATCATCAACCTCAGCCGCTGCTAATGTTCCAATCGCCGATTCTCCCGAGCCAGGATCAAAAATCGTTCAACCAAGAACATCTTTTCCAAAAGCAAAAACAACAACGGTACCGCCATAAAGGCACCCCTTTGGTTTCGCCTGCAGTGACACCATTGGACGTGCATGGCACTTACAACTCCCAGACTTATGCCAGCAACTTTTCCGACTTTGAACCATTGACCAGCCCCGCTTTGAAGGCCCAACAGGCCAACGCCCATATCTCAGCCGGCTCCGGTGCAGAGCGCCGTCGGTCTCTGTCGACATTCAATGGGGACTACAATGCTGGCACGCCGGCCAAGCGGAGAACGCCGCTACTGACCCCCAACATGCAGGCCACCAACGTTTCGAAGCCCAAACGGTCTCCGTCTCTTCGGACTGTGCACCAGCATTTTGAGCCGCTTCCGGCGTCTTCTCATGAGACGCCTAGTGTGCACAGTGCTGAGACAACACCCATGCTTCCTCCACAGGGAAAGAAGTTGGTGATTGACGGGCCCAAGGGTTTGGAAGCGGGTCAAAACGGAGCTGGTTTTGGTCCAGGAACGCTAATGAGCTTTACAATGAACCGTTTGGCCGAGCAGCAAAACCCCAGTGGCAATGCTTACAACGAGCAGAAATTCCAAGACGATGAAGATTCCAAGCATAGATATGTGACGTCACTGTCGGATACGTCTCCGGTGATTGATCCTCAGATGGATGATTATAGCGGCCTGAAAAGAGACCGACCGGCTGTCAAGAAAACGTCCCACAAGTTGGCTGAGCAGGGAAGACGGAACAGAATGAATCAGGCTGTACACGAGCTTTCGAATTTGATTCCTCTGCAAATCCGTGAGAAAGTGGCTATTCCATCGAAAGCTACGACGGTGGAGTTGGCTTCTGCGTATATTCGACAGCTCGAAAAGGAGTTGGAGGTCTTGAAGAGCAGAGGTCTGCAGGAAAAGGTTACTGTAAAGAAGGAAGATCTGCTGTGAAGAGACCATAGAGGCCATTGATGAAGAAACGACTGCTGTGAAGTTCCGATTCTGTGAGTTACGATTCTGTGAGTTACGATTCTGTGAGTTAAGATTCTGAGAGTTAAGATTCTGAGAGTTACGATTGCTGTGAATAAATAATTAATGTAAATAAACAATCTCATAATGTTTAAAAACGACTATTTGTAAATTTGAGCCTGACTTATTAGCTATTAAGATTTGAATGAGACAAAAAAATGGACGAGATCGGAATCGAACCAATGACCTTCTCCTTGCAAGGGAGACGCGCTACCAACTACGCCACACGCCCATATCTTGGGGAAAAGTTTTGAGAATTAGATACATTATAGGATGTAGAATATTCTTTAGGTCATGCCAATTCAGATAGTCAGTCGTTTGCGTGCTTGAAATGGCCCTTTTTTTCGCTCAATTTGTTGATTGCTAATATATACAGGAGACACTCGCATGGTCTTTCGGGAAATAATGATAGTCGGCTTTTGGAGTCTATTCAGGATTTCAGGTGTTCATACTCAGCATTCTCATGAAATGATGGAGTCCACAAGAAATGATTCAAGTGCAATTTAATCACTTCTTTGGTAAACCCTTGGGCTTCTTAGACGAGGAAATTTCCTTCACGTAGCTGGAGGCCGAGGACAAGTCCTTTTTGGCTTCCTGAGCACCTAGCTTCCATTGGTAGAACATTCCGTGTTTTTCACGCAACTCCTGTTTCTTCTTTTTCACCTCTCTGTTCATTATGCCAATTTGTTCGTCGTAAGGGATTCCAGCCTCGGCTGCTGCGATAGTTTCTTTGCCAAAAAGAAGATCAAAGATACGTCCGTCCGACCAGAAAAAACCTCTTCTGTCCACGATCCAAGATTTATTTTGAGCTGCCTCCTTCAAAACAAAGAAGAAAAGCGATTTATCGGCGGTCCCGTAGAATCCCTTACCGGTCCAAACTCTGGCAGTATGTCTCCTGGTCAAGCTTTGCAAAGGAACAGTGAATACTGGAGTCGGTTGACCAGGAAGGAGGGGGTATGACGAGAATTTCACATGTTCCACGGGCCCGGGAAGGTACCACATTCTGCGGACCAACCGCGTGGGAAAAGTAGCAAAGTGGTATGCAGCAAACAAAGCCACGCAGCCCAAAGAGCCGTATTTGACCAAGTCAAGGGCCCACTGTCTTTTGCGAATGGGCACGCTCTCCTCCGTAATGTTCTCTTCGTAGTTTTTGTTTGCGTTGAAATAGGAAAACTCCAAGAGCACACACCCATACACAGCAAACACCACCGCGCAGCAGAAACAGGCAAGGAAGTAGAGCCTGTGGGGCTCCGATTCATAGATAAGCTCCGGCGCAGTCTTACGCTTCAAGATCTGAACCACTTGGCGAAACGACATGTTGGGACCTACTCTAGGCACACCGGGACGAGGCAAGAGTGTTGGCACCACTTCCTTGGTAAGTGGAAACTTCGGAACACGGTCGCGAAGCTCGTTGGTCTGCGTGCCTTCTCCAGGGATGTGTTGTTTCAAGTGTTTCCATTCGCCTTGGGATGGGAGGTTTTTTTGAGGATTGAAGTTTTCAGGCAATTTGGAATTGTACCTAAGAGAGACAAGCCATCTTGCCGGACTTGGAAAGGAGCGCACACCAGTCTTGATGAGCATATTGGGCTGTATGCACTTGGTGAACACCGATGTATGGAGCTATTGTGGGATGAGTAACAGGACTGGTAGTGGCAGATGAATTTTTCGCGCTTGCGGGTCCGAGAAATTACCGCATTAGGCGGCATCTAGAAAGAGGCCACCGAGTTAGCTACCTCTTGGATTTGCCCTTATTTTCGGCCCGTTTCAATTGCACGGGTCGCTGGCCCACATATTTGCCGTTCATTTCTTTGAAAGCCCGCAAGTAGTCATCCAGAGACGAGAAGGACACAAACCCAAAACCCTTGTTCTCTTTTGTTTTCGGGTCCACAGGCACCTGCACCTTACTGACGGTCGTGTATTTGGAAAATGCCAATGACAAGACCTCATCGGTGGCCTCAGGACCTAAGTTTCCAACAAAGAGCTTGAAATGGTTGGGGTTCCACGCTTGGCCTGCCCCGAGCACTGCTCCTCTTTGCGAGGCGCTGTGGAGATACGATTCTGGCCGCTTGCCGCCCGCAAGTCGCCTGTCTGAGGACTTGGAGGTGTAGATTTTGGATTTTTTGACAATGCCGGGTTTGGGCGCCATGTTGGTGATGGTGTAGCTTGATTGTGATGGGTGCGCATGTATCTGCTTGATGCTGGATGCAGTCTCACGGGGATTTATAACGCTCTGCGAAAATAGCTAAATTATCAAATTCAAAGGACAACTTGAATTTATTCTTCAAAAAGGAAAAGAAGAAGGAGAACCGTTCAGGCCTTCATTTTTTTTTGAGGCCTCCATTTGGTCAGATACTTTATTGGGTGACATTTTGCCTTATTTGGAAGGATAGGCGAGTTAATAAAGGCAAATTCAATTTTATCTGAGTTTCATTCGAAAAATGGGAATCAAGAGGTATTTATGAAACAAGGAGTCTTGGCGCAAAGTTGGCGGGCCGGAATTCATACCAGATCCGAGGGCTGCTTGCTTTGCATGTTGCATATTGCATACTTTCTTATGCAAGGCAGTTTGGCTGCAATTCTCAAGTGTGTTTCAAAAGCGCGACATTTTGTGCCAACACCGAAGTCATCGCACTGCAAATCACATCTCGGCAGAATCAACACATTACGGATTACCGCTCACATCACAAATTCCGTTCGAATTACAGATCATCGATTACATCGCAGATCATCGCTTATATCCACGTTGCATAAAACATTAAAAGTTTTCTTTCATTTTTTCCAATTACTGTTTTGAATTGTCAAGCTAAACTATTCTGAGTACCCGAGAAGATTTCTTAGAACAAGGAGCGAAATCATAATATCAGCAGTTTGAATCAGCACATTCCAGAATTGAACCCCTAAAACCTCTTCTCCTTCTATCATGTTTACCTTGACAGAAATCTCGGACCTCGTGAGAGTGCCACCCCAATCTTTCAACACTCCCATACACCACGTGCTTAAAGATGAGTTGCATCAAAAGTATTCCAATAAAGTCATTTCCAATTTGGGCCTTGCCGTGTCGGTGTTAGACATACTGGATATAAAGGATGGGTTGCTAAAACCGGGAGACGGTGGCTCGTATGTGGAGGTAAAATTCCGCATGATTGTGTGGAAACCTTTTGTTGGAGAAATTCTTTCAGGATACGTTGCAGACTGCTCTGCCGAAGGCATCAAAGTTCGGATGGAGTTTTTCGATGAGATTTTCATTCCAAAAGATTATCTTTTTGAGTCTTGTGTGTTCCGGGAAGCTGACAAAGCGTGGGTATGGCAGCCGGATGAGGAAACAGAACTATTTATTGACATTAATGAGAAAATTCGGTTCCGTGTGGAGGAGGAGATTTTTGTCAACATCAAGCCAAAGTCAAGTCTGGAGGCTTTGGGTTTGGAAGAGTCTACAAACAAGGCTCCTCCGTATGCGTTGATCGCATCGTGTCAAACGGACGGTATGGGCTGTGTCTCGTGGTGGGATTAAAGCTATTAACAGTTTTGACTCAATGAGATTGAAACAGTGATGGAGTGAAGAAACAGAATGGAGTGAAAAAATTGATTGCTGAATCGATTACTTAAAGCGCCCACGTTTTAATTTTTTAATATTGGTTTCAGCAGAAGCGGAATCTACCGAAAGATCATACAAGACCCATGTTGTTCATCCAGCTCGAGAAGTTGAATTTTCACTTCTGGTTTATCTTGCTGTTTGGTTCTGGACTCAACTGGATCAACTAATATACAACTTTGATCGGCTACAATGCTCTCATATGAATCTCTATTTCTCCCTCTCTAGTTATATTGCATGTACTCGGACGTAGAACTGAACTTCATGTTGCCCTTGATCACCTTCTCCACAGCCTTCAAAAAGTCCTTCTCGTTGGCGATTTTTCGACGGGCCCGAATGGCAAACATACCGGCCTCCGTACAAACAGACCTCAACTCAGCACCCGTGGCATTTGGACACAACCGTGAAATCAATTCCCACCGAATGTCCTTCTCACAACTCATGGTCTTGGCGTGGATGCGGAAGATATTGGCACGGCCCTCCAAATCAGGCAACGAAAACTCCACCTTTCTGTCGATTCTGCCCGGCCGCAACAACGCCGGATCCAACGTGTTGGGTCTGTTGGTGGCAAACATCACTTTGATGTTGCCCCTGGGGTCGAATCCATCCAATTGCGTAATCAACTCCAACATGGTTCTCTGCACTTCATTGTCGCCTCCGGCACCGTCATCAAAACGAGCGCCTCCAATGGCGTCCACTTCGTCAAAGAAGATAATGCACGCCTTCTTGGTCCGCGCCATTTCGAACAACTCACGCACCATTCTGGCACCTTCTCCCACGTACTTTTGCACCAACTCGGAGCCAATCACACGAATAAACGTGGCGTCGGTCCGGTTGGCCACGGCACGTGCACACAATGTTTTGCCCGTGCCCGGGGGGCCGTACAACAATATGCCTTTTGGAGGGTCGATTCCGAGCTTGACAAACCGCTCAGGATAGAGCAAGGGAAGCTCCACCACCTCACGTAACTTCTCGATTTGTTCTTTGCAGCCCCCCACGTCGCCATAGGTGACATCGGGCTTGTCCTCCACCGTCATCATGGTCACCGAAGGGTCAATTCGAGGTGGCAACGGCAATTGGATTTCGTATTTGTGTCTATCCACTCCCACACGCATACCTTCCTCAATATCCGTAGGCGACACTCTTTCGCCAAGACCAACCACAAACTTGGCGATTTGTTTGATGTTAATCACGTATTTCTGCTTGTTGTCTGCATTCTCCATGAAATCCAATTGTGGCGGCGGACTCGTGGCGTCGATGATTTTCGTACATCTTGCCACCTGTAAAGGTTGTTCCAGCGACATTCTTTGTTTGTCGCCCATCACGTCCCACAAGTGGGGAGCTGCGAGACCTGTGTCGGATTCCTTGATGCCGATGTTTTCTTTGATCCGTTCTTCAAAGACTTTCAAATCCTTTTCGATTTGTTTCAACTGGGTGGCGTAGGGGGCGGCGCCATAAGTTTTTAGCACCTGAATGTCGCCCTCGGAAAGAGGCACGACTTTTTCTTCATTGTCGTCGTCTTCTTTGGCCACGTACTTGTCCCAGTCTGCTTTAGGCGGCATGCTGGTTGTGTTTTGAAGTTATTAGGAAATGTGGAGGTTTGAATGGTCTTTAGTGGTGACGTGAGTGCGCGGTGATTGTGGTGCGTGCGCAGCCCATAAACTCCATGTTAATCTGGTTCTACTGGTCTGTTACCTATAGTGTTACAACTGTACCTGGACCATGTACATCTGAATTGTAACATTCTGAATTTTAACATTTTGAATAGTAACATTCTGTACATGCGTTATTTTGTCATGTGTCATTTTGTCAAGATCACTTTGTCATGATCACTTTGTCATGATCACTTTGTCATGATCATTCTGTCATGTACCATTTTGTTACCTTTCTTAACCTTCTTCTTTCCATTGCTGCCAAATAAGTATTTGTCCGGTTCAACTCTATTGAACCATTTTTTATATCACAGTGTACCGTGATCAACTCTGGCTTTCGTATTGTCAACCACCACTTTGTTCTGCCGAATCAACTGTTTGTAATTGCACCATTGCAGAACTGTTTCTAAGCAACCACTTGAAGCCCACTTACCACTAAACACTCATTGTTCGTGACGAATTTCGCCATGTCCCTTCTTTTTTGAACACAGCTTACACTGGTTCATTGACTTCTTACCGCTTGATCAATCAAGAGATGCTCTATTCCAGCATAAACTCCTCGACGAGATCGGCGCCTAACTTCTTGATAGCTTCACCCTTTGACACCAAAGGATTAAACGCTGTCAACTTCGAGTTGATGATCTTCAATTTTGCAACATATGTCTCGAGCCGCTCCACGAATCGCGTCGGCTTCAACTCGCTGTTGAGAAGGAACTTGAGGAGATTCACAATCAACTGAAGATTGCTGTTGAACTCGTTGAGGCGTAAGCTCAAGTCTGCCTTGCTGAGATCGGGACAAAGAATGCGTGGTAGCGAGTCCACACTATAATCTATGACCTTAAAAAACTTGATGAACCAAAATAGCGAGTGAGTGGACGTAGCGTCGGCATTCTTCTTCTCGGCCAGCTCCGAAAGAAGAAGACTGAATGAATTGGAGAGAAATTGTAGCGTGAATTGAAGGGATTCGGTGGAGGAGAGTTGGTCAAGCTCGATAAGCAAATAATAGTAGTCCAAATTCACGAGCCCGATGAACTTCGGTAGGAGCGGCAGCTCGCTGTACTCCTTGTGTATGAGCAGCAGCATGGAAACACGCCACGTTTCCAATTCTGCAGAAAATTTGGTCAACACCGCTTGGTTTTTCTCGACTAGTCCTAGTTTGAGGGAAAGCATGCGGTCCTGAAGCTTGTGGAGAGTCACCTCACTGGTCATCAATGTGCCCACTGCCTCTAGTTCACCATCATGGAGGACTTGGTCGAAATTTGCGTCCAACTTAATAATTTTGGTGGGAATGAATTGACTGAGTTTGTTTAGAACAAGTGAAAGCTCTTTGTCAAGGTTGAAGATGGTCCAGAAGCACCGTTTCCGCATGCAAGTCTCGGTTCTTCCGGAGAAATCCGTCATGAATACCATGAGCCGGCTCAAAAATCCAACGATATTCCAGATGAGGTTGAGATTGCAAACGTTGATGGCGTAGATGCTAAGAAGGATCAAGAGATGAGCCTTGTGGAGATCTTCTTCGGACTTGATATCGTAACTAATGATGTCCACCATTGATTCGATTTGGGAGTCGCTGAAGTATTCCGAAAAGTGCTGCGTATTGTAGTTTGTGTCGTAAATGAGACATCCAATGGCAAGCACCATGTAAATGTCCAACTGCACTAGAGTCTCATTGACGAACGAAATGCCCTGCACTTTCTTGATATAGTTTGGCCGACTGAGAAATGGATACCGCCACTCATAGTTGGCAAAGAAAGTATGCAAAAAGAGCGACGGCAAGCTTTGGTCTTTGATCGGTCGAATGACCAAAAACTCTTCTTCGAGATTTCCTGGCTTGTGCGACGGTATGGCCAGCGATACGACTCTTTGAGCCACGGAATGAGGCTTTTTACGGCTTCTATTGGACAATTCTCGGGTGGAGGTGCCGGAGGGGCGTCTAATGTTCTGGGGCATATTGATTGTACTCGGGAGGTCGATGTTGTGGAAGGTTTCGCTATTGTCATCGGAAGAAAGTTGACCAGAATTTTCTTGTGAGGCACCGTTTCCGTTGCCTGTGTTGCCATTAATTGTGTTTTCATTAATTGTGTTGCCATTTGAAGAAGCACCACTTGAAGTATTGTCATTTGCGTTGCCATTTGCGTTGCCGTTTTCGTTGTTTGCATTGCCATTTGACAGAATATGACCGCTCTCCCTTTCATCAGTAGCACTAACTGTACTTGAAGGAGAAGGCGCAGAATCTTCGATTGAAGCACCATTTCCCACAACAGAAACCTCCGTGTCAGCTCCGCTTACTTGCGAGTCGGTACGAGGCTTCTTACGCCGCCGTTCCACGTATTGACAATCAGCGGAGGCTTTCTGACAAGATTCACACAGTGGAAATGTCCGAGAACACTTTTTTTTCAGTTTGTAACAACGCACACAGCTTGAATGATGGATTCCAGAGGTGGCAACTACTGCTGTGGCTGCTGCTGAGTTGATGTCGGCAGTTTGAATGGTGGTGTTGGCAGAACGCTCAGTCGGCTCCAGTTTGGTGATGTATTCACACAGTACCTGTCGTTTCTGACAGTTTTCACACAGGGGAAAAGTTCGAGAACAGCGCATTTTCATGCGGTGGCAACGCAGGCAACTCGAATGGCTATAAGTTTCGTTGTTGTCGGGTTCATTGGAATCGGGTTTATCCATATATGCCTTGTTTTCTAGCTTGAATTTGGAGGCCACTGAGCCATTTCCCATGAGTTTGCGGTAGTACACGTCCATTGCGTCAGATAATATTCAAGTGTCAGATAATCAAATGTCAGAAAATCAAATGTCAGAAAATCAAATGTCAGAAAATCAAATGTCAGAAAATCAAATGTCAGAAAATCAAATGTCAGAAAATCAAATGTCAGATAATCAAATGTCAGATAATCAAATGTCGGATAATATTTGAATTTGGATAATATTTGATTTTAGATGCAACGATTCAGTGCAAATGAATAACTTCAATAGTGTATGAAATAAAATCAGTGATTCAGTGTTGACTTTCAATCGATAAAAAACTGAAAATGTAATTAATTCAAGTAAGAATCCTGTAAACTCAAATATTATGGCTTGTGTTTTGATGAGTGCCCAAAAAAAAGGTCCTAGGAGATCTAATTCAATAAGAAAAGGAGTTCTTATATAGTAGTGTATATGCAGCACAGGGCCGGAAAGAAGCAAATCAGATCCGGGGATTGGAAGGAGATCCGGGGATGGGAAGGAAAGATCCGGGGATGGGGTTATGTTCGGGGGCGTTTTGTAGAGCACCGGGGGTCGGAGATTCGAGGGAGAGGAGTTCCGAGGGCACCGGCCGGAAAGCAGGAATACAGCCGAAATTCGGTCAACAGCGGCGCAGGTTGCAAATCACTCGGAATACGAAGGGGAAGTGGTTCGGCTTTGCTTTCGTACGCCGTGCGTGGTGACCGAGTAGTTGCCTAATGGGGAGTGTACTCGGAGCAGGCGGGGATGAGGTGTGGTCGCGTGATCGGGCGCCACACCGGGGTTCAAAAGACCCGTACACCAGACCCGTACACCAAACTCCAACAAAAAGCACTTGAAACACCATCAAAGAACCAATAACACATCATTTGGCTCTCTCATTGTCTACAGCTTATGCTCCCAAATTCGATCGAACCTCTGATTCTTTGGTCGTTATTTGTGCCGCAGCACCCTTCTATGTACATTATGCCAAGTCGGCACCCACCTTTTCGGCGCCCGTGTCGGCCACCGGCATTGCCGCAGCATCCCCCGATGCAGCCGCCAGGGGGCCGAACGCCTCCAAGGCCATCTGCCGCATCTCGTCCAAAAACACACTCTGATACTTTGCGTTGTATGCAGGCAAGCTTTCGTGCTCCACCAAATCGCCCCGCCAGTGGGCATCGTCACCCTTGCGCCAGAGCAGCTCCCAGAATGCGGTGGTGTTTTCCAAGCCAAACTCGTCGATCACGTGCGCCAAGTCAGCCACGGCCTCCTGCAGGTAAGTAGGGCGGTACTGGCCCGAAAACCACGTATTACCGTCATCATTCAACCGTCTCATGCTTTTGGCCTCCTTCCTTTGGTGAACATCACGTGCCTCCCGTAACGCCACCAACCCGTCGTACGCTGCGACTGCATATTCGTACTTTTCGAAGTTGACCACACACATTACCCGCCAGAGATCCAGGCGCCGGCTGGGCTTGCGGTTTTCCCAATTTGGACGAATAAACTGCTGGTCGATTTGCTCCTGGTGGAATCCAGGCACCTGCAGATAGAGAACCTGCCCGGAAAAGATGTTTTTGAACATAAACACCTGAGGCGCCAAGTTGAGCTGCTGGAGGTCGGCTGCGGACTTGTGGCCTTGTGCGAGCCGGGAGCCCAAGACCTTGCGGGCCTTGAGCTGCTCGAGGAGGTGCTTCCTCATTTTCTTTTCGGACCGCAATCTCATGATGGGCATTTTGGCGGACTGGGTTGATTGATGAAGAAGAGACTTGAGTTGAAATTTTCAGCGTAGTGCGCGAAGCACGTGATGTGTCATCAGCTGACTGTCGGCACGTGACAATGACAGCATCACGTGCTATTGGGCACGTGTCGCGCGCACGTGGCCACTCTCGATTTTCGCCAGCGGCCCCATCACGTGTCCCCGACATGACCGTGTTTTCCGATGTGGTAGAGGGGCTGCTCCTTGTGGGCTCCTTTGTGTGCTTTGTGGGCGGGGCGTTCCGGTATATGTTCAACCATGACATCATAGTCAATGCACACCGGCGGGCGGTGCCGAAGGCCGACTTCAATGCGGCGTCTGCCCGGCTCGGGTACCGGTTTCTCCAGCTCGACACCGAGGCCCCGGAACTCCAGAGCCCGCCCTCGGATCTCAGCCGCTTCCCCGGCATGAGTCCGAATATGAGCACCCCGGCATACAACACCCCAGCATACCGGCCGCTGCATCAGGCATCTTCCGAGGGTACCCAGCTTGTCGTCGGGGTGGTCTTCTCCCTCGGAGTCGGCCTCCTGCTCCAGTTGATCCTTGTGCTCATGATTCAGCTTTTCGGCTCGGGCGAAATCGCCGTGGATTTCATCAAACTCATCATCAAACTGTTGGTCGTGCTCGCCTCAATCGTCATCCCACTACTAGTGATTTTTCTCGCCCTCAACCGGGAACTCGTGCCTGCCAAACGAAGTCCGGCTCAGGTTCCAAAATACGTTGCCACAGTGGTCGCGTGGGTCTTGTGGTATGTTGCTTTGGGCAAGTTTGGCGGCATTGCCAAGGATCTCGAGGGCCCGCTGGCGGAACGGACGATTTTGGAGCGCAAGACAAACGAAATTGCCCTTTTGGGAATCACAATAACGGCCATTTTGTCCGGAATAGGCTCGGCGCTGACGCCGATCCGCAGTTTCTGGACCGAAAACAATGGCTTGGCGGCGGTGTTGGGCCGAGGAAAGCCCGTGCCGCCTGGAAACCCCGAGGGCCAGATCAACGAGTGGATCCAGTCATATAATGCCACGCAGATGATTTTGAAAAAACGCCGGGCGGAGTTGGCCCAGCTCCGGGCCCGGGAAGGTGCTGGTCACGTGACCTCGGACTCGGGCAGCCGCCGTCTTTTCCGCCGCGTGCAGTCGTTGGCCAGTCTTGGTGCCGGCGAAGCCGAGGAGTTGGAGCGTGAGATTGCTCTGTTGGAGCAGCTCAATGACGCCATTTACAACGACATTTCGGCGACATTCGACCGCTTGGCACGTGCTGCCGGGGGTAAGCCCAACCGGGGCCTCGACCGGATAGTTGCCGTATTCAATGTGGCCTTCTCCGTGTACTGCATCTACCGCATGGTCCACGTGCTTGTGCTTCGGCTCCCGTACCATTACTGGGCCAAAGCCGAACATCCGTACACCAGCACCCCTGACGACGATTCCTTGAATCATATTACCAAGGATGCTTTGGCGGTGACTGTGGCGAAAATCATCCAGGCCACGTTTGGCTATTTCCCGCTTTCGGAAACACAGCTCATCAACCAGGTGAGTTTTATCCTTTCTGGTCTGTTGTTTCTCTGTTCGTTTCAAAATGTGTTGGTGACATTTACACTGATTGGGCGATATTTGCCTTCGACGCGAATGGATGATTCCACCAAACTGTGGCTTCAGAATCTTGTATTGAGTGAGCTTTTGGCGATTTATGTGATTGCAACGGCACTTTTGATGAGATCCAATCTTCCGGGGGAATCTGCCGAGCTGATTCTGCAAATCTTGTCACTCACACCGGATGCCAGTACTTTTGGCGAAATGATGAGTGAGGTTCAATTTATTGATGCGTGGTTTGATAAGGTATTTGCGATTTCAGGGGTAGTGTCGTTTTTGATTTTGGTGATGAAGGTTTATCTTGATAGCGATACTGCATATGACGGCTACGACGAGGAGGCTTTTATTGAGGACCACGGGAAAATGTCGTAGTCTGAAGGATCACTGAAGAGTAAGAAAGAAGCCAACTGCACTTTAATATGAGATGTTATATCAGATGTCGTCCATATTGGATGTCGTAATATTGGATGTCGCTAATGTTGGATGTCGTAATATTAGATGTCGCTAATATTGGATGTCGTCAGTATTGGATGTCGTCAGTATTGGATGTCGCCAATATTGGAAGACGTCAATGACGGCCGGTATTTGCAGCCATGCAAGCAGCCAAGAACCGAGGGCATATGCGCCCGCAACAACGCTCAGCATAGCCAAATCAGGTGTTTGTCATGCGAGCTACGGGGCGAAGCGGGTCTATGTGCAGTGCCAGACGCATGATTCGGGCTTCCTCGAGATCGCACCCGCGCCAGCGTGCATCCGTCACCGGCGTCTGCGTCAACACCACACCACATTTTGCGGGGCTCTGTCTTCTCCACAACCTGCACATAGTCGCCCGTCTTCACCGCACGTGAGTTCATATCCATATATATATAGCCACGACATTTCGCTCGGTACTCCTTTTTTATCTTCATTAACTTTCTGAAAAACTCAACCAACACAAAAACACATTGCATTTCTCCCTAAAACAACAGAAAATCGCATTTTTACCATTTCGTCATGTCGACAGTGCATCTTGCTAAAGTGTCGGTCAAAAATCCCGAGAGATTTCGGGCCGATTTCGAGGATTCGTCCCGGATTTTGAAACCCGAGGCCGTCTTTCCAGATGATGAAACATCCCCCGTGATAACCAGCCAATCAGATGTGTCTATTATCGGCGCAGGGTTTGCAGGCCTTGCTTCGGCACTTATGCTCAAAAACAAAATCAAAACAGACGACTTTGTTGTGTTCGACAAACACGAGGAGTGGGGCGGCACGTGGTGGGCCAACACCTACCCAGGTTGTGCCAGCGACATTCCTGCATTGTGGTATTCCATCCACGGCGAGTTGAACGACAACTGGAGTGACTTGCGTCCTCCTCAAACGGAAATGGAGGAGTACATTTTGACCATTGTTGAAAAGTACAAGTTGAAGGAGAAATCCCGTTTTGGCACTGCAATTAAGCTGTTGCACTACAACGAACGCACGGGATTGTGGAAGTTGACTGCCAATGACGTCAGAACTGGCCAGCGGTACGAGCACTTTTCCAAGGTGGTGCTCTCGTGCCAGGGTGGTTTGGTGTACCCCAACGACACACAGTTTCCGGGGTTGAAGGACCGGTTCCAGGGCGTGTACATGCACTCTGCGCTTTGGGACCATTCCGTCGACTTCAAGGGCAAAAACGTGGTCGTCATTGGTAACGGCTGTTCTGCTGCACAAGTGGTGCCGGCACTTTTGGACATGGAGGTGGGCTCCTTGACGCAGGTGTTCCGGTCCAAGCACTGGATCATGCCTCCCCTTCCCGAGTTCCTCTATTCCATGTACAAGTGGCTCAGTGGTTCCCGCCTTGGGCTCATTTTTATCCGTTGGTTCATCATTCTTGCAGCCGAAGCGCGTTACCCGCTCTACCAAGGCAATGGTCTTTTGCTGAGAGCTGTTCGTGGCTTCAATCGCTGGTTGGCGGTGCATTATATCCGGACCAAGGCGCCAAAGGAGTACCAGGACTTGTTGTTGCCCGATTACAAGGTGGGTTGCAAGCGTCTTATTTTCGACTACAAATACGTGCCTTCGTTGAAAAACCCCAAGTTCCATTTGACCGACTCCAAGATTGTGGAGGTGACCGAAAACCACGTGGTTTTGGCTGACGGCACACAGCTCAAGGCGGACATTATTGTTGGCTGCACCGGCTACAATGTGCAGCGGTCGTTCAACGGCTTGAGCATCAATGGCCGTAACAACACCAATTTGCAAGAGTTCTGGAAGGAGAACGGCGTCAGCGCCTTCAAGACGGTCATGGCCAAGGACTGCCCCAACTTCTTCTTCATTGGCGGGCCCAATTCGGCCACGGGGCACTTTTCCGTTGTGTCGGCCATTGAAAACGGAGTGGCGTTCACGTCCAAGTTCCTTCCCGACATCCTTAATGGATCGGTGAAGTCCGTGGTGGTCAAGAATTCCGTGTACTTTGACTGGTTCAAAAATACACAGGCCAAGTTGAAGCGGGCCGTGTTTGGTACGGAGTTTGGCGGCTGCGCCAGTTGGTACACCAAGGACGGAGTGAATGCCACGGCATATCCCCACTCTCAATTGTACTACTGGCTTTCGCTGCGGTTTTTCAGCAAGCTGAACTACGAGTTTGAGCGTGTGGAAAAGAAGACGCTTTAGGTGAAAGAAACTGACACTTTGTTATTTAAGCATGGACAATGTATTTATCAATAAGTCGTGTAGCAGCAGTAAGAATCAGCAGCAGCAGTAAGAATCAGCAGCAGCAGTAAGAATCAGCAGCAGCAATACAAATCAGCAGCAACGGCAGATAGGACTCCAATAGTATGCTCTCACATGACCTTTCACGTGATTTCGTTAATATCACCATCACGTGACGTTTTCACGTGAACATCGCGTGACTCAGCGCTCATCAGAATTTCACCGCAAAACACACCCCCATTCACAATTCCGCTACTACGAATTCTAGGCCGCGTGCTACAAACTGCCAGAATGCTGACCAAAACCCCATCTCCCTTTTCTCGTGAGCAGCTTGAGCAGGTGTTAAAAAGACGCTTCTTTTTCGCCCCCGCCTTCGAGATTTATGGCGGTGTTTCAGGCCTTTACGATTACGGCCCCCCTGGCTGTGCTTTTCAGGCCAATGTTATCGACACGTGGCGCAAACACTTCATTCTCGAAGAAGACATGTTGGAGGTCGACTGCACCATGTTGACGCCCCACGAGGTGTTGAAAACGTCCGGCCACGTGGACAAGTTTGCCGACTGGATGTGTCGGGATCTCAAAACCGGCGAGATTTTCCGTGCTGACCATCTTGTTGAGGAAGTCTTAGAGGCCCGGCTCAAGGGCAACAAGGCGGCCCGTGGAGAGGCTGTGGAGGCTGGCGAAGAGTCGGACGACAAGAAAAAGCGCAAAAAGAAGGTCAAGGAGATCCACAATGTCAAGTTGGACGACTCCACGGTGGCCGAATACGAGTCTGTGTTGGCGCAGATCGACGGCTACTCGGGCCCGCAATTGGGCGAGTTGATCACCAAGTTTGCCATCAAAAACCCCGCCACCAACGGCGATTTGGAGCCTCCTGTGGAGTTCAACTTGATGTTCGAGACCGCCATTGGGCCCTCGGGCCAGTTGAAGGGCTACTTGCGGCCCGAGACGGCGCAGGGTCAATTCCTCAACTTTTCCAAGTTGTTGGAGTGCAACAACGAGAAGATGCCTTTTGCCTCGGCTTCCATCGGCAAGTCGTTCCGGAATGAGATCTCGCCTCGTGCTGGTTTGTTGCGTGTGAGGGAGTTTTTGATGGCGGAGATCGAGCACTTTGTTGATCCCGACGACAAGTCCCACCCTCGTTTTGCCGACGTGAAGGACGTCAAGTTGATGTTCTTGCCCAAGGACGTGCAAGAGCGGGGCGAAACGCAATTGGTTGAAAAAACCATTGGCGACGCCGTGGCCTCCGGCATGGTGGACAACGAGACCTTGGGCTACTTCATTGCCCGTATCTACCAGTTCTTGCTCAAAATCGGTGTGGACTCTACCCGTTTGCGGTTCAGACAGCACATGTCCAACGAAATGGCCCACTATGCTTCCGACTGCTGGGACGCTGAGTTGCAGTCGTCCTACGGCTGGATCGAGTGTGTGGGCTGTGCCGACCGGTCTGCTTACGACTTGAGTGTGCATGCTGCCAGAACAAAGGAGAAGTTGGTGGTTAGACAAACGTTGCCCGAGCCCGTGACCGTGGAGAAGTTCGAGGTGGACATCAACAAGAAGAAGTTCGGACCTTTGTTCAGAAAAGACGCCGGCGCCGTGCAGGACTTCTTGGCCCAGCGCACCCAGTGTGAGTTGGAGGAGTTGGCCTCTGAGTTGAAGGCCAACCAAAAGCTCGTGGTCAAGGTTCCCGGAATGGCCGCCGACGCCGAGATTCCCGCCGACTTGGTCAAAATCGAAAAGGTCACCCGTGTGGAGCACGTGCGCGAGTACACGCCCAACGTGATTGAGCCCTCTTTCGGTATCGGCCGTATTCTCTACTCCATTTTCGAGCACCAGTTCTGGAGCAGACCTGACGACAAGGACCGTTGTGTGTTGTCGTTGCCACCTTTGGTGGCTCCTACCAAGGTGTTGGTTGTACCTTTGTCCAACCACGCTGATTTGACTCCGCTCACCAAGAAAATCACTGCTGCTTTGAGAAAGGCCCAAGTTCCGTTCAAGGTTGACGACTCTTCTGCGTCCATCGGAAAGAGATATGCTAGAAACGACGAGTTGGGTACGCCTTTCGGTATTACCATTGACTTCGAGACCGTGAAGGACGGTTCGGTGACCTTGAGAGAAAGAGACTCTACAAAGCAAGTGAGAGGCGATCTTGCTGATATCGTCAAGGCCATCAAGAGCATTACCTATGATGGTGTATCCTGGACTGAGGGTACTGCTGACCTTAAGCCTTTTGAAACTGTTTCCGAAGATGCTTAAGCCTTTTAACTGTTTCCAAAGATGCTTGAGCTCTGCTTTAACTGTATACTTGTAATTAAGATAGCTCTTCAATCGGCTTTAGAATGCAAATCCAGAAATTCCGTGTTCCCTGATAACCTTCGCCTGTTCATGCACCCAAAATTTCCTTCAAGAATGCATCCGAGTTTGGCGGCCTACCCAACAACTCCTCCAAAATGTCAAGAATCTCCTTGGCTCCGCCGTTTTTCAAAATCGTGTCTCGGTACTTCAAACCCTTTTGCACATCCATTGGCGCCGACTTAAAGTGTGTGTAGTAGATATCTGTGGCAAACACCTGCGAATACAAATATCCGTAGTAGCCCGACTCGTAGCCGCCGGCAATGTGGCCGAATTTGGCATAGCCAATGTTATCGTTGCCGCCATTTGAAATCAACGTCACTTCCTCACGCAAATTGTTCCAAAGCGACTTGATGTCTAAGTCCTCGAGGGCCTTTTCGTCAGAAATGGTGTGGAGAGCCATGTCGAAAAGGCCAAAGTGCAACTGGCGAGAGTTGAATAATCCTGTGTTGACATTCTTGGAGGCAATCAACTGGTCGATCAAATCCTCGGCAATTGGCTCGCCCGTTTCAAAATGGCTCGACAATCCCTTGAGTTCGTCTTTGGACCATGTCCAGAACTCAAGCATCTGCGATGGACACTCCACAAAGTCACGAGGCACGTGGGTGCCCTGGAAACGGGCCAACTTGGTACGGGACAAGAGACTGTGCACACCGTGGCCAAGCTCGTGGAAAAAAGTCGTGACTTCGTTGTGCCTCAAAAGAGAAGGCTTCGTTTTGGTTGGCTTGGTGAAATTGCACACCAACGCAGCGTAGGTAGGAGACCGAGAGCCGTCGTCCCGAATAAAAGCAGTCTGCAAACCAAACTGGGCTGCGTGCAGGTATTTGCCCTCTCGAGGGTGGAGATCGAACATGATCCAACCCATGAATTCGTTCTTGGGCTCCCCGTATTTGACGTTCTGATATACGCCAATCTTGCGCACTTCGGGATGCCAAATGGAGGCCGGATCGGGGTTCTTTTCCTCCTCAAACCTGACGTCAAATAGCGTCTCGTAGAACCCCAACATCTTCTCGATGGTCAGATCGAGTGGGAAGTACTCCGAGATTTTCTGATGGTCCACCTTGTATTTTTGCTCCAAAAGCAAGTTGTCGTAGAAAGAGTGGTCCCAAGCGTAGTACTCATCCTGAGGAGGCAACCCACGGGCCTTCAAATCGTCGTTCTTGAGTTGGAGCAAAAAGGCACGCTCGTCTTTGGCCAACGGCTGCAATTTCAGCTTCAAGTCGTTCAAGAACGACATCACGTTGGTGGGGTTTTTGGCCATGCGTTCCTCCAAAACAAACTCCGAGTAGTTGGCGTAGCCCAAAAGCTGGGCGATTTTGTACCTAGCATCAATGATTTTCCTTAAAATCTCGGCGTTTTCCGGTACCAAGTTCAGATTGGCAATGTGTGCCGCCTTTCTGGTGTCCTGGTTTTTGGCATACTTCATGACCGGAATAATGTCCGGGTATTTGAAGGTGACTTTGTACTTGGTGCCGTCGTTTTCCTCCGTTTCAAACTGCTCCAACACAGACTCAGGCACTCCGTCCAACTGCTCCTTGGTGAAAGCAATATGTTCATTTTCCTCATTACTATTCTTGGCGAACGCCGTTTGCAACGTGCTGAGCTCAAGCTTCAACGCTTTGACGGCGTCTCTCTTCTCCTGAGGCAAATTCAAGCCGTTGCGCTCGTAAAACTTGACTGTTTTTTCCAAATACTTTTGTGTTTCGCCGTCAATCTCCTCTCCCCCTTGCAAAATCCGCTCCTGCAACTTTTTGAACACGCTGTAGACATCTACACGCGAGTTCTGTTCAATGGAGGTTTCATCAAGAATTTGTTCCGCTTCTGTGGATGCGTCTCTAATGGCTTTGTCGGTCGAAACGTGCTGCAAAAACGTGATTTGGTTTTCCAAAAAAGACGTTTCATTTTCCTCTTCAATTGTGCGGCATAAGAGATTTGACACTGTAGGTTCTTCAATTGTGGCGATAAAATCGTTGAATTTCACGTTACGTGCCAGCAAATCTTTGGCTTTTTGTAAGATTTCTTCGGCGGTGAATGTCCACAAAGGCGAAGATTGTTGGGCGTTAAGAATGGCAAAATCGGTCATTTTTGGGTTTTGAAATATGGCTGTAAAAAGAGCTGCAAGAAAAAAAATGGCTGTAAAAGTGGAGGCGGAAAGCATACTTATATATGTGGAGTGGCCCACATACTGGTACGGCGCATACTGTATGCAGGATGCGAGAGGAACTGCCGATTGAAGCCAGTGATACAAATCGTTTCATTTAGCTCAATAGAGTTGGTTTTGGTTTTTTGTGGAGCACTAGGACTTATTAGAATAATGGTCAAAGTTTCAAAAGGGGAGTATATCTTTTCTTTATAATTATGTTTTCGAAAAAGGGCGTGTGGTCTAGTGGTATGATTCTCGCTTTGGGTGCGGTTTACCGACAAATTTGCGAGAGGCCCTGGGTTCAATTCCCAGTATGCCCCTTTCTTTTTTCCGGCACTTTCCTTTTCTTTTTCCCCGCCACTTTGATATTTCTTCAGAAGAGCTTACCTTCTCTTCCTTACTAACAGTCTAGCTTCATATCGATCATGCAAGTATGTACGGCTCTATTAATTGATCTATGTAGTGCCCTTCATCACGTGACAAATACCTCGAGAAGCCGCCCAAAGTCAACAGCTTCTCCCGTACCATTTTCCACCAATTTAAGACCTGCGAGCGTATGCACTCCCTTAGACAAGCCTACAAGCTTGACTTCTCCCTCATAGACGTGATTCGGATCCAAATGGCCAAGACTGACGTCATTGGAAAGAACAAGAACACCAGCTCTCTCGAGTCGAAGCCGAAGATACTGGTTTAATAGTTGCAGCTGCGGAAGAACACTTTTATCTTCATTTCCGGGAGTGAATTGGCAGAGAGAAACGGTACTGTGGCTGCTTCGGCTGTGTGCAGTACCCGGAGTGACACCCCTATGATTTCGAAATTGCAACGACGTCTGGATTGATCGGTTGGCCTTGTTCACCGCCTGAACCTTCCACGTGACAACCGAACCGACGTTGACGGTGAATTCACCAATGAATGTGATCAGAAATCCGTTAAGCGCCAGCAGCTGGCTATTCGAGAGATTGACGGTGACGCTCAGTGTCTGTGCCGGAAGAGAGCTTAAACTCATTTGTGTTTTCCGCTTTATGGTGTTCTTGGGCATGGCCAAGATAGGCGACGACAATGTCGCAGTGGGCGGTCTGTCGGACGGGGAGCGATATCCATTGACAGCCAACGACTTTTTGGGCGGCTGGAGGGTTGATGTCGTCCGCCGGATCTGCGACACGCTGCCCTTGGTTTGTGGTGACATCTCAATGATTGGCATCCATGCCGTGGACGACTCGTCCACCATGGTCACGTGATCACCCGTAAAAGGGTCTGTTCGCTCAATCCGGAAGTCGATTTTTATATGCAAAGATTTCATGCTGTTGGATGTCTGTTCCGTGGGTGCGTGCATAGATGTAGGGGTCTGAGGCACAGCAGGCTGTGGAGTATTTGGAGTTGGGCTGGAGGCAAATGTCGCGTAGCTGGCGGGAGACATTGTCGTGGCTGAGGCCTCAATGTCGGCAATTTTGTACGAGAGACTTAACACATCGCTCAATGCCAAAGTTTTTGGGAGCTGCACGTGGCCCAACAGCTGGACTTTGCCGCCTCTCAATGTTGTTGACACGCCTTCTATGTGAATTTTGTAATGCGTGTCGTTGGCTCGAGAAGCAAGACCCACGATTTTGTTGGATGCCTCTATCTGCAAGGTTGAGAAAAGAATGTCGGTGCGGCCGGCGGGTTTCATGGATCTGAGCTTCAACAGTAAAGGAAAGGCTGTATCCAATTCTAGGACAGCAGTTTCCTCGTCCGACAATGTCGCACGCAGATATTGCACGTCGTTGTACACTGTGCCAAAAATGCCTTGGCTCAGATCGTTAGGGGTTCTGTTGGCATCTGACGACTCTAAATCTGAATGATGTGCTGACCTGTGTGAAATATCAGATTCTTGATTGCGTTTACCATTCCACAAGAACTTGAATTTTGGGCCTTTTTGTCCGGAAACCAGGTGATTAAGTTGGTCAAAGAGATTTTCAGGTTGCTTTTGATGGGCCAAAGATGAGTTTGAAAGGTCCGTAGAAATGGAAACCTTGTCGTCTGTTACTTTTGCCTGGGCGTTTTCTGCTTGGGCATTTTTTGCTTGGACATTTTCTGCTTGGACATTGTCGTCTTGGACATTGTCGTCTTGGACATTGTCGTCTTGGACATTGTCGCCCGCGACATCGTTCCCAACATCCCGCCCACTATGCAACACAGGTATATGAGGATTGTGCAATGACACAGAAAACCGCATCTGTCCGGTGCTGGCCCGATTTGGATTCACAACGTTGGCCCGAAATGTCCACACCGCCACGGCAGTGTTGGTACCCGAAATGTCGCTCTCGCCCGACATCAACAAATCCGTCACTTTGGTGGTTTGTTCGTCCGGGAAAGTCTCCAGAATTGCTTGGCCACTCACACCTCCCGAAAGATCGGCCGCTGCCGACGAAATTGTCATGTATATCTCAGTCGGTGTTGGCAAATCGGAATCATATGTTTGAAGCACATAACCAGTGACTTTTTCTTCGAAAAAAAGACACGTACGTCGCAGGCACTTGCTGAGAGACAATACTAGCTCGTCTATATCAAGCGGGAGATGTCCCGCTAGTAGATTCAAGTCATCAGGGATTACTATGGAGAGCATAATGTCGAAGTAAATAACGAGAGCGCCTTAAGCGATCCGCACGTGCGCATGATCACATGTTAGAGCGCCCGTGATACCCAACAGTCACGTGCGGAGGTCACATGGCGGCAGCTACAGCTCATATTCTATTAAAGAATAATAAAAAAGTATTAGTTTATTAACGTCATATAGAGATGACAATCATTATGTTCATTTCAATGGATGATTAGCTGGATTTATAGAAGCTGAAGGTTGTTTGAGTATAAGACATAATAAATCTTCCTCTCATTCTTTTTCCATAGGTCAAAATAATGAATGATTTTATGGTTCGGGTCTTTAATTCTACACCTTCTCCTCCTCCGGTACCAGCCGCACAGATACACACACCATTCTCACAAACTTGTAGGCAACGCCAACAAGACAGCCAAGCACAATGCTAAAGAGGCAGCCTGCATATAGCGCGCCCACGTAGCGGAAGGCCGCCAAACCGTGGAATGTCCGGTACAACTGGGTATTTGCAAGCGACATTGTGCCGAGCGGAAAGGTCATGGCCCAGAAGCCCCGGTGGAACTTCAAAAGCCCGACAAAAGGCCGTTTCATCCGGCACCCCGACAGCGTACTGTATACAAACTGACCATTTGGTTTCTTCGAAAACGGCGCCATCTTCGACAAGACCGAAAAGAATGCAAGCACCGTGAGAAAATAGCCAAACGACATCAGCACCACGGCAAAAACCAGACTCACGGTGAATATGGAGGTGGCTAGTGCTAGAGGCAACTGTGCAGTCGCAGACCCAGACACCACAGAATGGAACGTCGACGTGTAAGAAGCAGACGACACCGAATCCAGATGAGCCATGATGAGCGACACGCAGTTGCGGCCGAAGAGAAGAATCCCGTAGGCGCCTTGTCCTGCATACCCGATGGGCAAGAACATGGTCAACACCTGGCCACTGTGGGGGGTCTTGTATACAAACAAGCGCCAGAAGTTGATGGTGACAATGATGAACGCCAAGCACATGGCCACGGACCACATGATAAGTGAGACCACCATGGTGATTATCTGGAGGGTCACGTGACCAAGGTCAGGTGCAATAAGCTGCCCACACGAGGCCGCCACCGTAAGGGTCACCACGGGCAAAAGAAACGCCATGGAGATTTGCAGCAGTTCGAGAAAATTGGCGCCTTTTCGAGACTTGGCGATGCTCAGAAAGAAAAGCGTCACGATGGACGTGTACACGGAGCCAACGGCGACTATCCAGAAAAGGACCCACACGGCCATGATATGGCGGCGGCCCAAGACTGCATGTAGCAACATGACCAACGACGTGTAGCCCATGACAAAAGCACCCATGAACGGAGCGTATGTCGGATCTCGGTGCATGCGGCCGAAAAGGGCAGGTTTTCGGGCCACCCCGACAATGTGAGTCACCACGAGAAAAGCAAATATGCATGTAGACAACACTCCAACAATGTAGCCGAGCATCTGGAGGCCTTTACATGGAAAGGGGAAATTGTATAGGATATTGGCGGAGATTCCTGTGCCCATTACCGAGGCAAAATCGGCTGGTGTGCATTCGGCAACGAACCGTTTATCGATTTGGGCTGCTAGGCGACCAAAAAAGCCCTTCGGGGATGAAGATTTGGGAAGACCATTTTCGGAAAATTTCTGTCCATTTTCTTGATCTTTTTCTTTTGTTTCTGCATCGGTACTTGTTTTGGCAAATTGTGTGGATGCACTAGATTCTCGTAGAGAACCTGAAGTAGTAGGACTAACTGACATGAAAAAATAATAGAAAAGAAAGTTGGGAATAGTAGATGGAATAATCCAGAAAAGAATTAATAACTTCAGTTAGATGAGATGATATTAGAATTGAAGGTTTGTGTATATGAACCTGAATGTTTGTTGAAAATGGTATTCACCTGAATGCTTGTTGAAGATGGTATTCACCTGAATGCTTGATTAAGATGGTATTATGACCTGAATCTTTGGTTAATGCTGATGAGATGATTTGATTGTATGTGATTATCACCCGGATATAATCCAATACTTTAATCTGCTTAGTAAATGCAACGCTGATTGGCGTGGAAATGTGTCACTTTATAAAGTAAAGAAGTATATGACTCCGATAGCGATGGGCGCGCCACAACCGCGGATTGGCCCGCCAAATTGCTCAAAGGGGTAACGGGCAGCCGCGGCGCCGCGCAGTCGGGGGTGTGCACGCGAGCGCCACACAAATTAGACCCGCGCATTCCGCGGCCCGTGGCCGAGCAATTACCCGTTTGGGTAGTCGCCAGGGTCGGCCCCGCGCGGCCCCGAATGCACATGCAGGAACCGTCTGCCGAAGCGCGCATTCCGCCGCGCTCTGCCCGAGCAATTCCCGCAATTAGAAGGTCGTGCACAACCCAACGCGTCACGTTTGCGCCTCTATGCAGCGCGTCTCCGCGCGGCGCCGACCAATGGGCCGCGGGCCCGAAAATCGCCGCAGTGCGCATTACTGCATTTAGGCATTCCTGCCGGGCCCGATACCACGGGGCCGCGTCCCATTGGTCGGCCGCGGCCCCGCCCGAACACAAATCCACGCCCCGCGTATATAAAGCGGGCCCGATGCCCCGATCCAAATTCCCATCTGAATTTCTAATTATTGGCACATCTGCAATTATATCTGCAAACTATTTCATCTCCCTATTCTCTTCCACTTTTTGATCTTTGTTCTAGAATGCTCAGCATCAATTCTAAAAGCGCCGATTTGGCCCAAACTGGCATGTGCAAATGCAACTCACCAGCGCCCGGCCCGGTGGCCACTTTCGGAAGTCTTGAAGACGAAACAAACAACAACATTCACATCGACAACAACTTCGGCGCACTCATAGACCAACTCCGCCAACTTTTGGCTGGTAAGGGCCTTGCCTCGGAAGACGTGGACGTGGCCCAAATCAGAAAAGTCATGGAACAATACGAGTCCAACGAACACGAATGGGGCCGGTTTGCCCTCTCCGACGCCACAAAGGGCTACACCCGCAACGGCGTGGTGAATATCAACGGAAATGCCAATCTTCTCATTTTGGTGTGGAGCCCGGGTAAAGGTAGTGCCATTCACGACCACGCCAACGCCCATTGTTGCATGAAGGTGTTGAAGGGAACTCTTAGCGAGCTGCTTTATGATGTGCCCGAAACCGAGGGTGCCGAGATGGTGGCCAGACAAGTGACCGACTTGCACCGCAACGAAGTTGGCTATATCTCCGACAAAATCGGGTTGCACAAAATCTCCAATGCTCTGACGGACGAGTTTGCCGTTTCGCTTCATTTGTACACGCCTCCATATGCTGCCCTTTATGGGTGCCTGATGTATGAGTCCGGCACACTGAGAAAGCATCATGTGAACATGAGCAAGTATTATAGTTGGCAGGGCAAGCGCATATCCGAGGGCAGCACGTGCTAGTGGGATTTGCAGTCAACTTGCTGGCCGAGTTGCTTGACTGGCGGGGTTTCCTGTATAGCTAATGAACATTCATAACCGATTAGAGTACCAAGAGAACAGTACCAACAGAACAGACCAAGAGAACAGTACCAACAGAACAGTAACCAACTAAGATGAGAACCTTAGAAGATATCAGAAATACTTCAGAAGTTCATAAGAAATGAATAACGCCACAACTTATAGGAAACATAACTTCAGACGACTATGGAAATTGATACTTCAGAAGTCATAAGAATCAATACCATCGGAAGTTCATTTAACTCCAGAAGTTCATAACAAACATCTCCAGTTCATAAGTGACGAATACCTTCGAAGTCCGTTTGGAAAGTGCATCAAAAGTTTCATCTGGTCATAAATGAATCTGTATATCTTCATTGTGATTAACAACTCGGAGGTATTGTATATGGAGACTTCCAATTGGCCATAAATGAATGATATAAACCTTCAACTGAAATGAAGTGGTTCTTTAGTGTATAGGCTTCAATCTGCACTTTCTTGACAAAGCTTTCTAGAAGAACCGTGCACGGATTCAATAAAACTTCATCTTATCATGATTTCATCAAAACATCATCTTCTTTAATGAAACTTTGCGAACCATAAACAGATTATTTAAACCTTTCATTTGTTTTCATTAGTGAAAGATCAAAGTGAAGATTCATAGAGCTTCATTAGAGCTTTAATATGGAGCCTCAATAAGCAACTTTGCATTTAAAAGACAAAGAACTCTGATTTGGAAGTGAACAATCAATTCTAAAATTCAGAAGTCGATTTCAATTCCACTTCTCCAAAACTTAGCTTCAAAAACTGTTATCATCAAAAACTGTATATAGGTTGAATATACAGAGCCACTGCGTTTTCTCCATAACAACCCAAAAAAAAAGCTTAGTATATAGGCTTAGTAATCCCCAAACTGCTAATCTTGATATTAAGCTCCAAAAAGAGAAATTTGTATCTGGCTCTATCTGAAGGCCTTGGGTTCTGATTTCCTGCATATAACGCATCATCCGACCGCTCGCTGTTTCCGCCGTAAAATTTCTTCTTTCTCCTGTTCCAAAAAAGCAATTGCTTCTATATCTCGGGCCCGCCGCCGCTGCTCACGTGCCCTCCACTGGGCATACTCCTCTGCGGGAGCGACGTCGTCAGTATCGTTGACGCCATCAAAAGGTAAATTCTCGGATGTACGGGTTTCCATTTTCTGGAGCTGTTCGGCTTTAGAAAGGGCCGTGCTGATTTTCGGAGCAGCCGCTTTTGGCTGCTTTCTTTTTAGAAAAACGGGCCGGGTTGCTGCCAAATCGGACTCGGATTCGGACTCGGATTCGGACTCAGATTCGGATTCGGACGCCGAATTGCCAGATTCGGAGCTTTCGCGGCCGGAACTTTCGGGGCCGCTGCTGGACTCAGCGGCCGCCTTATGTGCAGGCCCGCCAATTGGTGCCTCAGTAGCGTTGCCGGTCTCCATTGCAGGTCAGAATGTCGGCCCAGAGCTGGGCGCATCTATGAATATATCACACCCGTACACCGCCTGACCCGTACACCAAACACGTGCCTTCGGAGATCCGTACACCATAAGACCCGTACACCACCGTTACATCCGTACATCATCAAGCCCCGTGTACAACCTGCAGCCGTAAGCGTCACCGCACGGTACCGGCCGTTTTTCCGCACCGCCGTCGTCCCGCCTCTGATAAGAAATAGCTGGTATTATCAATGTTCTGCATATAGTCGCTCGCGCTCAACACCTCTCAATCTATCGTGTTATCACACAACCTCACGCCTCCACACAAAGCACGTGCCCAGACCCGCCTGTCATCTCCAGGAAGCCCGATATTTTTTTTCTCCGGGTCCGCTTGTGTCAGACTCCTTTTTTTCGCGTGAATTCGGCCCAATTTCGCTGTTTTCGCGTATAAGCACATTTTCAATAACACTATCTTCGGATAAATCCAGGAATTCTTACTTTAACATCATCCAATAAAAACCATCAAGATCATTTGGCTTCCAGCCCGGAGAAACAAATAAAACGAGCAAATTCAAATAGCCGGCGCAACCAGATACTTTGTTGATATATCCCTCACATTACACCTTGATCCTTAATACTTGATTATCGTTTAATCCTTGATCAATATTACTTATCGTGATTCTTTGAATACGTGTCGATATTGATTATTGCTTGGTTATTCTTGGTCATTATTACTCCTTGATTATTATTTCTTGGTGATTTTTCCTTGACTATTACTCCTTGATTATTACTCCTTGATTATTACTCCTTGATTATTATTCAGATTATTATTCCTCGATCATTACTCCTTGATTATTACTCCTAGCTCTTTCATATTCCTTGATCACTACTCCTTGATATTCCTTCATTACTCCTTGATCATCATTTATCATCCTTAATAATCCCTGATCATTCTTCCAATGTTTGTTCTAAACCAAAAAATGCGCCACGGATTCGACCAGGACTACAACCTGGAAAACTTCCTCTCGTCGCTCGCTAACAACTTCTATATTTATTTCGACGACAAGCGTCACAACACAAACGGCCGCCCCGTGCTGGAAAAAATGAAAACATCCGCCGAACTCGCCAAAACTTATCAGCCCATAGTCGACTGGAAAATCATGAAAGAGCGGCAAAAAACCATCTCGGCAGTTCTCGTGCTATGCCTTAATTTGGGCGTGGATCCGCCAGATATCATGAAAACCTACCCCTGCGCCAAGCACGAGGCCTGGTGTGACCCCTCCACATTCTCCGACACAAAAAAAGCCATTGAGGCCATTGGCAAAAATCTCCAGACTCAATACGAAACGCTTTCGTTGCGTACGCGCTACAAGCAGTCGTTGGATCCATGTGTGGAAGATGTCAAACGCTTCTGCAACACTTTACGGCGCAACGCCAAGGACGAGCGCATCTTGTTCCACTACAATGGACATGGCGTGCCGCAACCCACGGCCAGCGGCGAGATCTGGGTATTCAACCGTGGCTATACGCAATACATTCCCATTTCGCTCTACGATTTGCAGACGTGGCTTGGGGCGCCCGTGATCTTCGTTTACGACTGCAACAGCGCCGGCAACATTGTGCACAACTTCAAGAAGTTTGTTCAAAAACGAATCGACGGCGATAATGAGGGGAATCATGATATGAGTGCTCCGTCGCCAACGTCGGCATATTTGGACTCCATTCAGTTGGCCGCCTGCAAATCTCACGAGATTTTGCCCATGAGTCCGTCGTTACCTGCTGATCTCTTCACCTGCTGTTTGACATGTCCCATTGACATTTCGCTTCGCTGGTTTATCATGCAGTCGCCTTTGAAGCACAGCTACTACTCCATGCTTCCTCGCAACTCCAACGGTAACGTCATGGTTCCTGGCAAACTCACCGACCGCCGCACACCTTTGGGCGAACTCAACTGGATTTTCACCGCCATTACTGACACAATCGCATGGACTTCGTTGTCTCGGCCCATATTCAAGCGCCTTTTCCGCCAGGACTTGATGGTGGCTGCCTTGTTCCGAAACTTTCTACTTGCCAAGCGAATCATGCCTCATTTGAACTGCAATCCCGTCTCCGACCCGCCGTTGCCCGAGGCTGTACGATTTCACCCAATGTGGGATCTGTGGGATCTTGCTATTGATCAGGTTTTCGCCCAGTTGATCCGCTCCCAAAATCCTCAGGCTTCTCCTTCCGGCCCTGCTCCCGCCGCTGATTCCAATGGTGCTGATGCAACTGCTCCTGCAAACGGCGTGCTGACTCTCGCCAACTACCAACATTCAACTTTTTTTGAGCAGCAATTGACGGCGTTTGAACTCTGGCTCAAGTATGCGGGCTCCTCCACGAAAACTCCCCCCGAGCAGTTGCCCATTGTGCTTCAGGTGTTGCTTTCGCAGGTGCATCGTCTCCGGGCGCTTATCCTTCTTCTGAAATTCCTCGACTTGGGCCCCTGGGCGGTTTACTTGTCTCTTTCCATTGGAATTTTTCCATACGTGTTGAAATTGCTCCAGAGCCCTGCTCAAGAACTCAAACCTGTGCTCATTTTCATTTGGGCCAGAATCATGGCCATTGATTACAAAAGTACTCAACAAGAGCTTTGCAAAGACAAGGGCTACAACTACTTTTACTTGATCTTGAATTCGAGCCCCTCCAATCCCATCGGCGCTCCGGGAGCTCCAGGGTCTGCTGCCTCAGCCACGAACGTGATGGTTAACGAAGACCACAAGGCGATGAGCGCCTTCATTTTGACGCTTTTTATCAAAGACTTCAAAAACGGCCAGCGCATCTGTTTCTCCATTGAGCTCGTCAACAACTGCCTCAAATTCATCAGCACCAGTGAAAATCCCCTTCTTCGTCAGTGGTGTGCATTACTCCTATCTCAGCTCTGGCTGAAGTACCCCGACGGCAAATGGATTATTTACAAAGATGGCTACCTCAACAGGTTTTTGGAGTTTATACACGATCCAATTCCGGAAGTCAGAACTTCCATCATTCTCGCCATGAAGTCTTTTCTCACGGAGGTTGAGGATAACAGCGAAAGCCGCAAATCCCGCTCGTTCCAGCCATCGCTGAACGACTCGGAGCCATCAATGAACGGCACTTCTTCGGCCAACGGAAGCGGCTCTTACAATGGAAACAATGTCACTGCAGACTTGCGTAAAGACGAGTTGAGACAGCAAGATCTCAAATTGGCCAATGTGGCTCTCCGCTTGTTGGGCGACGGCTCCACGGCAGTGAGGAAGGAGATAATTTACTTCATCAATCGCTTCATCAACGTGTACCAAAAGTTTTTTTTGGTGGTTGCCTTCAATCAGTTGGAGGAGGAAATTGTACTCATTGACAATCCCAACAATCTCCAAGAGTTCAGAAAGAGCTCCCCAGCATACGGTTCCATTTTTAGCTCCGTTTGGAAGGCACTTCTTATTCTTTCCGAGGATCCGCACATTGAGGTGAAGGAATTGGCTCAAAAACTCATAGACTCGGTGATGATCAAACTCAACAAAAGTGAACTCGCAGGACTCGTCAAGGAAATGCAGGAATACTTGCTCAGCAAGTCTGCTATCAACATAAACGACAACTTCAAGTCGACACCAATCGTTAATCGTACCCCACTTTCTATGCAAAATGCAGAACTCAAGCGGCAATCATCAAGTGGCTCCATGCTTAATAGGAAGACGCATCTTGCCGTTCCATTGAAAGCCAGGTCTTCGTCTCAGGACAATCTAAACCAAGGTACTGACCTGGATGCCTCATCAATCTCGTCGAAAATCAAGGGATTTCTGAAGCTTTTCCTGTCTTTCCACATGAATGAGGAAACAGACCTTAAAAACTTCTCGCGCATCTTAAACTCAGGGCCTGTGTTGAGTCAGTATGGTGTTGAGTATCTCCCAAAAACCCCAAGACAAGACATGGAAGCAAGCATGACTTCTGATTCGGAGGACGAAGCCAGTGAGTTAGCTGATGACTCGGGCTTCTTCGAGTACAGCTGTGAGACATTCCAGGAACCACAAATGTCCAAAACAGAAATTGACGAGCCGGGATCAAAGGAGTACGTCAGAAGACTCTGGAGACGGAACAGAAATGAACTTACAATCCAAGAGACACAGCCGCAAAAGAAAATGGCGCTCCGCGGCGACTGGAACCGAAACTTGACGGTTTTGAGCAATAAAACACAGCCAAAAATCATGAAATTCATGCAATTTGAAAAATTGCTCGTGTCCACCGACGATAAAGATACGTTGACAGTGTGGGACTGGGAAAGTAATTCTGTGGTTAGCAAGTTCTCCAATGGAAATCCGTTTGGCACCAAAATCACCGACCTCAAGTTTCTCAACGAGGACGATATCCCCTTGGTATTGACTGGCTCATCCGACGGAGTGATCAAAATCTACAAAAACGTGCATATGCTGAACGAAGCCAACTCGGATCCGGTGGAAATCGTGGCCGCATGGAGAGCTCTTACAGACATGCTTTTAACGTCGAAAAGCTCTGGTTTGATCAGTGATTGGCAACAAGCTCGTGGCTCCCTTTTGATCAGCGGAGACGTCAAAATCATCCGTGTGTGGGACGCTCCTCGCGAGTTGTGTATATCCGACATTCCTGCCCGGTCTTCTTCGTCCATCACCAGCATCACCTCCGATCAAGTTGCTGGAGACATTTTCATTGCCGGATTTGACGACGGCAGTTTACGTGTTTACGATCGAAGACTCGACACTCGAGAATCCATGGTACGGGTTTGGCGCAGTGGCCAAGGTGGCGCCAAGAATATTGGTCGGGGCTCCATCAAAAATGTCCACATGCAAAGAGGCGGATTCCGAGAATTGGTCAGCGGTTCGACCGACGGATATGTGAATTTGTGGGATATTCGAAGCTCTACACCGGTCGCCACGTTTCAGAGCCCGGAAAAGAGCTTGCGTTGCATCGACACTCACGAGCACGCGCCCATCATCACCACAGGCTCCAAAACCGTCAATTTGTGGACCACCTCGGGAGATTTGGTGACCACCTTGAAAAATCCACACGACCACTACCTTACCAACAGAACTTCCAACTACTTGTCGGCGTTATCTTTTCACCCGCACAGAATGATGATGGCAACAAACTACAACCAGGACGGCCACATCAACATCTACTCGTGTGCCGATGTGATCTCGGAGTACTGATGTGCCGAAGTGATCTGGAGTACTGATGTGAGCACGTAATTGTTGGTCATGTGATTCCAGTCACGTGATCACGTCCGACTCGGCTTTGGCCCCGCGTCCTCCCCCGGCAAGAAGAGCCTGTGCCTTGACAGCACTGAAAGCAACCATACGAG
This sequence comes from Metschnikowia kipukae, assembly GCA_002370135.1. NCBI lineage: Eukaryota > Fungi > Ascomycota > Pichiomycetes > Serinales > Metschnikowiaceae > Metschnikowia > Metschnikowia kipukae. Next base: position 264,869 of record NKZJ01000105.1, read on the forward strand.
CATCTGTATTCGGCAAGCCCAGTTCACAAGATCGCCCCAAGTGGACCCTTTGAAAACTCAACAGATGGTGTTGCTGGTTGTGTGCAGGACGTGCGCGAAGAATCTCACGTCACTGATTAACACTTTTCTCCAGATCTCCCAATTTATCCTCAAACCGACGACATTTCATTATAGCATGTCGCTTTCGTCTGAGCTTGCGGCAGCAATAGAGGACGCAAAGTCCGAGAGCCCAAGGCAGCCGCCGGGCGACATCTCCATTGGCCAGAGAATGCTTTCCGCATGTCTGGGGTCTTTGCTAACATCGTTTGCCGTCACCCCTTTTGACGTTGTTAGGATCAGAATTCATCAGCAGGAGGTCATGAACAACTGCTGCGAGGCCAAGCCGGCCGACGCTCCAAAAATTCTGACAAAATTCCTGAAAACGGCCGCCGAAAGCCTCATAACCAAGGCCGCCGCCACTCCACTCACACCTGCTGTGATGGCCAATCTGCCGATAGCAGCCACATCCGAAGTTCAGTTGCCCCGAGTTTTCTGGAACACCCAGCAATTTTGTGAAACGGCTCGAAACTGCCCCAAAATAACCTCCACATTCCAAGGAATGGTGGTGATAGCGCGGAATGAGGGCGTGTCTACTCTTTGGAGAGGCCTCTCGTTGACGCTACTAATGGCAGTTCCCTCCAATATCATTTACTTCACGGGATATGAGTACATAAAGGAACTCTCTCCAATGGTGAACCACCCAATCAACCCGTTGGTCTGTGGGCTGCTTGCCCGAATGATGTCTGCAACCGTCGTCTCGCCAATCGAACTCTTGAAAACGCGCTTTCAATCAGTGCCAACATCGACAAGCGACCCGAAACACAAAATCTTCAAGTCACTACTAAAAGATTCGGCGCATGCATTCCGCAAAAACGGTTTTGGGTCCATGTTCACCGGCCTCCAGATAACGTTGTGGCGAGATGTGCCTTTTCTGGGCATTTACTGGATGTGCTACGAGTACTTCAAAGACAAGTTCAGCGCATCTCTCGATGTGGATTTCAACCGCTCCCAACAAGAAGACTGGAAAGTGTTCACTGCTAGTTTCTGCTCCGGATCATTGGGAGGAGTAGTGGCGGCATTCTTCACCAATCCTTTTGACGTCGGAAAAACTCGGCTTCAAATTGCCAGTCTGGAAAACAAAACGAACGGCCGGCCGTCGATGTTTCAATTTCTATGGAAAATCCGTACTAACGAAGGCATCGGGGCGCTTTACAAGGGGTTTGCACCACGGGTCATGAAAATAGCCCCTTCTTGTGCTATCATGATATCTTCCTATGAAATTGGGAAGAAGATTTTCAAGGATGGTTTGTGAAGAAGATTTCCAAGGACGGCTTGTAAGAATAGGACGATTGAATGATTTAGGATGGCTTCTTCAAGGAATGAGTCAAATGAGAATAGGTTGGCTAGAGAATGGCTTGATGAATTTAGGCTTCTTGTCATGTCGACTGTGTATATACCAAGTGACTATTGTCACATCTGTGAATAGAATACATGCATTGCTAAACAACTGGAGGAATTGTGGACACCATGAGCCCGCTTTTCATTCTCTAAACTTCGATTTCATTCTTTAAACTCCGCTCACTCCACCTTCATCTAATCTGCTCAAAACCGAAAGTTGCCCCAACCTTCTACATTCCGCTCGAAGTTTCTTATATCGAAGTTCGCCATTTTCTCCCTTGATTTGATGTCCATGAGAGCTATCGGAGGGGCGGCGTTGGACATGTCCATATGGGGCGAGGCCAGAAAGTCCCTCGGCAGATCTTGATCCAACGTTTCATCACGTACAAGATCAGGCGGCAGATTTTCAGTCATGTATGTTTTTTGAGTGACTTCGTCTCGTGCATCTTGCTGCAAAACAGGTATGTTCTCGATGACTTGGGCAATTTTTTCATAGTGGCCGCCAGGTTTTTTGTACTGGCCTCCGATTTTTGTAAAGTGGCTTTCATCTTTTTCATACTGGCCAACTTTTTGATACTGACCAACTTTTTTGTACTGGCCAACTTTTTCATACTGACCATCTTTTTCATACTGAACTTTTCCAAACGGGCTGTCAACTTTTTCATACTGGCTGTCTCCCGAAAGCTTCTCATACTGGCTGTCTCCCGGCAGTTTGACACGAGTATCACGAGTAATTCCAAACTGTGGGCTTACCAGTAATTTCTCCTCGATGTTGTTTGTGCGTTTGTAATGAGAGTCGCCAGAAAGGTGGCCATATGGACTGTCATCCGGAATCCCCAGATCTAGTTTTGGGCTGTCTTTAAGGAAATGACTGCCACTCACACCCGAGTTCATTTTCAATGGTCCCGGATCCTCCGGACTAACGGCTTTGGTGAGCTCTGTTGAAAGGGCCGAAATGGAGTCGTTCGTGCGATGGATCCACTTCAAAAAATCGGAGAAATTGGCCCGAAGATTGCACAAGGCCGTCCGAGCCAATTGCTGTTCAATAAGCTTCAAGTTGTACTCATTTTCCTCAATCTCATCCACGCAGAGCATTGTCAACGATGCTTGTGGACCATCTTTAAGCGCAATCAGCTCGAGTTTGATCTGAAGCAGGTCGTGTTTCGAAACAAGTTTTCTCTGGCGTTCTTCTCGCTGCGCTATAGCTTCAAGGCTCACTTTAAAAGCAGCTAACCTCTCACACTCTTCAAGAAACGATACCGAGAGAGCATCAAGCAATTGCGAGAAAATGCGGATCATTTGCCGTGATTCCTCAGTAGGCAAGTCGGCGCCCCATTCGTTGAGCGACTTCACAAATGCCTTATGGATATCCACCGATTTGCGCTGGTTGCGGTTCACTTTATCAATCAATTTTTGTAGGTCGTTGGCACATATTTTCTTTTTGGTCTTGGGGTTGTAAGAAGAGGGCACCAACTTGTGGATCATCTTCATAACCGCCGCAGTAGTGGGCCGACTCAATGTTGGGACGGATGATTGCACCGACGAAGCGGCACTTTTCAGCATTATCACGGGAAGAAATTGATAAAAAACGATCAAGATAAAAACCGATAAAAGAACCAATCAATAAAACGATCAAGATGAAAACCGATGAAAAGACCAATCAATAAAAGATCAAGATAAAAACCGATATAGAAAATCAATCAAATTAAAACGATCGAGATTAAAAACCGATCGAGATTAAAAACCGATCGAAAGAATACCGATTGAAAGAAATAATGCTGTTCAAATGAAGTAATGCTGTTCAAATGAAGTAATGCTGTTCGAATGAAGTAATGCTGTTCAAATGAAGTAATGCTGTTCAAATGAAGTAATGCTGTTCAAATGAAGTAATGCTATTCAAATGAAGTAATGCTGTTCAAATGAAGTAATGCTGTTCAAATGAAGTAATGCTATTCAAATGAAGTAATGCTGTTTGGATTAGTTTAATAAGATGCAATAAACTCTTTTTCCAAGGTGCAAAATTTGTCGAATAAAATATTAGAATTGCAAAGAATCGTCAGATTTAGTTAATGGATGCAACTGACGAATGCAGACTATGAATGCAATTTGACGAATGCGTTCAAAAATGCAGATTTATGGATGCAGTCAATGAATTCAAATAAACGGGCGCAGTTCAAAGATGCAATTTTGATGGGATGTCAAAATTGTGTTTTAAATTTCCCGATGTCGTTTTGATTGTTTAAAGTATAGATGTTGGACTAGCTTTGTGTACGGCTGAGGTTAGCACCCGTACCTCCCACCAATTCACAACGCCTATATAAAGACATTTGCACATCCACGACATTTGCCAATTCATAGCATTTCCAATTTATTGCATTTCCAATATATTGCAATTGCAAATCACAAATCAAGTACTAGGTCACGTGATGCAAACTCTGATAAGGAAAGCATATTATATTGCAACCCAAATCCACAAGATGGCAAATCATCTCAACAAACCATTTAATGATACTTCAAGCCTTCAAGCCATTTAATGATACTTCAAGTCATTTCAAAAATTGTAAGCCATTTCAAGAAATGCAAACCATCTAATAATATATTGAACACCATTAATTGAAACTTCGAACACCATTCAATGATATGTTGATCACCGTCCAAAGGTTATTGAACACATTCATAGGAAAATGGACACATTCATTAGAAACTGAACACATTCCATATTGACCATTCAATTCATTGAATCCTTCAACTTTGAAGCCATTATCCATTCAATCGCTTGGCCCCTGAGTGGGACCTGCATATAGCGCATTTGCACCCATATTTCCAGCCATTTCACACATATACAGCCACCATGCCCCCTAGTTGCCCCCCTTCCGCGTCACCTCCTCGTCTATGTTCAACCCCGTCCAAGACGAGATTCCTTGGCGCACAGACTCTACTCCGTCCTGCACAGAGAGCTGGCCCCGGGCAGCAGTGGCCCCCAACGACGCCACAAGCCCCTGCACGCTGTCCCCAGTTTTCACCTGTTGGGCAGCCAATTGCGGCAACGTACGTTGTTCCACGCGCCACAAAAAGTCCCGGGTGTTGCCAAACGTCAGGGGCATGAAGTACGCAAACGCCGCCACACCGGCACCAAAGGGAAGCACCGCCTTGCTCACAAGGCCACGGCGTTGCGCCATGATGTTTCCGGAAAGCGCGGCAATGGCAACATAAAAGATGTTGGGGAAAATGTCGTCGTTGTTGTCGTGCAACGCACTCACTGTGCCGGTCACGTGCCGCTCCGTTTCGTACACGCTCTGTTTGGTGGCGCTAAGGTACGTGTCGGCCTTTTCGTATGCAGAATGCAAGTTGTGGCGGGCGTTCCGAACACCCGCTTCGAGGGCGGGCGTGCTCCGAACCGTGACGCCGTTGATCACCGACCGAGGGCCGAGGAGCTCCTTGTCTGAGGCACTGCTGGGAACAACAGTGCCTGGTACAGGCACGACTGCGCTGTCGTCTTCATAGAATGCTCTTTTGCTCATTTTGTCGACGAAATGGTGAAATTTACGTGTGAATTGGTTAACACTTGATGGAGGTGGAAGTTGATGGTGGAAGATGGTTGGTGCGCGCGTAAGGTCACGTGACACAAAATTGCGAGCACGTGCTCACGGGCACGTGCCACATATCACATGCCGCGCATCACATCTTCGTTTTCTCGATGCCATCTCAGCTCCACATGCTTCTCCGAAACCAGTGCTGCATGCCTCGGGGCCGGCTCTTTCGGGTCTTCCCGGGACTTGCCGCCCCAAACAAATGGCCTGCCGCGGCGTTCCGGCTCAAATCTGACCACTGGGGCGCCCTTCCGCCGCTTCACGGCGCCAACGCCGAATCCGCCACCCATAATTTCGGGTTTCTCTCCCGAGTTGAGCATTTGGCTCAAAACGACGGCCCGCTTGGCAAGTACACGCGAAACGTGGAGCTTCACAACCATAACGTGGCCTACGAGGCCCTGATGTCACCATTCCGCAATGAGGACGGCTCTTTTATCCAGGGAAACACCGCCGAGGAGGCTCGGCTCGATCCGCAGACGTTGTCCGCTCGCGTGGATAGCGGCACGGTCAAGCTTCCGCCCGAAATTGCTAAGGTTATCAACAAAAACATCCTCCTGCAGATAAGCCCGGACAAGCTTCGGGAGCGGGCCGCCGCCATCTACCAGCTGTTGGACAAGGATCAAATCCAAAAGGCGCCTGAGAGCAGTGTGGAGGTGGACGCGTACATTGCGGCGTTATTTCTTCAAAACTACGCCCACGCATCGCGAGTGTTGAAGGAGTTGCGGAAGCGGGTGCCCGATTTTCTGCCGGATTCGGTATTGGATATCGGCTACGGGCCCGCTACGGGCATGATTGCATTGAACGAGCTCATGGGTGCGGACTTCCGCCCCGCCGTCAAGGAGGCCTACATTGTGGGCCGTGGCAATAAGGAAATGAAGAAACGGGCCAAGATCCTTCTTTCCCGGCAACACAGCGAGGTGGCCATGTCACATGACGAGCAGAATGTGGGCGGCGCCGATTCTGTTGGTGCCGATTCTGTTGGTGCCGATTCTGGTGCCGGTGCCAATACCGAAACTGAAGTCGGGGCCGGGGCCGAGGCCGAGTCACGTGACCGCTACGCCGACGTACAAGGCTACGAGGACCGTTTCGGCGACTTTGTCGGCCCCGTGGATGCGGCCGCTCTCCGCGTACGCACGCGTCTCCGTGACGCCCTCCCGTCCACCAAACAGTACGAGCTCATCATGGTGCACCAATCCCTCTTGTCACGTGAGTTCAACTTCCCACGTGACGTGGACTTGAATCTCGAGATGATTCTCCGCCTTCTCAAGCCCAACGGCTACCTTGTAATCATCGAGCGGGGCAACGCGCTCGGCTTTGAGATTGTTGCCCGTGCCCGCCAGGTAATGCTCCGTCCGGAGTCCTACAAAGACGAGCGGGGCCGGATTCCTCGCCCGTACATCCGGGGAAGCTCGGTCAAGCCACAGAAACTCCGTCGTGAGGACCAGATCATCACGGAGGACCACGTGATCTACGAAAAAGAGCTTTTGGCGCAGCTTGAGGCCGAAGAGCGGGCCAACGGCGCCGAAGTGCCCGCCGAGGAGTCGCTCGAAGAGGAATCGCTCGAAGAGGAAATCAGCCGCCGGTTCGGACCCGTGTCCGAAGACGAACTCCGCTTCGAGTTCGAGGACGACGACAACTACGAAGTGCTTCCTGTCGACACTAAACATGCACCCGTGCACCGGAGTACACCCATACATCAAGACATTGACTACCATCTTAGTGTGGTGGCGCCTTGCTCCCACCATGGGCAGTGCCCGCTTCAGCTCGGCGACCCCAAGTTCTACCAGATCTCCAACCACTCCCACCGATTGCAGTTTTGCTCGTTCAACCAGGTCGTGGAACGCCCAAAATACACCATGGAATTGAAAAAAGGCAAGCGTTTGGCCACCAAATGGGACAAGGGCCTGCATGACGGCTTCGGTACGGACCAGATTCCCCGTAGCACCTTAAAGGGTATGCAGGGCACGGGCCGGACGGGCGGCAACAACAGCGAGTCCGGAAACTTGTCATATTTGATTATGCACCGTGCTCCTAACGACGGAACCACCATCAGCAAAATCAACGATGACAGAGCACACAAGACGGACTCGCGTGTTTCGTTGCCGCGGATCTTGGAGTTCCCAACCAAGGTCAAGAAGAACGTCAAGCTTAAGGTGTGTGCACCTTCAGGAAACGTCGAGTTTTGGCAAATTCCAAAGAGCTTGGGCAAGCAAACATACCACGACGCACGCAAGGCCAAGCAAGGCGACCTTTGGGCGCTTGGGAAGAAACTGGCGGTGGTGAAGAGCCGCTTGTCTGCAGGAAAGGTGGAGAAACTCTCCAAGTTGGCCAATATGCAACGCAAGTTCGTTGTTAAGGAGAAGCGCAAGAGAGACTGGAAGAAGCTTGTGAGTCGGCTGGCGGCCGACTTTGACGATCCGTTGGATGTCATGGATGACTTGGCGGCCGATGTGGAGAGCTCCAAAAAGTACCGTGTGCAGGGCAAACGGGCCAATTTTGACGTGGATCCACGTGATTTTGACGGCCGCTGAGAGAGAGAGAGCGGCTTCTGTATATAGTAGACATGTTTAGTGTGTTAGTACATTGTAGCAGTAACATACTTGGTGCTATGTGCAGGTGCTAAACGGCAATGGATGTGACCCATAATTTCCTTCGAGGACCCATAATTCAGTACTTGAGGACTACAACTGTGTCAGGCAATATTTTATTACTTTCGTATCTATAATACAGATGCATTCTAAGATCCTTGCATGGTCCGCCTACTCAGCACTGATTCAGCAGCTTCAAGGATCAAGTCATTAGCACAGCCTGAACCGGTTGCATTGGCGACGTGAATGTTCATGTGGTATGATTAGCGAGCAACGGGGCCAGCAGCCCTGCTGCGTCATGGAGTGACCTCGCCACCAAATCAGGATCGAATAATCAAATATTTCAAATGATCGAATGCTTCATGATCGGTGGATTTGATCGAGGATTGGAGCGAGTTGCTTACTTTCTTCTGAAAGAGCAGCCCTCGGTCAACTTGGCCTTACCTCCGGAAGGAGTACACAAGACAGAGGAGCAGCCGTCACAGGTGACAGCAGTTTGGGCATGGGAGAACACGGTAGTGATGTTCAAACATCCAGGACACTTGACGTCCATGAAGAAAGATCTTGGCGATTGCACCAAAGTCTTCAATTTGTGCTTTTGGGCCTCGGAGGCGGCGTTTGGGTGTAACAAATCTTGAACTAAAACCATTTTTGCTTGATTAAAAAAAGAGGAGTGAGGAGGAAAATTGCGTGTGATTTATAGGAAAAATTTTCGCACGCGAGCTCAGCATGCGCACGACCTGTGGAGTTCAACACCGCACTCTAAAAGAAATAAATGCTTAGCGCTATGAAAAGTATAATTTGAAGTTTGAAAGTATTATTTGAAAGTTTGAAGGTATTATTTGAAAGTTTGAAAGTATTATTTGAATCATTATTGAAAGCACTATCAGAAAATTGATGCTTTTAAAAATGATGAAAAGGAACTTTTGAAATAATGCTTTTTAAAAATGAATAGTGATGGGCTGTTAGACTATCTTAAGGGCACTATATACTTGTTTACCTGCATCTAAGCTATCGAGTTCCGAGGGTGACTGGTTATTGAAGGACACTTCACACTGGTTCAAAGCTCCCACTGACTGTAACATTCTAAGGAAGCTTAAATATAAAGACTGGATACTCTATGTTTGTTTTTAGCAAAATTTTAAGGAGTATTTCGGTGGAACAAACGACCTGAGTCAAGAGGTCGGAACTGCATGTAGTCGCCCTGGCACGTGCACGCGGGAGTTCCGGCCCCCGGAATGGCATCATTCTGACGAAGCCGCCTAATTAATACGATCTGAACATTGTATTGAAGTAGTTGTGTAAAAATGTTTAAAATAATTAAACCACCGCTTTTGAGCAAATTGGCGTGTTAAGAAAGAGTACTGGGGTTGAAAGAATTGTTGCAAAACATGTTGCAAAATGGTATTGAATTTTGTATTCACTCTATACAATCACTAATTCATATATTTCATATATTTCGTATACCATTTCTAATCATTCGTACGTGCTCTATAAGTGGTAATCCCAAAGGAGCATTCATTAGAATGCTTTTCTGGTATCGTGCAAACCATAATTTTCTCTCAGTCTTGAAATGGCCTTTTGAAAGATACATGATATCTTAATTGCAATTTCAATTATTACCTGATCAGAAAATCATCAATGTTTGTCGTAAATGTGTATCTTGGTCAATGTGTATCTTAGTCAATGTGTATCTTGGTCAATGTGTATCTTTGTCACTGTTTATCTGTCATCACTGAACATACTGAACATCACATGATCATCTGAATCACAAATGATAATCTTATGATTCTTCATCGATTATACACTGCTACCAATTTTTTCAATAAATTCTCCGGTGATTAAAGTAAATTCCGCTTCAAGAAATGTATTCATTTCTTGGATATCTGCCTTTTTGGTGGAACTCCACCTCATTGGTAAGACTCCACTTTTCATAACACAACTCCATCTGTTTCAATACCACCAAAAATGAAGTAGAAGTCTAAGTAAAATTCCTTTAATTTATTAAAGCATTCCCTTTCTTATTCCACCGGTCCTGACTACAATTCTCCATTGTTCTAAAATAGAAATCCGGTTGCTCTTGATCACATTTTGCCTGGTAACAAACTTGAACTAAGAAGGCTTTCTAAAAAGTTGCACTTGTTTAATTGCAGGGAACTATTGTCTTGACATTAACTTGACTCGTGAATTATCATGATCTGAGATCAACTTACTCTCAGACTTCTTTTAAGTAGAACATATACTTTGAAATTCAGCTTCATGATCATTTATTGCGTTTTGAATGACTTACCAAGAGTTCCAAGCGGCTGAAAAGGTCAACTTTTCCCTTTGAATATTAATATCATTGACTTGACTTGCATTAATTCCATGAAATCGCAATCTCTAGTCTTTGTAATTATCAATTTCCAAAATTATTAGAATTTATAATCAGCATCTTTTTAAGAATTGCTTAAACGACCTTAAATCTTTGAAAAAAGCAAATTTTTTTTTTGAGGCAAATTCACGAAAACACTATTTGTATTCTTCAAACTATAGATACTTTTCATATCAATAATGTATCAAGGCCTTGCGTACGCACCTTATATGTATTTTGGGACATAAACCAGAAATACCCGAAAAATTCAATTCATTAACTGTGAACATTTACATTTGCGTTATCATGATTTTAATGAGTTTCTTCATTGTATATCAAAAAGACCCTGATAATATATCTTTAACATTGCAATTTTAGTCATGTTATCTGGTGTACTGATGTGCAGGATCGCACCTATGTGAAGAGCAGCAGCTTATCAACTCATCTGATCTGAATATCCAACTTCCAAGCAAAAGTCGAGTCAGTTCATTTCTCTCTTTGAATAACTTCAGAGCTGCTCTCACATCCAAACTCTCTTTTTCCTTTTCGCTTCTTGCTCGCAAAACTTACTTTTCAACATAGCGAACAAAAGCAGACCTAGAAAAGTCCGCCCCCCTTACAAAAAATACGTTTACAAGACATCTTTTACCAATGAGGGGGGTCTGGACACCGAGCCAGAACATGAGCCTTCACAGTTAAAGGATAACTCCCGGTTTGACCCCAAAAAACTCTCTATACAGGCCATTTATGTCCTAAATAAGCAGACATCTTTCAAAGGGAAAGTCTGGCCTCGTTCTCAGTTTGAGAAAATCGACGTTTTGTCCTGCTGTTTGTTTTTAGAAAGTGAAGAATACCAGCTCCAGCTTCAACAGGCGAAGCTCCGGCCAGAATTGCAAGAGAACACTCTGTGTCCGATTTTGCCACTTGAAATCATAGCCTGGATCATGGAAATAGTCAGTTATCGAAGCGAGCTCAAAACAAAGTATCTACTTCTCAATAAGCTTCTTTATCTGATAACAATGCCGATGTTATACCGAAATCCGAGACTCCGAGGAGATAATTTCTACCAATTCGTGGAGACCATAAACTCCAAGAAACTGGTGGGGCTGCATATAAAGACCTTGGACCTTGCCTCGGTCAACCAGCTGGGCAAGAATGCTTTTGTTGCCAAACTTCTCAAGCGTTCGAAGGTTTCTTTACAAAACTTTGTGGCTCCGCAAACTAGTTTTGGCTTTAGCCCACTCATGTCTTTGAGATCATGTCATCAATTGCAGTCGTTGGATCTCCGACTCGTGTCTGAAACAGTTCGTCTTGAAGAATTGTTTGATTCAATCCATGAACTCAAGCTTTTAACGCATCTTTCGTTTCCCAGATCTTCTCTTGAGATTGAGGATTTCAAAGGCGTTGAATGGCCGCCACAGTTGCAATTTCTCCGAATCTCCGGTGGCATTTCGGACGACTTTTTGATTCATTCATGTTTCCCCAGCACAATTCGGCAAATGGAGTTTGCTCACTGTCCTAGAGTGACACACACAGGCCTAGAGCATCTATTGGTGATATTTGGACGGAACCTCGAGTCTTTAAAAATCCAGTTTCCCATGCCCGGTCTTAACGCCAATTCCCTAGACGAAGTGTTCCTTCTATGTCCTAACCTCACGACGTTGGAAGTCTGTGTAGACTACTTATCGGCTGGGTTTTTCGAGCGAGACATTTTACCAATGTTCCCTGGCCGAGCTCTCACAAACTTGTACATTGATAGCAGTGGAATGCTTGGTACTACCGATAGGTTAGACCCGATTGATTTGGCGGTGGCACTAAGTGAAAACCGTCTTCCAAATTTGAAAAATGTGAGAGTTACTGCAAAATTGGGGTGGGATCCTAAGTCAGAAGAGGTGGAGCATATCGTGACGGAGTTGGACGAAAGAAATGGCGGTCTTTACATCGGCTACTAAAGTTTGAACAAAGATTTAATAGAAGCTATTTTCTTGATAGTTGAAGCAACTTTCAACTCAAGTGTTCTTAAAGAACTTGTCATAGTTGACCATGGTGAACCTGAACTTGACATCTCCTTCATTGGTACGTTCCCAAGCTTTACCCAAGTTCTCTTCGTTCATATCCATAGTCTCGACCCAAGGCTTGATCTGATGTTCATCTGCCAATTTCAACATATACTCAATCTGCTCAGGCGATCCAATAATAGAGCCGGTAACAGAAAGGTCTTTGAAAAGCAAAGGTCCAGGAACAAGGCTAAGCATATCTCCTGCTGGAGGTGCAGTGATGAAATGCATCTGGCCACGGGCCACAAGCATGTTCATGGTCTTATCGAACGATGAACCCTCGAATGTGGAGCTGGTGTTGAGGAGAACGTCCAAAGTGTCAGCATACTTTTTGTCGAAGTCGGGATCGTCGGTTGCAGCGTAATGGTCAGCGCCCAACTCCAAAGCGGCTTCTTTCTTTTTGTTGTTTCTGGAAATTGCAGTCACCTCGGCACCAAGAGCCTTGGCGAAAAGAATTGCCATGTGACCAATTCCTCCGATTCCAGACACTCCCACTTTGGTACCTTTGCCGACCTTGGCCTTCATGAGCGGAGAAAATGCCGTGATTCCTCCACAGAAGAGTGGGGCTGCATACTTTGTCTCTAAGGATTCGGGGATTTTGAAGGCAAACTTTGAGTTCAATCTCACATGGGAAGCATCGCCTCCAAATGTGTGTGCTCCTGTTTCCGGGTACGTGCTGCAGTAAGTGGGCACGATGTTTTTGCAGTTATTTTCGAACCCTTTTTGACAAGAAATGCAAGTTTCATCGCAGTCGACTTGGGCGCCGATTCCAACTCTGTCACCCAAACTCAAGCCTTTCTTGGCCTTGGGCCCCAACTTGACGATTTTGCCCACAATCTCGTGGCCGGCAATCAAAGGTGTGTATGGAATGGGCCAATCCCCGTTGACGTGGTGGATATCTGAGCCACAAATAGCACAGGCCTCGATCTGCACATCAATGTCGTGGTCTCTGAACTCATGAGGCGTGAATTCGACTTTCACTGGCTTTGTCCAGTGGTTGTTTCCATTGAGACCGATTCCTTCAAAAGTTTCTGGGTACATGATGTTTATTGTTGATTGTTGTTTGTGAAGATTTGTTGTTGATATCGAATTTGAATTTTGGGAAATGTCTGTCTTTTATATTTCATTGATGGCAACTTGCGCTATCGGAGATGTCAGATTAAATCCGGGGTAACAAACTTCAACAATGTGCAATGCACCGATGGCTGCGCATTTGTTCCCAAAGCAGCAATCGCCGGACCCCGAGCGAGCTGGCCTCGCAGGTTTACTCCGAACGCACCTTCTCAAAACGGCCAAGTCCGTTGAATTGTCCATATGCAGGCCGCGGGCCTTCGTCTGCTTGCGGACTTTACCTGTTTTGGATATTCGAAGTGACGCCGATTAATCACGCAACTCTTCTCTAGCTGCATGTTTCTTATCGCAATATGAGTTCTTATCTTGATCTAAAATCTCCGAGCAATGCATTGGAATCTCCGAGCAATATATTTGCTGCAAAATGGCGCAGGTGCTATTCGGATCTAAGCTTCTGATGTGAACCGATCTCCGAGCGATGAACAATTTCAAAACGATTCAAACGATTCAAACGATTCTAACGATTCCAAAACGTTCCCAAAACGTTTCAAAAAATCCAAAAAATATCCAAATGATTCCAAAGAATATCCAAATGATTCCAAAATCCAAATCTCCAACTCTTTTATTTTAAGCAGCCTTAAGCTTGCATCCAAACATCCGTGCCGCAGTCATAGACCTGTCCTGCATGCAGCGCGCGACCATACTCCATGCTCCACGATTCACGTGGCTTAGTCCAACACTTGATTTCAAAAGTCCTTCACATCTCATGACCACACACGAGAAATCCAAAGTCCTTCCTGTAGGATACAGGCAAGGCCGGTTCCGTGCATACCCTTCTCTGGAGGTATTGCCCTCGCTTCTTGGTCGATGCAGGTGGACCGAAACCGACCGTCTTTACGTTTTCATTGTTTTCGCCTTGGCTCTCGTGACCCGTTTCTACAAGCTCCCTAATCCAGCACGGGTTGTATTTGATGAAACCCACTTTGGCGGGTTTGCCCAGGAATACCATGATGGTGAGTTCTTCGTGGATGTGCATCCACCGCTTGTGAAGCTTGTGTTCTATTACATAGCCATGTTTTTTGGCTGGGATGGCATGGACAGTTTTGCCAATATTGGCGCTCCCTTTTTGGCCACGACTCCGTATGTTGCCATGCGTTCTTTCTCGGCTGTTTGTGGTGTTTTGACGGCTGTTTTGACGTACGTCACTCTAAGGGCCTCTGCTTGTCGCAGCGTTGTGGCTCTCTTTGGCGCCAGCTTGGTGATATTCGAAAACTCCTTGGCCACTCAATCTCGCTTGATTATGCTTGACTCGGCGCTTGTCTTTTTTACGGCGCTTTCGGTGTCTTCTTTCAAGAGATTTCAGCTTCTGCAACCATTCTCGAAGAAGTGGCTTCAGACTTTGATTTCGACGGGCTTTGCCTTGGGCCTCACGCTCTCCACCAAGTTGACAGGGATTTTCACCATTCTCTGGGTTGCTGTTCTATCTGCATACCAATTATGGACCTATTTAGGTGATGCTGATGTTTCATTGAGGCATTTGCTTGCACACGTCTCCGCTCGGTTCTTTGCATTCATTGTTGTTCCTCTCACAATGTACTGTGGTTTCTTCTCCATCCACTTTATGCTTTTGCCCAAAAATGGCACTGGTCTGGGAATCATGTCACCTGCATTTAAGGCAGAGTTACAGGACTCTGATAACATCAGAAACACCGCCGTGGATGTCTCTTATGGAAGCAAAGTGACGCTCAAGCATCACCGCTTGGACTCCTACTTGCACTCTCATAACTACACCTACAGATCTGGCTCTGGGGAACAACAGGTGACCATGTACGGATTTTCAAATGATGAAAACAATGAGTGGGAACTTGAAACTGCCGGAACTAGCTCACCAGGAAAGCTTTTAAGCAAATTTCGTGACATCAAAGACGGTGACACGGTCAAATTGTACCACCCTCATACTGGAAAATACCTTCGTGCCAACGACGTACGTCCGCCAAACTCAGAACATGACTACCTGAATGAGGTATCATGCCACGGAAATGATACTTCTCTGCAAGATATAAATTACGAGTGGAGAGTGAAAATCATCGGGAAAAAGCCACATTCTGTGAACGAACTCCCATTGCGCAAACTCAGAGCTACGGAGACGGTGTTTCAGCTTGTTCATAGAGGTACACAGTGTGTTCTTATGGGCCACGAAACCAAGCTTCCAGACTGGGCATTCCACCAAAACCAGGTTCTTTGCGTCAATGACCCAACTCTTCCCAATACTCTTTGGTATATCGAGAGCAACAACCACCCTGTGATCGATGAAGACAAGGAATTGTACCCTCGTGTTTTTCTCCCAAAACTTCTGCTTTTCAAAAAGTTGTTGGAATATCACCACTCAATGTGGAGAGTGAACCAGGGCTTTGTGCAGAAGCACGATTACCTGTCTCTTCCTGCCACCTGGCCATTTGTGCTTAGAGGAATCAACTACTTTGCTGGTGAAGGAAGCTCCATGTACTATTTGGGAAATGTTGCTATATACTATGCAGGGTTTGTGGTGATTGCGTTATTCTTAGTCAAATTGGCATTCCACTTGTTCAAGGTGCTCAATCCCTTTACGCTTCAAAACGAAGCATTGCACACGTCTACATACTACATGACTTCATTTGAGTTCTTCCTTGGTTGGGCTTTTCACTATTTTCCATATGCGCTCATGACGCGGCAATTATTTGTTCATCACTACTTGACCAGTGTCTTCTTCTTGATTTTGATGGTCTCGGCTTTCGTGGAGTATCAAATGCATGCTCGAGTATACATTGGATATGCTGTGATGGCAGTTTTGGGCTTGGGAGCGGTCTTCTGCTTTGTGACGCTCATGCCTTTGATTTATGGCACGAGATGGACAGTTGAAAAGTGCCAAAGTGCAAAATGGTTCGGCGCGTGGGACTTCAGCTGTGAAGCATACGGTCATTAATCCGCGGCTGCCGAGTAGCCACAATTAAAAAGAAACCGAAAAAGAAATGGGGCCGATCCCATAGTCTCGTGCGTGGTGAACATGTAAGCGTGAGAGCATAGAAGACTTCGAAGAGTATACTGCCTCATCTTAGAAAGGTTCTTGTATATAACAGTTGGAAGAATCTTGTTGAACTGCTTTAGAATAGATAAGATCTCGACAACAACCTTTATCAAATGATCCAGCCATAGTGACAGAAGTAACGCTCATCAATTTGCAGATCGTGCGTCCGGTGATTAGCGCCCTTCACTAATTCCAGTTGACACCAGTACAATAAGCTCTTCACACCATTTCAAAACAGCGTCTTTCTCCTCGATTTTCTTAAGCCGTTCGCTTTCCGTGGCCTCCAATTCCTGTAATAAATCACCGATTTTTGCAAGCTGTGTTTCAGGAAGAGTACCTATTCCGGGCAAGGAGTCGATAATCATGCTAATTTGGCGAGACTTGAGAATGAGATCGGTGGAGAGCTCGTTCAACACACTATCAAAATCAGCAGCTGGCGGTGCCTCCACGGCGCCGCTGGGTGCCAGGTTTGACCCGGAATTTTCTGCATTTTTGGCATTAGCCACCGCATTTGCGGCTAGATTGGACACAGACGTGGGATCTGCGTCTAGTAGTGCCACCTCACTTTGCATATTGGCATAGTTGATGGTAGAATTAAACTGCGCCACTAACTGATCGAGGCACACTTGGAGCTGAGTAAGTCTGTCCGTCATCGGTATGGATGTGTATGGAGTATTGAGTGAGGCGAGTTTCATGCAAGAGTTTCTGGCCTGGTGCACGGGTGTTTATGTCTGGAGTTGCGAACGGCAGATGACAGCCCCGAACAAATGACTGATAATGACTAATAATGACTGATGATGACTGATGATGACTAAAATGCTGAATAATTATTGATTAATGATTGAATATTAGTGGAATAATAATGAAAGGAAGAATTGTTATGTACATTATCGGAAAGCGGCGTATTTACGTAGTTAATTCGAATGAAGATTAATAAATCAAAAAAGAAGGAAAATCGATCCCCTTTTATAATTTGCCTGATGCAGGAAAACACCACGTTTCAGGTTTCTTACCTGCCACAAAAACAACATTTAATATAAAAGGTCAGTTTCGCTGCGGCTGCATTTTTTCGAAATCTTTGTATAAAATTAGATGCAATCCCAGAATTAAGGCGTCCTTCAAACTGCAAAAATTTAGAGCCTGATTAAAATCAATTTCTTGAATCAAAACCAAAGCTCAAATCACAAAATCTGTTTATGTCTTATTCTATTAATGAATATTTCATAAGCCCAGGAATTTGTCTGGCGTGTTTTGCAACCAAACCTCTGCGCAGATCGCATCCCAACCCCATGTCACGTGCTCAGATCGCCACAACCCCTGCATTACATAAACAGATCTACATCAAGCCACTCCACATTGTACACACTCCATTGCAAGCCCCAAGAAGCAAAGTCGAGATATCATAAAACATTTCTCTGCTTGAAATAAACAGAAATATCAAAACTTGAGCCATACTCAGAACTTAAGAGCCGTCTTTCCCACACATCACCAGTATCTGCCAAGACGTTCGGATGAGTTGGCAGCCCGACTCCGACTCCAATAACTGTGTACTATGCAGCAGTGCCTTCACATTCTTTAATCGGAAACACCATTGCCGTAAATGCGGAAAGTTGGTGTGTGGCACTTGTTCCGGCCAGTTCTCGTCATATTCAGCTGAGATGCTAGTTTTACATGGAGACAGGCCACCCACTAAACCAGCTCCGTTTGGCCAGTATCGAACATGCGATAGTTGTGCCTTGGAACTTGGAAATTCAGAGAACAGGGCCGAAAGGCTGACGGCATTGTCTGCCCTGTCGTCTAGGAGTGTTTCAGTTCCCTTTAAAAACCCGCGAAGGCCTTCGCCCCATAACCACGGAGACAACGACGACGAGAACATCTGTCCTGTTTGTGGGATAGACCTTCTTCAACGATTCGAAAGAGAGAATGAGTCTGTTGAATGGGAACCCTATAAAGAGGCGCATGTGAGCGAGTGTCTCACGAGTTTTGATTTCTCCAACGACAACCTCAGGCTCTCTTCGCCGCCAGGAACTCTGTTATCACGAAACCGAATGCTTGTGTATAACATTCCGCCTATTCCCAAGCCTAGCTACGAGGATATACGAGATTGTGAGGCTACCTGTGGACTGGTGACGTCCAATACCACAGTGGACTTGGAGAAGGATGCCACGGATAACGAATGTGTCATTTGTCTCGAGGAATTGAAGCCGGGCGACAAGGTTGGCCGGTTGGAATGTCTCTGCGTGTTCCACTACAACTGCATCAAGGATTGGTTTAACAAGAAGAGTTTCTCCGAGTGTCCAGTTCATTTTCTCCACCGATAGCTAGCACATGCAATTGGTTTCGGTTTACTTCTTTACTTCTTTGACTCGTCGTTGGTTTGCCTTTTTCTTATTCTTAAACTCTTTGTCAGTTAAATTGGCCCAATTCACTTTTATTGTTAGGCGGCCAGGCAATGTTTAGCTGGTCTTATCGCTTGTCGCGAGCTACATGGGTAGTGATGACCATGGGGAGCTCTTATTTAATTGATTTTAGTTCTTTTGCGTCCGAATTGTGTATGTCATGCATATGTCATTTGTTGACTTCCATTCCAACATGTCAACCTTGTTGTAATCTTGCTGACGAGGACTGACTCTAGTCAACCCAAATCTACTACTAGACATATATCATCATGGTTCATCATAAGTCACACTTATCTTTCGATTATACACACACAGATCTCTATTGTACTGATTCACCAATGTCTCTCTAATCACTTAAATATCGCCGAACTTATTTTCATTGAATAGAATCTATCTTCATTCTGCAAATACAGTCACTATTTATTCACATATATACACAAATTCCTGATGTATTCATTCTCTCTAATCGTATTCCTTTTTGCAGTTTAGACTAGATCATTCATTTTAACCTCAGGTCTATATCAATCTATAATTACATATACTCAGCAAGACTATGATTATTATGAACGAATGATTTAGTAATATGTTCATTTAACAAGTCCTAACATTGACTATATTTGTAAGCACTTGATTCTCTATAACCTAAGCACTTACGAATATTCTCTATATCCTAAGAGCTTTCCAATATTTTCATAACATAAGCACTTATTATCAACGATCTACCAAACGCTTCACTAAAATATCATTTAGCAAGTGCTTATTCATCAAGCCACTTCAGTATGATCATCAAAATATTAAGTACTGCCCTCTAAAATACCAACCAATATTCTAATTACATAATTAACAACTTCACATAATATCTTTTCCAACATTTCTAATTACATTATCAAAAGCTTTACATAATATCTTTCCGGAAACTGCTACTTTTCCTCCCGGTCGGCATCATCTCTCGTCTTCTTGCGCTTCTTGTCGTGCCCCTCCTTCGTCTGGCGAACCGCCTCGGCCGTGGCCCGGTCCACATGGTGAAACAACGCATCCAAGGCGTCTTTGGGCGGCGCAGGGTCCTTGGGCAACTTCTTCTCCAAAACAGCCTCGATCCGCAAATACATCTCGAGATCGTATTGCGTCACGAGCGAAACCGACTTGCCGGCCTTTCCAGCACGGGCCGTTCTACCCACGCGGTGAATGTACGCCTTGGAATCGGTTGGAATGTCGTAGTTGATGACAAGATCCACGTTGGGAATGTCGAGCCCACGTGCCGCCACATCGGTGGCCACAAGAATATTGGCCAGACCCGCCTTGAATTTGTTCAAGGAACCGAGCCGCTGCAGCTGGGTCAACTGACCATGGAGTGGAACGGCAGCAAACCCCAAAATCCGGGCAAGCAACGCCGTGCGCTGGGAATTGGCACACGTTCTCGTAAAGATGATAATGGACTTGCCCATGTGCTCGTTCAACAAGTGCACCAAGTAGGTGTTCTTGTAGCCGTCGCTGACCAACATCATCAGCTGCACCAAGTTTTCGGCGGTGGCGTACTTGGACGACACAGCAATGCGGACCGGGTTGCTGAGCGACGCCCGCTGCAACTTGTCGATTTTGTTGGTCATGGTGGCGGAAAAGAGGTAGGTGGTGCGCTCGCGTGGAATGACCCGGAGGATCTTGTCCAATTCCGGGCCAAAGTCCAAGTCCAAAAGCCGGTCGGCCTCGTCCATCACCAAGTACCGCAAATTGCGCAACGAAAAGCCCTTTGTGTTTTCCAAATGGTCCACTATGCGCCCGGGGGTGGCCACAATCACGTGTGGCTTCCGCATAAGGTCTCTTGCCTGGTCCATCATGTCCATGCCTCCCACAATACATGCAGTACGTAAACCCATGCCGTGGCCCAAGGCGTCGAAAGTGTCTTTGATTTGATACGCCAATTCTCGCGTTGGTGCAAGCACAAGTGCATAGTAGGGTAACTGGTCTGCCCAGAGGGTATGAAGAATGGGGATGGCAAAGGCGGCAGTTTTTCCCGATCCGGTCACAGCCAAGCCAATCACATCCTTGCCTTCCAAAGCATGAGGAATGGCCTCACTCTGAATGGGGGTTGGTTTGGTGTACTTCATGGCCTGTATAGACTGTAAGAGTTCTGGGATGAGTTTCAAGTCGGAGAATTTCTCAAACCGCTTGCTTTCATTGTTGGACACGGAAATGTCTTCTTGTTTAGCCACGGGGACGATGGAACCTCCTTGCTTGAGTTTGGCACGGAGGGCGTTTTGTTTAATTTTCTCTGCTAAGGCGAGAGTCTCCTCTGATTTGGAGTGAAGCCTTGGTTTTTTTCCTGATTTCTTCATGAATTGTATTTGGGTAACTGTGTATAAATACCTTATATAAATACCTTATAAAGGTGCCTTGTAAAATGTATACGGTGTGAGTATTATACTTTGCTCTGTATTTTATATCTTTTCGTTCTGTATATTCTCATCGCATTCCATCTCATTTCTCACTCATTTCTCTCATTTCTCTTCTCATTTCTCACACTTTCACTCACTCACTTCATACTACTCCACTTTTACAATGGCCAAAAGGAAAACAAAGAAAAAGTCTGTGCCTTCGGCACAACCCGAAAATGTCCCCAAATCCATGGTTCTTGCCCTTGGTTCCGCCCTCAAAAATAAAGCCCTTCACCAACTCGTTAAAGACTTCAGAATGGTAATGCAACCCCATACCGCCGTCAATTTGAGAGAGAGAAAAGCAAACAAACTCAAGGATTTCGTGGTCATGTCCGGCCCCTTGGGCGTTTCGGATCTCATGGTTTTCAAGCAGTCGTCCAGCTCGGGAAATGTGTCTATGCGTCTAGGCAAAATGCCCAAAGGCCCCAGTTTGCAGTTTAAAGTGCTTGCTTATTCGTTGATGCACGATGTTCGTCGCCTGTTAAAAAACCCCGTTTCCGCCGGCCGTGGTCTGCCCTTGTATCAGCAGCCGCCGTTGTTGGTGATGAATGGATTTACGGCTGGAGGCCGCAAAATGGCCGATTTGCCGGATCACGACAAACTTTTGATCACGGTGTTGCAGAACTTGTTCCCGCCCATCCAGCCACAAACCACGCGTGTGTCCAGCATCAAACGTGTTTTGGTGGTCAACAAAAACGCCGATGGTGTGCTTGAAATGAGACACTATGCCATTTCCACCAAAATGGTGGAGGAGCTGCGCAACATCAAGAAATTGCTTCAGTCCCAGCACAACCGCCGCAAAAAGTTGCCTATTATGACCAACCACAAGGACATTTCCGATTTGGTCTTGGATCCGTACCTGGTGGGCGGACTAACGCTGGACTCCGAGGTGGAGGATGATGCTGTGGTGCAGATCCTGGCCCAGACGGCACGTGACCCGCCTACCAAGAAGCGGGCCATCAAATTGCGGGAAATCGGGCCTCGTCTCGATATGAAGCTTGTTAAGATCGAAGAGGCCATGGTGGGGGCCTCGAAAACGGTCTACCACTCGCGGATCTCCAAGCTGAAGGCCGAGGTCCAGGAGTTGGAGAAACGTCACGAGGCTAAAATGAAGCAAAAGGCTGAGCGCCGTGCTGAACAACAGGCTAACGTGGATGCAAAAAAGGCAAAGAAGAATAAGAAGAAGAACGCTAAGGAGAATGCTGATGGTGTTGACAATGTGGACGATGCTGAGGATGGAAGCGATCTGGATATTGATGCTAGTGATTATGAGAATGCTGATGAGCTCTTCAGCGACTAGAATATATAGTATGACTGCAAGGAATCTATTTACTTATTTTTCATTTGCCACAACTCCAGAAAACTGAAATTCGTGTTGAATGCCCTCCTGGTCGTTTAGGTCACGTTCGTCTATAGCTTAACACTTGCATAACAGACTTTGGAGACCGGCTGACTCTAAACATCGACTCTTGTAATCGACGCTCTTTGAAAATCGACACACTTTCAGCTAATCGTAGATGACCACTGACCGACTTTCAGCTAATTGTAGATGACCATTGACCGACTTTCAGCTAAATGCAGACGTACCACTGACCTTAGTTTCCATTGGTCTAGCCTCTTCCATCCGGCTCACCTCTTTCACAAGAACATCCATTTCTCGCCTCATATTCACCACCCGGACGCTGTCTCTGAGTGCCTGTGTAAATAACGCCTGTGCCTCTCGCAATTGTGCCGGTACTAAGGGCCCGAATTGCCGTAGCGGGTCTCTCAACAAATCCAATGGTTTGTCACCACTCACCCGCATTCTTTCAACGCCCGAGCTAAGACTGTCCACCGATAGCAAACCCTTCTTTTGCATATAAATAATCTCTTTTTCTTCTTCTTCTTCTTTTTCTTCTTCTTCTTCTTTTTCTCCTTCTTTTTCCTGCTCACCAAGTTCTCTCTTATCCAGTGTTTGGTCACTTTCGTTAGCATTCTTATCGCTTTTTCTCTTCCGGAGTGTCTGTGTATCTCTTGGCCTTGCTCCCGTGGCCTTGTCCTGCATTGTTTCCAAAACCTTGATTTCTTTTTTAAGGGCCCTTTCTGATTTTCGGATTTTGGGCTCCATTGCACCCTCGTTTCCGCTGACAACAAAAACCGCCTCTCGTTGCCTCATATCAAGCAAGTCGGCGCCAAATTGACGGTTGCTGATGTAGTTGGCCCGGCTCAAAAGAAGAAATGCCTCAATGTATTTGGTCCGGTAGCTGCCATTCACGAGTTTCTCGTACTCGTCAAGGGTCTGGAGAAGTGTCACCACCTTTTCGTCCGACGAGCCTGCCTGTAGCTCGTCTTTTGCGGTCATGGAATAATCAACAAATGAACTGGATAAATAATCAATGAACTGAATAAATAATCAATGAACTGAATAAATAATCAATGAACTGAATAAATAATCAATGAACTGAAATAAGTAATCAGTGACTTGAAAAAATAATCAATGGACTGAATAAATAATCAATGGACTGGAATAATTAATCAGTGGAATTTTATAAAGATTAATGGACCTGAAATATTCAATTGGAGTTAAATGAATGTTCAATTGGACTGATTTGGAGATCCATACGGATACTGAAGACTTATTAATATGGAGTTGCTTGAAACCTACCGCGGCTCTGTGTGCAGGCGCGATCTGTTCCCACTGACTGTTGAAAACTGGCAATTGTTCGATATTTCGAGGAATTTGAGTTTTGGAGCAGATGCTTTAGTTTTATACAATCACCTGTGTTAGCATAAAAACATGTGGCTGTTTCTCAGCTTGGCACGACTCATTGTCCTGGCATTCATTTGGCACCGTATGCAGGGCCATTGTGACTAGAGCTCTTTTCTTAAGAAATCAACCCATTCAGATAAAGAATGACCTTGAATTGATTGTTCAGAAATGATTGTTTTGTGATGATTGTTCAGAATTAATTCAAAAATGATTGTTCGATATGATTGTTCAGAAATAATTCAAAAATGACTCTTCAGAAATGATTGTTCAGAATTAAATGAAATGACTTCGATCAGTGCTCTCTTCCCTTCGAAAATAATTCAACTCTCTCCAATTCACTGTGACCATGAACCTACATCTTGTAGATTCGTTTCAAACGAAGGAACTCTTTCCGAGGCACAAGATCTCCAAAAGACGCATCCGAAGGGCTTGAGGCACTGATCAATGCCGCTTCCTCGGGCGATCTCGTTTTCGTTTTCATTTGTTTTCCATAATGCCAAATACTCCAGATCAACTCCTCTTCGCCCATCTGCAGGCTACCGGTAGTTTCGGGCATGTAGGCCACACGTGCCACATCATGAAGGATGTTGGCAGTCAAGCCCCAAACGTCGTAAATTTTTTCATTGGTGGTGCCGTCTCTGCGGGAGCCCAACTTTCCCCATTTGGACAATTTTTTTCCGGCCATAAGTTTTGGTTTCTTCACTTCATTCAGTTCATTCATTTGCTGCTCATTCATTTGCTGTTCATTCATCGGTTCATTCATTTTCTGTTCATTCTCATTTTCTTTATTTGGTTTCTCTTCATTCTCATTCTCTTTCGCCTCTTCTTCAGATTCAATTTCCAGAAGATCCTTGATTTCCAGAAGCCACCCAATTTCAGCCGGGTTTTTCTGAGGAAACGTATACGAGCGAAGATTCCATGGAATCCCTCCCCAATACACCTTATGATATGTTCTTTCTAGTGATTCTGCCACCCTAACACCCAAATTGTCAGTCTTTCGTGGATAGAGAAAATCTGCTAATGGCACGGAAAATATATGGGAGCTTTCGCCCGGGTTAACCGCCAATTTGACCATTTGCATCGGATCTTCCACACTTAAAAGTCCCACACACGGCGCCACCGCCAGAAATGTCCGCGAGAGATAACAAGGAAAGTCGGTGAGATGCCGGATGGCCACTTTATTCCGGCTGAGTTCGTTATCGTCGGCGGAAATGCCGATTTCTTCGTGCATCTCACGACGGGCCACCATCCACGGCAGCTCGAGTCCGGTATCTGCTTTTCCACCGGGAAACAGAATATGGCCCGGAAAACTGCGGAGTTTGGAAGAACGTTTGGTCAAAACGACCCTGAGCTCGCCAAAATGGCCGAAAAAGAGCAAGATGAAAACTGCAGACCGCCGTGCCATGGGGAGCCGATGCCAGATCAGTTTGGCTTCATTTTGGTAGTGTGGCGGATGAAATGCCTGGAGATTGGCGACTGCATGAGCACTAGACGAATCCATGAGATGAATTTTTTGTTAATTGTCGTTTGTTTTTCAATTAATTCGGTTTTTTCTATAATATTCTTTCAAATATTTCGTTATTTCTATAATATTCTTTCCTCGCTGGTTTAATGTGCTTAATGTTCTATTGTTGTCTAGTTCTTTCTTGTCTAGTTCCTTCTTGTCTTGAGTGGTTTAAATATACCTTAGTATCAACAGAGATGTACAGGTTTTGCTGAAATGTTGGTCTTGCTAAGCAGCTTACTCAATTGCAAATTGTGGTGGTCAGTATAGATAGTATTATATGGTCATGTCGAGAATGCGTGTGTATCTGGGGTAGCGTCCTGCATATAAGCGGTATCTAAGCGGCATTTGCAGAGCGGCGTTTTTCACGATCCGACAAGCAGATTTTGTATAGAATCCAGGATGTTCTTCTTCTACTTTCCGCGATGTTTCTCTTAGCTCACTTAATCTTTATTCTTTGTGTGTGAATTTATATGCCTTAGTGAAATTGCGAGTGTATTTAACTGTGCAAAATGATGAGAAAATGCAAATTATGAGAAAATCCAAATTATGAGAAAATCCAAATGATGAAAAAATGCAAATGTAAGAATGATAGAAAAACGTGCTTTGAGAATTTTAACAATGCACACATCGTTTTATTTAAATCTAGATGAACATGATTGTCACCTTTGTGTCATGTAAGCAGAATAAGAGACATCCACAAATAACGATTATATTGGCAAAAGAAAAAACAGGAAAATTTGCAAAAAGATTGCAGCACCACAATTTCACACATGGTCTCCCACTGCATTACTCACTGTGGCCCTAAGTGGCTTGACTAACGTTGATCGGACGGGAAACAGTATTTTCCACTTGGTATGGCCGCAACCGAAATGTTAGAATCCAACAGGAACCGCCAACTATTGTTCTATTTATGGACGTACTACCTTACGTCCTATATTTTATCATGGTATGTATTGACCTAGAATAGACGAGGAACTCCCTGGCTTGTCCAAGGGAGGGAAAACTCGCCGTTTATATACACTGGTGTGTGTGAGTCCTGCATGTACATGAAACACATGTACGATCTATGCAGATATTACCCTTCCGGGATACCTTACATCTCAGTATCCAGATCGGAATCTGTTTTCTAACACGAAAGTACTGTTTTTTGCCTCTATATGAAGAGTACCTTCACCCACTGCTTATTTAGAAGTATTTACTTGTCGTCACGTATTTCATATACTCCGTATCACTATTCCTTAGCAGCTCGTTGATGTCAGTGACAATTTCTGTAATGTGTATCTACTCATATTTCACAGTTCTTCTATTAGTCTATAATATGCGTTCGGCGTAGAAGAGGGGGGCTTGGCCCATTCTCCAGCTCTTCACAGCACTCAGTGGTTTCAGCCCTTGCGCTTACTCGGCCTCGGACAAAAGTTGAGGCCAGTCGTTGACGTCGGCGTTCTTGTAAACAACGTTGTAAACAGCCTCGAACAATGGGAACTCGGACTCCAACTTGAAGTTCTCCAACAACTCGTGAACCTCCTTGGCGGTGATGATACCCTGCGAAGATTGGCCGTTCAACAAAACCTTCTCGGCCTCCCAGGCGTCAACCTTGTTCTCCACCATGTAACGAGCAACCTTGACGTTTCTACCTCCGGAACAAGTGGTAATCAAGTCAGCAACACCAGCAGACTCCTCGGTGAAGGTGGTGGATTCAGGGGCAGACAAGCCGCTGATTCCAAACTTCTCCCAGTAAGAGGCAAAGTGAATGGTCTCTCTGAGGCCAATTCTCATAATGGCAGACTTGGCATTGTCACCCCAGCCAGCACCCTCGACGAAACCAGCACCAATGGCCACAACGTTCTTCAAGGCTCCAGCAATGGAGGCACCAATGACATCCTTGATGACTCTGACGTGGAAGTACGTTCTGTGGAAAGCCTCCTTCAAAATGTACTCGTCAATGTCCTTACCCTCGCCTCTGAAGTCCTGAGGACGGTTGTAGGCAATGGACGTTTCAGACCATCTGTTTCTGGCAACCTCGTTGGCAATGTTAGCTCCGGACAAAACTCCGCAGTAGATACCCAAGGTGTCGGTGATGGACTGAGACAACAACTTGCAGCCGCTGGCGTCCACCTCCAAACCCTTAAGACAGGAGATGGCTCTGGCGGAAGGCGAGACCTTGCCAACCAATTGCTGGCAGATTCTTGGCAAGAATTGGTGGGGAATGTTGAAAATAAGGAGGTCGGCGCCCTCGACAGTGGAGACAATGTCTGGGT
Organism: Metschnikowia kipukae; assembly: GCA_002370135.1. Classification (NCBI taxonomy): domain Eukaryota; kingdom Fungi; phylum Ascomycota; class Pichiomycetes; order Serinales; family Metschnikowiaceae; genus Metschnikowia; species Metschnikowia kipukae. The sequence goes on from NKZJ01000105.1 coordinate 292,374, forward strand.
TTGCAACCAAGTTTTCGGGCAACTTGACTTCGGGCAAGTACTTGACGTTTTCGTGCTCGGAGTTGATGATTTCGGTCAATTTCTTACCGTTCACCTCCTCCTCGAAAACCCACATGTTCACTTGCTTCTCGAAGATTTGTGGCTTTTCAGCGGTGTTTTCAGCCACAAGCTTGGCAACGGCGGTACCCCAGTTACCGGAGCCGATGATGGCGATCTTGAAAGGCTTTTCAATTTTGTATGGCAATGACATGTTGCAAAAAATAATGCCGTTCAATTGAGCGGATTTTGGGTCCTTTTATACTTCTCCTTCTTTGTTGCCTTTACCTCGCCTACAGGAGGGGCCAGGAAATGGGAGGCTTACCTGCACTCCTGCGGCTGCTTGTGTGCAGGCTATTTATCCGCCCGAACGAGGCGCCGCTACTTTTGCCGGCGTTCTCCGCGCTGCCGCGACGCCTGGGTGTGGACGGTGCACCCTTTATCCTACATATAGCACGTTTCATGGTTTTTGGCACTCCTACTACTGGTGTTGGCAGCACGGCTAACGCCGGGTCGGACTTTGCTGCTGAAAATGTCTAGTTTCTTTTGGCGCGCTGAGATCTTTACGAATTCCTTTTTTCGCACAATTTTTTTCGCTCGCACCGACGACCGCGTCCTGCACACAGCACCCTTGCTCTGGTCAGCCTTGAATGTCCTGCTAATTCGGACTGCTCCCCCCGCTGCCGACACTGCTCGACGAGGACTCACGTGATTGGGAGGCATTTGTGCTCACGCTGGCGGGCCGGGAGAAAATGTCGCAGCAATGTCGGCCCAACATTGCCGCCTAAAGCATGGTGTCGTCATGGCGTCCTGCACACAGCGCGTATGACGTTGTCGGACTTTCGCACCGCAGCGAGTCCAACAAATGCTGCGTGTCCAAATGAGACTTTTTCCGCGTTCCCCTCCGCACGGGCCGCACTTGGCCGACTTCGGCGTGCAGCTCGAAACGGCACGTGAGTGAATAAAGTCACGTGAAGTAACGGTCACGTGAGTGTATAAAGTCACGTGAGAAGCATGGTCACGTGGCCCACACGTACTGGCGCCTTGCCTCTTTCACCCAAGTAAATATCAAGTAGTAAGAATGTCGCAAGTTATATCATTATCTTTCACACTCAACGGTATTGCTATCATCAAGAGGTGATTATGCAAGTGAGGTGTCATGGCAACTGGTGAGGTTTAATCAGAGGCCAGCATAGATTATCGTACATTAACCTCGATCCTTTATCTCTTTTAAAAATAATCATCTCTCTTTTGGACTCTCAACCGTCTGAACTCAACATGATCCGTATACATCAGAGATTGAGTTCATCGCTCTGGATTATTGTATCACAATTCCTCAGAAGTTATCGTCGTCGTTTCTGTAGTCATCAAAAAGTTCCTGATCTGCAGGCGAAAGAATCGAATTTCTTGTTCTGCGCCCGGATCCAAAAGTGTCCCACAGTTCATCCTCCATCCACGCATCCGTCAGAACTTGCCCTCCGCTAATCACCTGAGCAGCCTGCAAAGACGATAAATCGCCCGAAAGTTGACCATCTTTGATATGGGCCAAGGGGTCGGGCAAATGGCTGCGGACATTTTCGGACTCTGCGACATTGTCGTTGCTTCGAATGTCGCCGTCTCTGGCCCGGAAAATGTCGCTGTCGCCGTGCAACGGCGGATAATCGTCTTCCTCCCCGTACATCGGCTTATGGTAGGACGGTTCCGTCCGTTCATGTTTCAAAGGATCGCTCATATGCAGGCGGATATCTTCTCCCGTCCTCGTCACCAACTTGTCGCCGTCCTGCGACAACTCCACCTGGCGGTCGGAAATCAGCGTCATAAGCTTTAGAAAATTGGACTGCTGAAACTTGGTCGATGTCTCTTCGGATGCATGTGTCCCATTGCTCATGGACTTCTGTACTTGGCGGGCGGCCTCGGCAAACTGCTCGTTGTCGGCGTGCACGTGACTGTGCTCTTGGGACTTTTCCGTCTTGATGTCCTCCGCTTCCACGTTCAATTCCTGCTCGATTTCGTCAAATTGGGCGGCGAGCCGCTGTTCGTCAAGGGGCTGTTGGGGCTGCAAATCTCCTAATAGGGCCATATTCACACCATGACTCATGTTCATGCCTTGAATATTGTGAATGGGTGCCATGGTCCGTGTATGGGCGCCGGCGGCCCTAGGAACTTGGCTCTGGTTCTGCATTTGCATGAATTGCTGCTGCCAGTCGGACTTTTGTGGCGTTTGTTGGAGTGACATTGCCCCGAAATCCTGCACCCAGTTGCCCCCTTGTTTCTGATTCTGAAACTGGTTCTGAAGCTGATTTTGATTTTGGGTTTGGAACTGGTTCTGCAACTGATTTTGTCTTTGTGTGTGTTGATGTTGCTGATTCTGAAATGGCTGGTATTGAAACTCCATCGGAACGTTCTGTCTTTGTCCCTGAAATTGGGCTCCCATTCTAGAAGATTCGTTAAACTGGTGAAAATCCCGGTTTAAATTCACATCGATGGTTGGCTGGTTTCGAAAAGCATGGCCATTTTCCAAAGGTCCTGAAATCTGTTCTCTTTGAAGCGTCTGGTCTCTTTGCGTATGTTTGGTGAGCTGGCTCACGGCGTTAGAAGGCCCACAACTGGCATCCATGATATCTGTAAAATGATTGGATATTGGATGTCGTTTAAATGCTCACTTGTAGTCTGAGTAATGGGAATACTGCTGCCTGATATAGGACTGTAGACCGCACCCTCGGCACGTCTGTATGCAGTCCAGAGATCACCGAGGTGGTGCGCCTCTAGGAGATAACGCTACGGGCCGGCCGATGGTCACGTGACAGGATCACGAACCGGGATTTATATGGTTCTGGATTCTTATTTCACGGTCCCATCCTACTGCGAATTCCCTCAATCACATCTTCAGGCTAGTTCCTCAAACCTGTCGCCGGGGCAGTCCCTCAAACTTATTCCCGGAGTGGTTCCTCGAATTTATTCCTGGACCTCAAACTTATTCCCGGAGTGGTTCCTCAAACCTATCCCTGGACCTCAAACTTATTCCCGGAGTGGTTCCTCAAACCTATCCCTGGACCTCAAACTTATTCCCGGAGTGGTTCCTCAAACCTATTCCTGGGAAGCGGGAAACAACTCCTCGTATGCAGGCCCCAAAAACTCATGAACATTCGATGTCTGCATAGCACGGTGGTATTTTGCATATGCTTTGTTGCTGGCCATACGAACCAACGCACATGCAGTGTAGCATGCTATCAATGGAAGCACTGTGCTGTCAATTTTGTCCTGCCCATGCTGCCAAAAGTCTTTTTCATAGTGCTGTGCCCAAACCAAAACTGTCACCATGGCCCCTGTCAATGTATCACCCTGACCCCCCACCCGGCGTAAAGATCCCTGCATGTCATTAACCAAGTAATCGTCATTACAAACAATCACCTCGTTTTGTCCTTTTTTGACCACCACAACACCTCCGAGTTTGCGTGACACGTTCTTGGCGGTTTGGATCGAGTCATCGTTATCAATGGCTAGAGATGAGCAAATGCGACCAAACTCCACAACGTTTGGTGTAATCACCGCTTTGGAAAAGCCTTTGATAATGTCTGGATTGAGCGACACCAAGAAAAGTGCATCTGCGTCGAGAATCACCGGTTTGTTGGCCACCTTGATTTCTTGTAGGATTCTTTTAAGCGTTTTGAGCATCAATGGATCTCTCCCAAATCCTGGGCCTAGCACAAAGGCATCCATCCGGTCAATGAGCCCCGAGATTTTGGGCAAAATGTGTGTATCGATCACCTGATCAAGGTCTTTGGATTTCAACGCTTCTTCAAGTGGCTTAGATGCCAAGTCTTGCCAGACTCGCTCGGGCGCAAACTTGGCCACATCCGGATTCAGCAGCTCGTACAAGTACGGGTGGATCATAAGGTCGGGTGAGTACCCTTTGATGATTGGCCCAGCGAGTTTTTCACATACAACATGACTTAAATCGGCACCCACCAAAGCAGCCGAATGAGACGCAAAAAATGGCGCCCCTGTGTAATCTTCACACCCTCCAAAGATGCACACTTTACCTGCTTGTCCTTTGTGGAAGGCCGGTTGCAATGGCTGGATGATCTGCCGTGCGAGTCTCAACAAATCTTTCTGCGATTTCCCAGTCAACATGCTTGGAAATAGAAATGTAAGGAATTAATCAACGTGCAACTATTAATTAGTAGTACTGCCAATTAGTAGTACTGTCAATTAGTAGTGGTGCTGCCAATTGGTCAGGTTATCGTCACTTGGCGATTGCTAATCTCACAAATCACGTGACCAGTCTTATGTGTAGTCACACATCTGTAGCACCCACCACTTGCTCTGCCAGCATTGTTTTTCTTGGGAGCAGATGATGTCCTTCCAGTACCTAAACGACATCTCGTATCTTCATGGCATAGACCGTGCCAATTTGGTCACGTGATCTATTGTGGCTCCGGCTTGCGCAAAGTCTCCAATGAACGCTTCCCCCTCCTCGCCTGCATATAAAATACACCGCTGCTCTCGGTCACTATTGCTCTCCACCGAACTCTCGCAACTTCTTCAAGCAATTGAGAGCTAACAACATTCTGATTTCTCTCTTAAAAACGCAAGCTCAATTGAATATGTCTGTCTCTAGACTTTCCTCTAAGTATCTTATCCCAGCCATTGGTGCCGCTGGAGCGCTTGGATTGGCCACTTACTTTTCGGGTCCAAAAATCCTCAACGAGAACCCTAAAACTTTCAAAGACGGAAGTGAATGGATAGATTTGAAATTAAAGGACTCATGGTCCATTTCTGGTAACACGAAGCACTATGTTTTCGAGTTGAACAGTGCTGACGATGTCTCTGGTTTGGTCACCGCCTCCTGTCTTATGGCCAAGTACGTCACCGAGAAGGGTAACAATGTCATCAGACCTTACACCCCGGTTTCTGACGTTGACCAAAAAGGTACCCTTGAGTTCATTATCAAGACTTACCCAGAGGGAAAGTTTTCCCAACATGCTTGGAACTTGAAGCCAAATGACACTGTTTCCTTCAAAGGACCAATTGTCAAGTGGAAATGGGAGCCAAACCAATTTAAGCACATCACCTTGATTGGTGGAGGCTCAGGAATCACTCCATTGTACCAATTGCTTCACGAAGTGACCAAGAACCCAGAGGACAAGACCAAGGTTGACTTGTTCTATGGATCTCTCAGCGAAGACGACATCTTGTTGAGAAAGGACTTGGACAAGATTGCTTCTGAGCACAAGGATCAAGTAAACATCCACTACTTCTTGGACAAGGCTCCAGAGGGCTGGAAGGGACACACTGGTCACATTGACAAGGACTTCTTGAAGGAGAACTTGCCTGGTCCATCTGCCGACTCTAAGGTCTTTGTTTGTGGTCCTCCACCTTTGTACAAGGCCATTTCTGGGCCAAAGAACTCTCCAACTGATCAGGGTGAGGTCACCGGTGCTTTGGCCGATTTGGGTTACACCAAGGACAACGTCTTCAAATTCTAGATAGCGCACGAAAAGAAACCTCCAACATTACAGAGAACGTAGCCTGTACCCTTGAAAGCTAAACAGTTACTTTTGTGTGGACAAAAGCTGTTGGGCTCATCATATCCATAATAGGTGTACGGGTGTATCATACATATCAAGGCTCACCAAGCAAATGGAAATGGCATGTCAGTCAAAATCGCTGTCGAGGGATGCTGCCATGGAGCTCTTAATCTGATATACAAGTCTGTTCCCAAAGATGTGGAACTTCTCATAATATGTGGAGATTTCCAAGCCGTTCGCAATGAAGCCGACCTCCTCTCCATGAATGTGCCTCAGAAATATCGCCAAATGATGGATTTCCACGAGTATTACTCGGGTAAAAAAACAGCACCGGTTCTCACAGTGTTTATAGGAGGAAATCACGAAGCGTCGCTGTATTTAAGGGAAATTCAATTTGGCGGCTGGGTCGCTCCTTCAATATATTATCTTGGAGAATATGGCACCATATGGTACAAAGGGCTTCGAATCTCAGGAACAAGTGGAATCTTCAATTTCCAGTCGTTTATCGAAAAACATCAATATAATCTTCCCTATGGCCCATCCGAAATTCGATCTGTGTATCATGTGAAGCCTAAAAGTTATGTAAAACAACTTTTAACTGGACACGCCGATATTGTGCTTTCCCACGATTGGCCCCAATGGATATGGAATAGTGGGAATTCCAGGGCCTTATTAAAACACAAAAAGTATTTTGCAAGTGATATGCAAAGTGGACGATTGGGCTCTCCTCTAGCGATGGAGGTATTAAAGTATCTTCGTCCTGTGCATTGGTTTTCGCTGCATCTTCACACAAGGTTTACAGCAAGATATCAACATCCCAACTCTGCAAAGAGGAAACCAGAGAAGACCGTGGAGCTGCTGAAAAGGCCCCGTATTAAGGCCGAGTCTGGAGATAAGAATGAAATTTCTCTTGACATGGATGAGGAGGTATCACCAGCGCGAGTTGACGGGCTGGCGGCCCCATCAGAAGCAGTCGATGAGAATGAAATTGAATTGGACATGGATGAGCAGACTGATATTGAACCAGAGAAGAACGGTCCGAATGCTTCAAATGAATCCGATCAGCGCTCGATCGCGATGCCGCGTGTTAAATTGCTTGAGCTGGCATTGGAGAATGGCTCAGAGAACATGACGACAAACTTTCTAGCGCTTGATAAGTGTCTACCCAAAAGAAGATTCCTCGAAGTCATGGACTTGAAAGTCAAGAGTGAAGTTGAGGATGCAGACCTCTTTTATGATCCCAAGGCAATAGCCATTCATAGAGTCGTCGAAAGGGCTGCCAAAACACCTCAGTGGGATGACTTGAACCCCAAAAATATGCTTAAAGTATCAAGCATCAAATCGCTTTTAGAAGAATTCGATGAGCTTGTTCGCATCGAGATGCAGACTGTCACTGGAGATCTTCGAATTCCTAAGAACTTCCAGCGGATTGCGCCAAGCTCAGATGATCCAATTCCAGAGGTGAAGTACTGGGATAATAACCAAACCTATGAATTTTGTGAACGTTTCAATATTCCTTTGCCGAGTATGGTATAAATCAACGCCTCGTGCCCAAGACAACGTCACGTGAATAGGCTCGCATGATCTGTAGTACTAACACGCGCCAGCCTTAAAGGTCGGAGAATATGACTGTCCAAACACTCATAGCACACTATCTCAAGGAGAATGGCTATAAAGAAACTCTAGCAACGTTTGAAAGGGAACATGGCACAATAATAGAGTCACAACTACCCCATGGGGAACTGCTTGAGGATATTGTCGCTGATCGCCAAGTGTACCACGAGAAGCGGCCCCAAAGTCGGGCACTCATCAGCGAGGAAATGAATGCAATCAAAACGTCACAATTTAAGAATTGGTCCGTACCGTATGCAAGTCTTAGCAAAGGCGTTTCAACTCCGTCTGGCCTTGTGGTCGATTCGGCAATTTTTGAAGCCGGAGAACGGTATGCTCTTCTCGCCACATCCAATAAGTCTCTAGTTGTTACCAGCATTGATGATACAAAAACAGTATTCGAGGTGAAAAACATTGTGGGGAGTGTGATTAGACGGATCAAGGTGCACGAGAAGCGGATTTATCTTTGTGGAATGGATGGCAAGCTCACTGTGGGTACCCTAGATTTCAAAGCCCACACTTTCCACTCCCTTTATGAGCACAAGATTCACGCCAGACTCGTGACAGACATGAGATTTGTTGTTTGGCGCAACAAAACATATCTCATTAGTTTGGGGTGGGATTTCATGGTGAGAGTTCATTTAGTGACTGAGACACTTGAATTGCAAAGTGAGCTCAAACTTGAAAATCAAGGCTCGTGTTTCGATGCAATCGTACATAAAGACAGCATATATGTTATGGTTTGCAAAAAAGAGATCACTTTGATGGACGTTTTGAGTTTTCAAGGCACAAGTCTTGACCTAAAGTCTCGTATAGCACTCAATGATGCCGAGTTTTCGGCCACCGGATTCACGCCAATGAGTGTGAGCATATTCAGTCTGTCAGTTCCAATGGTGGCTGTGGCTACATCGCACGAACCTTTTATGAGAGTGATCGTTGTGGCTTTGACTGAAGGCGAAGCTAATCAAGAATTAATTAGGAGACAGCAGATCATCACAAACTTGAACACAATGTCACCTCAGGATAAGTATAGTGACGCAAAAATTCAATGGAGGCTGGACGGAAGTGGAATTTGGATTGCAGGGGAGGATGGAATAATTAGAGGATTGGATGTTTTGGCAGAAAAGGTTGTTGTTTCATTGAACGCTCACGAAGGAAGAATGAAAAGTGTGTGTTTTTCAGGCGAGGACATTTTGACCTGTGGAATTGATAAAAGTGTGAAGTTTTGGGAAGCAAAGTAAGAAACATATGAATTGATTCACAATTGGAGCTATCACCGTATCTTTATTTTGTCAAGCATTCTTGACTATTAATATTTGAAAGGCTAATTTAATTCAGTACACACGATATATGTATCGAAACTTGTCGCAAAATGTTTATTTATGACTCAGTCCTTATTCAAACTCGAATTTAAACATGGATTTGAAAAGAAAGTAGTAGATATTAGGGGATTCAGCTGGCTGCAAATCCAAAGAGACTTGCCGCGCTTAAGGCCAGGCTGTATGTGCAGGACTTGGCCCCTGGAGACAAGTATAAATATTCGTAAATCCGCCGTTTTACTCAATGAATTTGTGCTGAATATTTGGATAGTGTTTTTTTATAAAGCAATATTTTAATCTGCAATTTTGCAAGTCCAGCAGCTTCCATTAGTTGATCTTCAAGAACGAATGAGGTTGTAACCAAGTTATGTTTGCAAAATCAAATAACAATTCTTTAGAAGCTTGACCTTTATCTTCGCTCCTGTTTTATCTTCGCTGCTGTTTTTTGTTGACTGCGCCAGTTTGGTATTTGCGGTCCCATTTATATTGATTCCGTTTTGTGTTTGTTTTTCCCGTTGACTTAATGAGAATCCTTTGTTGAAGGTGTTAATTTTCTCTGGTTGAAAATTTACAGCTGGTAATTTCTGCAAAAACGCCTGGGCCAACATTATTAGAAGGCGGATATGCAAATCGGATTTAAAGCAGCCCCTCCCAGGTTCCAAAAGGGCTTACGAACATGTCACGATTTGCAGTAATTTTGGTGCCTTAACTCCTTGGACCCCATTTGCCGCCTAACTCCATGGACTCACGCACTGAGGAGGAGCGGCTGTCTATGTGCAGTGCCAGCATCCTCGGGACTTCAGATGGCCCATGCTCCGGGGAATCGCACCCGTAATGCGGAGAAATCTGCATCCGCGGTAATGCAGCTGGTGAATTTTGCCTGTGAAGCGGGTCTTATATCTCATCCAATTGAAGTCCTCATTATCCCTTCTTTTTGAAAACAAGCTATAATCCTTCACTAAGCACAGACACCAAACCAACACGCTAAAATTGGTCTGCCTCGTCATCTTACAATACAGCATCAGACATCATCTTTCAAGTGTTACTAGTCTACCGTTGTCTGCCCGATCCTTGAGCTTCATACAAACAACTACTCACTGCTCGTTTATACATTCCAGTCATTGAATACTCAATATGTCTCTTAGTCCGTTAGAGAAAGCCGCCAGTGGTGCTTTGGCGTCCGCCATCGCAAACACGCTTGTTTACCCCTTAGATCTTAGCAAAACCATCATCCAAACACAAGTAAAGAGGAGATCGCCAACTTCTACAGACTCGGGAAGTGACTACGGCTTCACCAGTGTCGATGAGAGTTCAGGGGAGGGAACTTTTTCAAAGGCGGAGAAGAAGGTGTTACGCACGGTAAAAGAAAAAGAGCTCAAGTACAAGAACACCATCGACGTGCTTAAGAAAATATACGCCAAAAAGGGTGTTTTGGGATGGTACCATGGATTATTCTCGTCAGTGGTTGGCCTGGCTGCTCAGAACTTTTCTTATTTTTACTGGTATTCGATTGTTCGGCTGGTATACTCGCAGATTTCCAAAACTGCAGCCACACACAAGCATCTGACGGCAATTGAGTTGTTTTTAGGTGCATTGGCCGCTGCAATCTCGCAGCTATTCACGATGCCTATTGGTGTGATTACCACGCAACAGCAGACCGACAAAAAGCACCGGTCGTTGTATCAGTTGGCAAAGGAGATCTACCAACAGGATGGTGTCAGCGGATTCTGGAGAGGCTTGAGTGTGTCTTTGGTGTTGTGTGTGAATCCATCGATTACGTATGGCTCGTATGAGCGTTTGAAGCAGATCTTCTTTGATGGTAAGGAGTTCTTGGGACCCTTGGAAAGTTTCACCTTGGGCATGTGCGCCAAGTCCATGGCTACGTTGAGTACGCAACCTTTGATTGTGTCTAAGGCCATGCTTCAAAAGAAACTGGCCGAGAAGAGTGAGGGCCAGAAGAGTGAAGAACATGAAGAAGAAGATATAAAGTTCAACTCTTTCGTGGAGGCCTTGTCTCACTTGTGGAAGACTGAGCGGTTGCACGGCTTGTACAAGGGTGTTGCACCTCAATTGCTCAAGGGTGTGATTGTTCAGGGCATGTTGTTCATGTTCAAGGACCAAATTGACATGGTTTTCGTGACGCTCTTGAAGGTAATTAAAGCGAGAAAGGCGTTAGCTCGGAGATGATCCAAATGAATGATCACCATATAAGCGAGAGATGGCTCTCAACCTGCAGGTGACATCAATGTCTTTACTTATTGTGGTGTGCCGGTGCATTGCAACAAGTCTACTTCTGTGCTTGCAACAAGGGTCATTTTTTCTCAGCTTGCAACTTGAAACCTGGATTTCCTCATAGTTGCAGCCATGCATAACTTGCAATAAACAGTATATTAACACCCAGTACCAATCGCTGTATCTGCAGCAGTATCGCACAATCGATTAGAAATGGCCAGATGTCATCACACAGAAATTGTGTAATGCTCATCAAGAATTGTGTAGCTTATCAGACTTGTGTAGCTTATCAGACTTGTGTAGCTTATCAGACTTGTGTAGCTTATCAGACTCGTACAATGCTTATCGTGAGTCACGTGGACACACGTGCCCGAGCACGTGCAATAATCGATGTGCAGGATGTCGCGTGAGCCAAGGTGGCCAGGGCTTGAGCCCTGTGCACGTGACCGTCCTGTGCACCACCCTCTGGCGCGCACACCAAAAAACTAAATCGCCTTTAAAATTTTTTCTACTCTACAACACTTTCTCATCAGCAACTATGGGTAACGGTAAACCAAGAGGTCTTAACTCCGCCAGAAAATTGAGAGTCCACAGACGTAACAACAGATGGGCCGATGAATCTTACAAGTCCAGATTGTTGGGTACCGCCTTCAAGTCCTCTCCATTCGGAGGTTCTTCTCACGCCAAGGGTATTGTGTTGGAGAAGATTGGTGTTGAATCCAAGCAGCCAAACTCCGCCATTAGAAAGTGTGTCCGTGTTCAATTGATCAAGAACGGTAAGAAGGTGACTGCTTTCGTGCCAAACGATGGTTGTTTGAACTTTGTCGATGAGAACGACGAGGTTTTGATTGCCGGTTTCGGTAGAAGAGGTAAGGCTAAGGGTGATATTCCTGGTGTTAGATTCAAGGTCGTCAAGGTCTCCGGTGTTTCCTTGTTGGCTTTGTGGAAGGAGAAGAAGGAAAAGCCAAGATCGTAGAGATCCATTTGCATTTGGTTCTGGGTATAGCCTGTTTAATAGTACGATACATTGACATAGTTGTAGAGGTGTTTAAAGTCATGGCGTTGGCTTGAATGGCTTATTGGCTCGTGATAATATTATATTGGTTATTGATCAGACTTAACAAACTGAGTCCAGAAGATGCCACGATTTCTTCCTTGTTAAGTGTCACCTTCTGTCAGCGGGGGACTCTGGCACAGCTTATCCAGCACTCTATTTGAAATCGTGTAGTTCTCACTTGTCATCTTTAAATTGCATCATTCAAATCATCTTTCTTTATGAACTATCTTCTCGTTTTCTTCTGAAATGTCTTCCTTTCACTTCAGTACTTCTCTCACTATCTTCTCTCATCTTCTCTTATCTTTTCTCATCTTCTCTCATCTTCTTCCACTATCTCCTCTTATCTAGTTGTTTCATCACATAGACAAGTGCTTACCCTCCACAGAAGGTCCCGACTTCTTGACCACCTTTTTCCGTGAGTTCGTCATCTTTCTGTTGATACGATTGAACATCTCTCCAGAACCCTTCTGCAGCCTCATCAACAAAGAAGGATCCACCTTAGGTGCAATTTTGTAGGCCGTGGTTCGGGCACTAGGAATGGCGGCTCTGTTTCTTCTTTCCGCTTGCTGCTCATAAAGAGTCTTTTGCTCCTGTGGCTTGTTTTTCTTCAGCGCCAATTTGTTGGTGAACTTGCTCTTGTTGTAGTCGTTAAAGTGGATGGTTCGGTCCTTGTAAGAGTCTGATTTATTCAAAATGGGCCGCGTCCATTCGCCAATCAATTTGTCCACGAGTTTTTTCAACAAAGGCTCTGTTCTTTTGCTGCGCTGGTAGAAAACCAACACCTTGCCAATGCCGCTGGCCACAAGATGGTCCGTTTTGATGGGCAAGTCCACCAAAGATTGCAACAACTCCTTTTGGATCTGGTATGCAGGCATGGACGAGTCAGGCAAGGGCTCCAACCACAACCGCACGGCTTCAAGCAAGTTGTTGTCCAAAATGGAAATGGCCAAGTCGGCCTTGGACAACGTGTCCATCACCTCACGCAACAACTTGAGTTTTTCCGTGGCAATGTGGCCCTGAGAGTTCTTTTCCACGTCCAAGTTGGCGGCCTCGATCATTTTGTTTTTAAGGAAATCGATTTTGTCGTCCTGCATTCTCTCCAAGTCGTCTTCATCTGCACGCCGTCTTTTGGTGGTGCGGTTTTTGACCGCCATATCCATTTTGTCTTCCAAAAGTCGCCTTTTGCGTGCGGCTGGGTCTTCGTTGGAGTAGTCGATCCCGTTGTCGGCTGGGTACTCGTCATATGACTGACCAATGGGCATTTCCGCCTCGAGACTGCCACCAGATGCCTCCTTTTGGCTTTTCCGGATTTTCTTTTTGCGCGTGACATCTCCACTATTGTCTTTTTGTGCTCTTATGTTGTCGTAGTTGTCGTCGAAATCCAACTGTTCGCTGGATTCGTCCTGTTGGCCGACTGCACCTGGCTCGTCGAAGATATTGGCCACGTCTTCTGTATGCACGTTCTCGTCTGCATCGAAAGAAGGCTGGATATCGCCGCTGGCGATGTGTCCTTCGCCGGCGTCCTCAATGTCGTTTTCTGAAATGGAGGGCGGGAGCTGTTCGTCTTCCTCCGATTGCTGGAACTGTTGTTCTTGTTCCTGCATCTGCTGCTCGAAAGAGTCTGGCTGGGCGACATTCTGCTCGTTTTCGGCCGGCTGTGCCGATGTGTGGTCGTCCATGGGATGTGTGTATATGTGTGGTGGTGAGTTTTGGTGTAACTTCGCAGCGGTGCGACTTTTCCGTGCAACTGCGACTTTTCGGGCCAATGTCGCACCTTGGGGTGTCAAAAATGTCGTGGCTGCCTCACCGAAAACTCCGCCATGCGCCGGCGGAAACCCACCAAACTCCGCCCATGGGTTGATCTGGTCTCTCTAAAGTACCCTGATCAGCCCCTTCTCAAAATCGCAAAGATTCACCCGTATATCCCTAAGACATATATCATGTCGGGTGTACGGGTGTCGTGCTATACATGCTCGCGCCGCCACATAGTCACCGCAACATGTCTCAATACATTGGAAAAACAATCTCTTTGATCTCCAACAAGGGACTCCGGTATGTGGGGCTCTTGGAGAATATCTCGGCCGAGGATGCCACGGTGTCGTTGAAGTCTGTGCGCTCGTTTGGAACCGAGGGCAGAATGGCCGAGCAGGGCCAAGCCAACTTGGAGGTTTTACCTGGGTCCGACATTTACGAGTACGTGGTGTTCCGCGGCTCCGATGTTCGTGATTTGTCTGTTTTGGACACTCCAATTGACCAGGTCCAACCGGTGGCTGCTGCTGCTCCGGCACAGGCCACCACGGCTCAAAATGCTCCAGTGACAACTCAGGCACCCCAGAATCCATCACATGGTGTGCAGTCCACCCCTGCCACGGCCACTGGCGACGGTCGGGAAAGTGCTGGTTATGCCCAGCCGGCTGCGTCTGCTTCGTTGCCCAAGGAGACTCAGGGAAAGGGACAGAATGGAAATGTTGCTCGAGACAGAAATGTCGCTCAAAATACGGAGCCCACTAAAACAGACACACGTCACGAGCCGGCCACCTCCACAAGCTCTGCACCTGCACCTCAGGCTGGCGGCAGACCGCAGAATTTCGACACGGATTTTGATTTCGAGCAGGGGAATGCTCGGTTTGAACGAGAGAGACTGCAGGATGGCGAAAACAGACCTTTGTACGACAAGAGTTCGTCATTTTTCGACTCCATTTCGCTGAATACTCGCAGCACGATGCGTTGGAGCGAGGAAAAGGACCTCAACATGGACACTTTTGGTGAATCTTCCGTCAGACGCGGCCGTGGTAACTACAGAGGTAGAGGAAGAGGAAGAGGAAGGGGGAGAGGACGCGGAAGAGGCGGGTACCAGGAGCCCAAGCCTGAATGGGCCTAAACGTGATGTACTGGTTTTTACTGATTTAAGAGAGTGAGTGAGTCAAAGAGTTGATTCAAAGAGTTGAGTCAAAAATATTGAGTGAGTAAAGAATAATTGAGTCAGCTGAAGAATCAAGAGTGGGCTGCGAATGTTCATCTGTGTCGCTTCATAGCTAATGTAAGACGTAGTTGCAACAAGTAGAAGTAGTTGGCGAGTCACGTGCACCTTGGATACAGGCACTATCATTGACGACTACCATTAACGGCTATCACCGTTGCCGCTGGCTCGTTGAGTGTTATTAAGCAGAAATTGTTCTCATTCATTTTAATTTTATTTTCAAATAATCTTGACGCTGTTTATTAATCTGGTGCTGAACTGTTTTCAGCAGTAACATGTGCATTTCAACGCCAAATGTCGCATCTGCCCAATCTCACAAACATTACACCAAATTAAAAAACCAGAATCTCCGAAAATTAGCTGCCGCCAAAAAAGTCGCTGAAGTCATAGACTTACATACCGACTCACTCCTTTAATCTCGCCAGAAGTGGAGCGACTAAAAAACACTGGGCCGGCCACCCCACAATCCTGCAGACAAGCCACATGTCGTCGCATTCTCCACCATCTGACGACTTTCTCCAACACCATGGCTTACAAACTTCTTGACACTCACACCAGCGACGGGATACTCAACCAACGCATCCAATTCACTGTTCCGCTTGCATATAATGCAAAATCCGACCCGCGGACAATCACCATCTGCGCCAATGTCGTACAATGGCTCGATCGCGACATTCACCGAAAAGACAGCGACAAAGTCGTTTTACCCAAAAAACCCCACGTGATTGCATACCTACAAGGCGGCCCCGGCTTCCCCTGCGACACCGCCGCCTGCAACTCCGGGTTTCCTCGCGTCTTGCTCGATAAAGGCTACCAGGTGGTGTTTTACGACCAGAGAGGTACGGGTTTTAGCAGCGCCATTGAGAGTGCCACGCTCACGACATTGGGGCCCAAAGCACTCGAATACATTCTCCACTTCCGGGCCGACTCCATTGTGCAGGATATGGAGGTGATCCGCCACGCACTTCTTGGCGAGGGGAAATGGCTGTTGCTTGGCCAGTCGTACGGCGGATTCTGCCTGTTCACGTACCTCTCGCTGTATGCAGGATCCCTTGAAGGCGTGCTTTTGACGGGTGGCATTCCGCCTGTCGGCCACTCGGTGGAGGACGTGTACCGGCAGACGTACGAGCGCACACGCGAGCGCAACGAGCACTACTACAACAAGTACCCGGGCGACGTCCGGCGGGTGCAAGACATCTGCCTGCATATAGCGGCGCATCACGTGATCTTGCCCAACGGCGGCACACTTTCGGTGGAGCGGTTCCAGCAGCTTGGCCTCGGCTTTGGTGCCGCGGGCGGTACCGACGTTGTGCACGGGATCGTCACCGAATTCTGGCATTGTCTTCAGACCCAAAGACGGCCCAGCTATGCAGTACTCACGCGTGTGCAGGACCAGAGCTCGTTTGACACCAACATTCTATATGCACTCTTCCAGGAAGCCATTTACTGTGACGGCAACGGGCAGGCGTCGGCGTGGACTGCAGACAGGCTTCGCCACGCGGCCGGAAACGAGCGGTTTGTCTTTTCGCCGGGCGCCGACATGCCGGTGTACTTCACGGGAGAGATGGTGTACAGGTCTATGTATCGGGACTATGCAGAACTTGCGCCACTTGCTGGGTTGGCGCACGAATTGCACGAAAACAAGACGTGGGCACGTTTGTACGACGTGGGCCGCTTGCTGCTGATTACATGGGACGACGTGCCGGTGGTGGCGGCGTGCTATTTCCACGACCAGTACGTTGACTTTGGGCTCTGTATGCAGGTCAAGCAGAATATCTTTGGCTCGCGCAACTTACGGCAGCACGTGACCAGCGAGTTTTTCCACAACGGGCTTCGCCGCAACCCACAGCAGGTGCTCGGGGCGTTGTTTGGGTTGCTCGAGGGAGAGGTGGACTAGTGGTATGGACATTGGCGACATACATTGAACTGCGACATGGACATTAGCGACATGGGCTGCGACATTTTGAACGTCATTGCACCAGGCTATATGCAGGCGCGCGCTTCCCCAGAGCAGCGTCCTTTATTTCCTCAAACCACATCTACACTGCAAAAGAGTTAAATAAAAGAACAGTACTTTTTCAGAAAAACTATTACAATCTATTTCAAAATTGTCACAAATTGGCGCTCTTCAGCTAGAGTGCATGTCTCCCACCACAGCCACAAATACTTCGCTAGCATTTCCCATCTTAGAATTCTATGCTGGGGTTACAGTGATACGGCATTGAAATGGCATTTTGGACGGCTTTTGCCCGGGATTCCTCGGCCCGCAAACCAGCCCTGGGAAACAAAAAGCAGCAGCCGATCTTGCGGTCCAAATCGGACCATTCTCTCGATTTAAACAAGCTCAAAATCGGCAGATCAGATCCAACTCCACTTTCTGAATTATCCACACTTGATTCGAAGTCCATGAAACCACGAGACTCTTTACAGCGTCAAACACATTCCACAGATGCATTGTCGCCTTTGAATCGTAACAAAAGTCGCTCAATGTTGAGATTGGATGTTGGAGGAAATAGTGTTGCATCTCGAGTCAGTCAATATGGGACAGAGGCAAAAGAGGCTGATAACTTTAAGACCTCCAGGGACTCACCAATTCTGAAACGTGAGACTTTGGGTGATTCAGTAGACAATGGAAATGCATTGGAAAGAACTGCTTCAAATAAGGATTCATTGCAGAAAACTGCTATATTCAAGGATTTATCGGAAAGGACTCCCAGTGAGGTTTTTCCAAATACTTCCCACAACGATGTGGCTCCAAATACTTCCAATATTGAGGTTGTCTCAAATTCATTAACTCATGAACCTTCGGCAAATATGGCCAGCGAAGATTTACCGAAAGGACCTGCATCTACTAAACCAAGCCTGACCCAAAAATGGGTCAAACTCTCCAGCAAGCCTATTTTTGACGGAGCAAACGGAATTATTTACAAAGCCTCAGACGCTGCAAACACAAAAGTGGTGGTGATAAAACTGGTTCGGCGCCAACCAACACAGTCCTACCACGCCTACGCTTTGTCAGTACAAAGGGAATACGACAATCTTGTCAAATGTTCCGCAGCCAAAAATGTCGTGGAGGTGTATGACTTGATTGCAGACTCAGAGGCGCCTGAACCCGAGCTTTCTCTTATTATCAAGTACTTCCAATGGGGTGATCTCTTAGACTATCTCTGTGATCTTCGGACAAAAAAAATCGATATCCCCATACATCTCAAAGATGCGATATTCAAGCAAATTGTCAAGGCGGTGGACTTCCTTCATAGGCACGACATTGTGCATCGGGACATCAAACCAGAAAACTTTCTTATCGACAGTAACGGAGTCATCAAAATTAATGATTTTGGCTACTCACTAGATCTTTCGAGAAAAGATGAGCAGCTTCAACTCAATGACCATTGCTGCGGTACACCGTCTTTCAAAGCTCCTGAATTGTTCAAGGCCGAGCGCAACTTGCAGAACAATGTCCCAGTACCCGACATCAACTTTAAAAGTGTCGATGTCTGGGCACTTGGCATTGTTTGCTTTCAGGTGTTCCTCATGTCCGTGCCATGGCAAACTTCCAGCATCTACGAAGAAAAAAGTAAGAAAATGGAGGCGTATATGAAGAATTTCCCTGCAGATGTTAATCAGCTCCGAAGCTTGGTTGACAAATTAAACGATAAAAGCTTCAACGTTGCCTTGAATCCCGCATTGACTCTTTTTAAGAAAATACACCATGACGCTCGTCTCGAGCTTTTGGGCATGCTTCACCCCAATCCAAACAAAAGAAGCACCTGTGAAGAATTGCTCAAATCCAGTTGGTTGACGCAGGCGTACGCCAAGCCTCGGGATCTCCTCGATCTAAGGGCTTCCAAGATGTGAGCTTATCTAGGCTACGGGAATAGATAGTATATAGATGCATAATAACATGATTATATATTGATGAAGTAAACAATGCTGAGAAACGGAGAGTCCGATGATATGACACAATTAACTATTAAGAATAATACAAGGTTTGTTCGATGAGCTGAGAACGATGAATGGTAATGACGGGACAACTTCTCAAGACTAGATGTAAAAGTGCTGGCAAACTCCTGGCTCTGGCAATGTGGACAGCTTTAATGATAGTTCAGATAACCATAGTTGCCCACACCGCTGGAGCCGTTCAGAGATGGCTGTTGTGTATTGGACGTCCTTCTAGGGTTTCCTGGACCACGGACACCGAGAGGGTTCTTGGAAAAGGATAAGCGGATTCCGCCTTTCCCATTGCTTCCTGTGGGACGAGGCAACGCGCGACCGTAAAGCTCCGCTAATGCAATCGTAGCATGGGCAACGTCCTCGAATTCGACAAAACACATTGGCCCATGATTGTGGCTAGTAGGTCCTGATCCTGAACTCGACGACTGGTTCTTTGTCCTAAAAGACAACCTGCGGAATCCTTTTTGGGGTGCAAAAAGAGACCGAAGCTCGGCTTCCGTAGCATCAGGGGGTAGGTTGCCCACATACAAAGTGTTGCATGGAGGATTCTGGTCTGCTGGATTAGCAGGCGGTGGAACCCTTGCTAGTAAAGACAAATCAGGAACGTCCTTTGTAGAACCACGCGCACTTGAAGTTGGTGTTGTTGCACCAGAAGGTGCTCCGGCGGACGAGTTTGGCCCACTACGTACACCAGACAGTGAAGTAGTCAATGGAGGCAACGTTGCATTAGTTTGGGAAGAAGGGCCCTGAGAAATGATTGCTGCAACGGTTTGAGCAGGCGCTTTTTCGTCTGCAGGCTGTGGAGCGTTTTGAGTTTGCGCCACTGAAGAGGCCAGTGGAGGAACCAGTGGAGTGTTCTGGGGCTGGGCAGGCTGAGAGTTTTGGGAAGAGCTCTGGCCACTTGACTGGTGGCTCTGTGCATTTTGTTGCGTCTGGGTCGATTGTTGTCCATTGAAGAAAGTGGAAGTTCTTCTTCTTTCTCCGCTTTGATCAGCTGGTGATTTCTGAGCGGAAGCCGGCGTTTGAGGCTGCTGAGGCTGCATAGGAGCTGCTGGATGCAGATTTTGCAGGGGAGCAGAGGTTCCCCAATCGTAAGGATTCACATTAGCGATTCCTGGAGTTTGAGGATTGGATGCAAAACCCATGCCAGCCAGACCCTGGGAGCCCCAAGGATCACGAGGCACGTTCTCGTAGTCTCTGCTGTCGTTATGCGACTTCATCAAAAGAAGGGATTTGCCCGTCAAATCACTCAAGTCAATTGAGCCCGAAGTGGGGTTTGTGGGAGTAGTGGCGCCAGAAAACGGATCGCTGAACAAAAAACGGGATCTCTGGTTGCCCACAGACGACCTCTTTTGATAAGGGTCAAATGCAGTCTGCAGCAGTTGCAGCAGCGGTTGTTGAGCCAGCAGCGGTTGCAGTTGCAGCAGCAGCTGCGCAGATTGCCCCAGGTGAGGGAGCGGATGCTGATGCGAGGAAGGAGGAGATATGCCAGAAGACAAATTCAAGTTGTCAAAGGCGCCCGACGCAAGATTGATGCTATTGTTGGTGGAAGAGTTTCCCAGAGTCTCAAGCTCAGCTTTCACCGGCGCATATTTGGTGCCGAAAATGTACCTGCCATCGAGTAATTTACCCGTAGTGAGGCAAGTGGACGGGTTCTTGAAAGATGCAGTGATGGTATAGTCCTTGAGGTCGACCGTGACGAGATCATCGGAGACTAAGGCAAAAATAAGGGCCGCTTCACGCGGCGTCAAGTCCAGCGGGACGTTTGAAAGCTTAAGCACGTGAGACAAAGTCAGTAGCGGCGGATTCTGTGGAGCGCCGGAAGCGGCCGATGAATGGGAGAGGGGAAAGGTGCCATGGAGTAGGTTTGGCGGCACGCCAAGGCCCATGGGGTTTAAAAACTGTCCGCTAGGTTCGGAAGCCATTGCAGCAGATGATGATGACAGATGTTGTCAATGGTAGTGATAAAATGAGGCTGTCTGATAGGAACAGCGGAATAGAATAGCGTTTAAAAACAGCTGTGACTTAGGAATCAAATTTAACAGATGATAGCGGATATATGAGAATATTAGCAGCTGGATGGTATGTGCTTGAGGAATTGACAGAAACACGAGTCACAATTGGAGTTCAGGAGTCAAAACAGACAGTACCAATGGTTGCAAGGGTCAAAACAACAGATGAGTAAACAGCAAAATTTAGCACGACACAGCAATATATCAAAACTTCACTATGGAACAAAGAAGCAGTGTCACTAGGATGAATACAATGAGCAGTGTCACTAGTGTGCAATGTTTGGAGGCTGGTTATGCAGTGGCGACCCAGAAAAATAGGGCCAAAAAAAGAAGATGCAGCAGTGGGGAGCAGCACAAGATGTAAGGGTGTGGCGCCCGAGAAAGATGGACGGAAAAACGGCTGTGTTCGTACACGAAATAGCGATTTGCGGCGTGAAGACGGGTGCACGGGACTTGTTGATGAAGGAGGTTTAAGGGTTTTTTTTTTGTTTCGTGTATGTTGGCGTGGAGCGGCGGCCGGAAAGTAGTGCATGCACCGCGCGCACGCCCTCGTTTCTGGGTGCTGGCGAATGAGAGCGCGGGATTTGCCACCGGCGCGGTCTGAAAATTACGCGTTTCTGCCGGTCCCGCGTAAATGCCAGCATCAGCCAGCCGCCGCCGCGTATCTGACCTGCTGTGGACCACGCGGGGGCGCGTTGTATGCAGGTCCGGCCTGAAACTCCAGCACACTGTTAGTACCGGGGTCCTGCAGACAGCCACACATTAGCAGAGCGTTAGAGTCCTACTCATGCGTGCATCTAAAGATGGTGAGGAGAGCAGAAGGCGCTAGATATTCTGCTACAAAAGACAAATGTAGATACAAAAGACAAATGAAGACTAGAGTCATTAGGCTAGAGAGAACCATTGAAACCAGCTCATGAGGATAAACTAATAGATAGCTATAGAAACAATCTAGGGTAAACTGAGGGACAAGTGAGTACAATCTACTATGGTACAGTGAGAGACAATATTGATACACACTTTTGGTATACTGAGAGACAATTAAGGATACACACTTTTGGGTTTACTGAGAGACAAGTATTGATACAAATCTTCTATGGTAGACTAAAAGACCTTTGATAGACAATCTACTGGGATTAGCCAAAGAGACTATTAATACAAATATCCTATGGTACACTGAGACAATTATAGTACACTACTAGGGTAAGCTAAAGAGACAATCCTTGACTAAATGTACTTACGAAAAGTAAAAAAATAAAAAGCATTCCAAGCGCTATTTATAATCAACAACTCACCAAGCGCTACTGATAATCAACATACTCTACTCAATCATATTCTTTTTCTTATGGAGTATCACTTCGTTTTCCAGGACCGTCACTTTCGCGGCACAAGGTACTTTCCATGCATGGTCTAGATGCACTGCACACACGTGCATAGAATGCAAGCTAGACCACCAAAACAGTGTGCCCTGCCCATCACCATAACCTTTTACTCCTCATCACAGACCCTACTGCCCGGAGCCGTGACTGCTGCAGAAGCTTCACGCGGTGTGTTTCCCGGGCATAGCACGTGTTCTCGCTTAAAGATGCTGCAGTGGTATCGTATTCGGCGATATGCAGGGGAAAGTGGCAATCGCCGTCGCTGGGGGCTGCGGTAGCATGGACAGCATGATGCGTCGCAAGCGCCCGGGTCAAGGCGTTGTGGTCGTCAGAAGAGGCGGCCTTCAAGAGAAGCTCGTATATGCAGGCCCGTTTTTGGAAGCGGGTTTTCACGGCAAAGTCGGCGTCGGTGCAAAGGCCATCGTGCGTCGCAGGTGCAGACGTGCAGTTGGCATGCGGAAGCACAAACAATGCCAGCTCGTTCTTGATGTCCAAAACCACAAGGTGGTGGTCGAAAAGCACGAGCTCCACGGCACGTGACGCGGTGTGGAGGCGGCTGCGGCGGTCGTGCCAGAGCCAAATCGCCGTGACCTCGCGCACGTGACCGCGCACCATACCGTAGTACTCCGCCGGCAAAACACTTCTTTTGGGCGTGTGAAACTGGGCATCTTTTTGCGTTTGGAGACTTTCGCTGATTTCGGTGTTGATGCGGCCGAGTGCCGAGCTGAGCGCCACCAACGCCTGCTCAATCACGGCGTCTCCTGGCATCAAGTTGCCGAGCGACATGAGAAAAAGCCTGTATTTAGCAATTCGGCCCATGGGTTTCTGCAAAAGAGAACTGATGGACAAATCCATACGCCGCTCTTTGGGCTGGTTCCTCTCCAAGAATTTCTGAAGACCTCGAATATATGGCGACTCAAATGGCGAAACTTGTCTGTCCACGAGGGCAAGAATGAGTTCTGCATATAACGTGTAGGCGCCGTAGGTGGTGCCGACAAATAGGGCCTGCACAAGCAGGGCGTAGCTGCGGATGCCGTGGGCACGTGAGCCCCCTTGCGTTGCAGCCGTCGCCTGTGTCAAACCGCTGTAAAAGTCGTCGTGGCGGGAAAGAAGGCCCCGGATGATGGTGTCCATATGCAGGAGCGGCGTGCACGTGATCTGCATGCCCACGCACCGTTCGAGTAGCGGTTCGATGAAAAAGTTGCGGAGAAGGGCCAAGCTTTTGATGTACATGTACTCGCTCTGGACGATTTCACCGAAGGTAAAGGATATCTGAAGCAGCGTCTCGGCTCGCCCACGGGCGACCGGCGAAAAGGACATTCCTGCATGCGGCGACACAATATGCAGGTTGCTACCTTCCGCCAGCGGCGCCGGCAGCCCGTGTTGCTCCTGTGGGTGAGTATTTGCATCTTCGCTCTTTCCGGCTTTGTACTCGCCTAAAGACATCTCGTTGGCGGAATCCAGAATAGAAAAACTGACCTCGCCTTCACTGCGTTCTGCATATAATCCGCCGGCCAAAGATTCATGATTTGTCGGCTCGGCCGGTTTGTCAAAATTGACAACAAGGCCAAAGTCAGGGTGTGAGCCGGAAGAAGCTGGTTTTTCTGTTGTTGATGGTGAACCACGGCCTTCCAAGTCATTATCTGCAGTACCATTTAGAGCCTCACTTTCGGAATGAGTTTCTTCCATTATATTTTCAATGCTGTTGTTTTTAGTTGTGTCGGTTTTAGCAATCTCGGTGGTCATTTCGGATTTGGCCATGTCGGATTTTTTTGGGTCGAGGCACTTTTCCAAATCTGGATCTGGATCTATTTGGCAAACGACTTTCGAATTCCGAGGCACTACCAATTCCGGGGTAGCCATGTACTTTCCCGGAGGAATCGCCCGAATCACTTCTCTTTTCCGGCTCTTGCGGTTTGGCCGGGGTGTGTTTGCAGATAACAATTGAACACGTTCACCGGTGGAAAGCTTTACCACTGTTGGCGGCGCCCTCGATTTTTGGCCACTTCCAAGGGAGAAGATTCCGGGGATGGCCCGATTGGGTGTTTTATCTATAGGGAACATAGACGACGGAAAAAAAGTAGTAGAATAAGAGCAATTTGAATTCGAGGTACTTTAGCTTGTAGAGATATTTGTAAAGATATCTGAAGAATATTAGATATTGTTAAGGAATGCTTGTAGATATCTTTGAAGAATACTTGTAGATAAATCTAAAGATATTTGTAAAGATACTTCTAAAGAATTCCCTACAAAAATATCTGTTTAGCTTAGAATATAGCTTGTGTATGAGGTACTGAACTTGTGACTTTGCAGCCGGATTTGATGCAACAACGCAAAACCGGGTGTGCTATGTACAGGACCACCCGCCTGCCATAGCGGTCAAAAATAAGTGATCGCGAACAAAGCACTTTGCTAGTAGTTCGGAGCAGCTGAATTGGCTAGTCTATATGCAGGACCATTTTCCAGTGCAGTTCTTGTTTAGTGAAATGGGGTCAGGTCTGGATGGGTTAGTGTCTTTGCAAAGTAGCGGGAGGCCATGGAGCAAACTCCGGAACTGGGCTTGCTTTTAAGTTCTGGAGTTTAGGTCGTCTGTGTACACCCGTACATCCCGATTTCACTGAGCGTGCACACCACATTCTACAGACCATGGATCTACAATAGTCTACAGTCCACAATAGATCTACAGTCCACAAGAACAGGGAAGTGGCCACATCATATTGATATTCAATCAGTCAAAAGTCTTGCATTTTACATTTTGAAGCATAATATCATCGAAATTCAAGCTTAATATTCATCGAAATTCAAGGCGCTTCATTCATCTAATGTCCGACATTTTAGAATCCACAAAACACGTCAACACCATATGTTTCCAGCTTCTCCTACAAGAAATGGTGCCCATGTCGGTACGTGTCACAAAACGACTTGAAGAAACACAACAAGAAAATTCTATACAAGCCACAGATAAAGATACACATATTGATACGCCACTTTCCGAGATTGTGGGCGATTTCCCCGGCCAAATTGCCATTTTTGACAGTGCCCTTCTTTCAAGCGAAGCATGCACGCTTCGAATCGAGGGATACGGTTTTGAATTGGGACTCAAGCTCACGGAAGTTTTGATGTACCGGAACTCCAATCATAGCCGAATCAGCGACATTTTGGAGATCATGAAGTTCATATGCAGAGACTCGTGGAAATGTCTTTACGGCAAACAAATGGACAATCTCCGCACAAACCACAGAGGTACTTTTGTGCTTATTGATAATAACCACCGATTGACGGCTGGCTTGGACAGTGCTGCCGGCATGCAGGACACCCTATCCAAGGCTCGTGTTTACACATATTTGCCTTGTGGAATTATTCGGGGAATTCTTCTGAGTTTTGGAGTAGATGCTTATGTTTCTGCAGAGGTATTGCAATTTCCTTCGGTGACATTTAATATCCAAACCTCCATCAACAATTAGGTGGAATTGAGAATAGAGGTTTGAAGAATGAGTACAAAGAGGAGGTTAAAAGAATGAAAGTAATAGAGGAGGTTTTAAGAAAGGAGGCAATTGCAACAGGAAATCATCACAACCAAATACACTCGTGGTATGTGATGTTATGTGCTTTAACCGTGGCGGAATGGACACCAAAACTGCCATGGAAAACCAAATTGAAAAATTAGTCCGATTGGTTTTCCCGTACTGAGTCCTAAAGATAAAAACCATTGATACATTTTTTTTTTTTTGATTGAGTATACTAGATTACACTTATAAACTAATATCTTTGGATCCAGAGAACATTGAATTCCGGAGATGCACTGGTTTTCAAAGGTTTCATCTTTAATTTCCTCTGACAGCAATCTCCAAATACTCGAGATTGTGCCAGGCGATTAACTCACTCAACATTTGCGTGTGCAGGGTGAAAAATTCAATAGGTTCCAGAGCTAGCATACCAATAACAAACGTCTTATAGTATCATCTCAAGTAACCCCATTGGTCTACGGAATAATGTTCCACCAATGCCTTAAATACGATTACGATCAGAATCATATCTCATATATCTACAGCATGGTGCCGTCCTGCACACAGCGCAGGCCCGATGCGTGCGCTTCATCTCCACATTTCAACTCATCACTATCCAAAGTCTTCAGTTTCCAGAGTCTTCTGTATGCTACGCCTTCGTTTCTGCGTTAGTCGTTACAGCACCCGTGCATACTCGCTTCTCAATGCCTCGCAAAAATTGGCTTCTCAAAAAGTGCTTGAGATTCCGCAAAATGAAGTCACCGCTTCGCTAAAATCACAGTTCGATGAGAGCAGGATCTCTTCAACGAACACTCGGATTCTTGTCAATCGTTTTTTGCAGGCAGTGTTTGACAAAGACCTCGAAAAGTCTTTGTTTTTGTTGAAGAAATTCCGGAAATCTAGCCTGTCCACGCTAATACTCTCGGCACCCTCCCTATACGCGTGCTGCTTCATCACTCTTTTGAACACCTTGATAACGATGGAGAATGTGAGCTTGGTGCAGCTTAAAAACACACTCACCGAGTTCAATTTCATGCCTGGCACCACAAAATTCGGATCCAAAGTTGACAAACAGGATTTGCACTCTAGGACCATCAGTCTCGAGTATGCTGAAATAAGCAATTTGGTGGTTGTTCTCGTTCTCAAAACCTTAGCATCCTTCAACAGACAATCTGCTGTTCCCAAACGAGGCCACAAGATCAGTACACTTGGACTCATCAATTTCTTGAAAGACTTCGAAACGAAAGAGGGCATCGATCTAAACGGCGTTTTGGCTATTTTGAAGGGCCGCCGCTTGGACGTGATTGATGAATTCAATACTGTTTTCGGCAGACAAGAAAACCTGGTGGCATTCGTCGAAAAGAGCCCAAATCTCATAAAGCTCTATCTCGAAACCACACTCAGGACCATAAAAGGCACTGAGAACGTGGTCGATCTAGACGGTCTTTGCAGTTTCATCAATAAATCCACATTTGAGGGATTTTTGGAGTTTAAAAAACTCGCCTCGCCCAATTTTAGCCCGCAAGAGCTTCAAGACCTTTGCAAAAAATTCGGAGACAAAAAGAACACAGAGAAGCCACAAAAAGCCACAGATTCATCTTATCACAATCCAATTGATACTTCGTACCCCAGCCCGAGCGAAACTCCGGAACGCCTGGAGTTCATGTACGAAAAACAGCTTCTTCTTGAAGCATATTCTCAGACTGTATTCAAACAGTTTTCCCAGTCCTATCAACAAATGGACTTCAAGCAAATACACTGGGAGTGGATGCAACAGTGGCACAAGGTGGGAACGCAGAATGTGCAGGCTAACAGAGATCTTTCCAGAAACCACCACGTGCTACAGTCCCACTTTTCTCCAAGGTTCTTGGTTTCCTTCACGCTCTCGCATATGTTTTCAGCATCGCTTACTTCTGAAAATGCCAAAGTGATAAATGTTGCCATGGCACTTTCACGTGGTCTCAAGTCGATAATCAAACGAGATCGCAATCTCTCTGAAGTTCTGCCTTTGGGGCGGTTTCTTTTCACGCAGGAACAGCTCATCGAGTACTTTTGCCTGGTGATGGATATTTTGATCCGCACATTGGAAATTCCAGAATCAGTTTCGTCTTCGAGAGCTTCCGGCATTTCAAAAGCTTTGTTCGAATTTTGTCATATTCGAGAAGAGTCAAAATACAAACGATATGGCGCAATTAAGGTGCATCCACAAATCATGGAATCCTTCAAAAACTACCAGTTGTTTTTCCAATCTGATTCCTATAATTTGCCCATGGTGCACCACCCAAAGAACTGGACACATCCTAAAAATGGAGGCTATCTCGCTAATCCAACAGATATGGTAAAATCCTCCGATCCCCATGCCTTAGCAGTATATTTTGAGAAAGCACATGAAACTGGACAACTATCTTCCGTATACCGGTCATTGAACGCTTTGAGTGCAGTTCCCTGGCAAATAAACCCGTTCATCTTGGAAACTTTTAATCGGCTTGCAGAAATTCGTGGACCGGATAAAAGAGTTGATCTTCTCTTCAAAGCTCCACTCAGATTCGAAAACATTGTCATGGGAACTGTATCACCACGGCCTCGTCCCGAAGATTTCTCGGAAAAAGCTGTTTTTCTCTCAAAATATAGCCAATGGAAGTGGCACAAGAGTATTGCCAGCAAATCCTACCAAGACGCCATCAACTTGTGTACAAGTTATAATATCTTGAAGCGTCTAGCAAATGCATTCGCCAACCAGACATTCTATCTCCCCCATAATTTGGATTTTCGAGGCAGAGTGTACCCTGCAGTGTCGTTTCTTTCGTACCAAGGCGACGATTTATCACGTGCCTTGATGATGTTTGGGCAGGCCAAGAAACTTGGGGACACTGGTCATGACTGGCTCAAGTACCAGTTGGCGAATCTCTTCAGTCAAGTCAAAATGACTATGGCGGAATCTCTTGTGTTTGTCAAGGAAAATGAGGCCAACATATTGGCTTCGAGCCAAAATCCTTTGGAGCCAGATTCCTGGTGGCTTTCGGGAGACAATCCATGGCAATGTTTGGCGCTTTGTCAGGAGCTTCTGCAAATCAAAAATTTCAAAGGAAAAATCTCGGAATACCGCTCCAAAATTCCTGTCCACCAGGACGGTTCCTGCAATGGCTTGCAACACTATTCTGCACTTGGTGCCGATGTCTCTGCCGCTCGATCTGTGAATGTTCTCCCGCTTGAAGATCGTCAAGATGTGTACATGACAGTTTTGGAGTTGGTGAGGCAGAAGATTGAAAATGAGCCTCAGAACCCTTTATCGGCAAAGGCATCCAGTCTTCTATCTCGCAAACTTATCAAGCAAACGGTCATGACGACGGTTTATGGAGTGACCCAATATGGTGCCTCGCAACAGATAAAGAAGCAAATTGTGCTGCAGATCGAAAAAGAGAGTCAGCTGCACGAACAAATGAAATTGGCGTACTATATTGCGTCACATGTGCTTTCTTCGATCACAGAATTGTTTGCAGGTGCACGACAGATTCAGACTTGGCTTGTGCAGAATTGCCATCGTAGTATCCAAAGCTTTGAGAGACCCAAGCAGCAGACCAAGCCAGAAAGGCATTCTTATGAAGAAGAAAGTCAATTTGATGAAGAGAAAAATGGCCTCGAAGGTAAATTTGAAAAGCCACTCGAAAAAGAAGAGAGCTCTTCAAGTGCTGTTGATTTCTTTAACAAGAACCGATTTCGGCCCATGATGTGGACAGCTCTATCAGGATTTCCAGTTATTCAACTTTATCGGAATCGAAAAAAGAAGGAGATCAGAACACCGTTGCAGACGCTTTCTTTTCAGGATGACACTAAAGACGCCCCAATTGATGCCAACAAATCCCGCAACGGTGTAGCACCAAATTTCATTCACTCCATTGATGCTATTCATCTCATGATGACGTGCTTGGCAGCAAAAGAGGCAAACGTCACTTTTGTTGCCGTCCATGACAGTTTTTGGACCCATGCTGGAGATATCGGGACTCTTTCCAGAGTACTTCGTGAAGAGTTTGTTCGTTTGCATAGCTCGCAAATTATCGAGAATATTCGACGTGACTTGATGCACATCAACAGAGAAAGTTATCAGCTCGTGTGGGTGAATAAGAATGTGGATCTGAAATTTGTGGAAGCCGTGGTCGCCTTGAGGAATAATTACCAAAGCGGCAATGTGCATAAAGAGCTGAAGAGTGGCTGGAACTCCCAGTTGAATATAGAGATCAGGGACAATCTGAAAGTGGAGAAGCTTTTGTGCGATCATCAACCAACGCTTTTTTATAAGGTCCCAGGCTCTCGTCACTCAGTGGTGTATTCATGCAGTGAAGAGATCAGAGCAGTTCCAAAGATTTCTCAAACCACACACATTCCACTTTTGGTTCGTGTGAAAATCTTGGATGCCCCTAAAGTGGGGGAGTTGGATATCAAAAGTGTTCTTCAAAGCAAGTACTTTTTTTCGTGATCAAGTCTTCTGAAAACTTCACCTTTTTTGACTCACTGCAATGTTCAGAACTTTGAAGAGCCGCCATTGCCAGCACTAAAATGTCATGAATCATACTCCAAATAATAATACCTGCTGGCCAGTATTGTATGACAAGAAGTGACCAGGAAATATATGATTGCTGGTAAACAAAAACGTGGTGTCCTCTATGACCCGCCACGGTAAGCTTCACTAATCACTCTCGTTGATCATCCTCTGCAATTTCCCAAAAATACGATCTCTGTGAATCGCCA
Source organism: Metschnikowia kipukae (assembly GCA_002370135.1). Classification (NCBI taxonomy): domain Eukaryota; kingdom Fungi; phylum Ascomycota; class Pichiomycetes; order Serinales; family Metschnikowiaceae; genus Metschnikowia; species Metschnikowia kipukae. The sequence continues at coordinate 322,737 of NKZJ01000105.1, forward strand.
AGGCATCGTCCTCTTCGTTGGCAAAAAAATTCTGTCTCTCAAAAGTAGGCTCGTCATCGGAGGCGCCCATTAACTCCGCCACTTGATTGCCCTCCTCGTCGAAAAAGTCATCGTAGAGATCATCGTAATGCTGGGGCTCGGCAAGATCTGCCTGTACATGTCCACTCAAGTAGGCACGTGCTTCAGCATCTTCAGCGGAGTCAACTATTATTGGGCCCAAATTGTCGTCGTCGTACTCGTAAGGATCACTTTGTATCCCTGCATCCTCGTCCTCCGGATAGTCGTTTTGATAAAAGGACTCGGCATTGGAATCCTCGTCGTCTGAATATATGGCAGTTTGGGACCGGTTTTCGTCGTCCAGCTGCAACAACTCAAACTCCTCGTCGTCGTAAAACCGAATATATCCTATTTGGGACAGAGGGTAGTTTGCATTGGTCAAGGTTTCGGCTGTGGAGAGTTTGTAGACGTCAAAAACGTAGTCTGCATCGTATGAGTCTCCGCCTTCGGAAACTGTACCCGTTGGATCCGCATGGCTCTTTTCTTCTGCAGATTTAGCGGTGTTTTCTGAAATGTCGGTCTTTGCCGAACTATCGCCATTTTCCTCCGATTTCTGATTTCTTCCTCCCCTTTTCTTTTTTGGCCTAGGCGTTTCATCCACAGTTAACAAATCGTCGAGCATCTCCGAAAGCTCGTGCGGTATCACGGTATCTTCCTCGGTTTGCTGTTTTGGAATGACGAATTGGCGTTTTCTCTTATTGGAACCCGGAGCACGGGCCTCAGATAGAACCAGAGCCAAGACATCGGAGTCGGGACGTGACACTTGATCGTCTGTTTCTGCCAAGTGGAAATAGAAGTTTCTAGCGGGAAGTTTGTGGGGTTCATTGTTGGACTTGGGCGAGGATGGTTTAGACCGCTTCGCTAGCTGCAGGTCTCCAAGAATTAATGCTTGGAGAGGATCTTGACCTCTTTTTCTTTTGATACGGAGAATTTGCGGCGGGTCCATTTTGGCGGAAATGAAAGGACTTGTAAGTTACGAAATGTGGAGGTGTGAATGTGCGATATGAATGGTGTAGTGGTGCGAACTACTAAGAGGTATTACATCATAAGATAGCAGAACATGCAGAGAACCAAAAAGAATGGAATGATCAGAGAATTAATGTTTCATGAATAAGATTGTTTTGGACTGCAAAGTATTCATCAAATGCAGAAAATCGAAAGGTCGAAAATCAGAAAAGGTTGAAATGCAATTGGTGAAAGGTGTGGAGCATCTGCAGTGACTCAACCGGGGAACGCCTTATCATTCAGACTTTTAAATGGAAGACACAAATCCTCTTATATCAAAGCGGCAATGTGCCACAGAAAATGGTGGTACCTTGAAATCATCAAAAAACAGGTCCAACTTCTGAGCATTCGTAATCTCACAGCGTACAAGACTAGACCTCGGACGATGCTTAAGCTCAGCAAATTTGCTGCAATGAATAAACCCGATTTCAGCCACATCCGGCTCTGCTGTAACACTTGGTCATGACAATGTTACATTTTAGCCGGTATGCTCATGACCATTTATTGGGGCCAATCCGCGTCAATCTCGCACATCTTTTTTGCACCCATTGTACTCCGCTGAATCCACAATTTCCAGCACAGCAAAAACGTCTTTCCTTGCTTCTGAATTAGAATCAGATCTCTTGCTCATCATTTAAGTACTGTTCAATCACCAATATCGATGTCGGGACTTCTTCTGCTTTTGGGACATTTATACTCACCAGAAATCGATATAGCTTTAGTAACAGGCGGAGCGTCCGGGTTGGGTAAAGAATTAGCACGTCAGATGGCGGACATGGGCGGTAAAGTCGTAGTTTTGGACATTGCCAAGGTTGCCACTGCCTCCAAAATTGAAGGAGTCAGTTACTACCAATGTGACGTCACACAGCACAGTTCTTTGGTGAAATGCCAAAAACAAATCGAGCGGAAAATTGGGACGCCAACAATCCTTATCAACAACGCAGCTATTGCCATCGCTCAAAATATTTTATCAATGTCTGCAGAAAATATCAATCGAACAATAGCCATTAACTTGACTCTGAGTTTCTTTACCACGCAGGTCTTTTTGCCATCGATGCTCAGGCAAAAGGGAGGGTACATAGTTACCGTGAGTTCCGTCTTAGCGTTCCTGTCGCCTGCAAATTTTGGGCCCTATGGCGCAGCCAAAAGCGGACTTTTGGGGTTTCACGAATCGTTGACGTTTGAGCTCAAAGCGCTTGGTAGAACGGATATAAAAACCCTATTAGTGTGTCCTGGTCAGCTCACCACAACAATGTTTGTGGGAATCGAAAACCCACTGCCATTATTGGCCCCACTGCTAAGCCCTGAATTTGTGGCGCGTGTTTTAATCACCGCTATGCAACTTGGGAAACGAGGCGATATCAAAATGCCCTTCTATGGTGAATTTTTGCCCATTTTGAGAATGATGCCATGGCCTGTAGTAGAGCTAGCCCGGGAATTTGCCGGCATAGACAGGCATTCAAGTAGCTAATGAAGTCCACTTGGCAATTAGAACCATCATGAAAAGTATAAGTTCACATGGCCGGGGATAAGTTCTTGGAGTCAAGAAGTCCTTGCAAAGTACCGTCCAAAACCCAATCGTAAGATTCTTCAACTAAGCCCCGTGATAAATCAAGTTCCATGTCGACAAACTGCAACCGAGAAAAATCATCTTTAAGAGAATTTAATCGTGTGTATAGCTGCTCCGTGTGCTTACATCCAAAAAAAGACAAGACCCTAGAATGTGGAATGTGTGCAATTAGCGAGTTTTGCAAAGACAAGGACTTGTTTGAAGAGTCCAGGAGAATTATCTCAAAGGATTGAAATTTGGGGTCACCAAGCACAACCTCCCCATGCTGCTCGAAGTACAGTTTGGTGCATACGAGCGACAAGTCCTGGGGAATGGTGCCGACGATTTTGGTCTGCACCTTATAATTGACGGAATGGGGAGCCACAGATCGGTTTAGAGCAGCCAAAGTGGCTCTGGTAGTTGGCGATTCTCCGTGGATTGTCATTGTGACACGCAGAACATCGAAATCCACCAGAGCCAGGCTCTCCTGGGTCAGGATATGCGGAATTTGCTTGAGAGACTGAGAATTGGGCTCCAAAGTCTGCGGCACTTGAGTGAGAAGCTCCTGAGAATGGCTATTTTGAGGCAAGTTTGGGCTTTTAAAGTAGAGCTGCGATTCCAACGGCTGACGGTCGCCAGACTGAGACTCGGCAAAAAACAGAATGGACTCGGAATCTCGGATTTCACGAGAATGGGGTTGAACCGAATCGCTTTTTGACGTTGACGTATCTAAACTCACGATTGGCTGCAGATGCTGGGACAGCCGGGATTCCAACGCAGCACTGAAGAATGCATACAGTTGGGAAGGGCTATTTGCGGCTTCAGACTTGACCTCGGGCTCGATTTTCACCTGTGAAGAATCCTGAGACGAATAGCTGGTTGATGCCAACGCCTGGCCGTCCAATAAGAAGTCGTAGCGATCGACAGGTAACGCGGGCTCGACTATCTTGACCAAAAGATCTTTATTGAGCACCACCGAGGCTTGAAATGAGCAAAAACGATCCCAAAGAGGGCCAAAATCCATAGATTCAGTTACCAATTCCACTTTTTTCACTTTTGGCTCCCGACCCATCACCAGCATGACACGTAGCCGCACAAAGCAGTATTTATGGAAAAGTTCAATGAAGGAGCTTTTTTCAAGATCCACGTCATCCAGCGAAAAAAGGTCCATGCCAGTTCGGGCCGAGTACTCGGCAATAAACACCTGAAGTAGATCTCCGTAGATGCGTAACTGTTTTTGGCGATTTGTGGGTATCTCTGGTTTGTTGTGTAGAATGTCGTAGGAGGAAGCTTCGGCCAAATCGGAAACGACAATGTCGGAAGCTTGGCCGGTATTTGCTCGAAGAGCAAGAATCTGCACGACAATGTCGCCCAGCTTGATGTATCCTTTAGAGGTGGCCAATTCCTGGAATGAGATGGACATATACTGTAGTAAGTGTATACGTATAAATGCGAATCATGCATATTGGGTGCAAAATATGACTGAGTATTGAGACAACTTAAAAGTTGAATGTGTTTGGTTTTTGGTGTAAGAGTTTTATTATGATTGTGGATAGATGTGAACAGTGAATAGATGTGAACTGTAAATAGATGTGACCTAATTTTGAATCGAAAAACGACTTACAAATCAATTTGGAAATGTGACCTAAAAAACGACTTACAAATTAATTTGGAAATGTGACCTAAAAAACTCCCACAAGATCAATTTAAATTAGCAAAAACTATGATCCAAGACGTGATAAGAAACTGGCCAGAAATGTGATGTATTGGTGATTAGATTGGATTTGCAAATGTGAATTACTATCGAGACTTGATAACCAATAGTACAAGGAGACTCAAGGAAAATTAATGGGAAATTAAGTGAAAAAGTACAAAAAATGAATATTCTGTGACTTGAATGTGATTTGTCCTGTTATGATCGGATCAAGAAGCGTCTTAAATGAGTTGGTAGAATGGCATAAACTATAACAAGTCACTAAAAATAATGAACCAAAGTTGCGGATTAAACAAGTGTGATCGTGACTAACAGGATACTCAGAAATGCACCGATAGTCTTCTATAAATCTAACTTCTATGAGAACTTCAAATAGTTCAAGGACGATTACATGACTAAAATAACACTCAATTAGTTCAAGAACAATTACATGACTAAAATAACACTCAAATAGTTCAACAACAATTACATGACTGAAAAGACTCAAACATATCAGCGCATATTCCAAAAGCAGCTACGACCGGTAGTCTGCGTTGATGGATATATACTCATGGGACAAGTCACAGGTCCAAAAAGAAGCGTCGTGATCACCTTCAGTGCCCAAATCAATCTCCACATTCAAATCCTCATGCAGCAAAATCAGCAGAGCACGGGCCTCGTCCACAATTTCCGGCTCGCCATTGGTCAATAAACGGAGCCGTTCCGAGCCGTCGGCAGGCACAAACGAAACGTTGGTTTTGCCAGTATCGACCGAATCGGCACCCACACCAGCATAACCGACTGCACATAAGATCCGGCCCCAGTTGGCATCATTCCCAAACATGGCGGTTTTGAACAAAGACGAATTGGCCACGGTCAGTGCCACGGTCTTGGCGTCATTGTACGAAAGAGCGTTTTTGACCCGGATGGTGATGAATTTGGTGGCACCTTCGCCATCTCGCACCACAAGTTGAGCCAATTGTTGAGCAAATGCAGTCACTTCCGTCTCTAGCGTCTTGTATGCACTGCTGGCAGTATCTTCAATCACCGGCCCTCCAGCAGCACCATTGGAAATGGCCACAATGGTGTCATTCGTGGACATGTCGCCGTCGACGGAAATGGAGTTGAAAGAACGGTCGACTGCATGCAGGAGAAGAGATTTCAAAGCCGGCGCCGAAACCGGAGCATCCGTGGCAAAAAAGCCCAAAAGGGTGGCCATGTTTGGACAGATCATGCCTGCACCTTTGGCCAAGCCGGCCAAGGTATACGTATGGCCGTTGATGTCGAACTGTTTGCTGACCAATTTGGGAAAAGTGTCGGTGGTGCATATAGCCTGTGCACAGGCGAGCCAGTGTTCGTGGGAAGAGCCCAAGTTTTGCGCCAAAACGGGAATTCCGGCCAAAATCCGGTCAATGGGTAAATTATTGCCAATGACGCCGGTGGACATGACAAGAGTGGAGTCACTGCTGTTCAGTAATGCTTTATCTGTGTGATCCACCATGGCCTGTGCATCTTTCATACCCTGCACTCCAGTGACTGCATTAGCATTTCCGGAATTGATCACAAGAGATTGGATATTGCTATGCTTCTGAAGAATCTTCAGCGATACCTGCACGGGGGCCGCTTTGAACTTGTTTTTGGTGAACACGGCTGCTGCCACTGATTCTGAGGCCGAAACGTTGTGGAGAATGGCCAAATCAAGAGCCTGTGCTTTTTTTTTGACGCCTGCATGTATGCCGCCCACGGCAAAGCCCTTGGGGTATTGTCCGCTTTTGGGCACGAACCGCTCGGCTTTGTTAAGAAGTCTGGTGTATGTTTTCATTGGTGTTGAAGATGGGCATTGGGGCCTATTTATGGGCACCCGCGCTCACGTGACCGGGTGATAACGAACCGCGCTTACCCAATTGGGCAGTGACTCACTGAGAAGGTGAATTCAAACCGGCGAAAATTGGCGGCCGAACTGAGGAATGTGAGTATATGGTGAGAGTACATCGCTGTACATGGTTGTGTACATGGTGAGAGTATATGGAGAGTATATTGTGAGTACGTGGTGAGAGTACGAGGGAGTGTATATGGAGAGTACATCATTGATGTCTTCTGTTGGTGGTGGTCTCTTTCTCTGGACCAGATGAGACTTTCTGACAACTTCCCTCCATTCAACTTGGAAAATATTTCGTCAAGTGTGTCAAAAGTCGTTCCTCCTATGTTAGATGTGCACGTGCTTCCGGTCACGTGCCCTTTTTCACCTCCGCGCAAAACTCATCGAAACACGAAACTCACACTTCGGCGACATGATTCGGGATCTAACCAAAAAACTCAAAAGATCAAACAACAATATCCTCAAGCAAAGCACGAGATTTAATCTCATTGCTGGGGACTCAAAAACCGCATTCAAATTCGGCCCCGACATCAAGAAGCTAGAATTGGTTCTCTTGAGTAAAAATATCTACAAAAAACTGGCGGGCTTGAAACAGTTCTGGAAGTACGGCTTGCCGACTTTGAAGTTTCACAACGACGACATGGACTTTGTGGTGACTCGTATTCGGCCGCAAAAAAAGGCTGACTACGACAATGTGCCTTGCCAGATATTGGTCCATGAAACCAGTGGAAATGTGAACCAGTTGGAATGTGCCAATGTTCACGAAAGCAAGATTCTTGAAAGACTTGTGAAGATGACGAAAGCAAAAAGGCTCTCTGAAGAAGAGATTCCTCGTGTGCACATTCCCGAAGAGAGACTCTAGTTGCATGTACATAGTAATACAAATGTTGCGGGACCCTATTGTAGCTCCAATGATGGTATGTTCGCATCGCGTGGCAATATTGCCATAAATCTATATAATTTGTGTGTCCAGTTTCTATTCCTTGAGAAACTCCAAAAGTCTGTCTTTTCCTTTCTTCTTGAGGAGCCTCCATATCTCCTCCATCTCCTTGGTGTCTGTATCTTCCGGCCCATTACCTGCCTGCACATGTTTTCCATTACATTCCAAGGCGTCTCTTGTTTTGCTGCTAGGGATGGACTCTTTTGTTTCACTGCTTGATGTGAAGTCCTTTGGCTTGCTCTTTGAAGTGGAATCGCTTGTGTTGACACTAGCGGTCTGCATGGCGAGAAGCGCATTTATCACCTCCACGTCCGTCTTTTGTTCAACGTCCTGGGATTTTTCATAATATGCAATATTGTCTAGGATTTTCTGCTTGCTGCTCTCGGCGCCATTGATGAAGTCAAGCACAATGTTTTGCTCGGGAACGCGGTATATGAATGGCCCTTGCAGGCTATCACTGCCGCTTGTCAACAGCAACACTCTAGCAAGTCTTTTGGAACTCTTAGCCATAATTCGTTGCTCGATGGTGTAGTTCTGCATATGTTCCGGGACCTCATAGTCGACATCCACCTCTTCGCCTTCGTCGTCGTCGTCAACGTGTGAGTATGTGCCGAATTTCTGCTCAAATTGATTAATATTGTCTGTACCATGAGCGACAGCAGGATGCATGCGTGTCCGATTAGCGTAATCCTGCAAAGTGACATCAGCATCTTCCGGGAGAAAAGGCTGGTTCCCAAACTTAATGACAAAGTTGTTGGCACGTACAAACAGAAAAAAGTTGTTGTTCACAGAGGCATCCAACACTAGTGCATCCTTGAAACTGCGTCTTTCTAGCCAATGTGAAGGCACCATGGAGTCAATGTGGTTTGGACAACGCCATTTCTGGCCCAAGGTCTTGACCAGACAAACAACGCCCGGAAGACAGTCCAAGTGCCACCAAAGCGGACAGAAATCACATGCCACCATGGTACGGCGGTTCATGCCAGACATTTTGCACTTATGACACAAGTAGGGTTTTCCTTGCGCGTCGTAAAGCAGCTCCACATCTAGTTCTTCGTTGATGTTGAACCCGGTGATTTGTGCATTTTTGCCGGCGGGCACATCCGGTTTCATGGAGCCATCAGAATACTCAAAGTCATCACCCGTGGAAACATCCATAAAAGTGGCATCCCGAAGACGCTTGGGCAAGCGAAATTCTGTGGGATTGCGGCCATGAATAGTATTCAAGAGCGGGCCAAACATGCCCAACGCTTTGTACAGCTTCTTGGCGATAACACCATGCTTTGCCAAGCACTCAGTGCAGTTCCAGTTATCCTCCGGAATTTCTCGAAGCGGTGGGTTGCAGCATAAAAGATGGAATGACTTGGGACACGTTTCACAGCAAATAAACACACCCGTGCCGCCGCACGTGAAGCAAAAATCGTCGTTGTTGTTGTCGTCGGAAGGCTCTGGAATTGCCACTTCTGCACGACCCAAAAGGGCAGGAGGCCGTTTTGGAGATGTGATTTTGAGGCGTTTGATGGAGCGCCCGGGGCTCGTGTGGTGAGTAAACGTGCTCAAGGGCGTTGCTGGAATTGCAATCACTTGCAGAGAAACGTGTTTGTGGCTGGGCCGCTTTTTCACCTTGTCTCGGAGCTCCGACGACAGCGATAACGCCTCCAGCTTCACTGTCTGTAGTTGCAGAATGTAACGTTGCTCTTTGGCGGCCAGAGCTTCGGTGTCGGGCTTCACCGAGGCCACAACGGGTTTCCGGCCACGCTTTCCCTTTGCAGAAACAACGGCGGCCCGCTTGAGTTTTGCCGGAGGATAAGACTCTAAGGTGTGGCCGGAAAATCCCGGTTTGGGCACAGCCAACTCCGGCTCCACGAACCCGGTTTTGCCATACTTGAGATTCGGCGTTTTTGACGCCGTTATCACGGGACTGCTCTGCAACGTCCCGGCTGCTGATTCACTCGCTAGTAGTGCATGTGCCTCGTTTTCATATTTGACCTGGCGATTCAGTCCATTCTCGGGAAGTGCCGCTACGGATTCCTGAGCCTTTTTGGCGGCCGCTCTGGGCACTCTTCTGGGGCGATCTTCCGCTTCTTCGAAAGGGGCCGGTCCTAGCGCCGCAAGGTCATTTTTAAGCCTGCGTTTGGCCGGGATTTTGGGCTGGTTTTCCAGTTTCTCGTCGTTTGTTTCTGTAGAGAACTGAACGGGCAGAGTCATTATGTGCAAGAAACGTGGTAGTATTAAAAAGGCGGGTAAAAGATTGACTTTGTGCCGCTTGTCTTCTTGGTCAAATGTCCTCAGGTCAAAATTCTTCAGGTCAAATATCTTGTTCTAATCAAGATGTATTTCTTCAGATCTCCGGTCAAATATCTTTTCAGCTCTATCTCTTCGAGTCAAATATCTTTTCAGCTCTATCTCTTCGAGTCAAATACCCTGTAGCGAGTCAAATACCCTTTTTAGCGTTTGACAGAGAAGTCAAGGATTGAATATGTAGACGGGTTCCTGCAGCTAGAACTAATGCTAGTTTGTGAGGTCGAAATGGACGTTGTGTTGCCGGGTGCCTGCAGTAGAGGGATGGAGAGCCAAAGATGAGGCGTTTCACGCTTGTTTCACTTATTTTGTGGGTCCAGTATAACTGACTTCCCTCCAAGCTGTAGTTTCACAGGCCTCTATTTTCAGTACTGAAGGCGCGAGAAAAAAAGAAAACGCGAGTTTCGTGGAAATGAACTTCTGTCCAATTTGGACTGGTAGTGAAAATGAAAAGGGCCGTTTTGATGAAAAAGCCGTTTCGAATAAAAGGGCTGTTTTTATGAAAGGGGCTGTTTTGACGAATAAAGGCTTTGAAAGTAAAAAGTGGTTTGAAAATGATTTAGGTAGCTGGAAATGTGGATCTTGATGTTGGGTTCTGTAGAATTGGATTACACCGTGATTTGATTGCTCTTTTTGAGTCTGAAACTAATACTGTGATTGCTCTAATACTGTGATTGTTCTAATATGTGATTTTAATGTTGGTGATTGGCTTTCTAAATTTTAGTTTGCAGCTTGTTGGATATGGTGACATCGTAATCTCTAGTCTCGTGATGTGTGCTTCTAACACGTGACTCCTAGAATAAACTCTTCCGGTTCTGTCTACACGTTTCTACTTCTACACTATATTCCTTTTTTGCTTCTTGCACTTCTATTTCCTTACTTATAACCATTGCTGTCCTATTTTGTTTCTTTACGTTTCCATTTGATTTATTACTCTTAGACTGCTGTGTTCTCCACTGTAACTAAAAATGCTAAAATTAACTAGTATTCATCGACTATAATGAAAATTTCTGATTTCGAGGTGTTCATTGTGAAAAACCGCTTAGAATTGTTAATCTGGGAAGATGTTGGTTTACTAATGGATCTTCTACAACTGAATTTCGGGGGATATGTTTGCAATACTAATGTACGAGTAAATGCCACAGTAAATCCTTTGTATTATTTAATCTTCATCGTTTAATTGGGAAACTCTATCTACAAAATTAAATAAAGTGATTGACACTCAGTATTGAGCATTAAAACATGGTGATTAGAAATTTCACACAGCTTGCATTCAACTTATGCTCGGCTATAATGTAATACTAATTGCTTCGAAAAACCGTGTAGCTGCTTAATCTTGCGGATAGTGAATGTGAATAGTGATATGTGGATAGTGAATGTGAATAGTGAACAGTCTGGATTACCGCCTCTTGAGCTCAACGCCACTTTCTAAATCTCTGAATGTTGAGATCTAGCTCAACCTCGTTGTTCAAGACTACTAAGGTAACAAAACGAACACTATATAGACATTGCTTGAATAGCACACCGAACCACGGTGTGATGACGGGGCTACAAAATCTCCATACAAGTACCAAACTTCGTGACTACCTCGGCTGCTTCATCTTTGTTGGACAGACTTAATAAAATAACAAATAGGCTCTGCTTCTCTAGCTTTTTTCTTGATTGAGTGTATTAGATTACATCTATAAACTAATATCTAGCATCTAGGGTGGTGTACGGGTGTGATTTGCAGCCGCAGCATTCTTTTGTCACGTGCACTACTTCAATCCTCCAGCTACGTGTCATTTGCAAATTGGTAAGCAGAACTTGAATATGAAGTAGCCAGTAAATCATATGAAATTAAATAGCAATAATTTGGTAATAATCAGAAAAACCCACGATTACAATACCTTTCATTATCACTCTGCTTCACTTCAAGCATCTAAACTTATTTACAAACACACCATGATATAAGTTAAGCAACATGTCTATTCTAATGCTACTAAATTCAATATATCAAAAAAAGATAGAAATATGAATCAAGATAGAAATATTGATCAAGATACAAAATATAATCTTGATTATGAAGATATAGCGATCACAGCCCTACCGTGCAAGCGCACCATGGTTCGCGCACGACCGCGTGTTGAGTCGCGCCTTAGCACAACACACTTTCAACACGCACTATAAGCAGGCCCAAACTACCCCGTCGCCAATCTCTGAGTTAGCCAAGAGATGCAGACTTCCAAATTGGGCGACGCTTTTGTGGGCGCCGAGGCCTCTGTGGTCTCTGTGCAGGCCCAGTACGCCATAGACCCAATCACCTTCATGATCAACGAGTGCATGGTGATCCTGTCTGCTATGCGTAAGACCAACCGCTGGAACCAAAGCGGCGTGGCGGCCATTCTCGGCCAGGGCGATTTTTTTGGCGAAGACGACTTGCTTTTCCTGAATTTGGGACTTTCGGGGTCGCTTTCGCTGCCAAGGCCGTCGCCTCTCTCCTCGGCCCAGACAAACCCCCTACATTCCAGTTTTTTGCAGTTGCGGTCCATTTTGTCCGAAACCTCCGACATCAACTCCGTGGACGCCTTGACGCTCTTGCAGCCATTCTTGTTGACCATCGAAAGCAGCTCCACGCTGGGAAATGTCACTGCCTTGGCTCTTAACACCATTCTGAAACTTCTTCAGTACGACATCATTTCGTTCCGGTCCAAGCTCTTGCCCAATGCGCTTATCCAATTGACCACGTCCTTGACTCACTGCCGTTTTGAAGCCTCGGATCAAAACACCGACGATGCTGTGTTACTCAAAGTGTTGCTGCTTTTGAAAACCATCGTCGTGAGCCCTCTTTCCTCTCTCTTGCCCAATGCGGTCATCTCCGAGGTCATCCACACCTGCTTGTCCTTGGCTTGCAACAAAAGACGCAGTGAGGTGCTCAGAAAAGCGGCTGAAATGGCCATGGTGTCCATGACCGTGAAAATCTTCCTGCGGGTCAAGGAGCTCGAGCCGGAATCCTCCACTGGCGACGACATTCCTGCCTACACTGAGCTTCATCCAGACATGATGGGCGATGAGTCCGCCGCCAACGACACGCCCTCTCGTGATCTCGAGTCCGGAAACAGCTCTCTTCTCCCCCTGGCCACCATCGACATCACCCCCATGTCGCCACGCAAGCCTGATCTGTCCGACTCCCCTGAGCAGTACGATATCCAGTGCATCAACGAGTTCTTGGGTCTTCTAATATCCATGTGCAGTCCCTCAAATCAGTACCAGCATATGGAGTCCACTCGTGTCTTTGCCTTGTCTTTGATCAACACTGCGGTCGAAGTGGCTGGTAGCTGGATTCCGGAACATCCGTCCTTGATGGCCTTGTTGGCTGACCCTGTTTCTAAGGATGTTTTGCAGATCATTTCCTCCACCGACTCCCACGCTTTGCTCCAAGCTTCACTTCGCTTGTTCTCCACCATGGCAGTTATTCTTAACCTTCACCTTAAATCTCAGCTTGAATTGACTTTCCAGCTCTTGTTCAAATCAATTTTGCCCACAATAGACAGCTCTATAAAGGGCAATACCGCAAGTGCTCGTTCCCCAGCATCCAAAGAATTGATTGTTGAGTCCATTTCCTTCTTGTGGACCCGCTCCCCTCTGTTCTTTGTTCAGTTGTTCAAGGACTTTGATTGTGACTTCGAGAAGTCGGATTTGGCCACGTCTTTTGTGACTTTCTTGTGCGAGCTTGCCTTGCCCGAATCTGCAACTATAACCACTGACAATGTTCCTCCTATCTGTTTGGAGGGTGTTCTTTCATTCGTGTCGGGTGTGAACGACCGCTCTAAGCTATATGAGCCATCTGAAAGCACCCACTCGTTGATCACGAACAAAGTCCAGAAGGATTCTTTCATAAAATGCACTGAAATATTCAATGAGAACCCAAAGAAAGGTCTCGCTGCGTTATGTGAGGAAAACTTTATCAAGGACCCATCTGACGCCACTGAGGTAGCCACTTTCTTCTTCCAAAAGTCTATTAGATTAAACAAAAAGGTACTTGGTAACTTTCTTGCGAAACCTGCAAACTCCCCCATCCTCAAAAAGTTTCTTTCTCTCTTTGACTTTGGAGGTTTGAGAGTGGACGAAGGTTTAAGATTGATTCTTAAATCTTTCAGACTCCCGGGTGAGTCACAACAGATTGAGCGTGTTGTGGAGTTATTTGCTGAGTCTTACGTTGGCTCGCAGACTAAAGAAAATAATCTTGTTCCAGAAGATGTTGAAGATAAGGAACCCGTGTTGCCAGATCGTGATGCCGTATTCATCTTGTCATACTCCATTATCATGCTCAATACAGACTTGCACAGTCCGCAGGTTAAGAAGTCAATGGAGTTTGAGGCCTACAGAAGAAATTTAAAAGGTGTTTATAATGGAAAAGATTTCCCAGAATGGTACATGGCGGGTATCTACAACTCAATCAGAGACCGGGAGATCATTATGCCTGAGGAGCACCATGGCACCAACAAATGGTTTGACGATGTTTGGCACAATCTTATCTCATCGCAATCCAAGTATGCCCGCGACCACAAAGATTTGCAGCAGGATTTGGACCAAGCAACTTTGTGTCAGTTTGACAAGCTCTTATTCGAGTCTGTGGTTGATCAGGTCGTTGGAACTTTAACCAAGGTTTTTAATGAAGCTTCTGATGACAACATCATCACCAAGTTGATGTCTTCTATCGACAAATGCGCCAACATTTGTATCGTTTATAACCTCGAAAAAACGGCAACCAATTTGATGTCGAAGTTGGCAGAAATGTCTACTTTGTTGGACCCTCAATCGTTGCACATTCTAGAGGATGAAAACTTGAGGCCAGAAATTCCAATTACTGAAATTCGCATTGAGAAATCAAACGACCCCATCACAGTTAGTGAGATGTCTGTTCATTTCGGCAGGGATTTCAAAGCACAATTATCTACAGTTGTGCTTTTCCGGTTGATCAAAAAACCAAACTGTGCGGTATCAGAGTCCTGGGCTAACGTTTTGAAAGTTATCTTCAATCTTTTCGAAAACTGCTTGATTGATCCTAATCTATTCAGTGAATTCCAGAAGAAGCTCAGGCTCCCATCCTTGGGAAAAGTGAAGCCCACATATGTTATTCTGACTGTTAAGCCATTGAAAGAAAGTGGCCTTCTCTCAACGTTCTCTTCTTTCTTGAAAAGCTACTCAGATGAGCCGACACAACCAACGGAGCAAGAAGTGGAGTCCACGTTGTCCACATTGGACTGCATAAAGTCCGTAAATATACCTGGTGTTTTCGATTCAGTCTCCAAAGCAGATGCAAAGCAACTCACGTTGTTCATCGAACTTCTTTTGCAGAACCTTCCGGAACACTCTGCTGAGACAAAGCGGTTTTATGAGACTAAAGTCATGTTTGTGTTTGAAACAGTTGTTTGTTTCACCTTGATTGTGGACCAACCTGAGGTTTCTAAACTGGTTCTCGCGAAACTTACGAGTCACCTTCAATCGTCCCACACGACTAAGAGGGGTTACATTCGCCTCAGTACCTATTTCTATTTGTTAGTAAGAAGACTCTCTGAACCTAGCAAGGAGCAGGTACAAGAGACGTTCCTGCAATTACTATCGCTTGAACGCGAAACTTTGATTCTCCATGGTGCTTCAGTCATACAGCCTTTATTCTCATTGATTGATCACGATTCAAATTCAAAGGACTTGATGTTAGATGACAACTATTGGAAAGTGATTAGAGTGCTAGGCTCAATTGAAGAATTCGCTCCTGAAATTTTAAGTTTTGCAGAGTCAATCATCTCTAATTCCGCCGAAGACATTACAGAGAAAAACTATGTTAGCTTTTTGGGTCTTTTAGATGAAATCTCCTCTCTCGGAGCCTCTGGGGCAACATGGGAACAGAAAACTGCGGATTATAATGGCGATAAGAGAGCAATGGAGGCCAAAGGTAAAGCAGAAGGGTCGGTCCAGTTATCTAAGAAAAGTATCAACTTGACTGGCGAGTTGAGCGTCGTCCTACGCAAGCAATCGTACCCTCTAGTGCAGGCTTTGGCCCACCAATGCTTCAATCCATGTCGTGAGGTAAGATCCACTGCCATTTATGTTTTGCAGAAAACTATCTTGTCTAGCAAATTCGACGAAGAATATTCTGCAGATGGCATTTTTAGCTTTGGCTTGTTTCCATTATTGGCAGAGATTGAAAAAGACGAGGTTATTCAAACGGATCCTGCAGGCTTCGCCGAGACTCATTTGCAGGTATTGAGTTTGGTCTCCAAAGCCCTTCTTCAATTTCATCAAGAAGTCGAAAACAGATCGGCCGTCTGGGTGAAGATCGTGGACTACTTCATCGCCATGAACGCCAAATCTCCAGATATCAAGGAGCCAAGCTTAGAAGTGTTCAAGAACATGATCCTTGTTTTGCAAGACGAATACAATGGAGATAAGTTCTGGAACTCCTCATGGGATAAAATTAATACATTGTTCCCAGGCCTTGAAGAGGAGGTTGGCGAGGCTCCTTCTAATGTTGCTTTGAATGAAGAATCTCAAAGTATTCCGAAAGACTTGCCAGAATTATCGCAGACTGAGGAAACTACGAAGCCCCTGGCAGAAGACTCACGGGAAGCAAACGAAATACAATTGGCTGACGAAGAAACTGAAAAAGAAGGTGAAAAGCCATAGAAAGAGCCGCAACACCCCCAAGTTCTTTTCTGTATCAGTTACCTGAAAATTGCAATGAGTGTTGGGTCTGGGGCGTCACGTGACCTACGCACTCGCTCACATCCATGACGAAAAAACCGACTTCTTAAACTTCAATGGTTTCTTACGCCGAGAGAGCACGCAAGCATGCGTCACCCGTGGCAGCTCGTCTTTTGCTGCTCATGGAGACTAAACAGACCAACCTATGCGCATCCGTGGATGTCAATACCACTGCTGAGTTCTTGCAACTCATCGACAAGTTGGGCCCTTACATCTGTTTAGTCAAAACTCACATTGACATTATCGATGACTTCACTTACGACGGTACAATTGAGCCATTGTTGGCGCTTTCCAAGAAGCACAACTTTATGATTTTCGAGGATAGAAAATTTGCTGACATCGGAAATACCGTCAAGAAACAATACTCTGGCGGAGTGTACCAAATAGCCAAGTGGGCAGACATTACGAATGCTCATGGAGTTACCGGCGCAGGTATAGTGCAAGGCTTGAAGGAGGCTGCCGCAGAAACTACCAGTGAACCTCGTGGTCTTTTAATGTTGGCGGAACTTTCTAGCAAAGGTTCTCTTGCTTATGGAGAATACACGAAACAGACTGTGGAAATCGCCAAGAGTGATGAATTTGTCATAGGTTTCATTGCTCAAAGGGACATGGGAGGTGCCGCCGCAGGATTTGATTGGTTAACCATGACCCCTGGTGTCGGCTTAGACGATAAGGGTGATGCTTTGGGCCAACAATACCGTACTGTACAAGAGGTCATCTCCACTGGCACGGATATCATAATTGTTGGCAGAGGTCTCTTTGGGAAAGGTAGAGACCCCACAGTCGAGGGCGAGCGGTACAGAAAGGCTGGGTGGGAAGCCTACAAGAATCGTCAATAATTCGGAAAGGATGAGTAGGACTAGAATTACCGGGATTTTACCTTGGAGCTATTTTTTTCATTTAAAGTGAGCGTTACTGCACTTTTACGCCATCATATCAGTGCCGAAGACACTGAAGAGACACGCAATACACATTTTTATTTAGCAAGCCAATTGTTCATGTACAAAATAGACATGATTGTAGTTTATTTGATATGCAAAATTAGCGCTGAACTTCAGAGTTCTTTGGCAAGAATGGTAAAACAGGCTTCTTATTGTTCACTGCTATGTTAGCTCCTCGGCGACGGAAAAAGAGTGTTTTGATTCATATCCTGATGAAGTTCTAAGGCCCCAACACCTCGACAGAGTCAGCAACACGGGAACGCATGATCTCAAAGACCAAAAGCCCCACCGACGTAGCAGGAATTGTAGTAAGCGCATTGCGGGCAAAACCTTTGTATGCAAGTTGAACCCAAGATAGGCTGGATTTGCGCCGTATGCTCTGAACGTGTTGAAAAGTGTCAATGTATGAGTTGTAATAAAGCTTGATGAACGGACGTCGGCGTACCGGAGTCTTGGACAGGTTGTATATGTCAAGAGCTTCAAGACGGTGAAAATGTGTTTTTTGAAGCTTCAGAAGCGGATATTGTACTGCAAGAAGTGCAAATGCAGCAGAGGCTCCAGCTATCAAGATGAAGGTCGAGCGTAATATGCGGGTCAGCCTAGCCTGTTCCAAGCGAACCATTTCCGGATTCACTTTCTGAGACGATTCTCCGCTAAAATAGACAAATTTATCTTTCAATGTCGAGCGAAGGTTGCGATATGCAGAGATCACCCGGTATGTAAGGTTATAACCCTTTGTCTTCACAACCTCGAAAGTGGAAAAGTAGAAAGCAAATCCAAAACTTTCTTTAACTAGAGAGAACGCATAACCTGCAAAAACCCCTACAAGCCCAATTTCCTTGAGTTTGTGAGCACCATATTTCCAAAGGTTTTCGTGCTTCCCAGATAGGAGCTCTGCGGTGGACAGACGTGAGTAAATGGCATCAATCGGAGCTGCAACTAGTGACTGAACTGCTCCTGCAATAAATCCCGCTTTCCACGTGTCCACGGGCGAATAACTCTGTAGCTGTGTCTTCAATCTTGGCTCGGTGGTATGACTGCGTGTTTTCTTCCTATCCTCGTGGTGATGGGATGTGATTTCAGAAACCTTTTCACGGAAGTCATGATAGTCCTCAACGTTGCCAGTGTCGCCTTTGCTAGCCTTTCTATCATGTAGAGAGGTCTTTGATTGAGTCACGGCATGACGTTGCTTGTCAAAAAAATTTAGGGACGTTAAGTAGGTGCCATATAATATGAATCCCGTGGCGGAGTTCGCCAAAAGAGGAGGTAATAGATGATCAGGAATGAACCGCCAGCCTTCCCGCTTGGTCACGTTTATGAGCATTGCCAAGCTGGAATGGGTATGAAATTTGTAAGGCTTAGACGGAAGTCCAAAGTGCCGATTGGCCTGTTCTCTCACATACACCATGTAGTCAAAACGGGAAGGCTTGAATAGTTTGATTGGCGTCCGCAAGTAGATTGCAGAGGCTTGGTATATCAAGGCCCGAATGCCTGCACTGGAAAGAGAAACTGACTGGGTGCTCGCTTTTTGTTCTTGATCACTTCGTAGCGCTGACATGATAATTTTGCAAGTGAATAGCAGTCAAACTGTTTCATAAAAGATCCAAATTAGCTGGTTGAATAGTAGTATAGTTTCAATTCATGGGTGAAGTACTGTTCCGCTTACTTTGGGGTTGCGATGGCGCTTAATGCTGGGCGCGAACAACCAAAGGTGTGATTATGCAGGCACCACACCTTCACAGTGATGTTGAATAGGAACCAACCCGACTGAATCGCTGAAATACTGTGATGTTCAATTGTCGTGTAAGAAGGCTAAATTTGAAGAAAAGAGGCCATTCATAAGCGTAATTATTGAGCACCCACATTCATCACTTACCCAGCCCCTCACATCCCTATGACCAGAACTATAGTGTATTCAATGTTTCAAGAGTTTGATATCGTGGACGACGAGAGGTAGTCTACCAAACTCGAGAGCAGTTTCACTGGAGGCAAGTTTTATAGAAGCCGGTTTGTAAGAATCTCCAGGAATCTCCATCTGACTATTCCTTCATTCGTCGCGATAAAGGATAATCTCACTTTGCTTAAAGTATCGCCTGGCGTCCTCATCAATCAACACTAATGACAAATAGGTCCGCGTAGAGAATTTCTTATTCACATCCTTGAAAGTGGGCGTCAAATTGTAACCTCCCAAAAACAAACGAATTGGAATGCTTTCGCCTTTCACCGGTGCGCCATCCATGATCTCAAATTTGACTAGCGTCTCACTGTCCACCACCTGGTATGGAGGCGATCCCACAGACTCCCTCCGGATCAACGAGATTTCCATGTGTTTGATCTTCAAGCGCACAAGAAGAAAGAAGATTCTCCCGACAATCACCTCCTTGAGCGAGAAGCGCAGTTTCAGATACTCAAATTCAATGTGCAAGCAGTGTTCGATTCCAACATCCATTTTAACAGAGGTCTTTGCAACTTCTTGAGATACTGTTTTCTTGTCTCCATTCGGTTGAGACTCATTGGCTGCCTTGGACTCAATGTCTGCTTTGGACTCTCCGGCTTCCGTGTGCTGTTTGTCCTCAATAGGCTTGGTCTTTTTGCTCGACTTGGACTCCACATCGCTATTTTGCAAACGGTTTTCTGGTCCTTGGAGTATATTCTGCTCTTGTGACGCTGCAGGCAGACTCTGGAATACCCAAATCTCCTTTTCACGAAGAATCTCCAGTTTGCCCTTGCGCGTCACAGTCACGCGAATGTAGTAGCGTAGACTCACATTCTTGCCATGGTAAGATTCGTACTGCTTCTCAACGTTGCGGAATTCGAAAGGAAAAGTTTCTGCATGAGTCAAAAGTCCGGGGGATGCCAATTCTGTGGCCAAGGAGAGAAAGTCTGAGCTTGTAATCACATCCAAACTCGAATGAATAGTACCGAGAAGTTGTACTTTGATACCAACATGTTCTAGGGTTTTTCCCTCTCTGGGACGTAAAGTGACCTCTCCTTTCACGGATTCACCGTCTTTGAAAACAGGAATGGAATCAATCCGACCCAGCGGCGACTTGATTTCGGTGGCCTTGCGAGTGCTTTCATTTGCCAAGCGAATCTCGATATCAAGGGGTGTTTTGAAGAAAAGTGACATTGGAAGCTGATGAGTGTCAACGTCAATTCCGGGCGCAAATAGTATAATTCAGGATTTAATGGTAGTTGAAAACGCTCAAGAGATTGCACTATGTATTGGGTTTTAATTGTAGATATAATTGATATCGGGAGTAGTGACACTTGGTGCGCACGGTTGCAGCCACGCGGCACGTGACCGACTAATCACGTGACCTGATATAAACCAGTGTCTTTTCCGGATTAGTTGGTCACTGTTTAGCATGCTTGACGAGTTGCTTGTGTTGTTTCTATACTGTAAAAACGCTCATAATGTTATTGGCAACATATTAGTGTGGGCAACATGTTGGTGTAGTGCATATGGGCATTTTAAGTCGGAGACATTTTTTAAGTGTTGAAGAATATGCCAATCTAAAAGTCAGGGTTTTGGTGAATGTTTGAGTTTATAAAATTAATGGCTTTTGCTATTTCTCGCCTGTAAATGTTACTGGTGTTTTAGTTTGTTGTCCACTGTTTGTTTCTAGATTCGTGTAAAAGGCCAAATCTATGCAAAAAAAAAAATGGATTTTAGGAACTTTTGAAAACTAACAATAAATACAAGTTTCACTTTTTTCAATGGTAATACACAAAACAAGTTTTTAGTGAAAACTTCAACATTCATTTCCTTCTGAATCGAGCAATCCCTATTAATTATATTAATACGTTGGGTTGAATACGTTTTATTTTGACATTTTACCTTTTGAGTTTTAATTGATTTGATATAAGCTGCACATGCACTCCTCTCACTTGTCATCACATGGCATACGTCACATTCCAGCTTAAAAAAGGTAATACAAAAAAATGCTACCATTAATACTATCAATCAATGATATGCATAGGTTGAAAAAACAACTTTCGGTTGCGGCCATACCAAGTGGAAAATACTGTTTCCCGTCCGATCAACGTTAGTCAAGCCACTTAGGGCCACAGTGAGTAATGCAGTGGGAGACCATGTGTGAAATTGTGGTGCTGCAATCTTTTTTGTATCGGTTCAAGCCACTTAGGGCCACAGTGAGTAATGCAGTGGGAGACCATGTGTGAAATTGTGGTGCTGCAATCTTTTTTGTATCGAGTCCTGACCGGCGCACGCCTTTCGCCGGGAAGATATGCCCAATTCTTGGCGGAAATCACTGGTCACGTGATCGATGTCACTCCACGCATATGCGCCAACTAAGGCACGTCTAACTATATATCCTGCACACAATCCAACGTTTAATCCCACGTAGACCATGGGCAATCGAAGTCCACATTTTTACGATCAGGGGCTGTTTTGAACAATATTTCAAAATGCTATTAAAATCACGTGATCAGATATACACTGGTGACATGAATAATAAACAAACTAATATTTGTTTATTAGACATTAGTATCAGTATTAGCCATATTCTGTAGCTCACGTGATAGTACCATACTGGATACTTTCGGAGAGCACGGATGCAGTCCAGCCAATAAATGTTGTCTCGGAGCTTTTATAGTTCCATTGCATGTATTCGAAAACCAACTGCTTAAATTCTATAAATGCAATTAACCACGTTTTTGTTGAAAATATGAAATATTAAACACAATTGGTTTATTATGAAGAGTAAAAACATTTGAATCAGAAAAATGATCAGTAAAGAGGAATTTGGGCCATTGAAAATAAATCCATTATTTGCTTAGAATCACACAATGCCAGCAGATGGGGTATATGCAGTATCTCTCCAGCGTAGAAAAATCTCGCGCTACAACTCCAACATAGCCAACACCCCTGAAGCACCATTGCAGTTGCTCCTCATAGTGTATTTGGTTGACAGATTTCGTGACAGACGACTGGTTCATACACACCCTCCAAAAATACAAATTCTGGGATACGAAAACATTCAAAATCCAACGTGGAACTCAGAACACTAAGATCAGTTGAAAGTTCACCAACGACTACTCACCTCAAATATCTGAAACTATATAGATATCTTTGTTTCCAATCCAGAACAGGATTTTGTTCCAACCCAAAACAATTTAATTGTTTCCAATCCAATACAATTTCCTTCTTCCCATTCCAAAATTGTTGATTCCCGTGCTAAAGATCACCCGTACACCTAACGCTTTTGGTGTCGACTATAACGCACACTTTACACTTCCCGCCTTTATCTTTAATCATATGAACACTCGCTTAATCAAGTACTAAAAGATCAATGTCCGGTGAAGATATACCTCCCGAATATGTGTCCCCTCACGGCGAATCGTTCGCCTCTTTGGAAGACTCCATCAACTGTTTGGATACAGTTATTGCACTCTACGATTTTCCTGGCACGCAACCGTCCCATTTATCGCTAGATCTTGGCGACACTGTGTATGTGCTTTCCAAAAACGACAGCGGCTGGTGGGATGGAGTATTGGTCAACCAGAAAGCAGAAGTTCTCCGAGGCTGGTTCCCGGAAAACTACGTTCGCTCCGTGAATTATGTGCAACCTGTGCTTAGCAAGCTCCAATCCAACAAAGAGATTGACTCCATCACTGCCGCCAATACTGCCGCCAATGTTCTTATTCCGCAATTCACCAGTTTGCTCCAAAAGCTGCCATTAGTGGCAGACTCGGCCCGTGACTCGTCGTCAAACACAAGGAAAAACTCCGTGGTGAGCTTTGCGCTGTCAGAGGCTGGGACACCCGCCAGCGAAGCAAAGGCTCTGTTGCGTCTCAATGACACAAAGCACCCTCTCGACTCGCCCTTGAGTCAATCTAACACAGCGCACCAGCCTTCTTTTGCATCTACGATCTCATACGAGCATTCCAACAACGCATCGTTTGCCATCACCGAGTCTGGCGCCGAGAAAACGAACCTCCTTCCAGTGGAAGAGGTTGAAGCCAGGTTGGCAGAGCTTAAAGTAAGCGAGCAGAGGAATGTGGTCTGGATTCCTCGCTTGATAGATAACGGTGAGCTATCATATTACTGTGAAAGCTTAAACATTCATTGCAGTCGGCTACCGTTGTCTCCGATGATTCCGGAAATTGATTTGAAGGAAATGAATGTGTCTCTTCCGTCAAAAGAGGCCATCGACGATTACTGCCTAATCATAAAACTGTTTCCTACAATCTTGACTGGTGGCCTGAATTCGAGGTCCTCATCTTTAGCAAAAACATACGAGTCTAGAAAGCATTCCAGCTCAAGCACTTTATCGCAGTCGACCTCATCATCTTACCATAATTTCGACCAGCCTTTTTTCAGTATGCCGGGTCTCTTCTACAAACAATTCCTGGATTTAACATATTGGACCGAGCTTAAACAAAAATTTGAGCAATTCCTCAATCTCACCTGGAAAGCGATCAAGGAAAACAGCACACAGCTTTTTACCATGCATTTATCAACTCTTACAAAAATTATTTCCATTGTTATGAGTGCCGCAAGACTTACGCAGAGTGACTTTATCGGGTCAAAGTTAGAGAAGTCCATCCGCCACAAGCTTAGACGTTTGTCGGAAGCATTCTCGCAAATGTACATTAACAGTCTTTTACAGCTAAGCGTGATGCATTACCCTGACTCTGGTGAATACTCAAGCCTTGATATTTATGGCCTCAACAAATCCACAAGTTCCGCAGCCCAAGGCAGTTACGCATCTTCCCGTAACTCAGAGGGAACATACGTGGGCGCTGCTCCAAAGGAGAGCGAAAGTTCCTCTCGTCTACATCTGTTATCAGGAAATGAGACTTCCGTTCCGTATTTACAAAGCATTGAGAAAGACATTGGGGTTATCAAATCTAAATTTAATCGACTAGTGGAGATTTTCTTGACACTTTCCGAAAGCAAGTTAGTGATGCTGCGTGATTATGATGGGTCAGACAATTCTGAGGATGAAGGCCAGGACAGATACAATATTTTGCCGCAAGTTTATCCCCGTTTTATAACGAATGAATTCAATGGGGGGAATTGGTGCAATCCTTTCTTTACGGCGGCTCATCCTTTCCTCAATTTGAGCGGCGACCAGTTGAAGAACAAACACCACCTGAAGCTCGTTATTGACACCAATGCACACGACCGGTGCCAAGTTTTCGCAGACGAGCTTGAGGAGCTCAGTGATGACGTAATTGACTTGCTCAGCGAGGAGAAGCAACGTCTTTTTTACAACGAGACTCTTAAAATCGAAAGGAATGATCAGATCCTTCGTGTGATGTACAAATATCTCCATCAAGCCAGCTCCTTAGTGGATACTCTAGAGTCATTGGACTTTACGGTTTTCAGTCTTGTCAGACGCAATACTTCGGTTGACCTGGATAAGGGACAATTGCCTGCGGAATCCCCAGCTCACTCGAGCTTAGCATTCGACTACCCCGCCGTGCTTGAATTCTTCCAATACAAACAAAAACTTCATGAGATACTGGCCAAAATCATTACATATAGCCAGTCACTTACCTTAGAAGATCCAGACTCTTTCTCTGTGATGAAAGACGATGAAACCGTTTTATATGCCAGGGATGCCATGAAAGATTCACTTGAGAAATCTGCAATTTTCATCAGCAATATCTTGTTTAATCAAAACAAACGCAAGGCAGAAGACAGAATATCTTTCAGTCAAGACAAAGCGTTATCAGATCTTTTGATTCAAGGAATTAATTTGCGCAAGGACATTTTGTCCTTACTCCGCGTCTTGATCGAGGAGAGGGAGTCAATTATTAATTACTCAACACGAGTGATGCATGATGACTTTAATGTGGATCTCATCGTCACTGAACGTAACAACACTTCCGCTGGTTTCAAGCCAGAAGATATTGGAAACCAGTATTTTAGTGGAAGGCAGAAAAAAGACGACACACCTTGGTTTCTTGAGGGCGACGAAGAATTCGATCTTCTCTTGGACATGAACGGAAGTATCAAGGGCGGTACAAAAGAAGCTTTGATAGCGCATTTGACCTATCATGAGTCTGTGGACAGCTCGTTCAATTCTGTGTTTTTGATCTCTTTTGCAACCATTCTTCCGTTCCATGAATTAATTCAGCAGCTCGTGCAAAGATTCAATCTAGAGGCACCAGAAGGATTGAGTTACGAGGAGTATTTGACTTGGAAGGAGAAGAAACAAAGCCGCGTGCGTTTACGAGTTTTAAACGTCATGAGACTCGTCGCTGAAAAATACTGGTGCAGCTCTTATAATTCGGAACCAGTTTTGAAAAAATGGCTTACATTTCTCAATTCGGCTGATGTGCAAGGTTATTCCATGAGCAAAATTGTTGCTGAAAGTGTGGAGGCAATCCTTGAAGGAGCCAGCCCTCTGCAACAGGATGTGGTTGTGAAACAAGTGGAAGGGAAAGTGCCTGCGCCTCTTTTCAAGGGATTTTCTTTGCGGAAAATGAGGTTGCTAGATATCGAGTACATGGAGCTTGCCAGACAACTCACTATCCGTGAATTTCAAATCTATTGCAATATATCCAAACACTCTTGCATCAATAAAGTGTGGGGAAAAAAACTGGGGCTAGATGAATCCCTCACCAACATCGCTAACTTCATCAAAGCGTCCAACCAGTTGACAAACTTTGTGGCATATTCTATTTTGAGGAAAGACGAGCCTCGTAAAAGGGTTCAAGTGATCAGATATTTTGTTCAAGTCGCCGAGAAATGCCGGCAATTCAATAATTTCTCGTCTATGACGGCAATTATTTCTGCTCTATACTCCTCTCCCATTCACAGACTAAAAAAGACTTGGACAAATGTGACGAAGGATACATTGACCAGGTTACAAAATATGAACAAATTAATGAATCTGAGTCGGAATTTCAATGAATATCGGGATATGCTTAAGTTTGTTGGACGCGAGCCATGTGTTCCATTTTTCGGAGTTTACTTGTCCGATCTTACTTTTATCTACCATGGCAATCCAGATCATTTGATGAATAGATCGCGGATGCTCAATTTTGCCAAGCGCGCAAAAACAGTCGATATAGTAATGGGAATTGACCGCTTCAAGCAGGTTGGCTACAATTTTGTGACTGTGCCCGAGATTCAAACTTTTATTGAATTGTGGTTCGACAAGTGTCCTTCTATCGAAGAGCAGTATCAGTTGTCATTGAACATCGAGCCTCGTGAAGATCCAGGTCGCGCTTCTTACATTTCAATGGGTCCCAAATCTTATCACCATGCAATGTCGATTAGATGAGGCTCCCTAGTATCAGGTCATAGCAGGACTATAACGGAAAGGCCATAAAGCCACGTAAATTTTATAACATTTCATGAAGATTGTGTATTCCTGTATCTTAGAATCGCGCCAAGATTCATTTAGGAATCAATACTATAGAATAATCCTCGCTTATAGATATCAACGTCCAATGTTCAACAAACTCAAATCTTTTTCAGAAGATGTTGCTAAAAGCTTCAACGATATACAGCAGTCCGAAATGACGAAGAAAAACTTCGAGAATATGGCCCAATTGAAGAACTCCATTGGTGTTTTAAAATCCAACACGCCCGAGGTTTCCGAGCTAACACAACCACAAGATGATCCCCTTGATTCCACGGATAAAAATGCTCATGGAACTATTGAAAATGCTGAAAATGAAAAATCTTCTAGTCCAGGAGCAAATAACGTCGAAAGAGATACAAATGGTTCTGGGGTACACGAAGAGGGGAATACATCTAAATCTGTCCTTGCGGGGATTGATTTGGAGGAGGTCTCTCCGGCAGTACGAGCAAAATTAAAAAAGTTTGTCAAATATGAGGAAAAGTATCCAGTACTTTTGGATGCTTACAAGACCGAAAAACGGAAGAACGAGCTAATAAGGACTTTTGAGCATGTTCTAAGTGAATACACGCCAGTGCTGTCAATTGGCGACGTCGAGATGTTGGTGGAATTTTTGAAGGGGCTTAGCGAAAAGGCCACTTTACTGAATGAAGAGTTACGTAAATCCATTGGCGAGAACTCCAAATTGTCCAAAGAAAATTCAGAAACCACAAGGAAATACAACGATTCGCAAAAGGCTTTGCGCTATGCTGAAGAGCGTTTGACGGAAACTGCTGAAAGGATACGGGTTTTGGAGGAGCAAATGAAGGCTTCCTCTGATATAAATGCTTCCGATGAGTTCGTGGCTGAATCAGAGGCTCCAAACGACCATGATCAGCACAAAGCAGAATTGCAGCAGCTCTCGGATGAACTCAAAGAGGCTCGTGGGTTATATGAGCTGGAGAAGCAAATGAATTTGGATAATGTCGAAGCTTTAGAAAAGAATATTAAGGCTCTTGAGGCGTCTAAATCTGAAGTCGAATCTAAGTGCAAAGAAACTGATGGAAAGGCTTCCCAATTGGAGTCGAAGTTAAAGAGCATCGAAGCAGAGAAGATTGACCTAGAGTCCGAAATTGAGAGATTAGCTGTCTCCAAAGAAGAACTATCAGCGAAGCTTAAAGCCCTGGCAGATAAAATTGCCGAGCTCAGTTCAGACCCCAGCATTAAGGAAGATTTGCAGCGGAAAGTCCAGGCTTCGGAGGCAAAAGAAAAAACTTTTCAAAAAGAAATTGACGACTCAAAATCCCGTGAATCGGATTTGCAACAGGAGATCGACAACTTAAAAACCCGTGAATTGACTTTGCAACAGGAGGTTGATAAATTGAAAGCAAAAGCTAATGAACTTGAAACCTCAAAGAAATTACTGGAGGACGCAAATCGTACCATCAAGTCGCACGAGAGGGCCATTACAGAACAGAAAGCCGCCATTCTGTCGGCAGAAGAAAAGGCCAAAAAACTTGCTGAAGATTTGACCGCTCGTGACCAGAGAATTGAGGAATTGGAGAGCTTGTCACAAAACTCAAAAGAAAAGGCAGAGGAGACAATTTCAGAGAAACTGCATCAGATTCGAGTTTTGCAAAAAGAAATTTCTGACCTTAATATGAGCATTGCAAATGCATCTGCGGATATGGAGACTCTGAATTCCAAGAGTGCAGGGGTTGGGAAAGAGTCGAACACCAAGGAACACCTGGCTGCAGAGAGAAAGTCTGAATCTGAAGATACTTTAAGCCTCAAAGAAGTTGTTCAACAGCTCAAGTCTGAAGTTGCTGAAAAAGATGCTCAAATTGAAGAGTTGGAGAATCAAGTCAAGAACGAAAAGAAAAACTTAGCTGATAGTCAAAGCATTATCGAAACTCAAATCAAGCAGCTTGACAAAAATGACGCCCTCGCAGAAAAGATCAAATCTCTTGAAACAGAGATCGAATCAAAGGAAAACCTTATTTTGAAACTCAAAGAAGAAGTCAGTGAGAAAGCAAGCTCCTTGATTGAACTAGAGAAGTCCAAGAAGGTATTTGCTGAGGAGTTACGAGAGTCAAAGGACGTGATTTCGTCCAAGAATGAAGATCTCGAAAGCATTAGAGAGCTGTTGAAAGATGTCGGGAATGAATTGGTTTTCACGAAAAATGAACTTAAAGAGTCTGAAATGAAGTTGCACAAGAAGCTTGAAGAAAGAAAGCTCGAGTGGGAGTCGCAAGCAAGAAGCAAAATGGAGGAAGCCACCAAAGTAGATGCCACGAAAGTGTCAACTTTGGAGAAAGAACTCGAATCTCTAAAGCACGAGTACAAAGATCTCGAAGAACGACTCAAATCCTCAGAGCAAAAACAATCCACTGAAAGGGAGACATTGCAGAGAAAATCTAGAGTTGACCTTCGTGCCTTACAGAGTAAGCTCACGAAAGCGGAGAAGGAACTCGAAGAGAAAGAATCTGAGCTTGTGAAACACTCAAAAGATTCAAAGGTAGCAGATGACCAACTCAAAAACATCACGGAAAAATCTGAGGCTCTTGCAAAGGAAATGCAAACTTTGAAAATTGAATCAAAATCTTTGGAGGCTAAATTGAAGCAGAGCCTCAAGGACTTGGAGGCAGAAAAAAAGAGCAGCGAAGTATTGAAAAAGGAAAAGGACCTGCTTACGGCTCGTTTGGACGAACTTAATCAATACAAGTCCACAGATTCTGGTTTGAAACTTGAAATCGCCTCATTACAGTCCTCAATAACTCATAAAGATGAGCAGCTCAGGGAGCTCAAGGATACTTTAAGCAAAAAGAATTCCGAGAGAGACGAGTTGAACAATCAGATTTCTACTTTGAAGGCTAATCATGAGGATTTGCGGCAAACCAACCTTTCTTTGAAGGAAGAACGAAAAACATTGGTGAGTAAATCCGACGCTAGCAACGAAAAATCGAACCTTTTGACCAAGGAAGTGTCCAAACTTCAAATTGAAAAGCAAAAGGTTGTGACAGATTTTGAAAATTTGAAACTCAAGCACGAGAATTTGTCCAAAACGAAGGCCAGCGCATCTGATGAAGTTCAAAAAATCAAGTATCAGTACGGGGAGTTATCCATGAAATCAAAAGAGACACAAAGCAAAATTGATAATTTGGAAGAAGAGTTGACTGAGGCTCGTAATCTCCTCCAAGAAAGAACCAGAGAAAGTGTTACGTTGAGACGAATGATGATGGACAATGAGGAAGAATACAAATCAAAGTTTGGTGAGCTACGCAACGAGATGAGGAGTTTGAGTGATGAGAAAAACGAGATTGAGGCCGAACACCAGATAGCCTTGAAAAAGAGACAGCGAGAGATTGATGAATTGACTGACGCCTGTGCAAGGGCGTCTAAAAGAATCAATGACTTAGAGTCCTCGTACGATGATCTTCGCACCAAATCAGAAAAGGCCTCCAATCAAGTCGCCCATGAAGATGTGCAAAAGGCAAAAGATTTGGAGAATACGATCGATGAACTTAGGCTGTCCTTGAGTGCTTCCAGCAAAAAGTTCATGGAACTTGAAAAGTCTAATACCATCTTAAAGAGATTGAATGACGAATCAAGTTTGAAGTTCGAAAGATTGTCAAAGAATTATAAACACATCACTCAACAGTACCGTGCCATGAAAGAAAGCCACGAAGAACAGACTTCTGTGTCTGCTCAGAAGGCTGTGGAGAATGAACAGAAAACAGAGCCAAAGGCCAACACTGCTTATATGAAGAATGTGTTAGTGGGCTTTTTGGAGCACAAAGACCAGAGGCAACAATTGCTCCCAGTTCTCAAGGCGTTATTTGAATTTGACGACTCGGAGGAAAAGACGCTTGTCTCAGCATTGAGATAACGGTGAACTTCTTCAAGTATTGCTACCCAGGTCAATCTTTTGCTCAAATATTGAGTCGGCGCGACTAATGCGTCTAATGAATTGAAACTGCAACTTATCGAAATACTTGCGAGCCAGGTGCTCCTGCATACTCATTGAAATTAAGAAGTATGAGATGTTGATGTTCCATATTTATATGCAGTGTTGAGAAATATAATCGCACATCGCATCCATCGCTCGACTACCTTTACCACCGAAACTCAAAATGGACTCGTTTGATCAAAAAAAAGAGCTGATCTTGGCGAAAATCAACGCTACATCTGCTGAGACGCCGGACATCTCACCAAAGGGAACCATCGACACTCGTTGCTTGCCCATCATGGATATCATCAACAACTCTCCTGATATGGTCACAACCTCTCTGTGTTCAGGCCGGGTTTCGGTATTTTTGGAAGGCGAGAAAAAGGAAAATCAAATTGGGGCCAAGGGAAACGGCGGACGTTGGCTATTTGTGACCCACGAAGAGACTGATTTGCATGACTGGCAAGATTCCGTGAACTTCACATACCCTGAAAACGCAGAAGAAGAACTCATGTTTCTGGCAAATACTAGATATGTTCTCTTCAGGTTCGAGCCTTTGATTCTACACGTTAAGTGTCGCAACCTTGAAGCAGCCAACGCACTCTACTCTACCGCCGTGGCTTGTGCATTTAGGGAGTCAGGGATAGGCTCTAATCTTATCGTTGCTATACGCACGCTGATTCTGCTTGATGTCCCAATTGCTTACCTAGATGGAGAAAACATTAAGGCTGTTGTATCAAAGCAGTACCTCAATATGATCACGAAACTCTCGCTGGATCGGTTTGCTGAGAATTTCCGGAAATTAAATGCATTGGAAGAAGCAATCAAAAACATGCCACAGCCTGAGGCACAAATCAAGGAATCCAAAGAAGAAAGACGTTTGCGTAAAATTCAGGAAGGTATGGACAGAAGGGAAGGTGTGCGTGCCGAGAAAGAGAAGAAGAAGTTGGAGAAGAAAAAGGCTGAAGAGTTGAAAAAAGAGGCCGAAGAGTTGGAGAAGAAAAAGTCAGAAGAGATGGCGGCTCAAAAGCTGAGCGAAGTATAAGTCGTCAGTAGCAAATGGGACAGATGTCTCCAAACATTTGGTATGTATGGGTATCATTTAATTTGGGCTAAATCTATTGGACACGTATTGCCCATTAGTGCCAGTGAGATCTATATACTAGAAATGCATGGACATGAAATCAGCGTCTGTAGCTGGCGTACCTTGCCATCAACGGGCACATTGTGAGACATCCTCAGAAAGCTCACCCCTCAGCATTCGTTTCACGAAGGTGATTGAAATGACTTCGGAAGTATATTTGACAACACATCATGGTTGTTTCGAGATTCATCACTCATCTTGATGGCCTGTGTCAGATGAATCGTGACCCCTGTTCGCTATATCAGCTTCGTTTGCATCTTGATCGTCTTGTTCGCTGGACCCTACGTCATCATACAAATGCCTGAGGCTGTCAAAGAAATCGCCCAGGGAGCTACCATCTGAGGTGTGTGTGTGAACTCCACTAGGTGTCCGTCTGCTTGCAACCCCTGAAGTAAACAAGGATGAAGCTCCCGTCAGTCCGGACTCCCGAAGACGCCGAGATCTTCTCAAAAAATTCAGGATATTATTGATCATGGGAGAGAGTCCAGAGTTACGGTTGCGAGAATCACGGGGTCTTTGATTCGCATCTGCTTCAAGAGGTGTGGGAGGAGCATCTTGTGACAGTCTTCCCGATGGGTTGAAGATGACCAGTGTAGCTCTGCGTAAAAACCCCGGGCGCCTAGAATCGCCAGATGAAGAGTCAGGGGCAATGTTACTCCCGAGTGACGTATTCTCGGATCCAGTGAGCGTTGGCTCATCATCATTCGTCAGCATTTCATTTCCAAGGCCACCAAATCGAATGTAACTCAAAGGCACAGGGGTCGCAGAAGCATTCTGCTCAACATCTGCTAACGCAAGGCGACACAATGGACAATTGGCATTCTCTTTGAGCCAATGTGCGATACAGGAACGGCCAAAAACATGGCCACAAGGTAACTCAAGCGCGATATGATCGAACTCTTCCTCGTGATCACACAAAAATGGTTTTTGCTGCTCTTGGTTCTGGCCTTCTGCGTTAGCCAGCGCAGGTACTTCCGAGTCATTTGAGCTTGATGATGCAAGAGTGTCATGCCCTGCCGAATTGGTTTCTTCCCTTTCGGTGGATGCAGTTTCTGTTGGTGTCTGCACCTCGGGGCTCAACTTACGGCGTTTTGTCACCACAATCTCTTCGTCTAGAGTATCATAGCTTTCATAACAGATAGAGCAAGTGTCGGAGGGAATCTCGTCTTTATTCAACTTCTTGAAGGACTCAAATTTCTCCAAAGATATGCCAGGCTTGCTTTTGGGGCTGTTGACCAACGCTGAATATGCCATGCGGGTGGCCAAAGAGATGAACTGCAGTATAATTCGAGGCTCTCTGTTTGTAGCATTGTTGGGTAAAGTAACCACGAGTGAGCCGGTGCGGCCCGGGTTAGGGTCGTTGGCAACGTCCATGAACATGTAGTTGACTGTGATGACAATAGCACTGGAGTTATCACCAGGGCCTCCAGTTGAGCCAATTGAAGCCGAGCCAAAGTCGTTTTCCGAGCTGCTTGGAGCTCTATTGCCGGGTGTATCGCCGGGTGTTGGGTTATTGTCTCCATGAGAATTCTGAGTTTCCATAACAGAATCTAGGAGTCTGTCGAATAGACTTAAACTGGCAGGGTCAGGCGCCAGATCTGCCGGGTTCTCTGTATTTGTAGTTTCGGAATGCATGAATGCAGGCTCGGGCGCCAGATCTGCCGAGTTCTCTGTATTTGAAGTTTCAGAATGCATAGATGCAGGCTCAGATTCACGGATTGTTTCACGGGGAGATTCGCTATTGTGGCTTGCAGTGTGCAAACCCGTGGCAGCACTCTGGTGACTAGCATATGTATTCCTTTCTTGGCTGCTTTCTGTTCCTCTAAGGCTCTCTGACTCGGACCTAGTTTCCGTAACCACAGGATCCAAATTACTCGAATCAGATTCGCGACTAGAAAGGGATGTTTCAAGAGTGGCGACTTCCGAAGTTTGCTCGGAAGGCCCGGATATGAGGTCAGATTCGGTATTGCCCGTGCTTTCAGTGTCAGGCTTCAAATCTGCTCTTTCTGGAATGTCTGCAGTATTTTCTCGGAATTCTTGGCCTTGCGGATGTAGATCAGGGGTCAACCCGGGAACTGAGGACAGAGCAACGGAAGAGACGGGACGAGACTCGCGTGGATGCAGGTCCGGGGATGGAAACGGGGGCGCCATTGTTATGTGTAAGATTCGCCACAAGCGCAGATATAATATTGTTAAGAAGAATGTAGAGAAAGCGTATAGGAATTACTAAGCTGTGTCATTTGTGTGAGTGCGGTGAGGCGATCAGGCACGTGAGTGATGTCAGGTGAGTGACGTGCTCATGGTCACGCGTGCGCTGTCACGTGATTAGTGTCACGTGATTAAAGGTCACTGAACCACCGGGGCCTGTGACTCGGGCACCACGACGTCGCGAATGTAGTCATCCACGAGGCGAACGGGAAAGTCGAACGGCTCGAGAGACTCCTCAAACTGGCGAAAAAACGCCGTGTTCAAGTACAACTGGTTCAGCACCTTGATGGGTGCGGAAGTGTGGCCGAAATAGGCAAAAAAGTCCCACAAGCGATCAAAGTAGTCTTCACATTTGGCCGGCGAGCCAAAGCAAATGATACACAAGGCATCCCAGGCCGGCGGCGTCATGAGCAGCGAAACACGGGCCAAAAAGTCTGCCGGAGAGTCGGCCACAAAACTTGGAAGCAAGGCAAAGTCGTGGAAAAACCGGATGAACGACTGCACCTGCGCCGTGATTGGCAATTGGCGAAACACGGCCACCGCCTCCGTTTTCGTCCGGGCAAAGAGCAACGAATCGTGAACACGGGCAAATATATACGGAAGGTCAATGTGCATCAGATAGCGTGGGTCCTGCACAAACTGCGAGAGCACTGCAAGGAAGATGGCCTGCGACGTCATATTGTAGAAGACCTGGAAAAAGGAAGTGTTCTTGCACGAGTGGAAGAAGACTTGGTAGACGTTGACCTGCATGTTGTCGTCCAAGTAATCCGGGCTGTGTTCCAGCGGCACGTGGCCTTGCAACCGCTGGTCAAGCACCTGCATACCACGATGGAGCGCTATGAGACTTGATACATAATGAGCAAATCGGAGACTGGGATAATGTGGCTTTTCGATTTTGGTGATGGTCAACCACCGCACGTTCAAGTAGTCTCGCATGATGCGCACGGAAATGGTCTCGGCGTGCTTTTCAATGAATTCCACCGGCTCCACAAGCGTGAGATCTCCATATAGTGCGTGTTGTGTTGGTTTGATCATCGAGTTGAGCTCGTTGTACAAGGTCAAGTACGAGTAGATGAGATCCGTGGACGACTTGACATTATCGAACCGCCCAAAGAACCGCGCCGAAATCGACAAAACAAGCTGGAACAATGTCCAGTCGTCGTGTAATTTTCCGAGACTTTCGCCAAACGCCATGCGTAAAACCTGCGGGCTTGGCTGGATGGTGGTATGGAGGCTCAAGTACTTTAATTGCAAGGTTCCAGAGGCACTCATGACATTGATTTCCACTTCGGCAAACTTCAAAAGCGTCCAAACGCGGGCCACCGCCATGAATTTGTCGAGGTTGCCGATTTTCTCGCACCGGTCACGTAAACTCTGCGTTAGCAGGTCCAATTCGGCCGGTGGAAGCGGGCCGGGAGATTCGGTTTGCTTTCGGATGCAAATGTACTGCATGAAGTCAAAGGAATTGGCGATATAAAGCATGAATTTCTCGCAGAGGTTCATGATCTGCACAAAGTTGCCGCCAAGCGAAAGCGGAAGTTTGATCATCACGACCCAGATGCCATGGTGGATCAAATCCTCAAGCGTCTCCGGCTCGCCCAAAGCGGCCACTGCATCTTGTGACACCTTTATCCAGCGTTGCGTGCCGCGAAAGTTGCCTTCGCAAGCTTCTTTGTATGCAAAGATTAATGCGGTGAGTGCAAGCCCACGCATGGAAAACCCGTCAAGAACTGCCGTGTCGCCGCTGTAAGCGATCTTTCGGCTCTTGATGATGAGATTGTGGCACATGTTGAAATAGTCTTTGACGTCGATCAAATACTGGACGCCCTCGCGGTTCAAGTCCGCATACTTCTGGAAGTACTTGACGCATGCATCATACAGCACATTCTCTAAAAGGGCAGCGATTTCCACGGCGGTTTCTTGCGGTAGCTCGATCGTCTGCTGCTGGCACGCTATGGCGTATCCCTTCATGAACTTGTAGTTTTGAACCCGCCGTACGTGACAAGGCGGCGGGGCCACGAAATCCGTAGCCAAGGGCACGTTCAAATTATACACATAGTCGTGTCCCATAGGACTGAGTGTTTTGACCGGGGCTGTGTTCGGCGACAGCTCGGATGCCGCCAGCAGAAGCAGATCCTGCTTGGGGCTGCCAGAATTGGCCAAAGGGCTATTGATGGACACTTTTTCTGTTCTCGTTTTGGGCGCCCGCACTCGAAACTGATCAAGGTCCTTTTTCCGGGAGTTTCGGCGCCGGCGCCGCTCGATTTTGGATTTTTCGGCCTCTGTGGGCGGATTGGCCGGGTTGGCGAGACAGTCATCTATACGCTTGGATGTAATACATGACTGGCACGGGATTTCGAGGTTGCACTTCATCTTGTAGCGCTTACAAGGCCCGCAGGCGTATGTGCGTCGTGGGCGAGACTCAGTCCGGCTCGATTTCCGGCTGTCGGTTTTCCTGGTGCCATCTTTCGGTGTATCACCTTTCAATGCATGCAAGTTGCTGTGTTCTGTAGGGGTAAGCGACAGGCTGCGGCGCTCGTCGTTTGCTTGGTCTGGATATGTGGCCGGGGTGGTTGCGGAATCAAAGTTTTGCTGGGAATCTATGCCATCCCACAAGTTGGCATCCTGGCTGGAGTGCCGCCTCGTTTCTGATGGATTCGGGGTTGCGGTTCCGTCACTTATTTGGTCATAGTATGTGTGGAATGACATTCTGGGGAATCATGGATGCTGTGTATTAAGGGCGTGTAGTGTGCTTAAGAGTTGGGGGTTGTGTTTGGGGAGTTGATGTACGAGCCTGGCGATGGTGGAGCGGCTATTTAAGAATGTTACGGTTAATGCCGATGCATGCGGATGTGAGTGCAGCTGGCTGCAGTTAGTGCAGTGCTAAGCTGCCGCCACACAAAAAAACCAAATGCGGCGCTTTGACACGTGATTTGATTTCCGCAACACTGTACCGTATGAGAGCTGCTGAGCTGTTGGTCCTAGCCACTTTCAAACACTCGCCCAAATCCGTGGCACGTGCTGAATTTGAATGCCAGCAGCGCGCTTAGGCGTGGTGCTCCTGCAAGCAGAAGCTTGTACTGCGACGCGAAGCTCTCAACGTGCGTCTTTATGCAGGCGCATCACCTGTTCCACCAGAATGTTACATCTTTGTGCTTTTTTGGAGATTATATACAGTCTGTGCATATACTGACAACAGATCGTTGAGAAGATCCTTATTAGGCACCTTCATCATATGTGCTTCTCTACAGGACTGCGTGCCTATTTTACGCACATTTGCTCGCGAAACCATTTCTTTGTTCGCCTGAGTTTTCCCCTCTCAAAGCACGAACCCTCTATGGAAGTGTGTGCTGTATACCCGTGCGTTTTTCACCAGTGTATTTTTTGCACAGTAATTTACCGATTTTTATGAATTGTATTGCTGACTGTCTAATTGCCTCGCTCTGCTTTTGACTTCGACTGTTTATTTCATAAAAACGACTCTATTTTTTAACAATATGCTAGTCTAAGTGGCTAATCAATTGCTGCGCAATGTACTGGCGCTTGTACTGTTCGATAGCCGCCGCTTTATGTGTTTCTCTCTCACTCCGACTCAAATATCCGCACTGCATATAGTGCTCACCCTGCGACTTTCTTCTGTCTACTTTGCCTGATTAATAGCCGAATGGATGAATTGCCAACACTGCCTGTACCTGAAGAAACCAGTCTGCATTTCGTAACTGGATCCGGAAATGCTACTTCCGATATTTCTACTACTGTGCACTCTCTGACAGTACATGATAATATAGAGGATCCAATCCTGTCTCAAACACATGAAACAAATGACGACACTGATTCACCGATTTCCCACAACGCCCTTGATACACTGATTCACCACGACGACAATGCCCTGATAAGTGGTGGCGGTGCAGAAAGCCTTCAATTATCAGATGAAAGTGATAAACAAATGGCTTTCGATGAATCCGATGCAATTGAGAAACTAAGTGTTGAAGAGGCACCAAAAGATTTAAATCAAGAGGTAAAGACAGGCTTGACAATGGAAAATGATTCTGAAAAATCAGTGAATGCAAAAGACTCCGAAGACTCAGATAATACAAAAGACTCTGAAGAAGCAGAAATTACAAAACCCTCTGAAGACTCAGATAATGCAAATAACTCTGAAGAAGCAGAAATTGCAAAACCCTCTGAAGACTCAGATAATGCAAATAACTCTGAAGAAGCAGAAATTGCAAAACCCTCTGAAGACTCAGATAATGCAAATAACTCTGAAGAAGCAGAAATTGCAAAACCCTCTGAAGACTCAGATAATGCAAATAACTCTGAAGAAGCAGAAATTGCAAAACCCTCTGAAGACTCAGATAATGCAAATAACTCTGAAGAAGCAGAAATTGCAAAACCCTCTGAAGACTCAGATAATGCAAATAACTCTGAAGAAGCAGAAATTGCAAAACCCTCTGAAGACTCAGATAATGCAAATAACTCTGAAGAAGCAGAAATTGCAAAACCCTCTGAAGACTCAGATAATGCAAATAACTCTGAAGAAGCAGAAATTGCAAAACCCTCTGAAGACTCAGATAATGCAAATAACTCTGAAGAAGCAGAAATTGCAAAACCCTCTGAAGACTCAGATAATGCAAATAACTCTGAAGAAGCA
Organism: Metschnikowia kipukae; assembly: GCA_002370135.1. NCBI lineage: Eukaryota > Fungi > Ascomycota > Pichiomycetes > Serinales > Metschnikowiaceae > Metschnikowia > Metschnikowia kipukae. The sequence goes on from NKZJ01000105.1 coordinate 361,127, forward strand.
GAAATTGCAAAACCCTCTGAAGACTCAGATAATGCAAATAACTCTGAAGAAGCAGAAATTGCAAAACCCTCTGAAGACTCAGATAATGCAAATAACTCTGAAGAAGCAGAAATTGCAAAACCCTCTGAAGACTCAGATAATGCAAATAACTCTGAAGAAGCAGAAATTGCAAAACCCTCTGAAGACTCAGATAATGCAAATAACTCTAAGGCATCAGAGATTGCCAGAAATCCTGAAGAATCAGATAATTCTCCACTGTCATTGCTGCAAGCATCTACAAATATAAAGTCTAAAAATTCTGAGTCGGTTGCAGATCATCTCCCAATAGGGTACAGCCTTAGCCCGGCACTTGAATTACCTCTAGAAAAAGACGAGCTGATCTCATGTTTTGCGTGTCACGATGCAAATCTCTATATTGGCACCTCCACTGGAAAACTATTACACCTTTATCTTTTCGAAGATGCACAGGATTATATGCTTATCATGCAGCTCACTGTCAATGAAGCGCGGGCTGTACAGAAAATCGTTCTTCTTCCTGATGCAGAGGTGTGTCTTACTCTCTGCAATCGCAACATAAGTGCCTTTACTTTCCCTGAACTACTGCCGTGTCATGTAGGCAAAATTCGGGATGTGACGGATTTTCTGATTTTAAACCAAGGGCTGAAATCTAAAAGGACAAAAGCTTTTCGTGACAAGATCATTGCATATACTCCAACAAAAATACGCCTCGTGCAGTTTCTGAAAGATTCCGTGAAGTTACTCAAGGATATCAATTACTCCGGTGCCCAAATTGGTGTCTCTTCCGCCTCCCATGAACAAGCGAACTACAGCAAAATATGCATTGTGGCTGATCTGCACTCCTATGAAGTCGTGGATATGCAAACGCCTCAAAAAATCCCTCTCTTTGCCTTCAATCCAGCGGGTGATTATTCAGTGCAACCTTACATTGTGCCCTTTGATGCACCAAATGAATCTGGCGGCTACCATGAAGAATATTTGCTTCCAATCTACACAGACAGCTCAAACTCGATGGCAATGTTTACTAATTCTGCCGGTGACGCTACGCGAGGTACGCTCACGTGGCTAAATCAAGGATATCCAATGAAAGGAATTGTTGTGGAGTGGCCGTATGTGTTTGCCCTTTTCAGTAAGGGGTCAGAACGTGCGCAGCTCGTTGTGAGCTCTCTTGATACACTCCAAATTTGTAACTCATCCAAAATTCAGGACGTGGACGGCTTTCCACAGTTGGAAAATCTCAGTGATCTTCACATTTGGAACTCTCTGCAGGGCCTCAGGGTTTATGACCAACAGCTTCTGCTGCTTCTGGTCAATGTATTTTACCACAATGGTGAACTCTCCGGTGGCGGTCAAAAAGCTTACTGCAACTCTAGTCACGTGGTCATTTCCAGCGGTACTGCTCTTTACTGCTTGGTGAAAGCCTCTTCTTTGTCTGAAAACATACATTCCTTGATGTCTGAGTTCAAAAGTTCTACAGCTGCTAACCTCATTGATTATTTCTCCACTGAGAAAAACTCTTTGAGTCAGACAATCTTTATGGTGCTACTTGTTGTGAATGAGGAATTTGACAGGCTCAAAGAATCTTTCAGTCATCAAGTGGATCCTCGCTTACTACTTTTGTTTCTTTCAAGAAACATGGATGATTCTAGCGATCTGTTCTGGGCATCTTACACATTGCCAAAAATCGTACGAGAAATGCTACTCATTTGGAGAAAAAAGAGCGGTACGTTCACAGATCAGCAAATAGATTTTTGCAGCCAGGGATCTCGTGATTTCGTACTTTGGCTCATTCAAAAGATTAACAAGGATGAGAAGTTCGATGACACAAGTAGGGCGCAATTTCGTCATTACCTTTATACGATTCTGTGTCATAATTCCTCTCAAATGATTAAAATGTTGAGATCAGAGACAGATGTATGGCTGGGCCAGAACAAAGTCAATGAAGATCTTATGTGTTATTTCCAGGCGAACCGCTTTTACCTCCCCGTGCTTGAGGTATATTTAATAAAACAAGCTGCTGGTAATCCATTTCTGCAGTGGGAAGTGAAGATTATTGACACGGCGCTCAATTTGCTTTCAGGAAAATGGGTGACTAGCAGCGCTGATGTATGTACCCTCGAAGGTGCAAAACTTACGTTGGAGTACAATGGCTCGAGTGAATCATACGATTTATCTGCTCTTATCTGCTCTCAATTGAATCATATAAGTGAGGAAACGGTCTACACCAAACGACTTTTGGATTTCATTGCTGTCAGAACGCAAGATGGTCTCAAGTTCCTCCAAGACAATCAAAAAGGTAAGTTCAAATCAACTCATAAGCATATTTTGCGTGAAGTCTCGAAACTTCCCCAATTTGACTCGCAGTTCCCTTTTTTGAAATCCGAATACATGGAGCTGGCCTTCTTGGAGATGGCTAATCTGCGTCAATCTGTTCAAAGTCTCGATTCTAAGCTTCTCGAGGAGCTTCTCGAAGAGTACGTTCATGTGTTGAACCGAGATGGCCTCGAAGTCGAATACGAAAATCTCGATATTCTCTTCCACACATTTCAAGTGGAAAATGACTTGGCAGATCCGACATGGCCCAAACTCACCTGGGTTGAATTTCTTAAGTTGAATTATCACAACTATGAATGTCAGGATTTCTTGAAGACTTGGCTTAAAGTGAACGAACTTCTTTTAGTTTTGGCGGTCAAAGATGAGATCCTGCAAGGCATATTCTCCAGATTTAAGTATCAGAATGACGCTTTGTTTTACTTGCAAAAAGCATATGCATTGGATGGCAAGATAGACTATTTTCTACAGATGAGAGATTACTCTTCAGCGGAGCATTCTGCCATATATGGTATTCCCCCACCTCCTCGAGAACCAACTCTTTTGCCTAGTGTGGGATCTAATCTATGCATTGAGGACAAGCGCTTAGAAGACTCCAAATGTTTGGATTCTTTGAATGCCATTCTCTCCTTCTATCTTGAAGTAGATGACTCCACTTCTAGAAACAACTCAGTGATGCATTTGGTCAATACCTTTGGAACTCGTTATTTTGGAACACACAGAATATTGGACTCATTGCCAGATGAATTTCCACTCATGTACATAGCCGACTTTCTCATCTCGGCGCTCTCTATCACAAAGGAAAAAAGATTACAGGCATCATTAAAGAAGACCATGGCAAAGTTCGATGCTAAACGAAGCCAGACAATGGTTACCGATCTTGACAACTTTATTACCAATATGGAGCGATTTAAGAATTAGAAAAAATTGGCCACCTTCAATAAGTAGTCAAAAAAGATACCGAACCAAAAGATCCAGCCAGTTTTGATGTTTCCTTGGAAAAAGTCCCAGCAGCTCGAAGGCTTGTCAAGATCCACCTTTCTTATTTGCAGTAAAAGCCTCTGAAACCCCCAAGCAGCGCCCACGTAGAACAATGGCCCCATCGAGTTCATGACGCCTGCAGTAAGAAATGATGCTACTTGAAGGGTATACAAGCCGTATATGATGGGCTTAGTGTTTTCTCCCCACGCCAAAGCAGTGGACTTGACTCCCGCTTTGATGTCATACTTCTTATCCTGGTGAGCGTAGATTGTATCATAAATCATACTCCATAAGAAGTTGGAGAGGAATAAAGGACCAGCCACCATGAGATTCAAGGGTGCCAAAACCGCCGGAAACCCAAGCAAGCAACCCCAACTAAAGTTGATGGAGATCATAACCTGTGGATAGTATGTAAAGCGCTTGAACAATGGGTAGGAGAAGACGAATGGAAGAGAAAGAGCTCCTAAATAGAAGCACTCAAAAGGTAATGACAAAAGAACACCCAAACCAACAAAGCATTGCGCAGCAAGCCATGTGACCGCCTGTGGAACGCTCACCCTACCACTTGCAATGGGCCGTTCGACCGTCCGTGCCACTTTGTTGTCCATATTTCTGTCCAATATATCGTTTATAGTACATCCTGCACCCCGCATCACGAGGGCACCCACCGAAAATAGAGCAATTGCGGACAACAGAGTGGAAAGAGGTGCTGAGATGCCATACGAAGCCATGGAGATTCCCCACATAGAAGGAAGAAGAAGCAAAAATGTCCCCACAGGCTTTTCCAACCGCATGAGCTCCGCATAAGGAATCCACTTTTCAGGGAGGTTCTTGAGCCAGCCAAGATTGGCCAAACGTGCAAGCCGTGCCTCTTCTCGTTCTTGTTGATCAAAAACGGGATTTTCAGACTCCAAAATCTTGGTTGGAGTGGAAATTGGACTTTTGGCGTCCTTGTGCAGATTCAAGATTGGAGGTTCCTGGAATCCCGACCGGCACACGAGAGACTGGGAAATCCCACGCCAGAGTTGTGATTGTTTGGGAAAACATGAAGTGGTGCCAATCCGGTATACCGACTTCGCTAATGAGATGTGTGGCAAGCGAAACATTGGAAGAAACGGTGCAGCTCAAGCGCTGAGAGTCGGCGCGCAGAAGCATCTTAATATGTGTGAGATCTTGGCGTGCATAGGCGAGAATGTGGTGGCCGCTTGAATCACAACACCAATAAACAAACCGTATTAAGGCAACAGCAACAGTAAGACGAAATTGAATTATAGGCGCCAGCGCACAATTTGAGGTTACATGAGCGATTTCAGGGCCGGTCAAATAGTCTAGTAAGTGTCTCGAGATTGTGTTTTGTTTGCAACCCATTCGTGCTTCATCTCGTTTTCCAATCTGATGAAACTCGAAAACAGTCTTTTGTAACTCAAAAACAGTTTTTTATGAACACGAACGAACCTTCTCTTTTTAACGTGCCCTCGTTCTCATTTCCTTTCTTCAATCTCCGCAGGTCTGTAAGCACGCAATTCGTAAAGTGACCAAAGTGAATATGCAAAATTCTCTGGGGCCATCAATCGCCTTCATACTCCAAATCTCCTTCTGCATTTTCCCTTTCTCGGCTCACCTTGTGGCCATTGATCAAAGCTTCTAGATGAGTCAAGTCTTTTTCGGAACCGATTCCATCCATGGCTTCGGCGGTGAATATCTGTCTGCACATGGGGCACAATCCCCTGGAGCTGCTCTGTTCTAACCACTGAAGAATGCAATGAAGATGAAAATTATGAGGACATCCCCGCCCTAGAATTAGGGGACAAGACTCGCCAGGAAATTTACAGTTCGAGCACGTGCCTTCGAAGGGAACACGACATATACCACAGAGCTCATCCGAATGAGCTTTGTTGATATTCCACTGCCAAGTTGCTACTCCGTGCCACTCTTTGATTTTGACCTTCATAGGCGTATTTAATTGTGTGTGGAAACGAAATTAATTGTGTGTGGAGATGATATTCACTGTGCTGCGTCCTGTGCACTACTCTTGATTCTGCAAACACACGCTCACGTGATGTGAAGTACTTACCAACTGAAAGCTTCCATTGTAAGACAACAGATGACTGGCTTCAATAGTAATCTGGTAATTATCCTTCTTCTAGTTATCGATATGTATTTTGAGACTGCTCGATGTGTTCTATCTTTTTTTATAAACGAGGCCCTTAAAAATGTCAAACGAATTGCCGTCAGGCTGCAATTCAAGGCTTTCTCTATTGTTCATATCTTCTGCAATCAAGAGTCCATACTCAGGTGTAATGCCTTTTATGATGCAATCCCTGGTATTCCCATAACCTTCTGTATCAAGCTTGACCCTTTGATTCAGGTGAAACCACCGCTTGTAATATAATCCCAAAAATGGCTTGAGCCCGGATTTTTGGAATACGCCAAAAAATTGACCCATTGTAAACACTATACGGGCTAAAAGCTTCTCGTGTGTGTATGTGGGCAAAGGCGGAAGACCACTCTCTGCTCTTATCTCGTTGAGTTTCTCCAAGACAGAATTTAAGCATGTGGTGGGTGCTTCATTCAGCACATTCACACCCCCGCCCCAAACCAAATAGTACTGACCATTGATGAATTGCGAGTTCACCAAAGCCCCCAGGATTTTTGCCCATTTCTGCTCGTCCCCATCAACAGTAGAACTGGTATCATTTTTATCTGACAAAGTTTGGAAAAACTCGGGTTTTAACGCATAGATGTCATTTGGCCATTTAAGGCGGAGAGGCATGTCTTCGTAGCCAACTCCCACACCAGGTACTTCGCTTCCATATCCCAAGATCAGCTCAATCAATGCCAAAGAACACAAGTATTGCAATGTGACAATTGAGCTGCTTTGTTGGGAGTTTGTGGGGATACGGAACAAAATAGACGTGGCCATGACGCCCTTTGGATTAACCCACACGTTTCCGCCTCGCCCTCTTCCTGCAATTTGCGTAGTCGCCGTGAATGTGAGACCGGTTGGCATTTGCCGTAACATATTTGGGTTGGCATCGAGCAATGTATTCGTGGAAGTGACTACCTCGCCATACCCTAAAACACTTCCGAAGTCACGATCTCTATGCTCAATTTTGGCATGATCATAGAGCAGTTTGAGTGCCTCAAAGTAATGCAGCATGTCAAAATAGGGTGTGGAGCGACTGGGTGGTAGCGATGATCCCAAGAACTTGAGGTGTTTTTCCTCTGCAATGAGTGACTCAATTGAAATGTCGCCGGAATCCTCCGCCATCGCATATCCTTGTTCAGTCTCTGTTTCGGAGTGAAGAACAAAAGTGTCATTCGCATCCTCAAATTTATTCGGAGCCACAAAATCCATGTTCAGCTGAAGATCTTCCCAAATAGTCCGTGCACGCAGCAAGTCGTGGAACGAAGAGATATAAAAAGGTGTAAGCCTTGGTGCAATGGACTCCGAGTCCGTATTCACTCGCAAGCCAATTCTCTGCAAGCATGCCATGAGAAACTTTTTGCGCCCTTCGTCGGATAGTCTCAAAGCTTCAGCCACTTCTCGGAAGTGGGTGTCCGAGGCATTTGGTTTCATCAACGACGGAGTATATTCTGGATGCACACCCGAGAGCAAAACCTCCCCTTTTCCGACCTTGCAGTGAACCACGGCTGCTGCATCTCTCAGATCGTCTATAATATCAGTAGCACCCTCGTAACGAGCCAAGATCAGCACATTTCTGTACTTGGACGCATCCATGAACATACCACCACCATTGTAGTATGTGACGGCGGTATCAGGAGAGCCAAACAGGCCCAATTCGGCCGTATTAACGGTCAAACGGGTGGCACGGGCGCCCTGGTGTGATTCATACACAAAGCCCTTATGAACACATCCCTTGGAGGTGCCAGGGAAAAATGCTAGTTCTCTGCTACCACTGACCTCCATATTTGGGTTTCCCACCTCAAATTCACAGCGGGACGAGGCATAATAGCCCCCAGCGCAAAATCCAATGAACTTACCACCACCTCGTACAAACTGCAGGATTCTAGCATTGCCTTTGCCGTTGAGAAGCTCACAGTATGGCAAGTCTGCACCTCCCGGGAGCACCAACATCGACGTTTTCGCCATCCAAGGGTCATTCAAAAGTGCATTGTCAGAAACAGTCACTACAGCGTAGTAAGGCGAGAGAAACTGCCGAAGCAGCTCCACTGTGTGTCTGACACCCTCCGTGGTGGAGCCTTTGCCAGAATACACCAACACATTCATTTTCAGAAACAATTTAAACAAATTGGAAATACGGCAGTGTAGATCTGGAGAAAAGAGTTGAAGCGAAATTCAGAAAAGACGGAGAAACGATTAAAATATATCGAGACTGTGTTGCATACCGCGACTTGAGTCAAGCGAGTCAGGCGAGTCATCTTTGGCGGTGCACGGGTGTTCTGATGAGATGCATAGCTCACTATATTGAGCTCTATATTAAGCTTTCAGACACTGACACGACCTAAAATGGCCGCTATTTTTGAGCAGTCACAGATTGTTAAGCTAAATCCGAGGCCCGGATTTGTCATCAAGACCAAGATCGTGGACGGGTCGGGTGACCACTTGTATCAAACAAAGGTTTTCATCAACGTGTGCCACGATGTGCAGGTACCCAAACCAGATGGCGGCTTTGAGCCCAGCCATGTGTTTCCTTTGATTGTCAAAAATGAGTGGGAGATTCCAATTATTGTATCTCTTGAGAAGAGAAGCACAGATAAGAAAGGCGTGCCTTCTTTTGTGTACGATTGCTGCATAAACAGTGAATGCTTTCTGTGGCTCACAATTAGTCCAGACTTACGGATGATTACTATTGAATGGTGCATTGAATCGGTGGAAATGATGCACGAGTTGGTTTTGGAAAGAGAATATCTGGTGCCGAAAATGCTCAACAAAGGTGAGCTCTCTGCTACTGAGATCACACAGCATGATTTGAATAATAGCTTGGGCAAAAAATTGGAGGATTTGAAGAAGAGCGAAACTTTGAGCTTGATTCTGGAGCTCGACACCGGAGAAGACGAGGAACAATTGCCTGACTTGATGAATTTGGGTGCAAAAAAGAAGCCTTTAATCCAAGAGATCCAGGAGCTATCGTTGATCGAGGGAAAAAAAGCACCTTCAGGCAATCCAAGTACAGAATCAGCACACAGCCATCCGGTTGAAAAGGATCCAGTGGCAATGACCGCAAATTCAGAGAGCAGTGGGGTGGATGCAGAGACTTCTCAGCCGTTCTCCATCCAGGAAATCTCAACCAAACGAACTAATTCTCAAGCTCAACTGGATAAGATTAACTACACTTTCACCGTGACGCAGAAAACTCGGGGACAGGATCTTGTTTTAATTCTCGACTCGCCACAGTTGACGCCCAACATACAGATGTTTTTTCAAGAAGGGAATCTAATATTACGAAACAACGATAAGACGCGAAAATTGGGAGATGAGAACGAGCTTGAACTCCCCCTTCCATTGACTCACACACCATACAAGTGTTTTTTTGTGGAAAAAAGACTTCAGCTTTATGTTTATATGCATTCCATACTGCAATAAATTTGTGAGTTGAATTCTTCGCTAATCTACAAGCAACCTGATTTCTTCAATCAATTGATGGCAGTTTCTGCATTTGAAGTTCTTTTGTAATAAGGCAGAAAGCAGACGGATCTTCTTTATCTGCATTACCCCGCCGAAACTGGCATCTCGCGCAACGGAAATATATGCAGCGGAAATACCTCGATACTCGCGCGATGGAATCTACTTATCGCTTAGCGCATTCCGCAGATGACTATTAAAGACTGATATCTTTAAATACTACGCACTCGTTTCCAGATCAAAAGAAAAATCACATATTAATAGAACTCTTTTTATTATGATCACGGAACAAACGCCTCTTATCCCTGAGAGTAGCTCTCACTCATTCCCCGATGAGCCACTCGCGTGTGGCGATGAAGAAAACATCTTTTTCGAAATGTCAGCATTAGCTAGGTCTTCAGTACCCTTGGTTCTAACTTTTCTTCTTCAATACTCAATGTCTGTGATTTCCATATACGCCACTGGAAAATTGGGTCCCATGGAATTGGCAGCCGCTTCATTGTCACTCTGTTCATTCAACATCACTGGCCTTGCAGTCTACCAAGGCATGGCTACATCTCTCGATTCCTTATGTTCCCAGGCATATGGTGCTGGAAAGTATACATTAGTGGGTGTTTATTTTCAGCGGTGTGCTTTGATGTGCCTAACATTAACGGCAGTGATTTTAGTGCCACTCTGGTACTTCTCCGGACCCATTCTATCCCTCATGGTAGCGGATAAAGAGCTCATACTGGCAACACAGAGTTTCTTGCGGATAATGATCTTTGGATCACCAGCTTTATTTCTATTCGAGACAGGAAAACGTTTCTTGCAAGCACAAAACATCTTCTTCGCCGGCACCTATATTTTGCTTGTGATTGTACCGGTGAGTTACGTACTCAACTGGTTCTTTGTCTGGCATCCAATCTATGGCATGGGTTTCATTGGCGCGCCAATTGCTACGTGCATTTCTTATTGGTTGGTTTGCTTGCTAATGCTTCTCTACGTGATCTTTATTGACGGCAGGAAATGCTGGGGCGGATTGGATTTGACGAGTGCTTGCAAAAACTGGTCTCTGATGATGACTCTCGCGCTTCCAGGTGTGGTGATGGTGGAGGCAGAGTACATTGCATTTGAGGTCTTGACAATCTTCTCTGCTTCTTTCGGTGTTGCTAGCTTGGCAGCTCAGTCTATCGCGGCAAATCTTGGCACCATGGCATTTCAACTCCCTTTTGCAGTTTCGGTCGCTGTTCTGACGCGGATTGGACATTACGTGGGCCAACGGGATCTCAAGAAAGCTCACATCGTTACTCGAGCATCTTTTCTTATAGCCCTTGCTCTCTCTTTGTTTAACTTTACTTGGGTCTTTTTCGGGAAGACGGCATTGGTGAGGCTCTTTTCTGATGACGAAGAAGTCAACAAGATCGGTGACGTTGTGGCAACTTTGGTGGCTGTCAACCAAATCTTTGACTCTGTGAATGTCATGGAAGCTGGAGTTTTACGAGGACAAGGCAGGCAAAAAATCGGCTCTTACTTGACCATCTTCTCCTACTACGCGGTAGCGCTTCCACTTGGCTTTCTCATATCCAAGAATTTGCAACTAAAAGGCTTGTGGTATGGCCTTATCATTGGGGTGTCGTTTTTAGCATTATCTGAATTTGTCTTCATTTACAGAAGTAACTGGGAGCGGATTCTTGAAGAGTCGGATGCAAGACACGATCATTAAATATAAACATATAGAGATATTTTTTTCGATAATAGAGCGAACAACCTCAGTTAGCCAAACTTCAAATCATGTGCGCATGTATATAAGACCTCATCTCTTCGCGGAGTATTATCACCATCACCATTCTATCTAAAACATTACATATAAATCACAACGAAATGGCCAAAGGTAAAAGGTTCGACAAGAAAGGAGCCAAGACATTTAATATCGTGCACAGGTCGCACGAAGATGCGCTTTATTTTGACAATGACGCCTCAAAGCATGTTTTAGTGGAGGCTCCTACCACTGGCCGTGAAATGGCTCGTCAAGTAGAAAGCCGAGCATATAATGCTGCACAAATCAAGGAGAAGTACACGCCTGAAGAGAAAAAAAGCATACGTGAAAATGAGGGTTTGGCAGCTCAGTATGGTATCACATACGACGATTCGAAGTACGACTACATGAAGCATTTGCGGCCCATTGGAAGAGCTCCTGACAGTGTGTTTATCGAGCGTAAAGAAAAGGTTCCTAAAGCTGAAAAGAGAATTGAAGACATAATCAGAGACGCTCTTCCATCGGAAAATAAGCGCAGAGCCACACATGATGACATGGAGAACATTCCAAAGCAGTTGCAAGGATTCAACCCCGATATGGACCCACGCTTGCGTGAAGTGTTGGAGGCTTTGGAAGACGAGGAATACGTTGAAAACGAAACGGGCAATGATGTGTTTGATGAGTTGTTGGAGTCGGGTCAGCTTGATGACGACGATGACTTTTATGATCAATACTCCGATGAATTCTATGGTGAAGAGGACGAGTGGGACATGGACAATTACCAGGACGAATTCTCCGATATGGGACTGGAATACGAACCTGAAAACATCGAATTAGTTAATCCTTATGGTGAAGGAGAGGCTCCAGAGGGCCATGCGGACGGAGATATAATGGTGGACAATGCATGGGAGAAAGACTTTAAGCGTTTTAAGGAGAGAAAACCTCGAAATAATGATTGGGACTCTGACGATGAGTTTGACGAAGATGGAAACCAAATGTTGGCTTCCGAAGACGAGGGCGATGTCTTGGCAGACCTCCCTCTGATTCCCACGAAAGGTAAGAAACTGAAGAGCAAACTTCGGAAAAAAATGGGTGCCATGACAGATACAAGCGGCTTCTCGATGACTTCTAGTGCTAATTTTAGAACCGAGGGGTTGACGCTCTTGGACGACCGGTTCGACCAGTTGGCCAAGAAATTCGATGAAGAGGAAGAAGAAGAAGATAAAGGGGAATTCGACATGAATAATGAAAGGCAAGACTTGGAGGGCATGTTAGACGACTTTTTGGAAAACTACACTCTAGAGTCTGGAGGCAGAAAACTCGCAAAGAAAGACAAGGAGTTGGAGGCTATACAGAAAGCTGCTGATCTGGTATCCAAAGGTAAGTCTGCGCAAAAGAGAAAGAAACAGACACTGAACAAAGATGTCATGGGCTCATTTGGAAGTTCCTTTAGCAATCTCTCCATATAGGTTGACCATTCACTGTTTGATGAGACACGGCGCATAATTACAGGCCAAAGTAATACTAAAGATAATGAGCTCTCATCACAACCCTTTTTACCATATCTACAATTTGTCAAGACTTCGATTTGTAGGATGCACTTCAGGCTCATCAAAATTTACAATAGTCTTACATATATCTGAGTTGCATATAAATTTTGACGAAATGACAATTACCAAGTATTGAGCCTTGTAAAAATCAGGATGGGCTTGTTATCTTGTGATAGGTAGGTGTCGTGGATGTTGATTGTGTATATAAGATATCGACATGTGACATAGTCACGTGTTGCAGTTGCATGGTATCAAAAGGAGCTCTCATTGTTCAATTATGCCACGAGCAACGCCGTGCCAAGGATGTTGTCTGAAGGAGGGATTTACCGAACATTGGTAGTGTTGAGGAGAGAACTGACGTCTTTTCTACTATATAAAGTTTGGCGTATCGCCTCACCATAAGACAACAGTTCATTAAACCTCACTGCGATCTAGTGATTACTATAGAAGATTCTCGAGATATCTTTGATAATGATTGATGAAACTACTTAGTTAGATAATCTTTTGGATAATAAGCATAGTTTGTTCCACGTTATGCTCGTGATATAAATGACACGCAAGAGTGGGAGGAAGTGTCGTGTGATACACAAACTCATAAGTGCGCCTCAAACCTCAAACCACGAAATCAAGGGTGTACAAGCATTTTCACAATTCGTTCCATCAAGAGATTTGTCCTCTTGTGTCTCCTTTTAATACTTCCCATTTTATATTCACATAGATTATTTCCAAGAAAGCTGCAACAAGCGATGTCAGTTCCCTCTGTCTCTAAGGTCTACACGGACGCGCTAGCACTGAAGCCACAAAGCTACTGGGACTACGAAAATGTCAACATCAAGTGGAATTCGCAGGACAAATATGAGGTTGTTCGGAAATTGGGTCGTGGAAAGTACTCCGAAGTCTTCTTGGGCACAGATTTATCCAGTGGGGCCAAAGTCGTGATAAAGGTTTTGAAGCCTGTCAAGAGGAAGAAGATTAAGAGAGAAATCTCCATCTTGAACAATTTAGTCGATGGGCCTAACATTGTCTCATTGTTAGATACCGTTCGGGAACCGCTGCTGAAGACTCCAGCGCTTATTTTCGAAAGCATAAACAACGTTGATTTCAGGACTTTGTATCCGACATTTGTGGACCTAGACATACGGTTTTACATGTTCGAATTGCTCAAGGCATTGGACTATTCACATTCAATGGGTATAATGCATAGAGATGTGAAGCCACACAACGTTATGATAGACCATACAACAAAGACCTTGCGCTTGATCGATTGGGGGTTGGCAGAATATTATCATCCTGGAACAGAGTATAATGTCAGGGTTGCCTCCCGGTATTTCAAAGGTCCAGAGTTATTAGTCGACTTCAGATTGTATGACTACCTGCTCGATTTGTGGTCTTTTGGGTGCATGCTCGCATCTATAGTGTTTAAAAAAGAGCCCTTCTTCCATGGCAAATCAAACATAGACCAGTTGGTCCAAATTGTTAGAGTTTTGGGCTCTGACGACCTCCATAAGTACCTTCAGCGGTATAATCTCACCTTGAGCGATGAGTATGAGGATTTAGGATACTACAGTCGTCGTCCTTGGAAGAGATTTATCAATGAGAATAACTCTCATTTAGTGAGTGATGAATTCATTGATTTCATTGATCATCTTCTCCGCTACGATCACCAAGAGAGATTGACTGCGAAAGAGGCCATGGCACATGCCTACTTTGATCCTGTGAGACAATAATTCACTGGCAACCCACCTTATGCAGTAAAGCTGCCACAACTCCGAAACCATCGATCCTGAAATCGATACAACTGTTGCTTTTGGCTTTAGATTGATTGGAGGCTACCATTATTGCTGCTCCAACCCAGCGACTTATCGTTATAATCATCAACGTGTCTCTCCCAGCGAAGCCAAATGTTTGGCCATGGAGTCTGGTTAAACACGCGTGTGCAACCGCATAGCACCAACACGATCTCGCACGCACAGAATTCTATCATCTTCTACCGCGCATATTCCCCGCGAAAATTTCCAATATATATAAACCTTCCAGAGCGCCAACTTCGGTAGTTGTAAAGTGAATATAGAATCAGAAATGTATACGTACTTTGATATCTCTGCTGGCGGTGAAGAAAAGGGAAGAGTAGTCTTCAAGTTATATGATGATGTGGTGCCAAGAACAACCGAAAATTTCAGAGCCTTGTGTACGGGCGAGAAAGGAAATTCACCTGATTCGGGCAAGCCTCTCTGTTACAAAGGTAGCATGTTTCATCGTGTCATAAAGGATTTCATGTGTCAAGGTGGAGACTTTACTCACGGTACAGGCGTCGGAGGAGAGTCGATTTACGGCAACAAGTTTGAGGATGAGAACTTCAAATTGACCCACGATAAGCCCTTCTTGCTTTCTATGGCAAACGCTGGGCCTAACACAAACGGGTCCCAATTCTTTATTACCACGGTTCCTACGCCTCATTTGAATGGAAAACACGTTGTTTTCGGAGAAGTTGTACAAGGTAAATCACTTGTTCGTCAGCTAGAAAGATGTGAAAAGGGTGCTAACGACAAACCCGTCCTCGACTGGATCATTCAAGACTGTGGTGAGCTTCCTACTGATTATAAACCTCAGGCTGCCAAGGTTGAAGACGACGGTACTGGTGATATTTATGAAGCAGTGAGCGCAGACGATGACAAGATTGATGAGTCCAGACCCGAGACCATCTTTGAAGCTGCCAATTTCTTAAAAACTTTAGGCACGAAGCTTCTCAAGGAAGGCAACCTTCCCAAGTCGTATGAAAAATATACGAAAGGTTTTGAGTACTTGTCAGACTTCAAGCCTGAGTCTTTGAGCCCTGCTTTAACAAAAGAGAAGGCAGACTTGAGCATTTCCTTGAACCTCAATGCCGCTTTGGTAGCTTTGAAGTTGAAAGATGCCAAGAATGCCATTCGTGCCGCTGATGAAGCTCTTTCCTATCCTGAGTGTGACGACAAGCTCAAAGGTAAAGCCTGGTACAGAAAAGGGTCTGGTTACTTGTTAGCTAAGGACGAGGATAACTCTGAGTTAGCATTCAAGACGGCGTTGCAGTACTCACCTAATGATGCTGCAGTCCTTAAGGGATTAAGCGACGTGAAGCAAATGGCTAAGATTCGTAAGGAGAAGCAGAGAAAGGCCATGTCTAAGTTTTTTAGCTAGTTCATTTTTTAGCTAGTTCATTTTAAACTGACTCTAATGTGAATCTAAAAATGATTCAACCTTTGACGCATTTCATTGACACGTGATGGCCGCCAAAGCCAAAATCTATTGCGATAAAGCCCTGGCAGAAGCCTTCTTAAAGGCACGCAATGGTATTCTGAATTTGGTCCATGCTGTGGAGTCTCCATTGCATATGAGACATTTTAAGAACGGAACCCCGGGCGAATCAAATCTTTCTCGATAAAACTCGCTTGCTCTGACGAGCGGCTCTGTAGGTGTATTGCATTAAGGATACATGTGTACTGCACTTAGTCTGCATGTCTTAAATTAACGTCTGTGATGTCTCAGAAAAAGTTAAACGTTCTGAAAAGGTACTGTGTAGTAAAAGAGGCAAGCGTAGAATGGTGTGTCTTCGGAAAAGGTCCAGTACTACTTCCGTGAGTTCGTAGAGACTCTCCTTTCAATTAAGTGCAACAATTAGACTTCTAGAAGCTATTTCAATATGCATAAATGTTTTTTTATAACTTTACGCGCTTAAAAGACCCTTCGATTGCTGTCAACCATGCATATAAAGAAAGAACCGGAAATAGCACTGGATGTGCCGGGTGTCATGCTTTCTTATACATCTTCTTTTTAAAGACTCTGGCATTCTAAGTATCATTTGGTAGGCTGCTTTAACCTTGCTTTGATCACTCTCCACCATTATGACAGTTGACTCTGATACAAGTGACTACCAAAAGGAGTCTAGTCTGAGCTATGAAAATAGCCACAATGAACCCTCTATCTCGAATAAACCTGCTGAGGGAGTTGAGCAGGGCTCTTCCCAAGCTCCTCAAGCTGATTATTTCTCCAAAATTCAAATAGAGAAACCTGTTCCTGAAAAAGAACATGTTGAAAACCCAGACTTTGAGCGGCCTCGTCCTGTACGCAGAGTTACCACGACTGGTAGAGGTAAGCTTCTTGTCGATGGCCGCCGTCAGCTCAGAGAAAAAGACTGCTATGACAAACTTGGCTTCTCGTTCCCTTCACGCAAAAAGTGGATGATTCTTAGTGTCATTTTCGCTGTCCAGGTCTCAATGAACTTCAACACATCTATCTACCCAAATGCCATTCCCCTTATATCCGAACACTGGGGTATCGATGAGCAAAAGGTGAGAGTTTCTCAAATGGTGTTTCTTGTCCTGTACGCTTTTGGATGCGAGTTGTGGGCGCCTTGGTCTGAAGAGTATGGCAGATGGCCTATAATGCAAGCTTCCTTGTTTCTTGTGAACATTTGGCAAATTTTGGGCGGTCTTGCCCCAAATTTTGCAACTATAGTCATTGCACGTGGACTCGGTGGTTTGTCATCTGCTGGTGGTTCTGTGACTTTGGGAATGACCGCCGACATGTGGGAGGCCAATGATCAAGGTTTCGCAGTTGCATTCGTGGTTTTGTCATCAGTTGGAGGTTCTTCTCTCGGGCCTATTTTTGGTGGTTTATGTCAAGACCATCTCTCGTGGAGATGGAATTTCTGGATCCAGCTCATTTTTGGAGGTGTTGTTCAAATCGCTCATTTCTTCTTGGTAAGCGAGACAAGATCCCTGATTTTGGTTGATAGAGAAGCTAAACGCCGCAGAAAAGATGGAGAAAGCGATAACATCTTTGGCCCAGGTGAAATCAATGGCAGAAAACTCTCTGTGAAAGAAGTCTTGACTATCTGGAAACGTCCATTTGTCATGTTCGTAACGGAACCCATTGTTTTGTGTCTCTCATTGCTCTCTGGTTTCTCAGATGCTTTGATCTTCGTTTGCATGGAGTCGTTCTCCTTGGTCTATAAACAATGGGGCTTTAGTGCAACTCAGTGTGGACTTGCCTTCATCCCTATCATGATTGGATACTTCATGGCCTACGGAATTCATCTTCCTGATGTTGCAAGGCAAAAGCACATCATCACAACCCAGGGTGAAGAATCCCGTTATGCAGAAAGAAGATTGTTGATCTTGTTATTCATAGCTCCTTTGGAGGCAATTGGCTTGTTTGGTTTTGCGTGGACATCTATGGGGCCCAGTCACAACCCTTGGATTGCTCCAATGATTTTTACGGTCCTCATTGCTATTGCTAATTACAGTATCTACATGTCCACTATTGACTATATGGTTGCAGCATATGGTCCTTATTCTGCATCTGCAACAGGTGGAAATGGTTTTGCCCGTGACTTCTTGGCCGGTATTTCGGCCATGTATGCCACTCCCATGTACAACAACATTGGCAAAAAGCGTCATTTGCAATGGGCCAGTACGCTTCTTGGGTGTATTGCAATGTTAGTGTCTGTACCCATTTACATCTTCTACTGGAAGGGCCCTCAAATACGTGCTAAATCCAAGTTTGCACAGACCTTGGCTGCAGATAAGAAAACGAACGCAATTCATTCCGATGAAGAGGAAGAAATTGATACAGAAGGTAATGATGTTCGTCTCAAGGAGAAGGACGCTCCTCAGGATCCCCCTCAACAAACAGTTTAGTAATACATCATCTAAACGATTCGATCTTACCTGGCCTAATTTAATCCTCATACTTCTTTTGTGTAGCCTCTGTATTCTTCGTTGAAAATCAGTCCGAAGTCAGTTGAGTCAAAAATTGCCATTGGCCTCGTCACTGTGAATCAATATCTTCTCGAACAACAAGAGATTATTTTTGTCAAAGTTTTTTTTATATTTTCTATTACAATTAGCTTGTCAATTCTGCAGCAAAAGGTGAACATTGCAAAGGATTTGAGAACTCACACGAGGTGCGCGAAGCAGAGGCAATTACAGAGTCAATAGTGGGAGACTCTCCTACCATAAAACAAATAAAAATTCGGGCAGTTGAGCGCTTGGGATGGTATTCCTACGAGACCCTTTGAGTGCTGATTTGATTTTGATGCACGTGATATATCATACATGGCGCGTGTTGGAATAGTTATTCTTGTGCATAACCTCCAAAGGCGCCGATGGGTGAAAGGACCCAGCCAACACACACATATTGGGATGAGTTTGTTCTTCGTCTTATATGTCTAAACCTCAACCAGCAAGACATTGCCAGGTTGGCGCTCACTTGCAGGCATCATAAACTTGCTACCTACGAATCACTTTATGCAAATATATTCATTATTGGAGAAACCTCTTTACAAAGTCGAGGTTCCTTGGTGGAGCGAATAAAGCCTACAACAGAGTTGAATATATCGATTTTGAAGAATAGTTTACAGAATAAAGAATGCTCGGTCCGCTTATTTGAGCGTTCCCTACAGAAAAACCCGAGGCTTGTCCCACTAATCAAGAGAGTTGCAACCAATGATCCAGCCTTTGTCCTCATGAATCTAGAAAGATGGGCGAAGTTCTTGGTTTCGAAAAGTTCTTTAAATTCTTTCAGGGTATGCGATATATGGTTGACTCATTTCCTTCACATAAATGAAAGCTTTGCTAAGTTTCACCAATCGCTTAGTATTCTTCGGCTGGTCCGTGAATTACAAGTTGAAAGCATTGCACAACTCCAACATTATATAACTATTGCGGGAAAAGGAGGTTTTCAACTTCATTTGGATTCTCTTTCTATATATTCTCGTGACTCTAATTCCGGGTTTGTCTCGGAGAATTGCACTGGATTGTTGGCCTTACTAAAAAACGTGAAAGCCCTTGAGATTGAGACTCTACATGGGGAGAGCTTGACTATACTCAAGCAGATGCAGTCACTATTCCCTGGGACAAAGTTATTTGAGAAGGTTCAAAGAGTTTCTTTCAATCATGTGCACTCAATTTCTTTTGAACAGGCTGCGTTCATGCAAAGCAATGCTAATCCTTTGGACTTTGATGTAATCAATGCAAGCTTTAATGCCAAAGAGGTAAGGGAATGGACTTTCAAGATTGGCTGCCTTGTATGTTCGCGAATTGGCTCCGAGAGTATCGAGGAAGCCGTTCAAGAAGATCGTTCTTTGTGCAACTGTTTTGAGACATTTATTGAGAAACTCTTATCGCACAAGTATGGTATCAAGAAATTACTCATTCAACGACGTGGCGCCATGCTGCGAGAAGATCCTTTGAACCTCTATGTCTTCAAACGTGGTTTAGCAAAATTACTTAGGGAGCTTTCATTTTGCCAAAATAAGTTGCAAACACTAGAACTCGATACTCAGTGCGAACTTATCGCTCAAGTTTGTGGTCCCTCAATAATTCAAGCGATACTCATATTAAATGACCTGATACTAAAGAGCATTCGAAAATTATCTTTGAAAAAGTTAGTTATACTAGATTTCTTCGAAGGCTTCGCTACATGGAAAGCTGACGCAAAATTGCGGAAGAAACCTCTCCTAATGCTTGCGGACCACTGCAAATCGTGTCAAGACGCTTTCATCAAGTTCGACGGTATGGTCTCAGTCAATACTAAAATCCAATTTTACTTAGACCCTACTTTGGAGAAGACAACTGATGACTTTCGATACGATCTAATTAAAGTCATTCTCCAACATCTTAGAAATCCTGCATTGTTGCATCTTCCTATAAAGGACATGAGCAACTCAAAAATTATGGATGAGCCATTTATCACATCTTTTGACAGGACTTGCACAAATCTAGCTTCAAAAGAGGCAAGTTGGTTCCTTCATAAAGCCTTTCGCCATGAAAGTTTTAGAGAGTTGGTGTCAAGTGAGTACTCGGGCATGCGAGACTGTAACCTGCATATACCAAATTATACCGTGGATTGCAGATGCCGAGGAGATGAGCTCGAATATTTCACAGGACTTCTCATGCATAGCCTTGACGTCAAATTTCCATTCACGGATGTACGTCTCAACGGTTTAGCCGCCTAAATACAGTCTATCTTCGGTCACACTCATTAACACCCTGAGTGCCACTTTATATTTTACCTTTCCAGCATCGCAAACGCCGTCAAATTACTTGAATGCTGTAAAATTAAAGCTACGACGTCTAGTACTGATTTACCTAGGCATGAGTTTTCATGAAAAAAAAAATTTCAATTTGTCAGTCGCAGCGACATCCGGGATTAACCTGCATTTATTAGAGTTGTCTAGATCCGTACATCCAGATAAGGAAAAGAGCATCCACGAAATTCATTTATTAATGATCACCATGAACATAGAAACTGAACAATTCGATGTAGAGACGATCAGAAGTGTGCAATAAAAGAAACCTCCTCATTTGATAACTTGTTGTCAATGAAAACGATAGTTTCTTCGCACTCACCTCGGGTCTTCGGAGCGTTTAATTTCTTTTTTTTATCGCCGGACGCAACAATCTCTGATCTCCTATTCTGTGGCTATAATGCACTCCTTGCTGCCACGGTCCAAAGGGAATTTCCATCAGATCTTCGGTGTAACTTACTTATCACTTTCTTCCGTTTGACATTGCATTCATTTCATAACTTTTTGTGTTCACTTCCAAGTTACCTACTTTATTATAATCATTTCACCTTCAGGCTTATCTCCTCAAGTACACTATGTTCGCTGAAGTGGATGAGTCCAAAGTGTACACCACAATAGAAAATCCCCAAAACGCCTCCGCTTCCTACAGAAGCTCTGAATCTGTGGTCTCCGATGACAGCGTTACCAGCTGCGGTACAGTGAGTGAACTGAATCTGCGGATGAATCAAAATTCAGATAAGGAGTCGTCGCCATTTCTGTGTATTAATACTTCATCATCTTCTGTTACATCTGTGGAGGGTTCTCCTTCGCAACTGTTTTCTGGATCTTTCCCATGCCAGAAATCTTCCATTCTTGAGTTTGATGCACAAAACGAATTTTTGGAATTCATAGACCCTGCACCGGCACATCCGCCACACTATGGAGACATGCCACCGGGAGGGTGCCCTAAATTCCCAATATTAGACTTAGAGTGCGGAAACGAAAAGCTTCCTTCATATTCCCCTGCTGCCTACAAGGTTGGTGTGTGTTCCCGAAAGCAGGAATGGCTTTCGCCCTACGAAGTTTCACCAACTCGTTCTTGGAAAAATGTGATCATAGAGTTAAATTCCACTCAACTCAATGTTTATTCTATTCCTAGCCAATTAGATGCAACTTTGATGAATATCAGAATTAATGACACTAACCAGCTAAGGGTAGACGGAGCTTCATCCTGCCCAACTCTCAATTCTGTGGTGACTACTGAGCTTGACATGGAAATTCGCAGGGTGTGTGACAAGCTCAACCTCTTCAGCGTTGGAAACACATCGCTAGCGAAGCAACTGGACACTGAAGAGTTCAGTGGGTCCATACCACTGCCTTTTGCGCAAAAAACTTTCAAATCTTGCAAGCAAAAAAATCTTCTTCGTTCTTACTCCATGCAATTTGCCAAAATCGGCTTGGCTAGTGATTACACAAAGAAACCAAACGTTTTGAGACTTCGCTTGGAGAATGAGCAATTTTTGCTCTGCTTTACTTCTACCAAGGAGATGATAGAGTGGAATCTTGCTTTTTCCATCGGTAAAGATGTATCCTTGGATTTGACTGAAAGGGAGCTTCCAAAGTACAGAACTGTGCCTAGAAGAAGATCTTCATATTCACCACGGAATACACCATTCTTCAACGATGTGGTAACCAGACGTTTAAGGTCTCGCTCAGAGCCAATTTTGGAGGCTTCCAGCAGCATAAGCTTACGAAACAAATTCTCTAAGCTCAAGACCAAAATTGTGACCCCTACCGCTCTTCACGGCACCAGGGCTATAAAGTCTTCTCAAGAATCAAGAGAATTAAGGAAGCCTCAGTCTATCCTCACTCCACTGGTAGTGAAACCCCAGAATCGCTCTCATCAGAGACAACATTCAGCCACCAACTCTGCTAGCTTTACATTAAGTTCTGATGATGAATTTGCTGATGAAGAATCACAGGTGTCCTCTGGAAGAGACTTTGAAGACGCACTTGATGGCGATACACTGAACTCAAGTGATGCTCGCTTTTCAGATGATGACGAGGATTTTGATACCGACATTGACGAATATTTAGGTCACAACTGCAGCGAAGAGGCCTCATGTGGTGCTACCTCAAGGGATGAAAAATGGTCTCCCACAGTGAAATCTGAAAGCCGCAGGCGGTATTTGAGAAACTGTGTGAAATGCATCAGGCCTCTTGCATTCGATGACAACTGGGTGAACAAAGTGCTCGTTAAGCCCACAACCATGACTCCCTTGACAACTATGTATGTCAGGAATCAGTACCAGATTCGTGAATCCAGCTTCTCCTCTCTTAGCGATTTGGGTGAAGATTCACTTTTTTCAGCGACTTCTGATGTCAGACGAAAGTCGGGAGGCAAGGAGTCATTTTACAATCTTCCCGATGCCTCTTTAGCCAGAATACCCCATCATAATCTAAAGGAATATAGCGTTGGGCCTCATTCGCTCATTCCTAAGGTGTTATAATCAATATTCTAGGTTATGTACAATATAAATATTCTTCGCAATTATAAGCATTTAGCTGTTGAGTCTGTCCTTTAGGCTTTCTTTGATTTTCATCTCGATAGCACGATCTTCGAACGCTTTCATCATGATCTCACTCACTTTATCATGAAACATAGAGGAGACTGTATTATAAATTGGATTCTTGAATTTATATTTCAAACTGAAATCAACGACAGTAGACGGCTCATTAGTGAAGCGACTCCTTACCTCCCTAAACTTCCATTCATTGTGAAGATAATCAAATAACAGTATCGTGGCAGACTCTGCAATGAGCAGTTTGTTTTCGCTGCATTTGAGTTTGCAGACAAACTTCTCATCATAGTCATTCCACCCAACTCTCAAGCCAGCTTCAGTCGGGAGCATCGTAATTTCGTCAGTCTCATTTACGAACGATTTCGTAACAAATGGTACGAAATCTTCGTACTTAGAAACGTCCGATACCACACGATATAGTAGGCCGATGGGAACACCTATTTTCCTTGTGATTTTATAGACTTTCTCTTGAGGGCCAAATCCCAAGAAACATCTTCTCTGCACTAAATTAGTGCATGCCGTTTTATACATGCCCTCGACGTGTAAACGGCCCTTGTTCGTGATCTCATTGAAAAGCTCGATGCAGGCTCGAGCTTTTCGCGAGCCGACCCTTGGTTTTACCGCGCTGTATAATTTGAGCAGATTCTATTAGTTCTATGCGAAGGGAAATAAATTTTCACTGATCGTTGATTGAATGATGTACAGAATAAACTAATTAAGCACGAACGTAGATGGCTTGCTTGGAGTGCTTGACAACAGGCTTAATGACGCCCTCGCTCTCCAAGTGTCTCAAAGCAACTCTAGCCATAGAGCCACCAATCTTCAATCTGTCGACCAAAACGGAGACAGAGACGTACTTGAAACCTGGAACCTCCTTCATGATTCTGTCGTACTTCTCTTGGTCCAAGATAACAACGTGTTGGGCCTTGTCCTTAACCTTACCCTTGTTCCACTTCTTCTTACCTTTCTTACCACCGGCTAAAGCGGCGGCGGCCTTGGCGGCCTTGGTTTGTTGAATCTTTGGAGCCATCTAAGATGTTAGTATATCTGCTGATTGCTATTCATTTCGAAGACCATCTAATTCATGCTGATCATTCATATTTAAGTTGATTTTCAGGCGGTGAAATTTTCCTTGGCCTCTCGGCAGAGTTCACATATTCAAAACAATTTTCTATTGAATTCTCATCGCTAGCCATGAACAAGGACTTTGTAGGCTTTGACATGAGTGACTTCTTTCGTGACTGAATGGTAACGTTTTGTGTGCTAACTTTTACATACTTTGATTCAAAAGTTCGATATAGATTAGGAAAAAAACTTCTTAGAATATTTTCCTCTTTTTTTTCCAGAGCGCCGGTACTGCGCTCACTAATCACGTGCTTCACCCTTTGGTGACTATGGGCACTAAAGCGCGTGGGGTGCTCTTTATAATTTCAGAATAGATCACGCGCATGCGACCAATATTAGGGCTAAAGCCCTGTTATTTGAGCTGAGCTTAACTCACCTTTGACGCAAATCAACCCTGAGCAAGCTATGGCTAAAAGAGGCGCCGAGGAGCAAATCACAAAAGATGGGCCTAGTGGTAATCTGAACGAAAATCATCCCAATAATTCGGTTTTTGCATCTTCAGATGTCTTAGCTAAGAGGAAAATTTTGAAGCCAAGAGGTAAACCATTCAGTCTCCAAACTAAAGCTACACCTGATTTTGGAAAACCCACCTCAAGCAACAAAAGTGATCTGGAAAGAGATGAAAAACTCAAAGCCTTAGGTTTGTCTTTTTCAAGTTCTGTGAAGAAGGTCAAAGTGGAAGAAGGTGTGGCTGATTTCAGGTCTCTCGCGAAGTCGTATCTCAGGTATTACAGCGAGATTGAAAGTAGTTCGGGTGCAAAGCCTAGTCAAAAAGAGTCTGTCTTGGTTGCATCAGCTTCGAAAACTGTTGCTGAAGAACCTGAGAGAATAGCGTCAAGTCATAATGATGCTGCCAATGATGACAATCTTGACGGTGACGATGACGATGACGATGATGATGATGATGATGATGCAAAACCGGAAATTAAAATTCAAGGACCCCAATTCAGTCTAAGCACGAAACCCACCATCAAGAAGTCACCTTTCACTTTTGGAAACAAGCCCAAGCGTGAGAAGGCTGACTCTGATTCTGATTCTGAAATTGAGATTAAAGGTCCCACATTCACTTTCAACAAACAAATCAAAGATCCTATATTTCAAGTCTCGAAAGCATCAACAGGAACATCCAATGTACCAACGGAAAGCAGCGCCAATCAAGAATCTAAAACATTTTCCTTTGAAAAAAGTTTGTCCCAAACTGATAAGCAAAAACCCGCTTTTAGTTTTAATGCTACGAGCACAGGCAGTCTGGAGAGCCAAGCAAAACCTGCTGATGGTTCTCTGGTGGGTTCAAGTTTCTTTCAATTTGGGCAACAGAAGGTCTTATCCTGCTCGGCGAATGATGATTCAAGTAAGCAATCAACCTTCAAATTTGGCACGAGCAAGAATGGCACAGAGGACACCAAAGACAGTCAAAAGCCTCTTTTCAATTTCGGTGGCTTAGAGAATAAATCGAAACAGCCATCATTCTCTTTTGGTGGCAAGTCTGGAGATTCGGTTTCCGGTAACAAGGCACCTTTCGACTTCAGTGGATCTGCGGCAAGCAACTTTGGTTCTACGACTGGATCGCAGAACGCAAATGGCCATAACTCAACTCCATTAAGCCAGAATCTGTCCACTAACTTTGGAAGCCAAGGACCACTGGTCACTGATTCTTCGAAACCCGAGGAAAAGGTGGAAGAAGAGAATTCAAGCATCCAATTTGATCCCGTGGCTTCTCTCAATGAAGAGAAGTCAGAGCATAAAACTGGTGAAGAGTCAGAAACTGTCGTTTTCCAACGGAAAACCAAGTTAATGCTCTTTAACGCCGAGGACAAAGAAACTCCCTACAAGAACCTTGGCGTTGGTGAGTTAAAAGTTTTACACGCAGAAGAAAAGGGCTCAAGTCGAGTTTTGGTCAGAGCTGACGGAGGTCTTCGGGTGCTTTTGAATGTGGCGTTGATCAAGGATCTTTCTTATTCTACAATGGGTAACGGTTCTCTTGTAAGGGTTCCAGTAGCCAACTCTGAAAACAAGATTGACACCTACGTTCTCAAAGTGAAGACGGCTGACGATGGCCAAGAGCTTTGTAAGGTTTTAAACGATTTCAAAGCTCGTTAAATCATAAGGAAGATCTCAAGCTTGTGTTGCTGATCAAGACGACCCAAATGAACCTATGGTGTAAATAGTAGATGACCTGGGTTACCAGTCAAGAATTAATGTGTGGAGTAGTTTCTTAAAACAAAGTAGTATTCTTATGCAATGATGAAAAACAGATTTTGATATCACATATTTGCAGTCTTCTACTATACTCTTCTCAGATCTGGACGGCAAACTTACAGACAAATCTGAACGGAACAACATCTGTGTGTGTGTTACGTTGAAACATTGAAACCTGCAATCTTATTGAGATGGAATCAAATCATGAAAACTCAATTGCAACCGATACATCGGGGACGGTCTACATAAATTAAGCTTGTTATCTGGGTTTGGCTTCTTCACAATATTCCTTAGAATCTAGAGACAGTCATGTTGTGGTGATACTTCAGTTTTGTTGCATAGCATGCCGACCGCACATTTGACTTATTTTGCCCTTTTGCTTTGATGTACTAAAAATTTATCAAGTTTTCGAAGTAGATTATCGGGTGTTGCTGACGTTGTTGATTACAAGACCTCTGATTGAGTATTCTCTGGACTCGTATGAATAAACTACTTGCGTGTCTAGGTTAATGAGCGTAACGGAAACAAAATATACTGTTCCTATCTATGTGCAACTTGTGCATCTATGTACAAGCAAGATTGGCTCCTGCCAATAAATTATTTTTTGTGATCATCCTTAAGGTTGAAAAACTTGCCAAGCATTTTCCCTATTCTGTGCAATTTAGAAGGGTGCAAGTCTTGTTCGTCTATTGCCTCAGTCGCGTCCTCATCCGCATCTAACTTCCAATCGGCATGGGTCCTTTTGGCATTCTTATCGCTAAATGCATCTGCAAGAGCCTCAAGCAACGCGGTCTGCACAGGTGTCTCGGGAACAAGAGTTTTCACATTCAAGACAACCTCCATATCGCCTCGATTGTTCATATTGCGGTTCCTTGGCACACCTTTCTCTGGGATAGTAAGTATTTTCCCGTTCTGGACACCCGATCTCACTTTGAGTTTTAAATTCTGACCATCAATAGTTGGAACAACGATTTCTCCACCAAGAGCAGCTGTTGTCATTAAGATCTCATGGTTCACAATTATATTATCTTTAGAACGTTGAAAAGTTTTGTCTTTCTGGACATTCACCCTCACAATAAGATCTCCGTTTCTGGACTTATTATAAGCATCTTGAGTGATGAAAGGGGCATCTCCACCTCCTGGGATTCTGAGACGAGATCCGTCGGCTATTCCACATGGCAAGTCAACGGTTGTCGACTTGGGCACTTCCTCCACACCAGTACCATGGCAAGATGAACACTCGTCGCTTTTTTTGATGCTCACTCCAGTTCCATGACAGGTGTTACAAGTAGATGCCATCTGGAATCCCCCAATAATGTGCGTACTTTGTCCGGTACCATGACATGTGGGACAAGTGCTTTTCTTCTTCCCGACCTTCATCCCCGATCCAGTGCATGTATGACATGAATCCACAGCTTTATAGCTCACGTTGATCTTTGCACCAAAAATAGCATCTTTAAAGCTTATTGACTTTAGAACTTCAACGTTGTCACCCACGTGTTCTGTAACAAACTGGCCTCTACCTCCGCTATTTCCTCTCGCGCCACCATTAAAGGCCTGCTTGAACAAGTCTTCGAAATCGAATCCCATACCGGAGAAAGGGTTTCCTTGAGCACCTCCAAACGGATTCCCTGAGTTTCCGTAAGGGTTTCCATTGCCAAAAGGGTTCGAGTTGCCACTGGCATCAAATGCGGCTCCACCAAATTGATCATACTGCGCCCTTTTATCCTTGTCGCTTAACAATTCATAAGATTCTTGAATTTTATGGAACTTTTGTTCTGCGCCTTTTTCTTTGTTAACATCAGGGTGATGTTTCTTGACAAGTTGATAGTAAGCTTTCTTGATATCAGATGCGCTCGCACCTTTATCCACTCCCAAGACGTTGTACGGATTGAAATCAATGGAGCGAGGGGCGGATGTGTGAAATAGCCTGGGAGCAACATTTCTCTTGAAAGAAAGCCTCGTAAAGTGTGATGTTTTTGATGTAAAACGAATCATTAAGTTGAGACCATGGAGAGAGTAACCCGAATTTGTATAACATCCTCATATAATCGAGAAATTTTCTAGAACATACGCTTGCCGCACGTGACCAGGCTGGCCGCAAAAGAGTGCAAGAGTGCAAAAGAGTGCAAAAGAGTGCAAAAGAGTGCAAAAGAGTGCAAAAGAGTGCAAAAGAGTGCAAAAGAGTGCAAAAGAGTGCTGGTGGTGAGTTCCATAAACATCATTGACAAATCTAAATCAAATTTGCAGTCTACCTTCCATCTTGCGTTACTTTTGCTCAATATCGGATCTATGAATTTGTTATTAGATTCTAAAAATAATCAGAATTTCTTGTCCCAAGATTCTAATTTCATGGTTCCATTCTCTTGGAAATTGATGTGCATCTTAAGGGCATCTTTCAAGATGTGTGGCTCATGCAAAGAAGTTGCTTTCTTAGCATTGAAGCAAGCTCTGTCGAAATATTCCTTCAACTGATCCTTGTAGTCAGGGTGAGCACACTTGTTGATAATCTCGATAGCTCTCTCCCTAGGTGCCAAACCCCTCAAATCTGCCAACCCTTGCTCGGTCACAATGATATCCAAGTCATGCTCAGTTTGATCAACGTGTGGCGAGAAGGGAACCACACACGAAAGACCTGTTGGGTCGGTTTTAGAAGGTCTTGCCGAAGGGGTATGCATTATGGACAACTTTGCATTTCTCAAAAAGTCTCCTGAACCACCCAACCCATTCAACATTCTTGATCCCATGACGTTGGTGGAGTTAGCATGTGCATAAATGTCAACTTCAACCGGAGTATTCATAGCAATGACACCGAGTCTTCTGATAATTTCTGGAGAGTTCGAAACCACTTGAGATCTCAAGCACAATTTCTTGGAAAATTCATCCCAACTAGCATCAAACCTGTCAAAGCCTGCTTCAGTCAATCTAATGGATGTTGCAGTAGCGAAATCCAAAGATCCAGAGTCGAAAAAATCGAGGAACGAGTCTTGCAAAACCTCTGTCCAGACCGTCAAGTTTTTGAATTTGGATTCGGCTAGACCTTCAACTACAGCATTTGCAATATTTCCTATACCTGACTGAAGTGGTAACAAGTTCTCGGGCAATCTTCCCATCTTGACTTCATGCTCGAAAAAGTCCACCAAGTTTGCTCCAATTTGCTTAGATGTCTCATCTGAGGGGGTGTTTGGTGGCACTTTATCTCTAGTGGTGGATTCAACAATAGCAACGACTTTAGATGGATCAACTGGAATTGATGTTACTCCCACACGGTAGTCACAAGTCGTATGAGGATAAGGTTGTCTGTGTGGAGGGTTAACTGGCATGTCAATGTCGTGCATTCCTTCGAAAGAGGGTGTTTTTGTGTTCACCTCGATGATAACTTTATCTGAGACTGAAATCATTTCAGGTGAAGCACCCACAGCAGGACCTGGAATAATCGAACCATCTTCAGCGATTGCGGTGGCTTCAATTATAGTATAATCGAGTAAATCGTTTTCTTTCTCTTTCGTGTAGAAGCCGTAGGTCAAATCCTGTGGAAACATTGATAAATGCTTGTCAAAGAACATAGTTCTTCCGTCGTTAATAGCCTTAGCAATAGGCTTTCCTACCTGATGTGGCGATCTGCGCAAAATCATTGAGTTCTCGGCCCATCTCGACTCCTCTGGGCCTGCTGATGCACCGACAAACAAATTGAAAGCTAATTTGCCTTGCAAATTATTTTGCTCCACGTGATCGACAAGCGCTTTCGGAACAGCCTTGGGTGCTCCAACACCAGTGAAACCGGACCATCCGAGATACTGACCGTGTTTGAACAATTCAATACATTCCTCAGGCTTTCTCAATTTAGCCAAGTAAGGTGCATATTTAACTCTCTGTCTCAAAAGGGATGACATTGTGATAAGTTTGTGATGGAATAACTTCTCGTTTATGAAAAACTCAGAAAAGGGTGTACAAGCAGTAGCGAGCAAAGTACGTGGTGGGGTCTAGTGGGGGGTGCAGATTTCCAAAAAAAAAAAAAATGGAATGTACCCAAAATATGCTCAATAGCCAACAAAATGATCTGATTCCGATGCAAGTTTAAGCACGCTCGAGCAAAAATAAATAACCGAGGATCCGAGTTGAAATATGGGATATGTTTTCTTCAACACCTCGGAAATACTCCGATATTTATACATTTACTTCCTGGTAATTACTTCCATATGCAGTATGTCTGTCGCTAACCAACGGCGAGAGTATCAACGGACCCACACACCAAAAGATCACAGTCATCTTGTGAAAATTAGGGTGTAGACTTATAAAAATTCAAAGAATTACTAAGCAGCGATAAATGTTTTTTGTCTCTGATCTTTGCATGTTCGAGATCGGCTCATTGATTTTCTCGAGGACGATTTTTCGGAGTTATTTACTTCTCGGAGATACGCACGCGGGTGGTCCACAAATCATATGAATTCGTGCTAGGATACCATATTTCATTGGTTCATAGTGCGCCTAACACCGACTACGATATATTGCCGATCTAGAAACTGTGCCAATTATTGGATGTTCGACTTTCGAATCTCAATGCCTTTGCTCATTCGCCTTCGTTAATTGAAGCTCCCAATCAAAAGAGCTGCCTGATGAATAGCTGCAAATTGACCTTTATTTTCGATGACGTGTCAAACATTGCATCTCATGAGTTCACTGAATCAATGTAATCTATTTTATGTAGCATATCATTAGTTCAAGCCCATACCCATCTCCACGCATGTCCATCGGAGTAATTCCAGGCATCGACCAAAAAACCGCCTCACACACAGAGAGAAATACCGCAGTGCTCAAATGTCGATTGAGTTCCTACTTGATCGTTATGTAAAGATGATTGACATCTTATATATACCGAAGAGTATCTAAAGGGATTGATGAAATCTTTCTTCGTCTAAAACGCCATTTGATCATGAGGCTGATAGATAAGTTGCCATATCTGACTTAGCTCTTTGGATCTTCCACTTCAAGAGTACTGCCAAACTCCGAGTAGATCTTTTCCCTCAAACGGTAATAGTTGTTCTCAACCTCTTTGTAAAGGATGTCATGCTCAATGGTGGAGTCCTCATCTTTGGTTCCGTAAGCAATGGAATCGTACTCATTTTCAATAATCTCATCGACGACTAACTCATCGTCACTGTCACTCTGAAGGGTATGGGGCGGCAAGACATCTTCCCTTGATCCTTCCTTTTCCAAGACCTCGACCTCGTTATTATTGGCACTAGAATTTGGCATCGACTCAATTATCTTGTTCAACCTATCAAAATCGCTCAACTCACTTACGACCGGACCATTGAGATCTATGTCATCATCAAAATGTCCAGAATTGTAAGCTAACATCAAGCTGTCTGGGACATTTTGCTGCCCCAGAAACCCTTCATCCAGCTCCTGCTCAGATTTCTTCTCCATATTTTGGGGCTGAACATCCCCTTCCTGTTTAAATTTATTTTCTTGGGGGTCCAGCTGGTCAAGGAGTAGAGGCTCGGGTCTTTCATAGGGGTTTTGGCTCGGATTCTGAGAAATCATCTGCTTGAATCTTGATCTCGTGTTTTTCATGCGTTCTTTTACCAACTGCTTCTCAAGATTTTTAAACTCATCCTGATCGTCTAAGTCTTTTGCAATAGCAGCTTTCTCCCCTGGATTTGTGCCGATGTTAGATGGCTCAACCTTAAGTGTCTCATCTATTGAAATACCCCGTAAATCCTTAAATCGTGATACCTTTGTTGTTTTTTGTTTTGATGGCTCCTTGGCGATGAAGTTCTTGCTTTTCAGATTTAAGTCGAGATTTGCGACTTTTTCGATTATGTCTGATGTTATACCCTCGTCTTCTGACTCATCAGGATTATGAAAAGCGATGTCGCTCAGGTTTGAAGACCCCAAGTTAGAGTTGGAATTGAGTTCGGATTGACGTGAGAGAACCAAGTTCTCTTTGAACCGCAGGATAGATTGTTTTTCATGCTCGATTTCACGCAAAAGTTTTCCGACATTTTCGACCTCTTTAACTTGTAAAGTGTCCTTGAAACGAACTCGTTTCTCTGGTAAATCTCGTTGCACTTTTTCATTTGTATCCCGAAGCTTTTGTATCTCTTTTCGAAAGAGATCATTGTGAATCGACTTGCTGGGCAAAAGTGAATATTGCTCATCAGAATCGGGATCTGATTCGTACGAATCATCTTCAGGATCGTCGCTTAAATCGATGTATTGATCCCCCAGTTCATTTATATCCTCCTCAAAATCCAAATTATTTGCTATGAGTTCAAGTTCGAGGATGTCCTTGGGATCTATTTTCGTTTCATTACCACTGGAATTCACGTTGGTTGTATAGTCCAAAAGATTCTGCTCCGAGACTGACTCTTCAGCACGGTCATGATGGACCTCGGGTTTAACTTCAACTAGTTCCATATCCTCTAAGAGTTCTCTGAATTGTGTGGAATCTGAATCACCACTTTCTCTCTCTCCTGCTTCATTTTGGGAGGTTTCCTGGACTTTGAGCTGAGGCGAAAGAGGGTATGTCTTGTCATTCAACTTTGCCTCGATAATGTTTCCATCGCTATCCAAGTTTTCCTGAATGTCAATAATTGGCAAGTCTCCGTCATCAATTGGAGCTTTCTTCTCCTGCGATTGTGAAATTGCGTCAAAGCTTCTCATACCTTCTAAAATCTTTTCAAGTTCAAAGATTTTCTCTTTTATGCTTTGAGACTCCTTTCTAAGCCTTTTCTCCTTCCTATTGTAAACCTCTATCGCTTCCTGTTGAGACTTGTGAGCCCAAAGCCCCTCACCCAACTCTATTATAGCGCCATCGAAAGCAGCCGGCAATTTTAACGACTCTGACATCAGCTCTGCATCCTGAATCTGTGACGCAATATTTGACAAGAATAATTTGTGGGACCTAAGAATTCCCTGAACAGTAAATTCGAACTCGCTGAGGCTCGAGTCCATCGTTGCAATTTCGATTAGTGATGCGCTTCGCGGTTGTGAGTAGTACCTTTATGGTGCATTTACCAAGTTGAAAACAAGAAGGCAAATATAAGCCCGTAAAGAAGCTTAGCAAGTGAAGTAAACCTTGATTTTGTATTTTAACTTCCCGTAAATTAGCTGCTTGTTATCCTTTGTTTTACTTTCTTTTTTGTTTGAACAATTTAATTTCCCGTATCTATTGTGAAACAATTTTGCAAAAAAGTTGCAAGTTTTAAGCATTTAGACAAAAGGACTTACCCACGTTAGCTTACGGAAGCGAAACCTGATTTCTCAATAACAGTACAAAACGAAAACTCGAGTGAATCATTCTCCACTTACAATACAAACCAAGAATCCATGCATACTAGAATTTATCAAAAGTGTGGAACCAATTATAAAATGCCTTAAGGATTCGAGATTTTTGCTGTCTCAATTAGGAATCGCGCATACCTATCACAAATACAACAGAAGTTAACTTCTTTTGCAAATGGCTCCGACACAATTAGAAATCAAGGTCAAATCTTTGCAAAGATTGATCAAGGAAAGGAGTATTTACTCGAGGGAGATTGCCGAACAGGAGGCGTTATTAGAAAACATGAATGCTGGGGGCTCGGATCAATATGAAATCAAGAAACAAACTGAAGTTTTGGCAGAAGCAAAGCGTATGATTCCTGAACTCGAGAGAAAGATCCAAGAATACAAAGAATCACTCTCCAGCTATTTATTAACTTATTCTGGTGATGAAGATACCTCTACAGCCTCAGCATTGATCCAATGATATTCCTTATTATGTGATAAATACTTTAGTCTAATACACGTCATCCAGTTCTTTGATAGGGCCATCCCTAAGGGCCAGCTCTTCCTCATTTTCTAACTCATCATAAAACTGCTTTCGTTCTATCCATCTTTCATGAATGTCCCCTATATCAACCTCGCCGAACCCACTATTTCTGATCGCCTGGCTCCATACCAGGTCCCCGCCAATTTCTGTACTGCCAAAAATATATCCAACAGCTTTGTCTATGCTATGAAGTAGGTTGATCATTGTTTTTTTGTTCTCGACAGCAAGGACTTCGAATGATACCAAATTGAAATCTTCGACAATTTCAGCGATCATTTCCGTGAGACGAATGAAATTTCGACCTAGAACCAGGGGGGATTCCTTTTGAAGGTATGTGCTAAGGTAGCGCAAGTCTTGAACCTCTGTATAATAATCAAGTCTCATTGCCAATTCCCCATAAGTCAGAAGCATATCAATTTTTGATATTACATTGATGTGTGGAAGGTCTAGCTGGAGCATGGATCGCAAACTGAGCAATAAGACCGAGATGTACAGCGAAGGGCTGGTCAAGTAGATTGAATCCACCAACAGGACAACGCAAAGTCTGGCATCAGAATGTTTACTGAAGCGATGAAAAATTTTGAAGAAAGAGTTATGGTGTGTGAATAATTCCACTTGGCCCGGACAGTCAAATAACAAGTAGCTGTTCGATCCTAGCTTATGCCAAATTTGCAAGAATGAGTCCAAAGCGTTCTCGTCCAAGCTTTCAAGAGCATACATCAAGCCTCCATTTGGCCCTAGGTTTTGACTCTCCATAACATCTTCTATTGTGATATAATCTCGAATATCAAATGCGCATGCTGGGTATTGAAGATTTTCATTCGCTGGATCTAAGTTTATTATTGAGCACTTTCGACCGATAGCTGATAGAAACTGATACATTCCATGACAGTAAGTGGATTTCCCGGAACCCGGGGGACCGATAACCACTTGGCCGAACATGTTTGTGGAAGAATCTACTAGAGATGTGCTTTGCAATGTGTGGTGCGCGCACTAAATTTGAAGGCGAAATATACCGGCGAGTATTCGAACTACGCAACTTACAACAATATGACCACGTTAGGTAACGAGACAACGTATTTACAAGAGACTGTCACAGTCTCACCATTGGTCTTATTATCAGTTGCAGATCACTATGACAGAGTCGCTAAAGATTCGAAGAAAAGAGTTGTTGGTGTTCTTTTGGGGGATAAATCCTCAGGCGTTATAAGAGTAACAAACTCTTTTGCTATACCATTTGAAGAAGACGAGAAAAATCCGTCAGTTTGGTTTTTAGACCATAATTACATTGAGTCGATGTGTGAGATGTTCAAGAAAATTAACGCTAAGGAGAAATTGATTGGCTGGTACCATTCAGGTCCTAAACTCAAGGCTTCAGATTTGAAGATCAATGATGTATTCAAAATGTACACGAGTAGTCCTTTGTTGGTAATTGTGGACGTGCAACCTCGTGCAGTTGGAATACCCACAGATGCTTACTTTGCAGTGGATGATATCAAGCACGATGGTTCGAAGGCTGAGAGGACTTTCGTGCATGTGCCATCTTTGATCGAAGCAGAAGAGGCAGAAGAGATTGGAGTTGAGCACTTATTAAGGGATATAAGAGACCAAGCTGCCGGGAACTTATCGTTGAAGGTGACCGAAAGTTATCAATCTTTATTGGGTTTACATCAAAAGTTAAGGGAGATTGCTGGCTATCTTGAGAAGGTGAAGGAGAAGAAACTTCCAATCAATCACTCAATATTGGGAAAACTACAAAATGTCTTCAATTTGTTACCAAATCTAGCTTATGGTTCGGGTGAAACTGAGGCAGTATTCAACGAGACAGCTCTTGACAGCGTGGAAAACTCTTCAAATCCTCTTGCTACTGCATTTACGGTCAAGACCAATGACGAATTGATGATGGTTTACATAAGTACTCTTGTCAGATCCATTATTGCATTTCATGATTTGATCGAAAACAAATTAGAGAACAAAAAATCCAGTGAGGCCAAACCCAGTTCTGCAGGTGCTTAAAGTGAGACTAGATTTTTGAACGTCGCGATAAATTGTATTCACTAAATATTGTATATTTTTAACTAAAAGTACTTCAAGAAGAACTTTCACAGACATTCTCATAAGGAATGTCCTATAGTTTGATGAATTCCTCAAAGCTCACATGCGGTCCTAACTTCAACTTTTTCTTTTCAAATTTCAAGAAGGGTTTACTGCTAGACCAGAACTTCATCTCCAATGCCATTTTGATTAAGAAGAGTAATCATCGGATCGCTTCCAGACAAAATTTTCATGTCAAACAAGAATATCATAATAAGGACGCAACTCGATTTACGAGTAAGATGTCTTCACAACGAGAACCAGATGTACCTCAGCTTTCTTCATTACGTAGAGAGCTAAAGGAGAACTCGAAACTGGAACCATTTCCAATAATTCCCAAAGAGGCTAGGCGAAAAAAAGATGGCATCAGTCCGAAGAAATTGATGGGACATTATCTTAAACTCACGAAGCCAAATCTCACAATATTGGTGACGCTAAGTTCCATATGCTCGTATGCCATCTCGCCAAATTCATTATCCGTGGCTGAACTTGCATACTTGACCATAGGAACC
Organism: Metschnikowia kipukae; assembly: GCA_002370135.1. Classification (NCBI taxonomy): domain Eukaryota; kingdom Fungi; phylum Ascomycota; class Pichiomycetes; order Serinales; family Metschnikowiaceae; genus Metschnikowia; species Metschnikowia kipukae. The sequence continues at coordinate 397,728 of NKZJ01000105.1, forward strand.
GCTCTATGCTCAGGTTCAGCCAATGCTATCAACATGGGACGGGAACCTGAGTTTGATAAAAGAATGAGCCGAACATCTTTAAGACCTGTTGTGACCGGAAAAATCTCTTCTAAACAAGCCTTTCAGTTTGCTGCCGCTTGTGGAATCCTTGGAACATCAATTTTGTTCACGGGAGTTAATTCAACTGTTGCAGTATTGGGTCTCTCGAACATCGTTTTGTACGGATGGGTCTACACCTCGCTCAAGCGGCGGTCCATTGTCAATACTTGGGTTGGAGCCATAGTGGGCGCTATTCCACCGCTTATGGGATGGGCAGCATCAACTTCGTTGTACCATCCTGGCGGGTGGTGTCTTGCAGCCTTACTTTATGCCTGGCAATTCCCACATTTCAACTCTTTGTCGCATAATATCGCGGAGCAGTATAAAAACGCCGGTTATGTCATGACGGCTGCTGAAAACCCGAAGCTCAATGCTAGAGTGGCCCTCAGATATTCATTATTGATGTTCCCTATTTGCTTCAGTATGAGTTATTTTGGAGTCACTGACTGGGTATTCCCAATTGACTCGAGTTTGGCAAATTTCTGGCTTACTTTACTCGCATTCAGATTCTGGAGACAGCAGCGGGCTAATTACAGAACAAAGGGATCCTATACACCGGAAGGGGTTGCTGCTGCAAGTTTCCAGGCCCGCAAATTATTTTGGTGCTCGGTTTGGCAATTACCAGTTGTTTTGGTGTTAGCGATGTTGCATAAGAAGGACCAATGGGACCGGTTATGGGAATACTTTGGTTTCAAGAGAGCAAGCAGAAATTTTTGATGAACTGAGAACACAATGTACATAGAATTAATAACTATTGGAGGACATCATATATTATAAATACTTTTATAATTGTGCAGAAATTTTCACTCAACATAATTATCTAGCGTAGTGGTAAGATACTTTGACACATAAAATCTGAATCCGCTTAATGTCAACCATGAATAATCCCAAACTTTAAAAACACAAAGCAACTTCTTTTGTGACCAGGAGATAGGCGTTTAGAATATGATCTATTTAGCTGATAGCAGACAGTCACGTTCAATGGAAATAGCAATCAGCTACTCATAAAATTTAAACATAAAAGAACAACGGGGAAACGCTAGACGCCCACATAGCACGCAACAAGCACTATTTCAGGTGACAGTGTTAAAAGGCATTCTTCCGTCAGAATACAGAGTTCACTCTGTCTTTGTGCGCTCAATCTGTCTATACCGTCTAAGCATGTTTATACTGAAACATCTTATAATATGCGCTATGAGCATAATGTAACTTAGAAAAAATTCATAAAGTCTATGAAAACTGACTTGAACTAAAACTACTCAAACTTTGTATAGCAGTTGCGGTGCAATGTAGTAGAGATGAACTAGTATAACTAGTACAAGAGTAGACAATTTACAGACTTCTTAAAACAGAATACTAAAATTTAAGGTATAACCAATTTTAATCAGCAATAATGATGTACCAAAAATAATCACTCCAAATAACAAGTATTTCACTTTCCAATAACTAACACCGTAAACCTGAGCATTCAATTCAAACCAAAAAAGATATAGAACACAGAATTTGACCACTCTCTAACAAGATTCGGCTGCAAAAATTCTACCATAGCTCTTGAACTGCGGATTTTGCTAATGCCGCTTTTTAAATTATTTGATTACAACGCAAAATACTACCGCACGTAGAACTCAAGATCTATATTGCTAAGGCGACACTAGGGTAAAGCAAATTGCGCAAAACAAAATGATCACTGTTCATAGTGAAACAGATTTCTCCGCAACAGAAAACAGGAGTCTCAATACTACCCTACTCACCAAGCATACATGGTTATGAACGTAGTAAAAACTCCTTTTGACATCCATTATTCTTTTAAGAGAAGAATATAGGCAAAACTTTCGATACCTGACCATTAATCCTGCTAATTCAACGTTTCATTGCAAACCAGAAATCAGTTTTAGCAATCATTAGGGCGGTCCAAACCCTGAGCCATATTTGAGTATTTGGCGTTGCGAACTACGGTTGCCGTGGTACCGAGAGATCTGTCTTTACGAATGCCACTGTCTTTTAATTTTTTTTTCACGCATTGTCTACCAGGTTACGTAATACGGCAAACTGTTCCCTGGCTTAAATTCAACTGTTGATTAATTGCGAACGATCGTCCCTCGATCTAGGTGCTAGGCGTTGAAAGTTCAAGTTAATATTCGAAAGTTCAAGTCGTGCTCTATACCATCTAATCTTACATTTGATTGACTTAAATTCTACCAGAAACACCACCTAGATAAACGGTAAGAGGACAACAATAACAGCGATAGACCCTGCTGACTTGATGAACCTGCTTTTCGACAATCGCCAGCAATGATTCCTTCAGTTGGCTCAATGTATTCATAATTGGTAAAGCTATATTTATTTCTTTAACATGTGTGGATTTCATATTTTCAAAGTATTTCTGTAGTTCTTGAGTAGCGAATATTTATTAAAGCAACTAGAGAGGAGAATGTTAAGATAGCCGCGATTCATGATAATCCAATAGTCAAAGAACCTAGCACTTCGAGGGTCTTTTTAAAACAACGGTATCTCATTGCTACCTTGTTGCAATTGACAGCGAAGTAAGGCATGTAGTTTCTTCAAGTTTAATAGTCTAATACGATCTGTAATTCATAATTATTACAACTCCTAATTTTAGATCTTTGCCGTAAGTTTAAGTGAGTCGCTACCGAATTTTTGGCTAATTTTCAGTAAGACTGATGAATATTGAGGGGAGGACTCACAAAAATGTATATAAAAACTATCAAGGCAATGTGAATTTCTTCGATGAACGCCAATGCCGGCGATCTTACATATTTTTCATAAACAATGCTACAAGATCCAGATTCCTTAGCTTGAAACTTTCCTTGAGATTCAGAATTTTCATTTCTGCAGTTGCAGAGGTCGGTAAATATAGTGGCCCTTCTTTCAACTACACTCCCCAAAGTTTGCAAATAGGAGTTGGTGATCTTTGTCTGTATTGCTTGCGCGTCGTTGTGCCTTGCCAGCAGTTGCGACTCTCTGTGAAGTTTCATGTCGAACTCAAACTTTTTAGTCTACGTGCATCAAGATAATTTTATCATAATATTGGTTGAATGCGTTTAGCCTTTTTTATTTGTAGCTCACCAGAGTGATGACTGTTTTATTATCGCCCATGGACTACTTCTCCTCAGCATCAATAATACTAGTCTCGGCCAATATTTTTAATGTGATTTCTTAAGATTTTGATTTTGGCTGTTTTGGTAAGATAGCTCAGATGTGTTGCTTAGGCCGACTAAAATATATGTGGGAATAGTCGCGCTGGATCTGGGGCCTGAGTGTCTCTGTCCTGTATATAAAGCGCGTTTAGAAGGTTGTCAACTGCCAAGGTGTGTAAGTATCTTTTTTTTTCAATAAAAGAATCAAAGAAATGCCAATCAAATCCCTTGAATCCCTTCTATTCGAGCATAAGCTCGTCAATTCCAGCTCCATAAGCATTCTTCAAAATGCGACCATTGGCATTGATGTTGAACATTATTTGAGTCGCATCTATACATTCAAGAAAGAGCAGTACTTATTCGGAGTTGGAGGAATTCCATCCTCATTGAGTGGCTACATTCAGTCAGACATGAAAGTATTCAATGAGTTCAACATCCGCCCTGTTTTTGTTTTGCCAGGTCTTCCAATTCATGAAAGTAAACCGCCTGCTGCTAGAAATCAACTCACTCCTCAGGAGCAGCACTTGGATGCCACCTGGTCTAGATTAAACTCAAAACATTCGATAATAAGCGGTAATACTTTCGGATATTTAGGAGAGTCCTTTAGGTTGAATCTCGACCCTTTACCAATCCGGCCAATTATCAATGATATAGTGTCTCTCCTCATCGAGAACGGAATTGATTATATCATTAGTCCATACGACGCTTCGTTTCAATTGTCATACATGTATCAAAAGGGTCTCATAGACTCAATCTATGGATCGACTGACACTCTTCTCACCAATGTGGACAAATTCATCTTAGGGATGGAATTTCAATCAAAGGATTTTAGGTTCGTTGATAAGCAAAAAGTTCTCAACGAGTTTAATTTGACAGAGAGGCAATTCCTCGATTTGAGCATAATGGTCGGATGTTCTCCTCAACCACAAACATTTTCGAATTTACCTCCATTGCCGAGTCCCAATCACATGTCCCCCGTTCAGCATTTGGGCCATTTTCGTATTGCGCTTGACATGTATTACCAATATGTCAATTTCAAAGGTTCCGCGCCCGCAGATCTTTACGGATATATCTCCTCGCTCAATGATCCACAATTGGTCAGCTTGTACCTTAAAGGTCACGCAGCAATTAAATATATGCCGGTGATCAACTCCGATGGCAATGTTGGGCTCTACCTCACAGAAATGAACAAATTGGGACATTCTGATGCTCAAGACTTGGTGGAATCTGATCCGAACAAGGAGTCAACACTGGATGTTGCTCAGCCTCGAGTGCCCTCTGGTCTTCATGCAGTCATTTCTCAAAGACTTCCATCTGAAATTTACTTCTATCAGTCGCTCGGATTGATACCTTTGAGGCTTCTCGAGGCAATTACTCTGGGGACACTTTTCATCCGGCCATCTCTCGAGATGGGTGGCTGTCAAGGATTCAAGAAGATGGTGAGCTCCAATAAGGCACAACATTTATTGGACACCCAGTTTAATTTGCTCACGCTGCTTCTCGCGAGATATTACCAAGTGAAAAGAATCAAAACTTTTTATTGGTTTAGAGATGATCCGATTGAACTTGATAGTAGGTTGACTCAATCCAAATCTAAGAGCCTTCGGTCGCTCAATTATTTTTTAAAAGGAAGCGATAAGTTTGATTTTAAAGAATTTTGGAGTGCCTACGAAAAATCAGTCTCTGTGACTGAACAGGGGAAGAAATCCGAGTTTTCAGACAATGTGGCGACTTCAGTGTTAAGGTCTTTGTTTTTGGTCGGACTCGTGGATCATGATGGTGCTTTCACTTCTGAAGGAAAAGTCTTCCTGGCTTTTCTTCTGTCAAACCCTAGCATTTCAAATGCTTCAATAGAGCAGCTTTTGTTGATCTATCTATTATGTGTTGATGGAGGTTTGAATCTGCTCATCAATGACTTCTCTCTTCCATCGGTGCCCAAGAGCTTCAAAGACGGGTGTCCGGGACAAGAGTTGTCAGCAGAAGAATCAAAGGCGATCACTTTGTTATCGAGAATACTATCCCTCCAAAAGTTCGACATTCATCCAATCAATTATCAAGGACCAATCTCCAGAAGCTTGCTAAGTTTCAGAAGTCAGATCAAATTGGTGCAGGAGACATTACTGAATTCCGTTCGAGTCTGCCTCACAGATAAAATTGTACGTGAAGATGCTGTAAAACTCGGATATGGTTCAAGAGACGAGTGGTATGAAACAATAAAGCAAATCCCTTTTTTTAATGATTTGAATAATACCTTGCTAGGTGTGATGGGAGAGATATATTTCGAGTATTGTCTTAGATTAAGCAAATCAGGGAAATCTTTCGGCGAATGCATCAAAAGCGGTAGAGACCACTTGTTGGATTCTATTTTACAAGTGAACAAACCATCTTACAATATCAACTTGAACAGCGTTAACAGCGTCACTCCGCAGCAGTTTGATAGCGATCTTGCGGCCGGCGTGAATCTATGGCGCCAATTTAAATCCTTCAGCCAGATTATGATAGATGCAAACGTGGTTACATATACACCGGATGACATGAACATTATAGCGAAAGCTGATGAGATTGTGCAGAATTTCACGAGCAGAAATGTCGCTTGATTAAAGTCATATCAATTTAAATTCCCTTTCAATTATGCCAAGTTGTATTTTATTCCCTGCTTCGTTAAGCACTGGGGCTTGTTAGCTTTCATGATGTTTTTATGATGCGCGTTTTTTCTGATTCTGAGCTATTTCAGTCACGTCGTCACGAAGTATGCTTGCAAGACATTTGAGTAATAAAGGCTCAATTAGGCTCTTTGCTCGGCCAATTGTCAACTCAAGTCACAGTCTTGGTGATGATTTGATGCCTTTAGTCACCGGAGATGGCCCTTTCATTGAATTACCCACAATTAAGCCCCTCGGAAATCCTGGGGGTTACCTCAAAGTGCAGTTACCCCAGGGATCTACTTTAAACGTTCAGCTGACCTCCATTTCAATGATCAAAGGAGATCTTCAAAAGCTTCTGGGTAGACTATCTGTGATGTGCGGTAATTTATGGTACCAAGAATTTAAACTGAACGCCGCTTGCACGCTTTTACTATCGAACAATGAAATGTCACTGCCAAACCAAGTACATGTCAAAGTCTGCAAATCCCGACCATGGCTAGTTTCAACTCCAACTAATTTACTAGCTTGGTCAGGGCTCGATTTATCAATAAAAAAACACTCACTGGCTTTGCTCATTGAAGGAACCGGCTTTTTCATCGCGAGAGGTAGTGGTAACATTGAAGAATATACTTTGAAAGACGAGGAGCATGTATATGTTACAAAGCAGGCTCTAATGGCAACATCCGGTCAGGTGGAATCCAAGTTGTATATGGACAAAGATTTCACTCCAAAGGAGTCTAATCTACCATCTAGTCTCAAAGACTCTCGTTTACACAGTTTCGTTCGCAGCAAGTTGCCCCAAGAGTGGACTTCATACTCGAACAAGGTCTTTTCTGAGCTAATAAGGCGTTTAGAATGGGTCAAATATTACTTGCCTCGTAGAGAGATGCAAGAATCACTCAAATACATAAGAATTCAAGGACCGGGCCAAGTTTTGGTGGAAACGAGGCCTCAATCCTGAATATAAACAAGTGGGCAGACGATAATGTATGTCAACTTCGCGCACCATAGTACTATTTCAATGAATGTAATGTTGTATATCAATGACATAAGTTCTCCTCATGACTGGAGATTTTTTTCGAAAGGTAACGCTAATTGTCTTTTTGAGTATGTGGGGAAAGATCCGTCCTTTGCGGGTAAACTATTGAGATTGCGGCTCCACAAGGAAATGCGAGATTACGTATCTACTGTTAGGTTGCACGAATTTATCGAGCACAAGTGCCAAAAGCTATTTCCAAATGAAATTGTCAATTTAACATTAGTGAAGATTACCAAAGACTTCTTGAATAGGCTAGAGACAAACTTTTCTTTGATGACTTATGAAGATTACGGTTTTTTAATTCCTAATATGTTGCACGGGAATTATGAGACTTGCGTTTTGTCAAAGAACTGCGCACTTCACGTCGAACTGCATTCTGTTGCCAGTGGTTCCCCAATTGAAAATGTAATTGTCGAGATGAAACCGAAATGGCTTTATGAAAACAGAACGAATTACTGTAGGACATGTCTGCAGTACCAACTCAAAGGATTCGAAAGGCATTTTTGCGCCCTTGATTTCTTGAGAAATGAGACAATTGATGATGGTGTGTCAGACTTGATAGCTAAAATTCCACATCGCGTCATAGAGAAGCTTGAGAATAGCCAGTTCCGACTCAAAGAAAGTTTATGCAAGTTCTTTAGAGATCCCGATAATCTTGTGAAGAGGCTTAGTGTTTTGCAAGAAGTTCGGGACACTCGTGATGAGTTAAAAAACCTAACACATGAAGAGGACGTACTGGAGGCGCTCTCAATGCTTATGACCTTGCGAGATGTGGGAATTTTCATCAAAATCTCAAAGCAGGCACCGGTGCACAAGGTGGAGGTATCAGATGATATTCATGACTATACCTTGAAAAATTTTATATTTGATTTGGATTTGAAGTCTACCTCAAAGTATAAGCATTGGGTTCACACGGAATTCCAGCTACAGGAAATTTACAATTCGGTAAATCCTCAATGGAGGTTCTGCATCAAGAATTAACTTAGAATTGGTTGTTATTTCACCACACATCCTCCTGATATCTATTTTGAACCTTCAAAGAACGAACAAGTTCCGTTGCTCTTTCAATAGTGACACCTCTTTGATCAGAAATAATTTGTACGAAACAATTTTGGACGTCTCGAGCCATTTTTGAAGCATCACCACAAACGTAGATGAAAGCACCAGCTTCCAAAAGCTTGTTGATCTCTTCTGCTCTAGATTTAATCTTGTCCTGCACGTAAACCTTCTTTTGGGGGTTCTCTCTGGAGAATGCAACGTCCATTTCGAAAGAGTCACCAAGTTTCTGAGCATACAAGGGCCATTCATCTTTGTAAAGATAATCTTCATCACTTTTTCTGCATCCATGGAAAAGAAGAATTTTACCTAACTTCACGTTATCAGATGAGTTCAAAAGGGCAACTTTGTCTCTCACGAAACCTCTCATGGGCGCGACACCGGTTCCAGGACCAACCAAAATTACCGGGGTCGAAGGATTTGATGGCAATTTGAAAGTTGATCTCCGTACATGAACGGGCAATTTAAAATCTTTGAATTTACCTTTGGGGCCTTCCAAGTCGTAGGTGGCAAATCTTTTTCCACTTTTTCCATTTTGTGAGACTTGTATGTCTTTGATCAAATTGGTTGCGACTCCGGTGATTAATCTCCCATCGTGTTCCTCGGCTTCCACAACAGCTGTGATGTGAATCTTAGACTTTTCACTCAATGAAGAAGATGAGATGGAATAATAGCGTGGCTGCAAATGTGCAATAAGCTCCACTAAGAAGACGAATGGAACTGAATCCCAAGGTTCACCCTTAGAAATATCGAGAAGGGCATCCGCCAAGTTCAAATATTTATCGTGGATTCTTTGGGCAAACTGAACTTTATCAGATCCGAGTAACAAGGACTCCTTTTTAGCTTCCTCGTTAGGGGCAAAAGGTGCGATGGAGTTCAATGTTTGTCTCAGAATAGGACCTGAGATTTCAAGATGATGTCTAATAGCGGCACCATACGTGATGGGGCTATAGAATGGGATTTGCGCAGTCGAGTCTAAGGCTTTGAGGGAGAATACTGTATCAACTTTCTTTTCCAAACCGAAACACTTGATAAATTGGTCAAAATTCTCGTTTGAGTTTGAGGGCCAAAGCGCCAAGTGGTCACCTGTTGAATATTTCAAGTTTGAGGGTGCCAAATCAAATTCTGCGTGTACACAAGATCTTGAATCTGAGTTGAACAACTCCTTGCTTGATGTAACCTGAGCCAAGTAAGGATGCATATGGTCAAATGGGCCCTTTGTTAAATCCGAGGCACCTGTGACATATGATTTATTAGGTTCACCATTCGAAACGTCGTTGTCGGACTTGTCAATGCTAGTCTCTTCTGTCAACTTAAAAGAGGGTTCATAAGACAGTTCATGCTCCTCGAAGTCCAAAAGTTTTAACGCGTCAAAGCATTCTTCCTTCCAAGTCAAAAAGTCCTCATCCATTGTGCCAACTCCATCGTCTCCTTGTCCATATGGAGCAAATCTATCCGCACCAAGCAATTCAAGCTTGTCGTTGAGCTTTTTGCCCATGGCATTGTAAAACTCATAAGTAGAATTTCCCAAAGCGAATACGGTGTACTTCAAGGTGGCCAATTGGTCAGCATCACCATCGAGCCAGTTGAAAAATTCCACAGCATTGTCCGTAGGTTCTCCTTCACCGTATGTAGCGACAACAAAAAAGAAGAGCCAATCAGGGTTTCCGTCCTGCAAATTATCGAAGTCATAATCAGCCAAATCAGCACATAAAACCTTTAAACCAAACTTCGAATTCAATTCTTTGGCCAATTTGTGAGCATAGTCCTCTGCCGTACCTGTTTGAGATCCATAAAAAACAACTGAGTTCTTATCATTTTGTTTCATCTTGACCAAAAGGTCACGAGTATTTTCATCACCACCGCCTGCCACGAATCCTGCGGAATTTGCGCCATTTTGGCTTCCAATGAAATCTTTACCAAAATAGAAAGCAACTGCAATTGCAAGAGCAGCTATTACTGTTATATCCAATGTATCCAACATGAGGGAAAAGTAGTGAAGGGTAGGTAACTCAAAATTTCTCGTGATTTTATCTGCAAGGCCGACGCGGAATTGTATGGCGAACAAGTTCTTTAGAGTAGATTGTTCGATAACAATGAAAAATGTAAATCTGTATTATAAATAAGAATGAATACTGAAATAAGATGATTGAGAGTCCTTGGATCCAGGCTTTTGTATTTTTTTTTTTATATTCCCAACATGCTCGTGCTATAATTTCACAAACATATGCCAGAAGCGCTAGCACATGACTAAATCGCATGTGGAATCCGCTTTGCGGACTTCAGATTATTTACACAACAACCAATATAGAGGAATTGAAATTTAATCTAGTTTACCGGAGAAACTCACCTCAACAAATCAATGTTGAAATGATGTTAATTTATTAGACTAATTGTATTCGACAAAGCTTATGGGACTATTTGGTTATCATGCGATTCCGTCAACGCCCCGCACTCACCGTTTACGGTGCGAAATTCCGGAAAGCAGCGCACTATTGCACTATGCGCCTTCCGTTTACCTTCATCCAGATCGACTACCTCCAGCATGAATTCGAGAATCTCGTGTGGGGTAAACTCTCTTAGCGCACGTTTACCAAGGAAGTATTCTGCACTGACCTGGTTATCACCTTGTGGTATCACTTTTCTTAGATATTCTCTTCTTGTTAATTCCAGTAAAATATGAGGTGTATTCTTATTGAGTATTGGTACTGTTGCATTGAGATTTTCAGAGAAACCAAAGTTTCCCAAGGCATTTATTAGATTGGGCTCGCTCATTCGGTTTCCCGACAAGACAATTAAGGAGATGACCACCAAAATTAATCCACCTTGTATTTCCTCAGCCGTGTTCACAATCACAGATTCTCGCTTCGAATGCTTTAGTAAATGCGATGGGTTTTTCAAGTCTCCAGACTTGTCGTCGCCCGAGTTCGAAGTCCAAAGAGCGTGAAGAATTTCTTTCGAGTCTGGCTCCAAATTTGATAACACAATGATTTCATTTTCAATAACTTCAGTTCTCAATCCAAAAGTTTCTCTCATCTCTTCATCTATTATTTTCAACCATGATTTGAGGTTACCTTTAATCTTGTGCTGTTGGAGAACAGGTTGTAGATGCTCTTTTCTGACTTTCAAGTTCTTCGAATATCGGGCGAATATAATTCTGATCATTTGAGCCTTGAGGTTGGTTTTCTGGAGACTCTCATCATCACTGTCATCTAGCCCATTGGGTGCATAATTTTGGTCACCTTGTATGTCATCGTAAGACCGCTTTCCCATCGCCACTTTAACTTTATCGCTCGATTACACATTTTGTCTCACGCATTGATATCCTGCATCCCAGTATGGCATATTGGGAAATTCGTTGCGGATGACGTGACAACATATGGGAAATTCAATTTGTTATATTGTGAACATATTTGTGTGACTTGTAATTTTCAAACTTTGTATAATCATTCTCGCTACATTATTCGAGCGGTCTTGGTCCCGTCACTACCAGAAGCTGGAAGAATGCGATGACAACGCAAGTCGTTGTAACTAGAGGTGAAAGTATAGTACTTCTGTGCATTACTGCTAGTCGCATAATGTCAATCTTTTAATCTATATCTGATTTCTTACGGTTTTGTGGCAGCAAACCAAGTATTGGCAGGTTAAGTGTAGGCCGATTTCATGTGTGTTGCTCGAGATGTACGGTATCATAAGATAAGGCCCGAACACTACTTTCGCGATTCATTGAAATTAAAGGTCTCACATATTGGGAAATCTCGGAGGCGACAAACGCGCCTGTTTGGACAGAAAACTCCCAAGTTTGCTAGTTACTTGGCCCAAATCCGAATCGGATCTCAGTTGTTTTGATTTCATGGCAGGGCGCGCTCAAGTAGACGTGTGTGCATAGACGTGCACATATGTGCACAGACGTGTATGCACAGCAGACGTGTTCGCGACATTCCCTAGACATTCACCAGACATTAGGGTTTATTACGAGTAGCGTCTGCGACGTTCGGTGAAGAGGACTATGTCGCAATCATTGTCTCGAAAGAAATAGTATCATGAGTTAGACGCGGACAATGTGTTCAAGAGGCACTTTTGTAATCTAAACTATGGCTCAATATCCCTTAAAAGCTAAATATGACCCTCTCAAAAGACAGTAAGCATTTTATTGACAGACACAGCTTTGTTATTGTTTTGTGGTGATGAGAATGTGCACTTAGCTTATTTGTAAGCCGCAGTCACGCGCTTGTCGTTTTGCTTACCCGCCCCAAGAACGAGTCCTTGCAGATATGGATCCCTTGCAAAATTGTCTAGTGATTTCTAGCTGAATCAACATGAATATCTCAGTATCTCTTCTTTTCTCGAATTAAGCTACTTAAATACGAAGATGTTGACTACTCAAAATATTGGAATTAGCTGAGTTTGTTTATATATCTTATAGGGCTTGCCGACACGCGTCTGCACATATGTGTGTCGCATGTCGCGCAACGATTCGCCTCAACGCGTTTCAGGTATATATAAATTCCTCAGTATCCTCAAACATCAGTTTTTCTCTCTTACTTTCTTGCTTTTACACGCGTTATAGTTCTCAGGATGTACGTGTTTAAAAGAGATGGCCGCAAGGAGCCAGTTCGCTTTGACAAAATCACAGCAAGAATACAAAGATTATGTTATGGTCTCGACACTGAACATGTGGATGCTGTCGCTGTTACTCAAAGAGTGATCTCTGGTGTCTACCAAGGTGTCAATACTATAGAGTTAGATAATTTAGCCGCTGAAACAGCTGCATACATGACTACTATTCACCCTGATTACGCCATCTTGGCTGCCAGAATCGCCGTCTCCAATTTGCACAAGCAGACAACAAAGCAATTTTCTCAAGTTGCAAGAACTTTGTATAACTACATCAACCCAAGAACAGACTTGCACTCTCCAATGATTTCCGAAGAAACATACAAGGTCATCATGGAACACGAAAACGATTTGAACTCTGCCATTGTGTACGATCGTGATTTTCAGTTCAATTTCTTCGGCTTCAAAACTTTAGAAAGATCTTATTTGCTTAGAGTCAACGGAAAGGTTGCAGAGAGACCTCAGCACTTATTAATGAGAGTTGCCGTTGGAATTCACGGCAATGACATTGAACGCGTCATCGAAACTTACAACTTGATGTCTCAAAGATACTTTACACATGGCTCTCCAACATTGTTCAATGCAGGTACACCCAGCCCACAAATGTCCTCTTGTTTCCTCGTTGCAATGAAGGAAGACTCTATTGATGGAATTTATGACACCTTGAAGACTTGCGCTTTGATTTCGAAGTCTGCTGGAGGAATTGGTTTACACATCCATAACATCAGATCCACTGGTGCCTACATTGCTGGCACGAATGGAACTTCTAATGGTATCATTCCTATGGTTCGTGTCTTCAACAATACTGCCCGTTACGTCGATCAAGGTGGAAACAAAAGACCAGGTGCTTTTGCTCTTTACTTAGAGCCTTGGCATGCCGACATCTTTGATTTCATTGACATCAGAAAGAACCACGGAAAGGAAGAAATCAGGGCCAGAGATTTATTCCCAGCTCTTTGGATTCCTGACTTGTTCATGAAGAGGGTCGAACAAAACGCGGAATGGACTTTGTTCTCTCCTAATGAAGCTAAAGGATTAGCAGATGTCTATGGTGATGAATTCGAGGCCTTGTATGAGAAGTACGAGAGAGAGGGCCGTGGAAGATCTACAGTTAAGGCTCAAAAGCTTTGGTACGCTATTTTGGAGGCTCAAACCGAAACTGGTACTCCGTTCATGTTGTACAAGGATGCATGCAATAAGAAAACCAACCAAAAGAACTTGGGTATGATCAAGTCCTCCAACTTGTGTTGCGAAATTGTGGAATACTCAGATCCAAATGAAGTTGCTGTTTGCAATTTGGCCTCTATTGCTTTGCCCTCGTTCATTGAGAAGGATTCAGAAAGCTCTTGGTATAACTTCGAGAAGTTGCACGACGTCACTAAGGTTGTTACAAGAAACTTGAACAGAATCATTGATCGTAACTTCTATCCTATCGAAGAAGCCAGAAGATCGAACATGAGAAACAGACCAATTGCTTTGGGTGTTCAAGGTTTGGCTGATGCATTTATGATGTTGAGATTACCTTTCGATTCTCAAGAAGCTAAGGAGTTGAACATTCAAATTTTCGAGACCATGTACCACGCAGCTGTTGAGGCTTCCATTGAATTGGCTCAAGAAGAAGGTGCTTATGAGAGTTATGAGGGCTCTCCAGCATCCAAGGGATTGTTGCAATTTGATTTGTGGGACAGAAAACCCACCGATTTGTGGGACTGGGACACCTTAAAGGCAAATATGGCAAAGCACGGCCTCAGAAACTCCCTTCTTGTTGCTCCTATGCCAACTGCCTCCACATCTCAAATTTTGGGTAACAACGAATGTTTCGAGCCATACACCTCGAATATTTACTCGAGAAGAGTTCTTGCGGGAGAATTCCAAATCGTTAACCCACATATGTTAAAGGATTTGGTTGATTTGGGTATTTGGGACGACTCAATGAAGAATAGCATCATTGCGAACAACGGATCTATCCAAGGCTTGCCTAATATTCCTGATGAAATCAAGGCATTGTACAAAACTGTCTGGGAAATCTCACAAAAGCACATTATTGACATGGCGGCAGATAGAGCAGCATTCATTGACCAATCTCAATCATTGAACATTCACATTAAAGATCCAACAATGGGCAAGTTGACATCCATGCACTTCTACGGTTGGAAGAAGGGATTGAAGACTGGTATGTACTACTTGAGAACTCAAGCAGCCGCAGCCGCAATTCAGTTTACTGTGGATCAAAACTCAGCATTGCTGGCAGGCAAAAAAGTTGCCACGTTGGACAAGTTGAAGCAAAGAAAGTATGTCTCAAAGACATCAACGAGAAGCGGGACTTCATCGCCAAAGATCGAAGATGTGACACGCGCCTCTTCTACTGAGCCTACTTCTTTGGAAAACTCTCTTAATGACTTTAAGATCGAAGATAATGATGCTAAAGAAGCTACTGAAGGCGATGACAAAAAAGGCTCAGCTGAGAACGAAGATGGAGAGACAGAAGCTGACATTTTCAGCTCAAAGGTCATTGCTTGTGCTATTGACAACCCTGAGTCTTGCACCATGTGTTCTGGTTAAAGGGTCGAGCACAAGTTTTGTATAATATGAATAATAATTGGAATGAATTTAGGAAAAATGCCAGCCATTAATTTTCAACGATCAATTTAGTGATGGTTGAGGCAACCCTCGAAGAATTGTCAAATGACAAGTAGCTAAAAGTGATATGTCAAAACATAACTATAGACTTCAACCAAACTCAAAAATGTTGTAGCGAGCATAAATAGACTCCTCTGCATAATCAGATGCGCATGGCTCGCTTACAGTTGCCAGGACAAAAGGAGGTTCGCATAATCATGAATGCTAAAAATATCATGTCATGATCTCAAAAATCACTAGACCTAGACTCCATTTTTAAGCTTCATAGAGGCAACTATCGTGGGAGTTTATAACCTTGAATCAGGATTAGCATGTTCGATCTGCCCGCAACTTCAAGTGCATGCAAGTCGTGTACATAAAATTGAGACCACTTGTGAGCGATCAAATCAGAGCAGCAGCACAAGCTTCATGCAAGGTATTATGATCAAAATATGCAGCTTACCTGCAGGATCAAAAAGTTTTTCCCTAGCAATGCTTTCAACAAATGGACTTTAGTTGATTTCTTGCAGTTTGTCAAGAGCTATTGGATGCTTGTCTAATCAAATGAGTTTGAAAGATTAGTCTGGTAATTATTATCGTGAGTAGTAGCCGAAACAAAAGTGAGTCTGTACTGTTTCTTGTAGTAATCACATTTAATTGCCTATCGTCATATTGTTCATTAAGAAGCGGGACTGACGTACTAAAAGTACCTCCGTTCAAGAAGAGAAGCTTTCATTCGGACGTGACATATCACGATGTGCTCAGGGGTTCCACAGAAGATGCCCGTGAGCCTGTTTAAGGTTCCAAGTGTAAAACTATACAGAATGATAGCTGTGATTCAATTTAACAATTTGACGACACGAACACTTTGATGAAGAGTGAAAGAAAGTAATTATGTTGAACTAACACGGGTATCTCATACAGCTTCATTAGGATTTTATTACCCGACTGTGCCATTTATAGGAACGCTTGTGAAGATAAACTCGATTTTGATGATTTCTGAAGCACGTCTTCAATCAAAATAAACTTAAACCTTCCAGCCATCATTAATAATATAAATCACAAGAGAGGAAGATAGCCCTCGTGAAGTTTGACCAATTCTTCGGGATCCTTATCTATTATGGCACGAAATCCAAGCTCAAAATTGGCAGGGGCAAGGTAACTAGCACAATCAACCTCCTCCGTAGAAGAGAGAAACATAAATTTATTATTCAGAGTAGGCTAGTTGTATTGCATTTTTAAATCGCCCGATATGATCCACTCAAGCGATTCAAGCTACTTTGAAAGAAGTAGTATTCATACGCCCAACACGTTGGGTATTACTTTACATTTTTATGCAATTTCGTGTTAGACACCTTCGATGAGGAAATAGTCATTTCCATCAAATTTAAAGATGAAAAGCCTTAGTGCTAAATATTAGACGTGGTGCTAAATATTAGACGTGATTCTTCTGTAGTGCACAGTTAAGAAGTGAGCGTACGCCACAAGCGTCGGATTTGTTAAAATTGCGCTGGCCCGCATCTTGCGTCAAGGATATCAGGTGCGTTATCAGATCCCACACCTAAAGATTAACTTTGCTGCAACGTTGCCGTGCAACAACAAGGCTAAGAGTTGCTTTCAGATTATCCCTACATTATCAGCTGATAAGATAGAATATTTGAGCTAAATTTGATTACTGGGGTATGTCATGATTTCGTAAAAAATGCGGGCTCTTCCTTTGACATGCAGCGTTACGCGCACAGTATATGCACCGTTCCTGGTATTTGATGGTCGCATCCGGTTTTATCGCAAAGTTCAAGAGCGAAGCACTCTTCCTCGATCAACAAACAATCATCAATAAGTGAACATTCATTCCAACATAACATTGGGCTATGCCTCGATACTTGCTCTCACATGATAATAGTTTTTTTGAATGTCAAATCTTTCAAAAGTTAAATCATTCAAAAGAGTTCTGCACCCTTGAATGCCGTGCAGAAGAGTGGCTCGCGCTTGCGTGAGATAGGAAAAACACTGGAAAGATTCTGTGATCTTGTAAGGGCATACGGCTTTTTTGCATCATAATAATAGTTATCTACAAATTTTTATCGGCAGCTTTGGCTTTTGGCGATCATAACCATAAATCATTCTTGGACTAAATTTTAGCATGTAAAAATGTATACTTCATATCCAGAATAAATCTCCTTAATCTTTCTAGGGAAGAAGAACTAGTAAGCGCGTATAAGACTTAAAATTAAGATACCAAAATTTAGTTACCTTGGCTTTAATGCAATGTGGCTTCTGGAATTAAGTTATCATAATTGCCGCAACGCGGCATCAAATCATCTCAAGGCAGCATTACGCATTTCATTATGTCGTCTGAGTAACCCAGGGCCACAGAAAAATTGGATCCATAAAGGTGCCTACCTCACATCGGCGCAACCCGATTTAGGTCCTTCTCCGCTATGCGGACGGTTTTCCGCAAATGTCTTAAATTATCATATCGACATGAGTCTTCATAACCATTAGCGCAATTTGTAGCATAACATGATTGTAACGCCCTTGCCTTACCTTCAGTTTATTTTGTGATCACTCTTTATTGCGTGATCAGTCTTTGATTTTTGAGACGTGGGAGTCATTTTGACCTTTGCAAATAAATAACAATAAACGAGGCCGGAACCGGCTCGAGATTTTCGATGCTTAGGCCGCCCGCCAAGCAAGGCGAATCAAATCTCGGGCAAATCTGCTGTCAGCTTATGTTCCCCCCGCACACGCACATGTCGAATCAGCCATGGTCTTGCGTCAAAATCCTACTTGTTTCCGCAAATAGTAATCAGATGCTTATAGGTTGAGGTTTAGAGTAGCTGGTGCATGTCAGAAATGCAAGATGTCATTTTCTGCAGTCGCGCTTCTAGGATATGATGCCGTGTGGTCAGATGGCATTTTGAGATGTCGTAAGGCCGACGATTCGCAAAAATTTCAGGGTTTATGGAGTTCTTCATGGATAACACTCTTTATACTATTAAGTCCATTTATTTCGTCAGTGGCTCTGTCACCTGAATTTTTAGCTAACACTGAAATCATTTTAACCCCGAGAAAAGTGATCAGGTATCTTTCTTCGAAGCGCTTTTCCGGTGTAGCATATTTGCTGTACAACGGGAAGAATATGCGGGTAGAGACTCAAGCGTGCGACTCGCTTAATCACGCCCAAGCAAGGCCGTTCACGGTCATGCGCTTAGGATGTACATGCATTTTATCTGCTCGTACGGCCGCCGGCTCACTTTTCTTGGCCAACACATCCACCATGATCAAAGGCTTTTTTCAAGAATGATCATGGTGGATGTCTCACAAATATGATTGACACCGAAGAATGCAACAGGAACATTCCTTTTTCGGCGCAACAAACGGTATCGCGCAACGTACACTCCCGCATTTAACGCATTTCATTTCATGCAAGGGCACATATTTCGGCATGCATGATTGCTGCAGGTGAAGGGAAGCCGTATGACTAGTGATACCGAGACCGCGTCGAGGGGCCGTACATTTCCCTATCAGTCTCGTAAATCTGCTGATAAGGTCCACAGTTTTGGAAGATACGGGGCATTTAAGAATATGCGATCTACCCGATTTCCTGGTCTCTCTTTTTTTTGAAGTAATCAATATAGCTTCAATAGAGTCTCAATAAGTTTATTACTTTAACTCTAATTCCTCATTGACTGCTTATATTGATTTAAAAGAAGGATGGAGAAATTGAAGAATCTCGTCAGCGAGCGTGTCTATCACGACGAGAAAAACGTCTCGTCTGATGAAGCCAACGAGGAAAGCGGACTTTCCGCAGTGAAGTCCGCTGAGTTCGATCCCATCACCTCTCGTCTTGCAACTCAACTCACCACAGATGATTATGCTGGTGTCGTCATCGAGGATGACTCTCCTTATCCTGAAGTGAGAGCATCGGTGCCTTCTTCTGATGATCCAACTTTACCACAAAACACACTTCGTGTGTGGATCATTGGTTTCATTATGACAACATTGGGATGTGGTATGAACACCTTGTTTGCTTTCCACAGTCCAACTTTTATTATTTCATCTTATGTGACATCCATTTTGGCTTTCCCCATTGGTAAGGCTTGGTCTAAGGTTGTTCCAAATTACAAAATCTTTGGCATGCCATTAAACCCTGGTCCTTTCAATTTGAAAGAGCATGCTCTTATCACAATTATGGGATCCGTCTCTTTTGGAGGTGGTGCTGCCTACGCTACCGATATTCTTACAGCACAGAACAGGTTCTATGGCTCTGACTTCGGTGTCGGTTTCGCAATCTGCGCCATCTTGTCCACCCAGATTATTGGTTTCTCGTTGGCCGGTTTGGCTCGTCGCTCTTTGGTCGACTCTCCCTCCGCCGTGTGGCCATCAAATTTAGTTACCTCGACTTTCTTGACGAACATGCACCTTAACGAAAATCACCCAGCTGGTAACTGGAAGATCTCCAGATTGGCTTTTTTCGGTATTGTCTTCGGCGGATACTTTCTTTATAACTTTTTCCCAAGTTACATCTTCACTGCCTTGTCATACTTTGCTTGGCCAACTTGGATTGCACCAAACAACACAACTGTCAACCAAGTCTTTGGAGCCTCTTCTGGTATGGGCTTTTTGCCACTTACTTTCGACTGGAATCAAGTCGCTGGTTACATCGGATCTCCATTGATTCCTCCTGCAACCACCATTCTTACCATTGCTTCCTCTATTGTCATCATTTTCTGGATCATTGTGCCTGCAGTGTACTTCTCCAACACTTGGTACTCAAAGTACATGCCATTGTCATCATCTGGGTCTTATGATAGATACCAGAAGTCATACAATGTGTCCAGAATCGTCAACAAGGCAACTTTGAGATTTGACGAGAAAGCATACAAAGAGTACTCTCCATTGTTCATCTCTTCCACTTTCGCTATCTCTTATGGTTTGTCTTTCGCCTCCATCATTGCAACCTTGACTCACACTGTTTTGTTCCACGGAAAAGATATCGTGCAACAGTTCAAGGCCAAGGAGAAGCCTGATGTCCACTTGCGTTTGATGAGACAAAACTACAAGAACATTCCAGAATGGTGGTACGCTATTGTGTTCCTCCTTTCCTTTGCTTTGTCCATTGTCACGATCAGAGTTTGGAACACCGAAATGCCAGTCTGGTCTTTGATTGTTGCTTTGTTGATCGCCATTATTTTCTTGTTGCCAGTCGGTGTCATTTACTCCAAGACCAATATTGCTGTTGGTTTGAATGTCGTCACTGAGTTCATCATCGGATACATGGTTCCAGGTAAGCCTTTGGCTATGATGTTTTTCAAGACCTTTGGTTACATTACCAACAATCAGGCCGTGACTTTCGCTCAAGACATGAAATTGGGCCACTACATGAAGCTTGACCCACGTCTTCTTTTCTGGGCTCAATTACTTGCCACTATTTGGGGTTCCTTGGTCCAAATCGGTGTCATGAGATGGTCCTACGGAAATATTACTGACTTGTGTGCTGCAGACCAAAAGGACCACTACACATGTCCTGGTGGACGTGTGTTTTTCAATGCCTCCCTTATTTGGGGTGCCATTGGTCCAGAGAGAACTTTCGGCTCGGGCGCTGTTTACAACAGCTGTCTCTTCTTCTTCTTCTTGGGATTGTTGCCAATTGTCAACTGGTTGATCTTGAAGAAATGGCCAAACTCTAAGATTAGGTGGTTGAACTGGCCTGTGTTCTTCTCAGGAACTGGTCTCATTCCACCAGCCACACCATACAACTACGCCACTTACTGTATGGTGGGTGCCTTTTTCAGCGTTTTCGTTAAGAGAAAGTGGACCAAGTGGTACTTCAAGTACAACTACTCCCTCTCTGCAGGTTTGGACATTGGACTTGCTTACGGAACCTTGATTGTGTTCTTGTGTTTGCAATTGACCAACACAAACTTCCCAGCTTGGTGGGGTAATGATGTTGTCAACGGCACTCTTGACACCAACCTTGAAACCATCTCCACGATTTTGAAGCCTGGAGAATTCTTCGGACCTTCTACTTGGTAAGAGGGCCAATCGACTTTTTTCAATTCTTCTAATATATGTTACAACAACCAAATTGTAGATTGCGAAATGGATGACTAAGTACTGCGACGTCGCATTGTTCACGAGAAACCTTAATAGACTTGCAGCAGCTTAAAGCTCATGCAGCAGCACAACTAAAGCACAACTAGAGCACATAACCTGCAGGACATAGATAGCAGCACGACATTAGTACCACAGCAGCACGTAGACAGCAGCGTTACAGCAGCCTGAATAGTGTGTATTGGTGACAAAAGCGTCTTTAAATATATTTGTTCGTGCACGGAGCAAAAGGTGTCTGACCAAATCTCGCAGCCGCCAGATCACTTCTTTCGCGCCCATAACAAGATCGGATTTCTCTACATATGCACCTTCTTCATGCCGACATATGAGCTCTCTTACCTAGACAATCTGGACTCGGACTCACGGCCCAGCACGCGGTCGGATTATCCGAGATCGGAATATTCTCCATCACCTTCAATTGCTCTGAGCACTGGGAAATTTGCAAATACTCCGACTTTGCTCCGGGGAATTGCTGCGCTATTATGGAGAGGGCCTCGTACACCGCAGGATTTTCCCCCAGATGCTAGAGAAGGACCTAGAAAGTTTGAAATCTTGTCTCACAAACTAAGACGTCGCTATTCGTGGCGCCAGCAAGTTACAATCCTCATACTATACTTGGTTGTCTGGCTGGCTATTTGGGCGCAATTGCTTCTTCCTTATCTACAAAATGCGCCTGTGCTCAGCGACGGCACGCAGGTCGTTACATTGTCGTGCCAAGATGCTCTATGGAAAGGCAAAAATGACGCGTGTGGTCTCAATGCTGAAAAATGTACACCAGACGAAGACGTTATATTCCGGTGCCCGGCTTTATGTGACCGTGGCAGCTGGCTTTACTCTCTGCGTGCAGTGGGTTCATTGGACGTGAAATACAGAGGGTTTTTTGTTGGAGGTGGAAAGATAGAGAAAAGCTCGAAGGGAGAATCGCATCTTACGAAGCCGTATCGTGCAGACTCATTTCCTTGTGGTGCCGCTGTTCATTCGGGTTTGATTTCTCCATTTACCGGCGGGTGTGCACGAATAGCGTACACCGGTCCTCTTTCCGATTTCCCTCTGTCAAAAGGCTATTATGGGGTGCTGGACTCTGTTGCTTTCCGGTCCTTTTTTCCCTTTGCATACTTCTTCACCCCGCTCCCAGAACACATTTCCAACTGCTACGACCCTAGACTTTTTGTGTTGATGCTCAATATTATAATGGGAATTCCGATTATGGTCTTGGCCTCGGGAACTACGATATACTGGGTCATGGCAACGGTGGGTTTCTGGACAATTGCCTTAGCTACTGATCCCCCTGTGACCGTGGATCCCCTTGAAGCTGAGTCTTTCTATCTGCTAATTTCAGTGGCGCTCGAGCGTTTCCTTCCAACATGCTTTGTGCTCTACGTTCTTTGGGTGACTAGTGTGAAAAGGACGTTATCTAGTCTTGATGGATCATCTTCTGCTCCTTACCAGGAATACCATCCAGTGGGTAATTCTTTGCAATCGCTGCATGAGACATCTAGACCAAATAGTGCACGCTGGTATTCTACAATCCTATGGTATCCATTATTCTGGCTTGGGATTCTCAATAACGTGACTTTTGACCGTCTCCCAGTCGATAGACTTACGTGGCATGATCTTCAAACACAACCTGGGGCTTTGTTAACGGTGATAACAGTGGCTTCAGTGCTCGTTGTGTGTGTTTTACTACAGGGATACTATGTGTGGTGCCTGGGAAGATTTTGGAAACTCCTCTCCATGTACGGGCTTATCTTCTCGCTGTTCATATTATTAGCCCATCTTCCAGGCTTGACTTTGAGAATTCATCACTATATCTTTGCCTTGGTTTTCATTCCTGGATGTTCTACTCGAGGTAAAACGGCCCTCATGTTCCAAGGAATATTACTCGGCTTGTTTCTTCTGGGTGTTTCCCGATGGGGCTTTGCACTGATAGCTGAAACTGACTTATCTTTGTTGCGGGGAGAGCCCCTGGGTCAGCTTCTCCCTCCAGTCATAACAAGTCTTGCTGGCGGTATTCTACACTGGCTGCAAAACGCGACCAGAGATGCTACATCTCAGAGTGAACCCGCCCGTATCTCTATCCTCATCAACGATATCGAGCGGTTCAACGGAGAGAACAATGGAACGTTTGACGTCGGTGACTTTATCCACAAAAGCAAAGAACTTCTGACGCTGGTGAAGTTGAATCAGGAATCTTCCCAATTGTTCATCCGCGTAGCCAGTTATCCATTGGGATCGACCGCTCACGGAGATTATACGAAGGCCGCCGTTTTGGAATATCCTAGTTTCAAGTTTGAACTTCCCCCACCAGGAATTACATAGAGACCTTTATGAATGATGCCTACGAACTAAGCATTTCAATTTCGCTTTTTGCGAAAAGCCAAAATACTAAGCCGTGATCAAGAGCACGCGTTTTATATATAAGAGGCTTCATGACAATCCCTTCTCGACGTCGAATAAACTTCGTCTTCTTGTAGAATTCTATTAGTTATAAAGAGAGAATAAGGGAAGAAATTCCTCAATTCAATCAAAATTGTGAATGCAGTTGCCAGACGAAGCTTACACTTGATGATTAGATCCGTACACCAAAACCAGCGCGCTCACTGCCAAAGAACACGCCAAGTCAAGATATACCACCACAATTCTAGCTAAGATGGATGAATCTGCCTCCGGTGAGCTTTTCACCGTCAGAAACCAATTCTACACAGGTCAACACCATAAAGTGATCTCCTACGATGTGTCCCTGTTTTCGCAGGCTGCCCAGCTCAAGGTGTTGGAATTCCAAATCAGATCCACGGTGGCTCTTTCTCAAGACGCCTCCCAATTGATCGAGCTTGGGAAATCTTTGTTTCCGGAAAACGAAGGTTTTTTCCAAGTTTTACAGGCTTGGGATGATTTGAAAACTTTTGGAACCGACGATTCTACATACTTTGACGACGTGCAAGAAGCTCGTTTCGAGGCTGAGGCTGTTTTGACCGCTCTTTACTTGGTGAAGTTCCGCAAGGACGTCGACCAGGCTCTTGTATTGTTGAATGGATTTATCAAAAAGGGAACCGAAAATGTCCTCGAGTTGGAGCCTTATTTGCTTTTGGTTCAGTTACATTTGTACAGAGAAAACTTCTCCGAAGCATACAGAATCTACAACGACTTCCACAAGTCTTTCCCTTACAGCGCTAAGGATGATATAGTGTTTCACGTTTTGGAATCGTGGATCATGTCTGTGAAGGGAGAGTCTGATAACATCAGCAACGCCTACTACTTTTACGACGAGTTGTTGTCTAACGACTTCGATGAGGATCCACAAGGCAAGTTCCGGATTTTGAATGTTTTGTTCGTTATGACTTTACAATTAAAGCATTTCCCCGAGGCTAAGGAAATTTTGGACCAAATTTCCGCTTTGAACTACAAGGACAACTCGGCCGCAGACTTAATTGCTAACAAGATCACTTACGAATATCTCACCAACAATGGTGCTGATGTCATTCAGTTGTTGCGCGAGTTGGCTGCTACAGATGCTGAGCACCAGTTGCTCAAGGATTTCAAGGAGAAAAACCAAAGATTCGATGCTATTGTCGAGAAGTACCAAGTGGCTTAAATATTATAGTGGACCCTACAAATACTGGGGCTCTTCACAAAATACACAGCGAACAAAAGTTTCGCATCACTGAAGGAAAGTAGTCTTAGCATGTTTGAAGTATCTTTACCTTTCTGCCCGAGTAGCGTCCCTAGCATTCACAATAATGCCAATCTACAGTTCAGGTCGCCTCAATACTATATTTAACCCTATCTAGTTACTCATCTAGTTTCACAACTTCGCCAGCCTCGTTGAACTTCAAGCCATCTGCGAGTAATCTTTTTTCGATCTCCTTCAATTCGTTTTCTCTCTCCAAAAGCTCTTTTCTCTTGGTGATCAAATCTTGGTGCACTCTTTCCTCGAACCGTTTCAAACGCTCCTCTTCCAATTTAATCTGCTCTTCTTTGGCTAAGTAATTGGAGGACCCTGTTTCTGCTGCCTCATCTTCAGTCTCCTTGTTGTCCTCGTTGTAGTGGAATTGCTTGCCGGATAACGCCTCAGTTCTATAGTTTTCGTAAATGACATCGTGAGTGATTTCTTTGAACTCATTTAAGTGTGTGATTAGAAGAACGTTTTTCAAGATGGTGAAGTCATTGGTTTCTGGTACCTCCACATTGATGGGGGTGGCATACTCGGGGTTTAAAACTCTCAATTTCACCATATCATCATCCTCCCTAGACTCCTCGTAGGTATTGGCGCCAATCACCGCAAATGGGATTAACAGGTTCAAGTACTTGTTGTAGGCGATGATTTCGTCATCTATGTAGTCCTCTTCGTACTCATACTCATTGAATTTGTAAAAGTTGATCTTGTAGTTGGTCAAGTCCTCTAAGATCAATCTCTTGTTGAGTTGCAACTCCTGTGGTGTCAATGCATCGGCCTTGGAAATCACCGGTATCACGTTAACTAGGTTGCTCACATGCTGCAAAAACTTGACGTCAATTTCCGACAATCCGTGGCCCGTGGCGTTTATCATGTAGATCATCACATGAATCCTGCCATCCTTAAACCGAGGATTTCTCTTGACTCTGCTCTCCTCCAAGAGAACTTCATCGTACTGGTGTCTGATGAAATCGACCACTATCTTGAAGTCGTCGTCACAGTTGATGGAGTTGGCGAAGTTGGGCGTGTCGATGATATTCAAGGAGATTTTGTGCCCGTCGTTGTCCTCCAACTCCACGTTTTCGTGTCTCAACGAGAGCTTTCTAGAAGACACATCTTGTGTGGCTGTGGAAGAAGTTGGAACAATAGAGTTGCCTCCACATAAGGAATTGATGAGTGTTGACCGGCCCAGACCGCTTTCTCCCACCACCATAAACGAGAAGTTGATGGTTTTCTTGATTGTTTTTCTTTTCCTCAATGCCGAGGAAGAAGTGTTATAATCCGACATATTTTATAATTTGGGTGTCGATGTGCTAATCCAGATATTCCGGAAGTCTTATATTCTCTCTTGCCAGCAGTGGAAATGGAGCTTAGACCTTGTATGCGAAGTTTGTTGTTCGGACACGTCTCAGGACACCGTCCTGTATACAAGGCGACTTTTCAGCGATCCGCGAGAAATCGTGAACAGGCACCTGTCTGCAGTAAATAATGGATATGTTGTTTCCAAGCAGAATGTTTAAGTAATTGCTTTACCAGAGATTTGCAGTTTTGTATCTGCAACTTGAGCGAGTGTTTTGCATAGAGAGCTCTTGAGAGATTATCTCATCTCTTTTAATTTTCAAGCAAACTGTTTTTATCACAAATCATTTTTTAACATACTATTTTTGCCCAAAGACATCTGATCTGCGAAGCGCGGGTGCGTCCCACGCCAAACACTATCAGGGCTATGCGATAGCACTTTTATGAAAACGCTAGGCAATGATTTGGTCTACTATACATTCTAAAAACTTAGCTGAGGGATATTAAATCCATCTCTTTTTCTTGGCACTGGAAAAGGACGCAGAAACAACACGAGATGACGCAGCATAGAACGATGAAGGGTATGCCGCCACAGAAGCGGTGTTGATACTCGAGGCAGGCGTGTAATTCCATCCTGCCGTGATTGTCGAGTAGACGTTGGGCGACCCACTCAAACTCTTGTAAGGAGTGTACGCAGAAGTCAGATGTCTAAGGGACCAGGTTTTGTAGGAAATAGAGGACCCTGGCTGCGTTTGCATTGGGGCATACCTAGTTTTTCCGGTTTGCTCTGTGTATGGCACGGAAAAAGACTTGGAGTCAATAGAGGTGGCTGCAGTGGTAACCACTTGCTCTATTGCAGAAGGATTATCTCCAGTCACGGAAAGAAGAGAAGCTTTAAAAGTCAATGTTGAGGTGTCTCCGCTCATGCTCTTCAATGTAAAACGGGGGGTGTAGTGAATACTCCAGCCCGAGGGGTACACGGCGTAAACCTGAATGAAGTAAATTCCGTTAGGGTAGTTGCTGGAAGTCAACGAGGCTGTATAGCTGGTGGAAGACTTACTGAGCGACTTTTCGAGTGTGGCAACAGTTTGAATTGCTCCATTTGAACCGGTACACAAGACAATGGCGTATTGTTTAACATTGCTCAAAGAATCATCATCGGATGTACTGTCAGCGTCATCATCCCATTTGATAGAAACCGAGACCGTGCCTCCCGAAGCGGAGAAGGACTGTCCAATACCTGGTGACGTGATAGAGACGTCTGCCCATACCTGTGATAATAGGGAGAGCAAAAGCAATGAAAACAAAGCCGAGATATGCATGATTAGATGTTATAAAGTCTGTTTGTCCTAGGAATAAGAGCTATAGACACGCTTGTTTTAAATTTGGCAGAGCAACTTGTCGTCTGATATGTTATGTTTATGAAAAGCACGGAGCAAGGATAATGACCGCTGAGACGCTGAAGGTTTTGAGTGAATCTGGTGTTTCAGAACAGCTGTAGTAAAAGGTGACTCACGACTTTCAGCAACCTGCTAGGACTTGTGTAGTGAACCGACCAGTTGTAAATTGTTTAGGCAATCGAAGAAGGAATGTAAAAAAAAGGCTGTGCGTTCAGACTCAAGTTGTATGCAGACACACCTCCTGCACTTTGGGCGTGCTATTCTTCCTTTCGCGCATTCCTAGTGTACGGATGTTTGTACCATGCAGCGCAACATGCTCGCGGCATTCAAAGGGGCACATACTATTATACATTTGCATCCGATGTTGGCTAGATATCTTTTACAAAGACAGACCGTGAGGTCGTTCACTATGGCCAGGCGTGTGGTGCCCAAAAAGGCTATTTCTACTGATGGTCCGGCAGACTCGACCGAGATGAAAGAGGCGAGTCCCCCTGCCTCCTCAAGTACTGGTGCCACTGCTAAAATAGCCAGTTTTGCACTCGGAGACTCACCCATTCCCAAAAGAGGCGAATCCATAGACTGGTCTGATTCTTTTCATGGTTTAGGCCAGCAGCCTTTTTCAAAAGAGACCAATGAGATCCTTTTGGCTCCACTTCCGGAGGCAGATATTGAAATTAAGCCAGACGGGCTCCTATACTTGCCAGAAATCAAATATAGAAGGATTTTGAATCGGGCTTTTGGCCCTGGAGGTTGGGGCTTGGCTCCTCGTTCGGAGACTTTGACGACCCCGAAGCAAGTCAGCCGAGAGTATGCGTTAATATGCTCAGGTCGTTTGGTTTCTGTGGCTCGTGGCGAGCAAGACTACTTTGGCGGCGAGGAGAAGCTCACTACAGCACTTGAAGGCTGTAAGAGTAATGCATTGATGAGGTGCTGCAAGGATTTGGGAATTGCGAGCGAATTGTGGGACCCTTCGTTTATCCGTGCGTTCAAGAAGAAGAACTGCGACGAGTTATTCGCTGAGCACGTGGTTACGAAAAAAAAGAAGAAACTTTGGAAATTGAAGTCGAATTCTTTCGAATACCCTTATAAGCCGTGCTAGATATCTAGGCGAGACCAATTTACCAACTGAGTTCGAAGGTACGGCCATGCACCAGACGCGATAGTCTTCTGAAGCATTCAAGGAACTCACAAATGTATATAGCGAGTTAAGAGGCTCAATTCAATGAAAAGGCCAGTTTCAAGAGAATGTACTGTGTACGCCATCCAGGATTCCTAGTGTAATTCTTGTCTTTCGATGTACTGATATATGATGCTAATTATTGTTCGAAAATACCTCTTCCCACACCCAAGGCATTAACAGTCTGAGACATTGGTCTTCTCTTCCAGACGTCCCAGAATCCTTGCTCGGGCAAGTCGTCAGTATTGCCAGAAGCAAACTTGAAATCTTGTCCCGCAGAAGATGTGGACTGAGCCCAAAGAAGCTGTTCTCCAAGCGCAGAAACGGCGGCACCGGCCAAACCGCCCATGATCTTGTGTTTGGCAGGAATGTGCTTGAAAGCAACGGTGAGAGTGGCCACATTACCGGCTGTGACTGCCCAAAACGTGTTCCATCCGTCGTTTTTCTCTCTCAAGTTTGTGATCATACCTTTAGCAGCGACAGTGACGGTGGCAAAACCAGTGACAGCCAAAGGCAAACCAATTTTAAAGGTCGTTCTTTTGAAAATGTACAACCAACCGTAAGCACCAACAGTGGAGTAGAAACCCAACTTGAAGACTTGTAAGGTCTTTTTCTTGGTGTCGATAGGCTCCCATTTAGGGTAAGGGTATGCACTAAGTAAGTTGGAGAATGGCGTTGGCCATTTACCAGTTGAGTCTGGGTACACTCTTTTAGCTTCTTCGGCCATTATGATGTAGTATTAAGGGTGTGTCTTGTAAGGATAAAGAGACCAATCATGTTGGTGGGAAAAAATACTTGACATTGCGCGCAGTACACCAGTACACCAGTACACCGGGGGTTTATCTAACTACCAGAGAGTGTGTCGACAGTCGGTGAATCGAATGATCAAAACGCTATAGAAAGTTTATTGGCGTTGATAAATCCGGGAATTGATAAATACGGAACAATTGGTTAAAAACTCAAAAATTCTATACTTAAACTATTTCACAGCTTAGAATGGATTCTACTTTAGAGTCTAGGTATATGGTCAGACGCGCGAAGTAGTACCTGTTTACTTCCCGCGGTTAGTGTTTGCAGCAATTTGTGAGATGTAACACTTATTGACAAAAAGAGCATATTAAAGCCCTTGATACTATAGCAACTCTTTCGGTTATAAAAATAACAGTTCTTCATTTCCAATCACATACATGCACAAAACTTCACCCCGGTGTCAGATCAGGCGAAAATATGACTCATGGGAGAGCAACTGGTGGCGAGACTAGAGCTAGCTCACTTGCAAATAATTGAGGAGTTTCGAAACCTCACTGAATCGCTAAATCAAATTTGGAGAGTTTCATTCTCCAGTGTTCGTCTTGTTCCTGCACCGCACTTCTTAACGTCATGATGATGTACGGATGCGAGCACTCTAAGTTGGCTCAACAATTCGCAGTGCAACCTTAAAATTTTTCATTAAGAAGTATCTTTCTTGTCACAAAGTAAACATGAACAAAGGACTCACATTTGCCTCCGTGGTTGCGGTTGGCCTCCTCTCATACGCTGCCTACTTTGACTACAGCCGCAGAAACTCTCCAGCTTTCAGAAAGCAATTGAGAAAGAGCAATGCTCAAGAAAAGAAACACGCTGCCAAGGCCAAGGAAGAATCCAGAAAGTCCAAGATGCTCGCAGTCAAGCAGGCTTTGATCCAGGATTTGGCTGCAAACCCACTTCCAAGCGACGAGAAGAAGGAGGAGTTTTTCATGGAGCAAGTGGCTACTGGTGAACAGTTGGCCAACAACGAGAGCACAAAGATCGAGGCTGCTTTGTGCTTCTACAAAGCTTTGGCTGTGTACCCTAACCCCACCGATATTATGGGCATCTACCAGAAGACTGTTCCTGAGGACGTTTACGAGTTGTTGGTGATGATGATTGCTATCCAGCCACCAGCTACGATGTCTGGTATTATCGGCGGCGCCGGCGGTGTTTCAGGCGCTGCTTCTGCTGCTACTGCTGCTGCTGCTGCTGCTGTTCAAGAAGTTAAGCCCTCCGAAGCTGACTTGGACTAATGATTACGAAGTTTGATGTGTATATACCGTTTCTCATGTATAGATATAAGGCGTTTGAACCACTAGATGCTGTATTCGAGCTGGGTATCCAAATAGGGTACCTAAATTGGGCCTCCTGGCAGCCCAGGATCATGGAACCACATTTGGCCTTCCACCGGGTTATGTACAGGACCAGAAACTAACCTGTCTGATCTCCGCCCATCCAGAACGGTGGCATGCAAATCGAAAAGCGCAACTTTTGCTGAAAGAAGCAAAACTTCCCAAAACCGTCTAGACCCGGCACAAAACTCTGGGCCCATCGATGTGGAACCGTGGCAGATCCCGGTCACGTGATACACGCACCTGACTCACATTATGGGCGACTCGTTTTGTTCAACACCCACATCTTCAACTCACAATGTCTGTTAACGTAGCTATCATCGGCGCCGGAGTCGTCGGTTCCGCATTCATTAACCAGCTCAAAAACCTCAAATCTGCCATCAAATTCGATGTGGTTTACTTGGCCAGATCTTCTAAAGAAGCCGTGATTTCCAAGGACTACAAGCCTATTGACTTGGCCAGCTTCAAATCCGCCTCTGCTTCCTCCGTGTTGCCTTTGGACGACTTGGTTACCTTCTTGAAGGGTTCGGGAAAGCCTACTCTTTTGATCGATAACACTTCCAACACCACAATTGCTGACTATTACCCTACTTTCATTAAGCAAGGTATTTCCATTGCCACACCCAACAAAAAGGCATTTTCTTCCGACTTGAAGACTTGGAACGAGATTTTCGACAACTCTGCTGTCCGTGGTGCCGGTTTGGTCTACCACGAGGCTAGCGTGGGTGCCGGTTTGCCTATCATTGGGCCGTTACGTGATCTTGTGGCTACTGGCGATAAAGTGCAAGTGATTGAAGGTATTTTGTCTGGATCTTTGTCATACGTCTTCAACTCCCTTTCCACAAGTGAGCCATCTACCACCAAGTTTTCTGATGTTGTCAACACTGCCAAAGAATTGGGTTACCTTGAGCCTGATCCAAGAGACGATTTGAACGGTATGGATTTCGCTAGAAAGGTTACTATTTTGGCCAGAATTGCCGGTTTCGAGGTTGAGTCGCCTTCCTCATTTGCTGTGGACTCTCTTGTGCCTAAGGATTTGGAAGCCTGTGCAACTGGTGCTGAATTCTTGGAGAAGTTGCCTCAATACGATGCAGACTTCCAGAAGAGAAAGGACGATGCGTTGAAGGAAAACAAAGTCTTGAGATACGTTGGTAAGGTTGACTTCAAGCAAAACAAGGTTTCTGTTGGAATTGCCAAGTACGACTTTGACCATCCTTTTGCTTCCTTGAAGGGTTCCGACAATGTCGTTTCGTTCACCACTGACAGATACCCTAACCCATTGATTATTCAAGGTGCAGGTGCCGGCGCTGAAGTTACTGCCCACGGCGTGTTGGCTGATGCTCTTAAGATTGCCGAGAGAATTGCTAACTGATGAATGTAGCAACCTTCAATAGCAACTGCTGCTGTAATAGCGCTCAAATAAAATCTTTTACTATGTTAGTTGAAGTTGAATAATGAACTTGCCATTGGTTCTCTTCATATTTGTAAAATAGATGTCTTCTATTCACATGCCATCAACATACGCCGCATCATAGTCCTCACTCAAATACTTCCTGGAGTCTCGAAACAACTGGCGTAGAAACTCCTCATCCTTACAGGAGTCTCGGAACTTCAACATGACTTTCTGTGAGTCCAAAAACGAATGTCCCGAATTGTCGGACACCAAATTCATCATAGTGCTGAGCCTCGAAATATGTATGTTGTTAGGTGCCAAGAAAAACTCTCCATTTTCTCTAAGCTCAACAATATAAGCACCAGTCTTGTGAATGAACTGAGCGTATTTGAACAGCGACGTACCCCAACTGTAGCATATTTCGTTAGAGTCTCTGGCAAAGAACGACGTGCCTCTGTTGTCGAGCAAGAAATCAGCCACTTTGAGGAAATGCAAATGGAAATAGAATTTGTTTGTCTTCAAGATTTCGCAGTCTTTGAACTCTTCGTCAGTTAATGGATTGACAGCCAACTTTAAGTCCACAAAAGAATGGAAGGGGCTTGTTTCAGGGATGGTACATAGCTCCCGCCATGGCGTCTCCACTAGTTTAAGCCCGTATCTCTCACAAAAACGGGACCAGCCAATGATCGTCTCATCGATGAACTTCATACTCGTGTTGAGCCACTGAAGACGGATGTGGTAGCAATGCTCGGGGTTATGTACACTATCATAGTGGATGTCAACCAACTCCGCCCGAAACGATTTCCCTAGTGGATCACAATTGAATTTTACCCGCTTACTGATCTTAAATCGCTTCTTTTTCCTGAGTTTTTGCGAGTCGCTAAGTGATGATGACTCACTTTGTTCATGCGTGAGATGCAGAGAGATTGTCTTCTTCAACTCAATGCTTTCGTTGAGCAATTGTGTTTGCAAATTTGCAGCAAGATTACCCGAGTCCACAGAATTGTTGCGTGTACCTAGAGGTGTAGACAACGCCAATTCATGTGCTTTAAAGGAAGTATTAGATGAGCCAGCATCTTTTTCGTCTTTAGAGTTGTTGACAATATCTTTCTCTTTTAAATCTTTGTCTTTTGGATCTTTGTCTTTCGGACCCTTATCTTTGACATCTTTATCCTTTGAAGCCCTATCTCCATCTGTGTCTCGTTTCCTGAACCAGCCCTTAGTTGTTGCCTTGCGTGTATATGAGTTATTCACGTAATCTTTAGTAAATTCGTAGAAGTAGTGGCCATCTAAGAAGCCATGACGCTCTTCAACGTGTTTGAAGAGGCCCTGGTTCATTAGCAGCTGGCCATAATCTGTTGCTTCCTCTCTTTCTTCAAGATCTTCGAAAAACTTCATTAACCAAGTCACCAAATCGCTGCCCACAAAACAATGTGGGTGCATCTTAAAGTGCCAAGTTCTGTCCACTAGTTTGATTCCGCCAGCAGCTTGCAATTCTGTCGCTAGCTGATCTAATCGAATATTCATATTAAATCTCAGGCCAATCATAAGTGAATTGTTGGGCTTCGTTCCAGATATATCAAAATGCTCTGCCTGTTCATTCAAAAAATCATGGAGATTTCCAGTATAGAAGTTGATTTCAGGTATTATGTCCTGTTGGATTTTGGGAGCTTTGGGATCTTCATAGCGTCCCTTCTCTATTAGTGTAATCAACTTGCGAAGACCCTCGAGCCTTATTTCCTCGTCACTGAGGCGCTCATTATTAATG
Source organism: Metschnikowia kipukae (assembly GCA_002370135.1). NCBI lineage: Eukaryota > Fungi > Ascomycota > Pichiomycetes > Serinales > Metschnikowiaceae > Metschnikowia > Metschnikowia kipukae. Next base: position 431,929 of record NKZJ01000105.1, read on the forward strand.
TGGTATGCATTCTGTGAAATTTCACCCGGCAAAATGACAAACTTCATTTTGTGAAATTCCATACTGGAATCTTGAAGCGCATCTTCGTACCCAGCTAAAACTTGATCACATTGATTCCAGTTGAGACCCGGAGATTGCAGTTTTTTTGAGTCAATTTGAGACGGCGTAAATTCATCAGCATATCTCGTTCGAATAAGAGGTACATTTCTGCTGCTGTTTCCAAATTTGACTTCCAGGTTTGGTAGGATTTCTGCTTGTTTGCGAAAAAGCTGAACATTCAAAGAACCATTGTAGTCATAGAAAATCCGATGGATTTCCTCGTTCAATGAGAGATAGATCCTGACACCCGTGCAGTCTCCTGCAGGGAAGTAAGTCACAATGCCCTCTGGATAACCACCGGATTTCCTTTGGGCTTCAACTGATTTAACTTTATCCCCATAGCAAATCTGGAACCCCATCGCTAATCTCAAGCGGATCATTTCACGCATTAAATCTTTCGTGGACTTGAGTTCAAGTCTATTTTCCGCATTAAGCGAAACCACGTAGATCTGAAAGATATAGTTCGACTCAATTTCCGAATTCGTAGGGAATAAGGTCGTGCCAATCGGAAGTGTTGCAGGGGCTTTGAGTGACCGCCAACGGAACATCTTTCGGCGTATTTTAGGTGGAATAACATCCAGCCACCTCGAACATGACGTATTTTGAGTGTGAGGTCTCGAAGGGTTCTTGACCACCATCCAAAATGGGTTGTTTTCTTCTCGTTCCGCTTTCTCAAGCTCAATGGCAGAGGCTCGCTTCTCAGCTTTTATCGATGGCTCTTGAGGCTCTTTAAGTCTGGTGCTGTTCCTGGGTTTAGCTTGGATGGCAATGTTTCTTAGCGTAGGGGCGGGCGATTTTGCGGATTGGGCGTTGTTGTGGGAGTCTCGGGTGATTTCACCTTTACTGAAATCTCGTTTGTCGTTCTCACCAGCTTTGTTCAATGTGTAAAGCGATGATAATGCAGAATTTGACATTGAAGAATTTGTTACCAAGCCGTTGACCGAAGTGTTGGTTACCAAGCCATCCGCAGAAGTATTTGCCAAATTGTTGCTCAAAGCAGAGGCATTGAATGCGTTGAAATTCGAGGTCAAATTTGGGTTTAAATGAGTATTGGAGTTCTTCAGGTGCATCAATAATGGCGTGACTTGGCGAAATCTATAGTCTTTAACGCCCACTTCGTGTAAGCGATCTCTTTCGTGTTCTGATGTGCGCCTTGCCTTGGCCACTTTTCGAGAAACTGGACGGAAAACTTCTTCATCATATGCATCCATGGCCTCCACTATAGGCGCATTATCTTTGAATTTGATGCGGCTCAACTGAATATCTTTGAGTTCGTTTTCCATGAGCCCCATCATTTGAAGCTCGTAGATTTTGCATCTGGAAACCCACTGGGACCCTCTGCTCTTAGCTGCAGCATAAAAAGACACATCACACCATTTGGGGACCATGTGACAGATGTCACCTGAGGAATCTTTGTATCTAAATAATGGCACCGTATGCAATGGAGGTTGCGACAAGCACACGATATCTAGAGCACAATCAGAGCTGAACATCTTCTTGGATGTTTCTAACATGAGGTCATAGTCAACATCAAAAAGTCCAGTACCTGGAGATATCACGACCAAGTGATTCACTGAATGCCGAAGATCAGTATCTTTGTTTCGGTCAGTCACCTGATTCAAGGTCAAATTTATAGCCTCGAGCAAATTTCCCTTCACGGTGGGACATGGCTCACCCTTGATGGAACTTTTCCCGTTGCTGTGATGCAAGAGAATATCCCTTTTAAAATTGGCAAACTCTAGCCGGAGATTGGCCATGATTTTGTCCCAAATAAAAACACTGACTTGGTCCACCACTACTCGGTAGTACTCCTGGCAGTTGTGAGGCCGTTCTCCTGCACCAAGAGAGATCCAAGGCGAGTCTGTAAGATCTACCGATGTGAACAAGACAATGGTTATCGCATGGTGGGACGCCTGCGCCCGCCACTTCTTGAATATCATAGGAAACAAATTGTTCACAAGCTTGTGAAACATGATCTCGCCATTTTCTTCAAAATGCCACATTTCTCGGGCCAACTGGATGAGAAACACCATCTTGCCGCTCTCGCTCCGGAAAATCACGTTGGTCCGCTGTCCAATATACCCGCTAGTCATTGTTTTGCCGTCTTTGAACAAGAAACGAATAAGCCCAACTCGGCTACCCAAGTAGGAAAGCCGCTGGTCCACGTGACAGCAGGTGCCCACCAACTGAGACGAGAGATTCCATTGCAGATCACGGGAAAAATTAACATCCTTCAAGTAAACTTCAACTGTGTCCAATTCCACATTGGCCACATTTTCAACCCGCCGCACGACAACGGCAGTCCGTGGTGGAAGTCCCAAGACCTTTTGAAGACTGGAATTGAGTGAGATGGATTTTTGCTTGGCATTTTTGAGCACAAAGTTGCGATCAGAGACTCGGAATATGAAAGGCGTAGGATTACCTTGTTTTCTAGCCGGCAGCATCTCATACACTTGACCATTGCGTAGCCCTGTAATCGAAGGGTCCACAACCATTTCTTCTGAGTAGGCGCCGTATTCATGAAACCATAGAACCATGGAAATTTCAGCATTTTCAACCTCTCGATCTTTGGCCCCGGATTTGCTCTTTATGGACCGGTCCGAAGCCGCCCTTTCGGAATGACGCTCGGCCGTTCTATCCGGAATTCCCGTGCGGCGGCCCACAACCAAAGTGGTGCCGACATTTTTCATATTGCCGCTGGTGACATTTCCTTTGCGCTCATGGATTCGCAGGGGAATGGTTGATTGGACGTTCTGTCGTAGATACTGCGAGAGATCGTCGACCTGTGGTCTTTTGGCGTATCTTGCATGCTGCATGGTGTACGGAAATTGCAGCTGCAGTGTCAAAGCTGTATGTGGCTTGGGAAGAGGTGCTTCTTGACGTTTATTATCGCTTTAGTTGTTGCAGGTGCGAAGGGGGAGGTACTGCATACAGGGTATGTCTATGGGTGCAATGGCATTCTCTGGCAACTACAATTGGCAATGGTGATTGATGGTGATGCTGAATGCTGTATTAAAATACCATTTTTAAGAATACAAACAAACTTTCTAAAATCGGCTTGTTTGAAGAACTCATGGGATCTGTTGGGGAAACATGCTCAGTATTCTATCTCGGCTTCACAAATTCACGTAGAAACCAGCCATGAAAACTGACGTCGCCCGATAATTCCGGGTGAAAAGACGTCCCTAGTTTGTTTCCCTGTCTGACTGCTACAACAAGACCATTTTCTAAAGAATACAAAATCTCCACAGGCTCTTTGTTCAGCGTATCACATGACACAGTTAAGCCACCCGTAGCCTTGAATTCTGGCCCCACGGTGTGAGAGTTTCCATGCAGAATATGGACAGCATTGACCACCGGAGCCCGTATAAACACAGCCCTAAACAGACTTATATCCGGTGCAAACAGAGAAAAATCACACGTCTCTTCAAACAGATCCAACTGTCTTCCGAAAGCATTGCGCACCACCGATATGTCTAGCCCGCCAAGACATTTTTGATCTTGTTTTCCATTTTCAATTTGGCATCCAAGGAAAATTAAGCCGGCACATGTACCCCATACAGGTTTCTGGGCGCAGAAGTCTCGTAGAGGTTGCAACATTTCAGAACGTTCTGCAATGAGCGAGATACTGGTGGACTCGCCGCCAGGAATCACTAGAGCGTCACACTCGACGAGTTTTTGGGCAGTTTTGACTTCGACAAACGCATAGTCAGAAGTTTGGAGCTCATATTGCCGAACGGCTTCTTCGAAGTAATGAATATGTTCAATGAAGGCGCCTTGGAGAGCGAGTACTCCAACAATCATAGCAAATCAGCGGGAAAAACACAAAAAGTAACACAAGAGCAGCGGATCTCAAATACTTCACACGTTAGGCCCAAGAAGTCCGGAACTCCTTGCCACTAGCCCAGTGAGTCATTGTCTTTTAAGATCAGATAATGTGGTCCTGCATATAAGGAATGGTTATGCTCAATGACGGCGGGGCAATTGTGCAGGCATCTTGGCGTGAACCGGTCCCGAAACCGCCCGAAACTGTGCAGCGGCAGGTTTCTGGGTGGAAACAAAGGTGCTTATATGCAGGTCGGCACATGAAAAAGGAAATTTGGGTAGTGACAAAAAGCGGTTTTCAGCGCAGTTCTCAAGCAGATAGCCCTGAAACTTAGTTTTCTGACACCAGCCAGGAAATCGTTCGAATGGCCAATTTCTCTACCCAAATCAAGGCTGATGAGCACGTTAATGAGTCACAGGGTCCAGAAAATGTGTGCCTGCATACAGAACCGAACCCTGGAATTTTGACTGCGATGTTCTCCGCGCTGACTGCGTGGCTTGGAGACTTTAAGCGCCAATGCAACTACTTTATATGCATGTTTGATCGGGTCATAAATACGTGGCCACAAGCCAGGATTTCACTCTGCCATCCACTTTAATCGGAAAATTCTATAAACCATGAGCGACTTTAAAATCAAGGCCGGTTTGGCCCAAATGTTGAAAGGCGGGGTAATCATGGACGTGGTAAATGTGGAGCAGGCGGTAATTGCAGAGAAAGCTGGAGCTTGTGCTGTCATGGCATTGGAGCGTATTCCGGCCGACATGAGGGCATCCGGACAAGTGTGCAGAATGTCGGACCCAGCCATGATCCGGGCGATTATGGAGGCGGTGTCCATCCCGGTGATGGCTAAGTGCAGGATCGGCCATTTTGTGGAGGCACAGGTGCTTCAGGAGTTGGGCGTGGACTATATTGACGAGTCAGAGGTGTTGACGCCTGCAGATTGGAAGCATCATATTCCCAAAGCAGACTACTCTGTTCCTTTTGTGTGTGGAGCCAAGGATCTTGGCGAAGCCTTAAGAAGAGTTAGTGAGGGCGCCGCTATGTTACGGACTAAAGGTGAAGCCGGCACTGGTGACATATCTGAGGCAGTGAAACACATCCGCAAAGTCAAAACGCAAATTGCCGAAGTTGTGGCCCTCAAAGGCAACGATGCGGCCATCAAGAGTGTCGCCCAGCTCCATCGTGTGGATGAATCCCTTGTGCAGCAATTGATTGAGAGTGGCGGAGAACTTCCGGTGGTGAATTTTGCTGCAGGAGGCGTGGCCACTCCCGGCGACGCTGCGTTGTGTATGCAATTGGGCTGTGATGGAGTTTTTGTGGGGTCAGGAATCTTCAAGTCCGAGAATCCGGAAAAGTTGGCCAAGGCGGTGGTGGATGCTGTCACCCATTTCAAGGACGCCAAGAAGATATTGGAAGTTTCCGAAGGTTTGGGCCAGTTGATGTTTGGAACTAGCATTGGCTCTATTCCTGAGGAGAAGAGATTGGCGGGGAGATAAAAGGCTTTATGGTGAATGTACGAGTTTCTTTTCTTGAATCTATACGAATTTCTTTTCCTTTACGCCTGATAAAGTCGATCTCGGTTGTTGATTTAACATCTTCTTGAGTGGTTGCGTATATCCCACATTAATACTCAAATTTATCGCAAGTGTGTCAAGTTATTAAGTGCATATATGTATTAATTGATTCTCTAATAATTGTTGCTTCTCTTTCTCTTCAGCTTCGTAATGAGCCGACAAAATGAGCACTCTCCTCCCTCCAGGTCAACATCTCTTTCCTAAACCCGAATGGAAACCTCAATCCACTTCCTTTGAGCCAGTAAATGGCATCATCTCAAAAACACCTTCGATAGCACATTGTACACCTCTTCGCTATTTTGATTGAGCGTGACTATCTCCTTGACAAACCTCGCCAAGTCCCCTGGTGCCAGTTTCGAAATTCCCAAATCTTCAGAGCAGACGAATAATTTGTCGGGCCGAAGATTCTTGATTATGTTGAAGTAACCGTCAATGTTGGAACATTTGAGAAGCTTGAAATTGTGCTTGAGTGAATGTGGAATGGATCCCGTGCCATACTCCTCCACGTCTATTCTATGCACAAGATCATCCATTGAAAGATGAGGAGGAAGGATAAAGGTGACGTTTTCTGCAGAGACAAGGATGTCTGCAAGCGGTAAGTTTGAGCTGAGAATTGAGTGCAGCAAAGTCAATGCAATGTTTTTGCTTGGATTTGCAATTCTTACACCCGACGATGTTTTCACCTCCACTTCCTCGTCGTCACTGTTTTTACTCATGAATTCGTATGCTTTGTAGGATAATGCTGCGAGTGAAGCCACTGCAAAAGCGGCAATGTAGACTTGGGGAGACTTTCTTCTCGCCATTGATGACCTGTGTAATTTGTATGCGTATCTGTCTGTGGATCTGTAATTGAGTTCGAAGAACCGTTAGTTTTGCTTGTTGATTCTTCAAATGTGTGGTACTTTCGGTATATCAAGAATATCCCAAAACGTAGCGGTTTTCCCTTATTGTCGTGTGTTTTCAACAGCCTTTGCTTTAAAAGATGCTGTGGTATGCGATTTATACATCATCTTTCGCCGTGATGCGGGGTCGGTCTCTGTCACCGCGGTCTTCTGTGCATGTCTAGTTTTTTCTTTTTTACCCAAAATTCCGCCTAGTGAGATTAACCAGCTGCCAAATTCAACGCCCCTGAGGACAATTATGACGACCCAAGAATTTCATTTCCAGAAGATGTTTCTTTTCGCAATATTTGTGGGGATTCCCATGTTTTTTGTTGTTTAGAGTGATATCCACTTTGGCACAGTTCGTTCTACATCAGCCCACTTCTAACTTACGGCGTAGCGACGCATTATGACGTCTTCCTCTCGTAAGAAGTTGCCTTCAAAGCACATTTTTACATCTGCAATGCACGCTGCAATCTGGCGTACATTCTAGCCTGCAATCTGAACTATGGCCTGCAGAGTGACATTAGCATTTAGGCACCCCTGAAAGCACTCAAATTGTAGTACTGGTTGGGCGATCTTCAACAAATCTTTACTCAATTCACATATAGAAAACGTATATGTATTATACTGCGGGAGAGTGCTCAACGAAAATGTTTTTAGCGTGTTCAAAAGTCTAAGAATCTAGTCTATGACGACTCGCTAGTCAAATGACTAATGCACTGGTTCATCTCCCCCTCGTCCAAGGACTTCACATAGAGACACTTCCTCAACAACTCTTGGTCAATGGGGAAATCGTAGTTTGCAGCCCACTCAATCGACTGTGATAATGACTTCACAATGTGCACGGATGTTCTAAACCGAGAGAAGTTGATCATGTTGCCTGCTTCTTTGCTCTCTGTACTTGCAAAGCTTGTTTCTCCAGTATTGTTAGAGGTATCGGCTTGCTTTGGTGGTGAAGTAGGCTTGGGCTTGATGAACTTGGGCCGTTCCGCGTTGAATATCAAGTCAGAAAGATACAAGCCCACGAAAGGAATACACCCCTTTGACGGCGTTATTTGGTTTGTGCACAAGCGAATGTTGACAAAGTTTTTCATTGGAGAAGTAAGTTGTTCCAAATGCTTAAGCGTCAAAATGTCTCCTGGCGGCAAACTCTTCCAGGTTTCCTTCAACTTACTCACTTTTTCACTTGTAACGGCCAAAATCAATTGCATGAGAGTAGAGAAATTTTGCATTTCGTAACAATGGTAAGCGACATGAATCAATCTCGAGATAATAATTCTTCGTTCATCTTCCCTCGCCGTTAACAAGATTTCAGAGATAACCCAATTGACAACTAAGTTAAATCTGGAAATCACCAAGTTCACTCCTTTGTTTTTGTTGTAATACTCCTCATTGACCAAAATACCCAACCAACTGCTGACTGGGGTCAAATCCTTGTTCCACTTGAGCTCAATCAACTCTTTCCAGTCGATGTCCTGAAGCATATCTTTTTCAATTAGTGTGAAATGTTCGGCAATGGACTTGGCGTTATAGCTCAAAATAAATGAGACATGGCTTTTGTCCCTCATCACGTTATCGATGTTCAATGCAGAAGACTTCAAAGAGTACCTTTCAAAGACAACCTTCGGACTCAATAGAGAGTAAGGACTGTCGTTGAACGAGTTTGCGCTAAACATGGCATTCAAGTTGTTAGCATGTTGCGAAACTGACATTGGCAAACGATCCTTGGTCTTAATTGGGGTCACTGGTCTTCTCTTCAAGTCATCTTCGACCTCAGAAGAGTAATCGATGGCATCTTCGGTCACAGCATTATTGATTTCTTCAAGAATTTGTTCTGTATCCAAATGCTCGTGTCTGTCGGTATCATTGGCTGCAATTTCAGAACTTTCTGCAACCGGATCCGCCTTTTCGATCTGAGAGTCCAAAAACAATTCGGCCTCTCTTCTTTCAGCATCGAGCTTCAACAACTCGTCATTTCTTGACATCCTATCAAAGGATTCCCTGAGTGATTTTGTTCTCAATTTGTCAGCGGTAGTAACCGATTCTCTCGCCTCTGGAATAAGATTTCCTGCTGATTCACTTGGAGTAACGGTGGAAGTGTCGCAGACATTAGTATTAGACAGACCCTCCAATTTGTACAAAGCATACTGAACGGGGTTTTTGCAAGTGAAAGTCTCATCCGGTATCGAGGCTAATTCCTTCAAAACATGGTGACTTATTCCAGGAATTGCAACTGAAGTCAATGACGACTTAACAGATGTCTCGTTGACTGTGTTCCTCTTCTTTGAATCACGTACTGTCTGAGAAAATACAGAGCTATCGGACAATTCAGACAGTCTCCTGGAATCCCTATAGATCTTGGTGACATGAATCAGCGTGTGCGTCATTTCAGAACTGAACGGTAATTCGGTTAAAGCATAAAGAGTACTCTTTCTGGCACTCTTCTTAGTCGACGACGACCTTGAGAGGAATGAAGTCCCAGAAGCTCTAATGTTTCTAGTTCCATTAATGGAGTAGTTAGAAATCGAACGAATATCACCTTTGGCATCTGCCAATTTTCTCAAGTCATGATGCCCGAATTTTTTCTTGAGATTTGTATTCTTGACGGCATGATTTTCCGATTTTAAATCGCTGAATACAGAGTATGCAGAGTCATAACTAATGTAGGACTTCACAGACGAATCTCTTTTATAGAGAGACCCACTAGAATTTCTTGAAACTGCTGATAGCCTTTTGTTCATGGAGGAGGCAGCTATCTGCTCACTCAAACTGAATCTTTGAACCAGCTTGTATCTCACGGATTGAGGGCTCATTGCAATACCCAAGTCATCGACTTCCTCGTTGTAACATTCCAAATCACTAGAGTCAAATTCATAAGACTGAGAATTATTTGATCCAGATATGTCCTTGGACTCTGGCTCTTTCTGCGTTTCCGAAGTGACGTCAAAATACTTGGTGCTTGGTCTGGCTTCGCTTGAATCTGCTTCGCCTAGCAGTGCCGAGTTTTCGAGCAAAAGGTGTCCTTCATCATTCCAATTGATACTTGTAACTCTGCCAAAGGATGAGCGTTTCGAGCTAGTGGAGATTTTAGACGAATTGATATGATGGCTTGCGATATCATTGAGCGAAGATGTAGACTTTGGAATTTCAGAATGATCTGCGTCTTCCTGACTAAACAAATTATCAATCTTCTCAATGTTTAGTTCAGATATATCTTGAATGGAGAGATCCTTGTTTATCGAAGTCTCATTTTCGGATACAATTTCTGGAAGCAAAACTGAGGAGGTTTTGGTCTTAGATTGTCCATCCATTTGGGGTTTCGTGTCTTTGCTTTCGCGGGCCTTTGGTGAAAACTCAATTGCAGACTTGTTAATTTCATCATAGGCGCAATCCTCAGTGATAGTCTGACTTGAGTCGTTGATGTAGTACCTTATAACATACTCTAATTCATCTATGATTCTCGCACTTAAGATATCGACACGATCACCTATTTCGTGTTCCAGCTTAACTGGAAGTTCGGGTAATTCATTTGAGATTGTGTCTGAAGAATCGCTTATGGAATCGTTATCTTGGATATCGGTAAATGTTGCAACTTCCGACTTGAGGTCCGGGGTGTGAAAGTTTTTTGTCCAACTTGCCACCACTTTCTTAATTGATCTTTTTCTTCCTACTGGCTCATCAATTTGCAAGGGCCTTGGAGGAGCGTAAGACTGAGGCTTGAAGCTCTGGATTTTCTTTTTCAAAGGAGAATGCTCGATGAGATTTTCATCCATCTTTTTGACTGGGGTTGCGGGTATGATGGCCTGAATTTTAGAAGTCGGAAGTGAGATTAAGCCACTGGTGGAGAAGCCCACCTCAGGGTGATGCTTGTGATTCTTTTTCAAAGTTTCATTCGGTATGGTAATCTTCAATGCTAGCGAAGAGTCGGATATGTTCATGTAGTTGTGTTTTGTGCCAGCCTGTTTGTTCACATTCATAGTAGTAGTAAGGGGAGTATGATTGGGCTGTTTGGAAAGACGTTGTCTACCACTTGATGAAGCCGCAGGAAAAGAAGCACTATGAGGAATGCCCCTACTGTCTTTAAATGAGCTTGGGGAGATGTTTTCTTTGTTGAAGTCCTCAATCTTGATGTTCAAGGATTGCCTCGAAGATTTGTGCTGTAACAACAAGTTATTAATGGACAACTGTGGATTTTCGTCATTTAGACTTTGGTCGAGGATCAACACCTTGTGATGTATTTTCTGATCGTATAGTGAGAGCATAGCAGATCTTCTGTAGGACGGATTGGTATGAATGGATGCTTCTGTGCTGGATTTGGTGAGCTTCTTGGCGTCAAAGATCTCCGATGCTAAAGGCAAAGGATAGGTCTCGACATCGGTGACGGGAAACAGCTTTTGCGGAAAAAACTCATTGAGTTGTGTTAGCCAATGAATTTTGAGATCGCAGAGAATTTTGAGCTCAAAGGGCATTGTAGGCTTGACGAGCCCGGATTCCATGGTGATGGCGTTAATATTTGTGGTGAAGAAATCGCACAACTTTTCATCGTTTTCGAAATCGTCAACAAAATAATTGAGAATCCAGTGTCTAAGCACCACAAACGTTCTTAGAAGAACCAACTTTCCTAGTTGCTCCGTCTCAGCTTTCCACGAGTTGATGTACTGCAAAGACCACACCAAGCGCGTGATCAACAATTTAAGCACAATGTGAGGTTTTGTGAAGTTTCTGAAGGTCAAAAAGAAGTCGCAAATAAGATTGTAATCGATGATTTCAGGCGACGTCAATTGCACGATTAATGCCTTGAGTGTCGCCGAAACAATTTCATCGGGTTCTTCAGGAGAGAAATTCACCACGCAGCATTCACTGCCATCATTTTTGAGGCTGGGGAAGTAGTGGTAATCGTCGAAAATACTCTCGTCGTGGCGATTGTAGAAAAAGTCCTCATGAATCATGCCCTCGTAAATAGTGTGCTCAGGTTCCGAATCAAATGACCGATTTACGGGCAGAGTGGGCGGCAGAGTGTTTGATTCCAGCTGTGAATCTTTGGCCTCGCTCATTGAAAATGGGGTATTAGGGATAGTTGTAGGAATGGAAGTTTTAGAACTGTATTAAGGGATGTGAACGAGGATTTGAAACTCCGTTTAGAAAAAAGTTCAGAAACAGCGACAATGAGCGAAGTGATCGGTTAGCTGTCCAGATATGTTGTTGGCAGAAGTAGAGTTTCAATTAGGGGCTGGTGCTGAGTTTCAATCTTTTGTTTGAAGCGTGTTTTAGAGCGTGTTTCAAATTGGAGGCCGCACAGGCTAAAAAGCGGTTTATTTTTGGCGGGGAAAAGTGTAGGTGAAAATTCCCAGTTTCAAACGTGGAGACTCAGTGTAGTAAAAGTCTATCCCCAAATTTATGCAATTGCCGGGTTGGAAAGTCGATTGTTAATGTTAAGTTAAGTGTTTGTTTGTTTTTTCCTCGTCGCATTGGTCCTGCAGATAGATATTTAGTATCCTGTATATAGACCGCCATTACGAGATCGGCGCGAGGCTACTGCTTCCTGACGATAGGCCTCCCACTATAAATGGTGCACACAACTCATGTTACACTACAAAACTCATGACACTACACAAATACGACATTTACAGAAACGAATAGACTCAATAGAGATGCGACATTCAAAAGAGAGACATTTTCAGAAAAGTAGAATATAACAATAGCTTGCGACATTGCAGTGCGTCAAGACCATGTTTTGAAGCACCACTGTTCGCGTCGCATGCATGTCGCCACGGTTATACAATGAAAAGGTTTCGAACATGTGACAAGTGGCACACCATCTGAAACACGACACATTACACGCGAAAAGTAGCGACATTTCGCTATCACGTACAGTATACGGACTGCAGCCGGCATTTCTGGCCAACCGTCTACTGGTGTATGCAGAATAAGCGAACTCACCTGAGACATTTTCACGACATCTGCCAAACACACATTCGCAGACGACATGGCCATAGTAACAACACGCCCTGGTCATGAAATGTCATGTCTCAAATTGACCTAGTTATGAAATGTCGTGAACAACATCCAAACTAGCCATAAGCACGGTGGCCTCGTAACCGGGCCTAGACCCTTCGTGGAGGAGAATGTCTGCGTGTGGCCTGTGTGCAGTACACATTGAATTTAGGCGTTGCAACACATCAAACGTGACCCTGTATCCCAAGATGCACTGATGTCCTCCGGGCTTCAGAGCTCCCAGGCAGCAAGGAACCACAGCGGTAAAGAATATCACGTAAACCAGGAATATCACTGGCAAAAAGAGATCACGTGAGAAAATTGAAGAGATCACGTGACCAAAGTACTCCCAACACCGCCTCGAGCCAGCAAGGGGCCGCCGTTCTGCAGCTGAGATCTGAATCAGCCGATCCAGGATGCAGGAAAACCCTCTATGGGAGAAAGAGTGCTCGGATAACTGTACGCACGTGACCCAGGTCACGCTCACTTGTTCATATTCGCCTCGATTACAGACTTAAGAGTGGCAAACGGCGACGCCTGAAAAGAGGCGTTTTTCAACACCTGGCGAAACTGCTCGCTTTCCGTGCGCAAGATTTTGCTGTGTCCCGTGTGTTTTTGGGGATTTGGCACATTCTGCTGCTTTTTCTTATTCTCCACGTAGGCACCGGCGCGAGAAGTCCCAGATGCTGCTGGCCAGCTCATGGCCTCGCTCTTGGTCACAAAATTCACGGAAGTTTCCGGCAATTTATCAAGTAGTTCGGACATGTCGGGCTTCAAATCGTGGCGGCGTCTTTGGCGCTCGTTTTTGGAGACTTTGCTGACGCCTGCCCGCTGGACCTTTTGCGTAAAGGAATCGGACTTCATTTTCTGCTTTTCCTTTTTGCTTGTTTTGGAAAGCTTTAACAATGGGTTTTCATGGTACGCGTTGCTGCCGGATTCGGCTTGAAAGTGGCGGACTTTGCTACTGACATTGTTCTGTGCCGCCTTGGCTCTGAGCCCTGGTTTTTTGACGGCCATGTTTTGGTGTTTAGTAGTTTTTAGATACTTTTATGTGTTGCTGAGTATAGCGCATGACGAGATGATTGGCGTTGTATGCAGGATGTGAATTATCTGCTGCCAGCCGCACCCAAACCGGCCGTCGCCGAGGTAGGGAATTTTCAATGCAGCCACAGATAGTTTTCGGCCAGCGGCGCCGGGCAGAGTGTTTCGTTGTACGGGTTTTATGTTTTGGGGTACGGATGTCAGCTTGGTCATGTGATTGCGCACGTGCACACATGAGCACGCGATACATGGCACATGACACAGGCGGCGGCCCCGCGCGGTGTGTTGCCGCGCGCGCGCAATCCAAAGCAGCACGCGCGGCCGCAGCCCCAAACCCCAAGCACAGCGGCACGGGCCAGCAAATCGGTTGTCCTGCATATAAGGAGATGAGGCCAGCCAAAAAAAGCGAAACCGCTATCAACTCCAGAAACAGCCAAAACACATCACTCCGAACACGGCAGCCGTCCTACAACCGATGAGCTGGCCCGCAAACAAAATGCAGAACAGCCCCCTGGCGGCGCCCAAAAACCGCCCCGCCAGCAGCGGGCCTGCAGACAACACCAAGCTACGAAAGGCGCCCGAAGACAAAGATAAGCCCGATTTCGACGCCTCCAAGATCTCAGCATACGCCCGGCTCGACTTCGACAACTACACGTTTTTCGTGCAGACGCTCCAGGTTGTTTTGGGCCGCAAGTCCAACAACGAGCTTCTTCTGGCGGCACAGCATTCGGTGGATGTACATTTATCGTCAGGAAAAGCCATTCTGCGGCGGCACGCCAAGATCTTCTACAACTTCGGAACACAGCGGTTTGAAATCTCTGTTTTGGGCCGTAACGGAGCGTTTGTGCACAACCAGTTCGTGGCCAAGGGCCTCACGGTGCCGTTAACAGACAGCACCAAGATCCAGATCGGCGACATTCCTTTCACGTTTGTGTTGCCGCTGATTGAGCCGGCCGAGGACAAGAAAAACGGCGTTCCACAGTTGTTCAACCCGCTGGACGCCTTGAACTTGCGCACCAACCTCTACACACTGCCGAAAAAGGGCATACGGGGCACGGACAACGCCGAAAAAGTGACGTTTGCGGTCAAGGACGACGGGCGCAAGCCCGGCGGAGGTCTCAAGGCCGACATAGTCCGACGGCTCAGCATAGCACGGCGCAAGTCGCTACTGTCGGCGTCAAATGATGAAATCAACGCATTAATCTCGGAACTCGAGGCCGATCCGCTCAACGACTTAAGTGGATTGGATGACGACGTGCGTGCCCTTCTCTACAACACGCAGCAGCTTCTGAAGGAGGAGTTGGAGAAGGAAGAGGACGAAATCGACCGGTTGGTGCAGCAGCACAACATGCAGGAGGGTGTTGTATTTGACGACGACAAGTCGGAGATGGACAGCAGTTATGACAAGGGTTTTGACAAGAGTTTTGGCCTTGACAAAAGTGACCTTGACAAGAGTTTTGACAAAAGTGACCTTGACAAAACCAGTTTCGGCGCTCTCGATGTCAACGTGCTCGATCAGGAAATCGCTTCGCTAGCGCCGCTTCTCGACTCCCACACAGAAAAAGACGCCGACAAGAAAGGAACCCGTGCACCACCCGGCAAAACCCCGTACGACCCCAACATGGGCGGCCGTCCCGCCGGGGTCCGCATGGGAAAAGCCGCCACCATCCAGCCGCCCGCCAACAAGGTGTACGGGCGCACCGGCGGGCCAGCGGCGCCGGTTTATGCCGCATACGGACAAAACTACATGGGCTCGGCGCCGCCGGTCGGCTTCTCGGGTTTTCCCCCATATGGCGCATATCCGTATGCGCCCGCTGCTGTGCCCATGCTTGAGGTAGCCGTGCACGCTATCGAGACGGAGTCGGCGCCGCGGGCCGAAGTGCCATTTCGGGCCATCACTGTGGACGCCGACTTCCACGAGCTCCCGCCCGTGTGTGTGCTCAAGAGTCGGGAGCCGAATTCGGTAAAGCCGAAAGTCCCGCTCCGAAAACGAGACCTGCAGTACCGAAAGCCCAAGGTGCACAGCATAAAAGAAGTGCCCGAGCAGTTCAAAGCAAAACCTGCCATGAGTATCCTGGCGATGGTCAGCATGGTTTTGAAGGACAAGCGGCTCACTTTGGCCGAGATCGCCGACGCCATCAAGGACTTGTTTCCCTACTACAAGTACTGCCCCGACGGCTGGCAGTTTTCCGTGACTCACGGTGTCAAATTCAACAAGCAATTCATGGTCGTGCAGAAGGCGGATTTCGAGGCGGACTGGCTTTGGGCCGTGGACACCAAATATCTTGACGACAAGGAGAAAACTCGCAAACGGCAACAAGAAGTGGCCATGGCCAAGGCCAAGGAGGCGGCGCTCCGCTCCTCCGAGTTCCGCCAGCGGCAGAGCATGTCTTACCAGAGCCAGTACGGCTCGGGCATGGCTCCGGGCCTGTACGGACGGCTCTACGACACCGCCTATAGCCGGTATCCTGCACACAGCGGACCGGCCCCAAAGCAAAAGTCCATTGCCGAAATCGCCAGTGAAATCAAGCGGGATCCCTACGGCAAGACGCCGCTCTATTTCCAGAAGCCTGCAGACGAGAAAGGAGATGGTGGTGAAAGCAGTTCCATCAAGGCGCAGTTGGCAGCCAATCGGGCCAAATCCGAACTTCCGAGTCTGGAACTGGCCCAAAACCTGCCCAAACCGGCTGCTCCGCTTCCTGTGATGAACAACGACACGAAAAAGTCCTTGACATATCTCCAAAAAGAGCTTTTTACGCTTTATAAGGCGCGGAAACTCTCATACAACACAGCGATTACCACAGAAATCATCACCAAAGCGTTGGCAACCACCATAGCACAGGTCAATATCATTGGCGCCAAAGCAGGCTGTGGAGACAATGCACTCACCTTCTTGGTGGAAAAAGCGCCGCAGCAGGTGAGCAAAATTTTGGACATTGCCTTAACCAAATCCATAAAAGAGAGGCAGGCCTCCGGAGCCGCCAGCCGCTCGCAGACCCCAGACAATGTCGGCGACACACCGAGTGCAGGAAAACCAGCGGTGCCGTTGGCTGATGTGAAAGTCGCCGATTCCGCCGACCACTCGCCTCTGAAAGCTGGCGGTTTGACTAAGCCCTCTTTTTCTGGCGGACTAAGTCGGCCTGCATTTGCGGGACTCAGCAAACCGCAAAGTTTTACCAAACCGGGGGCGTTAGCCAAACCGCCTCAATTTCTTTCGAACAAACCACGACTTGGTGAGGCGATTGGTGAAAAGCGGAGTGGTGACGATGAAAACCCGGCTCGAAAGGTGATAAAGTTGGCTGACGAGCAGGAGTGATTAACAAAGTTGCAAGAAAAGTTACGAGAAAAGTTACGAGAAAAGTTACAAGAAAAGTTACAAGGAAAGTTACAAGGAAAGTTACAAAAGGGGTTTTGAAACTTCAAGTGTTCAATTGTTTGAATGCTTAATTGTTTAACTGTTAATTGCACCCGATTTGAGCTCCACTTCAAAGTCCAAATGTTCAAATGTGTCAAATTCATGTTCAAATTCATGTTCAAATTCATGTTCAATTTCATGTTTCAATTTCATGTTCAAATTTTGTTTCAACTTCATGTTCAACTTCATTCAACTTACTACAAGTTCTAACTCGTCTCTATTCATTATATCTAGTCATGATGTTTCCTGCAGGAACACAACCACCGTAGTGTAAGAGAGGGGACCTGCATACAGCCGCGCGCCAGTGGCAACATCTCCACTACAAAGTCAATACCCCCATATACTTTCTTCCGCCGTCAACAATATTCCACAAAACAATTGACACTTTTGGATTCTAGCAGCATTCACTTTTAGAGCACTTTTTCCGGCACATAACCACATCTTCAAAGTGCAATGAATACGCTTGCTGATCAATACACACACGCGGCTCAACTGAGAGTTCGTGACGAATACACCTCCGCCCTCGGCCAAACCTCCATTTTACAAAACCAGTTGGCGCCAAGCATCGAGGTGCCACCGATTTCCATGCCCACGGAGTTTTTGCGGGCACATACGGACGACGCCTCCAATCCCGACTGTAAAATCAAAATTGCGCACGGCACGACCACGTTGGCGTTCCGGTTCCAAGGAGGCATTGTGGTTGCCGTTGACTCGCGGGCCACGGCGGGCAATTGGGTGGCGTCGCAGACCGTCAACAAAGTGATTCGCATCAATCCATTTTTGTTGGGTACCATGGCTGGAGGCGCTGCCGACTGTCAGTACTGGGAAACGTGGCTTGGCACGCAGTGCCGGCTCCATGAGTTGAGAGAAAAGGAGAGGATATCCGTGGCGGCTGCGCTGAAAATCTTGGGAAACTTGGTGTACCAGTACAAGGGCATGGGATTGTCTATGGGAACCATGGTGTGCGGATACACCAAGAAAGAGGGCCCCACCATCTACTACGTGGACTCGGACGGCACGCGGTTGAAGGGAGACGTGTTCTGTGTTGGTTCGGGACAAACGTTTGCTTACGGAGTGTTGGACTCGGAGTTGAAGTGGGATTTGTCTGTGGAGGAAGCATTGTACTTGGGCAAGCGGAGCATCTTGGCCGCCACACACAGAGACGCCTACTCGGGAGGGTCCATCAATTTGTACCACGTGACAGAGAGCGGATGGGTTTACCATGGCAACCACAATGTGGGAGACATCTTTTACGATATTAAGGAGAAGGAGAAGTCTTTTAACAACGTGGACGGCTGAGTGCAACGGCAGTGCAACGAGGCCGCAGTGCAACGAGGCAAGCCCTATAGCATTGCACTAAGTGCATAGCGCCCACCCAAGCGGTCAACCCAAGCGGTCAGCGCTGCAATGTGCACACGTGCGGTGAATTAACATAAGATGATTACCACATACCGTGTTATCAATTAGGTGTTATCAATCAGGTGTTATCAATCAGGTGATATCAATCAGGTGATATTAATCCGGTGATATCAATCAGGTGATATTAATCCGGTGATTTTAATCCGGTGAAACCAATCCGGTGATGTAATCCGGTGATATAATCCGGTGAATACAACAATTGGTCAAATGCAGCCGGCAAAAGTTATTCCGCCGCCAGTAGTCAACTTCATCTCTAACTAACTGCTAAGTATACAGTCAGTCATTGTATACAGTCACCAGTTGAGCGCGGGAGGAAGTTGGCTATTTCCTGCAGTACAGGGCTCCAGCCCTCGCGGTAGTGCCGTGCACACCGCAGTGCGCACCACTCTCATGAAAATTTTAACACCCACAAATCTACTAACTACAACAACTACCCAAAATGTCCGCTCAAAACCCTATGCGTGAGTTGCGTATCGAAAAATTGGTCCTTAACATCTGTGTCGGTGAATCCGGTGACAGATTGACCAGAGCCTCCAAGGTGTTGGAGCAGTTGTCCGGTCAGACCCCAGTCCACTCCAAGGCCAGATACACCGTCAGAACTTTCGGAATCAGAAGAAACGAAAAGATCTCTGTGCACGTGACCGTCAGAGGTCCTAAGGCCGAGGAGATCTTGGAGAGAGGTCTCAGAGTCAAGGAGTTCCAATTGAAGAAGAGAAACTTCAGTGCCACCGGTAACTTCGGTTTCGGTATTGACGAGCACATTGACTTGGGTATCAAGTACGACCCAGGTATCGGTATTTACGGTATGGACTTCTACGTTGTTTTGGGTAGACACGGTGCCAGAGTTGCCAGAAGAAAGAGAGCCAGAGGTGTTATTGGTAACGCCCACAAGACCAACCAGGAGGAGTCTATTGCTTGGTTCAAGCAAAAGTACGATGCTGATGTTTTGGAGAAGTAAGTGCTAGAAGTAATATAAGAGTCTTGAAATAATGAGATAATGTAGACATCAACTTAATGATCATTGAGCAATTATTTAATCATTGATGATCAGTTTATTCGTTAATAATGATCATTCAACCATTGATAATCAGTTTAATCATTGATAATCTAAATAAATCGTTATCTTATGAACGTGATTCACTGTCTCATCGTGTAACTCATAAGTATGGTGTACGGGTCTTTTGCACTTACCTCTGCTCACTTTCTTCTCCACAACATGAATACTGACCCAATGGATTATTTGCCATGTATGTTAATACCCAAATTCACCATCCACCAATTTCACCAATTTCATATACTAACGGCAGTCATTGACGACGATGTTTCTCCACAAGAACTAGCGGCAGCAGAAACCTTGGTTTCCGAAGAGCTTGTTTCCACCAACAAACCAACATTCAAATTCCCAGAAAGCTCTCTTTTTAAGCTGATTTTGATGGACCATGTCAAACAGTACGAAGAGAGTCTTTTGGACGACATGAACGACCCAAATCGCGCCATTCTCCCTCTGTCCATCGATACCCAGAGATATCACAAGTTTTCCTCAGAAGACCACCATGCCATGTACACAGCCCTCTCGTATGCAGTGCTTCGAGAACGGTCGGCCAAACTCCAGCTCGAAAACGGAGCAGATGCAGTCTCGGCAGGAACTCATTTGCAAGCATACTTGGAGAAAGCGTCCGAGGTGCTGAAAGCAGAAACTGCCCGCAAAAGAGCGGCCATAGATGACGTGCAGGCACAGCGTGCATCGAAGCAGCAAAAGTTTGCTCCTGTTCAAAGCCATTTGGAGCTCCGCTGGAGAAATGGTATTAGGGCCTTGGTGGATTGTGCCATGCACGACAGCTCTTAGATGTGCAAAGAATTGATTATTGCAATTGAAACCATAGTAAGAATCATGAGGTAATGGTCTGTTGATCAGATTTGTCGTTTCGGAATCGTTGGTTTGTATTGGAACATGAAAGGTGACAATTGGGAAGAATGACTTTATGAATGGGAATCGATATAGATAAATCCATTAATGATTCATTAATCATAATGGTTGAATGATATGGGTGAATGATATGATTGAATGATATGGTTGAATGATATGGTTGAATGCTAATGATTCAAAAATGATAATGGCACGTGAATGTTAATGATTCAAAAATGTTGATGGTATATGAATACTAATGATTTAAAATGGAAGGCCATCAGCTTTAAGTGCAGGGATGAAAAGGTTTTTGAGTCGTATCATTCAAAATCAGAACAATCAATTTCGATTCCGAAAAGAAGAAACATGTCTCTTCGGAATCATATTTCAGAACTTCCCTCATGAAAACGGAATCTGAGTTGACAGTGCTCACTCAAACATTCTTTTTGGGCTGCCCAATATGGAAATATAAAAATACCAATGTGGTACTTTCAATGGTCACATTGAGCCATAGACATCATTCATAGTACAATCGAGTAAGTATGACTTTGGGACACTATCAAATGAGGTAATTTCTTTCACCAGACTCAGTATTCGTATCTTTTGAGATATCATGTAAATCCTGATATAATCCTCCAGATTCTCAGTTTCTTAATTCCCTGCTTGGTCGACTCTGATTATTCTTGATATTCTTAATATTCTTGATATTCTTGATATTCTTGATATTCTTGATATTCTTGATATTCTTGATATTCTTGATATTCTTGATATTCTTGATATTCTTGATATTCTTGGATAATTTTTAAGTCATTTCCTTCATTTTCTCTTCTTGTTTAATTCTCCCGAGACCTCTCAATCTTTCTTAACTTCACATCAGTTTTAGAACTACCAACATTGACTACCCGAGGACAACCCTCCCGGTGTTTTTCCTGCATAACACACTCATGGCAGTAATATGCTGGAGAACCCAGATCAACACCTTCGCCAAAATGCAGGCCACAAAGAATGCACCGGTGTGCTAAATGTCCAAACGAACACCCATCACAAACTTTGACTTTGGCCTGTGGCTTGACAAATGAATCACATACAGGACACTTGCCGTCGCACTGCACACAGAGCATGCCCACATTAGTGCCGGGCCGCTTCATACATTGCACCAAGTCGTACTGGTGGCGAGACATTGTGGTTCGTAAGAGAGTGGCCTGTGCGTGTAGACATGTTGTGTCATGTGATCTACATCACGTGACATCCACAAAAGACGTGACTTAGATCACATGATTCAATTTATCCTGAGTCACGTGAGTGGTCACGTGTCAAAAGCTGGCATCGGCGCAAGTGACGAATCTACAGATTTGTAAATCAGCCCTGGCGAGACTAATTTGGGTATTGAAAACAGTGAGCTTTCATTAGAGACTGCCTAGTTCAAGGCGGAGTTTTCCAACTCTTCAATTCTACATTCCTGTCATAATTCTACTTATCCACTGATCTGATTTATACACTGATACACATCACCTATTGATCATATCTATAACTAATTCGAAATACGGTTTTCCTTATCCAGGCTTTTCAATATCTGAAAAATATCAATCCCTAGTTTCTTGAATTCAATTACCATCTTTCATTATCTGGCATGGAGTGTCCTATATGTCTAGAAATCATCTCTCAGGATGCTCTTTTGGGACAGGTGGACCCGTGCAGGCACTTCTACCATAGACTGTGTATACAGCAGTGGGCCAGCCAGTCAAATCTGTGTCCCACGTGCCGAAACCTCTTTTACCGAGTGGATTTTCGGCGACAAGACATGGAACAACCCATTTCGTCGATCCGTGTGCAGGACCGGCTTGCTGAAAACGCCGCCATTGACCATATTCCGGCCGAGTATGTGATCTCTGGAGAAGAGTACCTGCATCTGCACAACAGGCGGAGTGTGGAGCCTGAAACCCATACTTCGGTGGTAGACCTGCATACAGACCCGTTGGCGGGGGTCTGTATTATTTGCTCCAGTGCCCAGTATTCGGTCCGCCAGATGTTTGCGTGCGTGGCGTGTGGTGGCAAATTTCACAGTCACTGTCTAGGTTATCGTCATGAAGGATACTGGTTTTGTCCTGTATGTGACCATCAACTGGAGGTGGTGAGGCCAGATTCTGGACGGAGTAATCGCCATGAGGAGCGTGACGAGACTCCGGAAATAGAGACGATTTCACGGCTTCTGGCGGCTAATATGCCTATTCTGGGTCAGATTTTACTACGGGGAATGGGAGTGCAGCGGGGGAGTAGCCGAAATGTCGCTCGAGGGGGTCCCAGAAATGTCGCCCGGCCAGGTCCTAGAAATGTCGCGGGAGTGGGTCCCAGAAATGTCGCCCGACCAGGTCCCAGAAATGCCGCCCAATCAAGTGCCAGCGCTCTCATTTCAGACGCCCCCTACATGGCTGTGGAAGAAGACTTCTTCTCTGAGGACGAGGACCGGTGCTGTGTGCAGGACACCAGTTCCAGCCGGGCCCGGGTCCGGAACAATGGAGGCGTTCTTCTACGGCGGCGGGCGAAAGAACTACAGCTGCTTTCTGCGGAAGAAATTCAGTCGTGGCAATTACTAGAAAGTGCTCGTCAGGGGATTGATCCCTCGGTGGAGCAGAAAGTCACTGATGTGAAAAGTGCTCGCAAAAAGAGATCACGAGCTAAAGCTGTTTCTGTATCGGATACTACTTCAGAGGCCTCGAGTTTGAGTTTGAGTTTGGACAAGAAAATCTCTGACAATGGCGTGTCTCGAATTGCTCTGTTGATGAGTCAAATCAAGTCACGGCCTAAAGATTTATCGCGAGGTTGCACATATCAAGTGCCTATAGAAATCGACGCTGATGCTTCAGACGATCAGTCAACAGGGAATTTCCAGGGACAGGTTGCAGTGGATCCCGAGGGACAGGTAACAGTGAATTCCGAGGAAAAGTCAACAGTGAATTCCGAAGAAAAGTCAACAGTTAAATCCGAGGAAAAGTCAACAGTTAAATCCGAGGAAAAGTCAACAGTTAAATCCGAGGAAAAGTCAACAGTTAAATCCGAGGAAAAGTCAACAGTTAAATCCGAGGAAAAGTCAACAGTTAAATCCGAGGAAAAGTCAACAGTTAAATCCGAGGAAAAGTCAACAGTTAAATCCGAGGAAAAGTCAACAGTTAAATCCGAGGAAAAGTCAACAGTTAAATCCGAGGAAAAGTCAACAGTTAAATCCGAGGAAAAGTCAACAGTTAAATCCGAGGAAAAGTCAACAGTTAAATCCGAGGAAAAGTCAACAGTTAAATCCGAGGAAAAGTCAACAGTTAAATCCGAGGAAAAGTCAACAGTTAAATCCGAGGAAAAGTCAACAGTTAAATCCGAGGAAAAGTCAACAGTTAAATCCGAGGAAAAGTCAACAGTTAAATCCGAGGAAAAGTCAACAGTTAAATCCGAGGAAAAGTCAACAGTTAAATCCGAGGAAAAGTCAACAGTTAAATCCGAGGAAAAGTCAACAGTTAAATCCGAGGAAAAGTCAACAGTTAAATCCGAGGAAAAGTCAACAGTTAAATCCGAGGAAAAGTCAACAGTTAAATCCGAGGAAAAGTCAACAGTTAAATCCGAGGAAAAGTCAACAGTTAAATCCGAGGAAAAGTCAACAGTTAAATCCGAGGAAAAGTCAACATTTAAATCCGAGGAAAAGCCAACAGTGATTCTCAAAGACCAATCAATTTCGGTGAAATCAGAGGACCCGCATAATCCTCATCATTCGGCCCCACAGGATTTGACCTTAGATGAAAAACGCCTTATTCAGAGTCACGTGCGTGTGCTTCTAGCGCCCCACTATGTCACAGGCGATGCCATGAAAAGTCCGCCAATATCCTCAGAAGAGCAATACATTTCCGTCAACAAGACATTGTCGCGTCAGATATACAGGCGAATATTGGCTCTGGACCGAAAACAACACTTAACCAGCGACCGACAGCGTTTGCAGGAATTATGCCTGCAGTGCTGGCAAGAACTCTCTACTTCTTTGGCAAATTCTCCACTAATGAAGTAGATAGATACTCTACACTTTTTAACACGAAAGTGTTCACGAAATGATGTTCACGAAAGATGTTCACGAAATGTGTTCAAGCTGCAAATACATAGTGTGCGTACACTCCTAGGAGAAAATGAAAATATGCACAGCATGGATCCTCCACTCCTGTCTTTGCCCTTCCTTGAGTCTATCTTCTTCTTGGCCCCCTTGGCTTGCTGAACTTTAAAGCGTTTTTCTGCTCTGTTTCGGGTTTGTCTTCCAAAACACTCACATCCACCTCGTCCAAATCGCCAACTTCGATCACCTCGGTTATTGGCTGCTCGCCCAAATAATCGGCCTTCAAATGATTAAGTAACCCTTGCTTATTAGCTGCATACATGATTCGAGCCTTGACTTTGCATCCAGAGGGACAAGCATAGATAAATGCCACCTGCAGAGCCTTGTACCCGTACAAAACGTACACGGGCTCAGCTTCCGAGGCACCAAGAGTAGCCATGAGCAGCGAAAGCGGCACATTTTCATGAAGTGATGCCAAAACGAGAGTTTCGGCATCCACGTCAATTTTCATCACCACCACTTTTTCGTGCAATGGCTGGCGAAGTGCTTTTTCAAGGTCAGCGTCAATCTTAAAGAAAAGCGACGTGTCCGACGTCATGGACGGCAATTCTTTCTTGTATGCAGAAGAACCCTGGGACAACGTAAGGTTCTGAAGCGAGTCCAAATGATGAAGATCTCTTTCCTTTTCGGTCATAAGCGCCTCCAAATCGTTCTTTTGCACGGCAAAAGATGCCGCCACCACTTCGTCTGTTTCGGAAAAGTCAAGCACGTGCAGCTTGCTGAAACTGGAGCCCAATTGCTGGAGAAGGGTGTTTTTAGTCGATGCATAGAGCATTTTCTGCCGGATCGGGGCCAGATCGGGAATGAAACTCACAAAAAACCGCTCTTTTTGCTGCACAATGGCATAACGAGGTTCAGGAAATACCGAGGCGAGGTAGTCGTGGAGGCTGTTGATGGTGTTTTCAGGGGATGGGGGTTGCTTGAAAGCAGAGTCAATCACCAACTTTTGTGAATCCTCTGAAAGCGTGATGACAAGGACATTGTCCTGCATGGAGTGGGCGGTATCCACCACTTCTTTTGTTGCCGTGATGCCGGATTGGTTTGACATTGTGGTGTACTTGGAGTTGTTGATGTTGGGATGTAAGGGTTTGCGTGCGCACTCGATATTGCTGCAAAATGTATGGATGTATATTCTTGGATAAGAAGGTTTTGACATATGTTTATTCTTAAATAGTCGATTAAAGGATTTTGGAAATCAAATTACAGAGCATACACGACCCTCGAGAATAATCATAGAGTAGTATCGCTGAACTAAAACTTCTTCAAGAGCCATGCTATCTTCAAGAGACATGCTATATGCAGAATATTAGTACTTATCAGTATTTTCTGTTAAAACTGTTTCTGGTGAATGGTGAAGTAATTATGAGACTGTTTTGAATCCTATTGATCAAGCCCTCTACCAAAGGCACGGACTCCATGCTTGTTTCTGTATATATCCTGTATATAACGCGTTCCCTTGCACACTTTTCTTCTGCCTCACGAACAACTCCAATTTCTTAAACCTCTAGCTCTTAGCAGGAACCATTACTACCAGGATCCATCACTACCAGGATTCCTGTCGGGTTCAACAGAAGGGAGAGAAAATTGTTATGTGCAGGATGGGGTCTTCGCACACACCAAACGACATTATCTCTATTAATCTGACAGCAATATGTTAAGAATTCAGCGTGGGATATGTACTTCGCTAAGGCGGCAAAATTTATTTGGAGGAGGAAAAACCATCCAGCGTGGTGAGGCAGCACAGCAAGCGCCAGGCAACAAACTGGAGACAGTCAGCAATCCGGTGGATCTCCTCAAGAAAAACGACATTCTCATGTATTCCCAGAAACCAATCAACTATATTGAAAGCATAAAACCCAACGGCTATCATTTGGCGAACAATGTTCTCATCACGTCGCCAAACGAAAAAGGGCAAGTGGTAGGAACGATGCTTGTGGAAAATGAGAGTTTTGAGGTGAATTTGTCTGATAATGGCTACAAGATCATCAATGGTTTCATTTTGGAGTTTCATGATGACTTGATCAATATTTTTGGTAAAATCCACCCCAAGCCCGAGATTTTGGTGGTGGGGCTTGGCAAAACTTCACGGATGCTACTGGAGAAGAACAGAAAAAGCTTAAGTTCTTTGGGAATCCAGTTGGAAGTGAGTGACTCTCGGAATGCAGCACGTATTTATGATCTTTTGGCAACAGAGCGGCCAAAAGTGATTCTGGCATTGTTGATGCCGCCTAATGCTTAGACCCGTGCACCACTTGTCTGCACCAGGCGTGCAAATAGTTGTAAATATAGCTGACTAAATGAATATTATATTGTAAGACTCTAATAACTTTCTCGAATCCTGGGCATCAGTGGAATAAATTTTGGTTTGCGTGGCAAAAAGATTGCAGCACCACAATTTCACACATGGTCTCCCACTGCATTACTCACTGTGGCCCTAAGTGGCTTGACTAACGTTGATCGGACGGGAAACAGTATTTTCCACTTGGTATGGCCGCAACCGAAAGTGAATAAATTTTTTTGGATATAAAGACTTATAGTTTTAGTTAATGGACTCCAATCAATTTACTACGATATTTATCACTGATAAATTATTATTTGTGTGGGTGCAGCTCTGCAGATTAAACATATGAGGGAGGTGGAAATCTGTGCACCAGAGCTATTATCTGTATCAAATTCCCAAGCGAATTTTTCAGATTTGACTTCTTCCCTTTAACTAATAAGCTTATAAAAGAGTAAACTTTTGATTATAGCTGTATATAGACGTAACTGTATTTTTGAACGGGATTCTTTTATATCTCACCATTATAGACGTGCTCGTTTTTTGTAAAATATTGGTCGCAGCACCTAATTACTGAAGATATAGGAATCAGTTCAAGTAAATTCAACTTCCAAATTTAAAAAGTTCTCAAACTGAACAATCGCATCAAGCAAACTTATGAGAACAATTCACATTAAATAGCAGATTTTGTTAAAGGAGGTTAGAAGCCAGAAACAGCCACAAAAACCCGTACACCACAAGGTATCAGTGTCCGCAAATTGACTTAATTTGGTTGAATTATACTTTGAGCTATATAATGCTTTTTATATTAGTGATCATCTGAAGACTCTATACAGTTCCTTTTGAATATATTAGTGCTTGTTATATTAGTGTCATCTGAATACTCTATACACACCCTCTACCTTCTCTTTTGCTTCTTCCGCTTGTCGTCGTGTCCTGCATGGTCGGGCTGTATTTGCTGCAAGTGCTGGTATAAAAACGCCATGGATTCTCTATTGGAGGGCAGGGTCGTATCCGGGAGGTACGGAGGTGCACCGGATGGTGCCATATACTTTTGTGGGGTACTCATGGACATATTCATAGGCTCGGAGAATTGTGGCGGGCCGTAACAAGGGCGACCGTACACAGGAGCGGCGGCGTGTTTGGGTGGAGCCATATATTCGGCATGTTTTTCGGGCATTTGTTTGCGTCCGACAGGCGAAGCGCGTTCAAACAGATTGTCCAATAAAAACTTGTTGGGAGTGGACACAGAGCCTCCGTGGACGAGCTCGAAGGAAGTGTGGTCCATGCTGGTCATGTTGGTGTGAGTAGTGTTTGTAGAGGAGGTGAGCATGCTGAATTCACGTGACGTGTTAGCGAATTCGCGGGAGAAGTCTTTGGATGTGTTGATGGAGGTGTTGTATTCGGGAAACGCGCCTGCATAGTAGCCCTCCGTGTACCCTTTTGCCGTGGGGTGGGTATTTTGTTTGTGGGGAGGGTTTGGCATGTTCGACATTCTCTGCGACATGGTATTTTGAGGCATGGAGAGATTCTGCGACATGGAGGTATTTTGCGAAATGGGCATATTCTGCGACATGGTATTTTGAGACATGGGCATATTCTGCGACATGGTATTTTGCGCCAAGGACGGATTCTGCGACATGGGCATATTCTGCGACATGGACAGATTCTCCGACATGATATTCTGACCTAACGTCTTTTGCCCAAAGCCAGGATTCGTCTTCAGCTTGTTCCGCTTACTCTTCGCCTCCTTCTCCGGCCGCTTTTTCTTGCTGTTCATCAATGTGTGCACATCAGTAAGCACAATTTGAAATCGGCTTGTACCGGCCACTTGCTTCTTTGGGCGGGCCGCCCGCGGCTCGTCCGAAGCCCGTTTTTTCTCCGAGAAAATCCCCATCACCGGCTCCGAAACATCGATTTTCACTTCGCCTTTATTGTCTTTGACTGGCGTAGGACTAGGCGGCTGATTCTCTTTTCCTACATCCTTGGCTGGCGATTTGACGGCGCTGGACATGATCACCGTCGATGGAGACGAAATCGGGTGTGCCGGGGCGGGCGTCCGAAGAAAGCGGTTTTCCGAGTGGGCCGATGTTCCGATGGGCCGCATCGGCGTTCGGGTGAGTTTTTTCGGCGCCGACTTCTTTTTCGATGGCGTGACAAACTCTTCGCCAAACTCGTCGTCTGGCTTGTCGGCAGACTTGCCGATCCCCTGCTCAATGCTGAGCCGATGAGCACCGGGATCGACTTTCTTTTTCAGCGATGCTACGTTCAAAAGCGGTTCTGCCGATTGCCGAACTGCCGAATCAGCATGGTGAAGGGAGAACCGTGACGGCGTGATGGTTTCCAATTTCAGCGGCGTCCGGATCGGCAGATCCATAAAGAAATCCGTCAAGTGCATGGATTTGTCGTAGAATGGTGTAAAACCCCCGTGGTTGGAATAGTGGCCGGCACTGTTCGGATGCGCCATGAGGTTGAGGTTGTGGGTTAGAAACGGCGTCAAGCTCAAGCCCGAATATTCATCTTCGCCGCCGTTTCCCCCGCTCGGCTGGCCGCCGGAGTTATGCATGGGCCCATTTTGCTTGTAAAATGACGTGAAAATCTTGGAGCTGGGCGTGGAGTTGTAGGAATTAATGTCGGCGGAAAACGTCCGAGACACGAGCGGCGTCCATCCGGTGGCAGGTTGAACTTGTGGCGGAATGAGGCTTGATGCAGCAGGAAGTGCCGCCGATGCCGATGTTTTGTTTGTGGATGACGCCAGCGCCCGTGAAGGGGAAGCCCTGTTCCCTTGGGCGTCGTAGGAACAGATCAAGGGATCAATGACTTGCCTGGACGGAGAGGACATGACAAATTGGTTTGTGCGTCTAAAGACGTCAAGTTGTATCCACTTTTAATTCTTGGCTTGTATGTAACGTACAACGTACACCGAGAGATCAAATGAAAAGCTTCTTTCGATGCAAGCAGGTTCGACGAGCTTAACTCAAAAAAAAAATCGCTCTGGAGAGTTGCTGGGTCAGAAAGCTTCTGGATGGTGTTCGAAGGCAAGAAGACTTGGCTATGCTGTGTAAAGGTGGCTATGCTGTGTAGGCGGCGATTATGTTGATGTATGACAACAGAGCAGTGTGGATTAAAGAAGGTGATGTTTGTTTTTCGAGAGAGCCTCATGCTTCTCCTGCGTTTAAAGTTCGCGAACAAAGCGTGTTTTACTATCTGCAGTACTGGCGGGAGCAATCACTTCATGCGCATACCGTCTATTTAGGGTAATCAACGCAGATTGCGTGTGTGTTTATGCGGGTCATGCTACAAGGATACTGCAACTTAGTTTAAAACACTTTCGGACAGTATTGAGTTCGCATCAAAAACAGTCAACTTTTTCACTACTTAGGCGTGGATCTTTTGGTCCTCGGCCCATTGGTCCTCGGTAATCTTCAAGTTCTCGGCCTCCTCGGCAAACTCGTCCTCATCATAGTCCTCCTCGTGGGCGGCAAAAGACAACGTGGGCTTCACCACAGCAGAGTCAAAAGTCCAAGAAGCCAAGGCATTCTCAGCATCAACAATGATTTGCTTGGAGGATTCGTAACCGTCGTAAGCAGGTCTGGTCTCTCCTGGAGTAACAGGAGCCTCGTCCAACAACTCCAAAAGTGCCTTACCGTAACCGGCAATCAAAGCAATCTTCTCAGCGTGCTCACGCATGGAGTCGAATTGGTAGTTGAAAGCAGTCTTCAACTTCTCCCTGGTGATGTTGGACAACTGAGCCTCAGCAACCAAAGACTCGGCCTCGGCTCTGACCAACTCCTGCTCCAAAACGTTGATTTTGGGAGATTGAGGGTCCTTGTACTTCAAGTAAGCAATTTGGTCGGTGATCTTCTGCTTTCTCTCTCTGGATGGCTGCACAGATCCCTCAATGTCTCTGATCGACTTCATGGTGATTCTGTACTGGTCGTACCGGTCAATGAACTGGTCCTCCAACTCACCAATCTCGTAAATCAAAACTCCCAATTTGTCCGTAATGTCGGAAATGTCGTCGTCATTGGACTCTCCCCAAACGGACAATTGCTTGGCCACCTCCTTTCTCTCTCTGGCGGTAATTTCCACGGATCTCATCAAGTTCTTCTCCATTTTGATCAATTGAGCCAATTTCCGGGCCATTTCCGGGCCCATGGCTCCAGCAGCGGATCTTCTGATGGAGTGGGAAAGCGATCCTTTTCCAAAAAACTTCGACTTGGTCGAAGATGGAGGTGGAGGAGGGGCTTGCATCTGGGCTGCCGTTGGGGCCCGGGTGGATCTCATGGAGTAAGTTCTATGCATTTTTGTTTTTTGGCTGGTGAATTATTTTTTGTTGTTGAATTAATAGAAAAGAAAATTGGTACGAGGGATTTTTGGTGTTTTTGTCTCAGGGTAGTTGGGGCGGGCGGATGAACGACCGTGTCCTGCAGGTACTCTATCTTTCAACCAGCCACCCAAATCCCGGCCACGACATTGCGGTTTTCAGTAAGAATTAGTCTAAATGGCTTTTTTTTTTTGGGTGTTTTGAACAAAAGTTTTGAGATTCTGAAATATAGTATTTCCTTTTTTTTGGTTTCTTTGTATCGGGCTCTTATGCGTGGCACAGCCTGATATTTTGGTTTCAATGATTGTTGCGGTTTGGGAACAATTCCTGCCTATTCGGGAATACGCACAGAAGCTTCCGGCCACGGCCTATATACAGGCACCAGGTTTCACCACGTTTACCGTGGCCTTTGCTTCGAAGTTAGTTAGTGGCCGCGCCGGCAAAATACAAACTCTAATTAAATGACTCCCATTGAGCACGTGTCGTCTAGAAAATGATCACGTGACATAAATATTGATCACATGACGTAAATCACGTGACCGCTCAGCCGCATTCAGCGCACAGCGCACAGCGCGCCGAGCGCGCACTCCACTCCCGATCACGTGACCGTCTCGGCGTTGCAGTGTGCCGTCTATTGTTGCGTGGCCGCTATCACATCATCGCAATAGGAAGCTTATCGCGAGCAGTAGTCACGGCGAAAAAACACTCAAACAGCATTCGAATTTGTGTTCGAATTTGTGGTTTCAGCTCGCTGAATAGGAAAATGTTCAGTTGTAGCGCCCATACTTTGACGTCCATTCGCTGCATATTTTTGCTCTACTTACCATGTATGGAATCCATCTTAAAACGCAGATACACCTGCAAAATTGAGGCTTCGCACCCGGAACTAAGAGTCCGAGATTCGCTTCCTCCTTCTTCTTTTGCCCCAAGAGCCACCTCTCTTCTTTTCATCCGGCCATTCTTTTCTGTTTCATAAATCACTTTAAAACGTCACTTTAGAAACACGTTTCAATATACTGATTACGTTTCAATATACTGATTACGTTTCAATATACTGATTACGTTTCAATATACTGATCACACTCCAATATACTTATCACGTTTTAGTATACTGATCACATTTCAATATACTGATCAGATTCCAACATACTGATCACAATATACTGGCAATATACTGATCACAATATACTGATCACAATATACTGATCACAATTTACTGACAATATACTGATCACAGCAACTGACAATATACTGATCACATTCCAATAACCGACTTCAATCCTTTTCTTTTCACCATGACTGGGTTCTTCAAAATGTACAACCAGTTGCTCAAAACGCACCCCTACAAAATGAATATGGCCGGTAGTGGAATCTTCTTTGGCCTTGGAGATTCTCTTGCCCAATATCTTTTCCCTCATCATATCGACGACGACGTGGAAAAACCCACCGAATATCATCTTGACCGGACTCTCCGAGCCATGACCTACGGATGCTTTTTTTTCGGCCCCGTTTCCGTCAAGTGGCATGCCAAAACATTGCCTCGAATCATGTCTCCTTTTCTCTCCTCTCTTAGACGGACCAAAATGAAACCTTCGGCAATCCACATTCACGACACTTTATTCCGGCTTACCCTTGATGCATTAATCATGCCTGGCCTTATTTGGATCCCCATGTACAACACAGTCATGAGTGCCCTAGCGTTTCACTCGGATCCTTTGGCTGTGGCTGCAGAGAAGTTGCACAATAACTGGTGGAATGTGCTCCGGGCCAACTGGACCGTGTGGACGCCCTTACAACTCTTCAACTTGTTTTGTGTGCCTGTGCATTTGCGCATAGTGGTTGCTAATTTCTGGTCGATTGGCTGGAACTGTTTTTTGAGTTTCGTGCACAATACAAAGGGTCACGGAAAGGGAAGTGGCAAGGTTATAGAGGAGCTTGTGGATATTGAGTCTGCCGACGAGGAGCAAACGATGGTTTATGCTTGAGAGATTAAGAAATCTGAATCCAAGAAGTTTGAATCTCAGAAGTTTGAATCAAGAAGTTTGAATCAAGAAGTTTGAATCAAGAAATCTGAATCTAAGAAATCTGAACCCAAGTGATCTGAATCCAAGTGATCTGAATCCAAGTGATCTGAATCCAAGTGATCTGAATCCAAGTGATCTGAATCCAAGTGATCTGAATCCAAGTGATCTGAATCCAAGTGATCTGAATCCAAGTGATCTGAATCCAAGTGATCTGAATCCAAGTGATCTGAATCCAAGTGATCTGAATCCAAGTGATCTGAATCCAAGTGATCTGAATCCAAGTGATCTGAATCCAAGTGATCTGAATCCAAGTGATCTGAATCCAAGTGATCTGAATCCAAGTGATCTGAATCCAAGTGATCTGAATCCAAGTGATCTGAATCCAAGTGATCTGAATCCAAGTGATCTGAATCCAAGTGATCTGAATCCAAGTGATCTGAATCCAAGTGATCTGAATCCAAGTGATCTGAATCCAAGTGATCTGAATCCAAGTGATCTGAATCCAAGTGATCTGAATCCAAGTGATCTGAATCCAAGTGATCTGAATCCAAGTGATCTGAATCCAAGTGATCTGAATCCAAGTGATCTGAATCCAAGTGATCTGAATCCAAGTGATCTGAATCCAAGTGATCTGAATCCAAGTGATCTGAATCCAAGTGATCTGAATCCAAGTGATCTGAATCCAAGTGATCTGAATCCAAGTGATCTGAATCCAAGTGATCTGAATCCAAGTGATCTGAATCCAAGTGATCTGAATCCAAGTGATCTGAATCCAAGTGATCTGAATCCAAGTGATCTGAATCCAAGTGATCTGAATCCAAGAAGTTTGAATCCAAGATATCTGAATTCAAGAAGTTTGAATAGAAATCTGAAACAAGAAATCTGAATAGAAATCTGAGTTCAAGAAGAGTCTGAATCCAAAAGAAGTCTCCGAAGTTAAGTGGTATTACAGTCAAGGAGTGGCTCTACAAGAATGAATCAATGGAATGATGTTTGGTTTATTCGATGATCATTGGATTTTCTAATACCATTGAAGTATGCAAATTGGATTGATGAATTGTGGCCGGTTAAACCCAGACACTTGTCTTAGGCTGAACAATTGGATATGGACAATTGGAGATGTGATTGTCATTTAAATAAATTCCCTGTGACAGAATGAAGGTTTTGTTTACTGATTTAGTGACAGATATTCGTCTGATATTGTCGAACAGCCGGATCCATGCTTAATGGCCACCAAAAAGTCATCCTAGAGGTGAAATTCTTTCTATACAGGGCTTAAGGTTAAAACTTAAGTACTACGAGTTCAAAACGAATTAAGATCTGATTTGGAAATTGATCGTTGGCTGCGATTGATAGAGTTGATGATGTTTGCAATTTATAGAGTTGAATGTTTGCAATTTAGAGTTGATGAATGTCAATTTATAGAGTTGATGATGCTTGCAATTTATAAAAGTTGTGAATGGCAGCAAGCGCTTGCTACACAATTTGCAGCCATATTGAAAAGTGAATTTTATATCTGCAAAATGCAACCTGACATTTTGAGGCTATCGATCGGTTGATAATTTCATTGCATTTGTATACATGTGTCGCCTATTATAGAGAATACGCATTCAGGAAATCGAGTAGTTTTGTTTAAATCTCAAATAAGTCTTTAAATCATAAGAGTCCACATTTTCAACCTTAATGAAAGTTTACGACGAAAGCAAATGTAATAGCAGTATTGCTGGTCCTGCATATATGCACATCTAACGCACATTGCTAATGGCTTTACACTTTTCTAAAGATACCAATCGAACGCAATTTCCCAAAAGCATCTTTAAATGTCTCTTTTTGGACGTTACAACCATTTTGTCAAAACAAAGCCATTGGCCACCAACATTCTCACCACAGGGTTTCTTTTCGGATTGGGCGATATCTTAGCTCAGAATTTAGAAGGAAAAGATGGCAAAAACGAACAGCAACACCCCCAAAATTACGATCCGGCCAGAACTTTCCGGGCAGTAACATATGGCGGGATCATCTTTGCCCCAATGGCAGATAAGTGGTTCAAAACGCTTTCAAAAATCAATTTGGTCAAAGGGTCCAAAAGTGTCAATACCGTGGGCCGAGTAGCCTTGGATCAAGGCATCTTCGCTCCGTTTGTGGGGATTCCACTTTATTTCACTATAATGACGTGGATGGAAGGAGTTATGAACCAGGAGAGTAATTTGCAGGAAAAGATCCAGTCAAAATTGAGTGACAGCTACTTTGACACGCTTAAGAGCAATTGGGCCGTTTGGCCGGCCGTGCAATTAGTCAACTTTGCTTTTGTTCCTGTAGGGATGCGTTTATTAGTGGTTAATGTTGTGAGTATTGGATGGAATTGCTTTCTTCTGTTGCAGATGAATAGCGGGAAAGAGCTTATGATTATTGATTAGAGTCAGAGTTCTTGAAGTGAAGCAGAAGGAATTGAAGCATTGTGATTGCATTGTTATTGCATTGTGATAGCATTGTGATTGCATTGTGATAGCATTGTGATGAAGTTGTGATAGCATTGTGATTGCATTGTGATAGCATTGTGATGAAGTTGTGATAGCATTGTGATGAAGTTGTGATAGCATTGTGATAGCATTGTGATAGCATTGTGATTGCATTGTGATAGCATTGTGATTGCATTGTGATAGCATTGTGATAGCATTGTGATAGCATTGTGATGAAGTTGTGATGAAGCATTTGATTTCAGAATCATGATTTGAAAGATGTGACTACAGATTCGGAATTCTAAGGCCAACAGAACACTCTGAGATGTACAAAGGTTCTCAATAGGCATATCACAGTGAGGTCAATCCCATTGTGTGACGCTATCATTGAAGAATCAAAGATCGCTCTTATGTGAACATATCAATGATTTGTCGGACCTGAAACAAATACATTTATACAGCATTGATGTTCAGCATCCAGCCAGAATTTCTATGGCGCCATGACCATTAACATCGATGCAGGATAAGACGGTCGAATAATCCATGTTAGAGTTCCAGATAATCTCAATGGCAGTCAAGAATCATCGACAGAATGGAATAATCTGTACAGTGAATCTGTTCAATTACATTGACAATGAAAAAATCTGTCCAGTTAATCTGTCCATTACATGACAGAATAAAATAATCTGTCCATTACATGACAGAAAGTCCCGAATTCTTTGATAGGTATTGTCGATGCATGCGTGCACAGTAGACGCAGGGGATTTTCAGGAGCGTTTCAGGAGTGTTTCACGAGTGTTTCAGGGCCGAGCATTCCCATCACAGCCCACTCCATAGTCGTGCCCTTATTTATTAATCCGTCGTTTGCACAGTTGGGTAACATGCGCGAGGCGGGTCATTAGTCGCACTTTACTATGCGCTCGCCTGCAGACTGTTAGGCTCGATTCACGCCGAAACACGACAATACGCCAGCCACAGCACAAAGATTCTGGCAGCAAAACACATCTGAAACCGTTTCAAAAAAACACGTGTTTGGCCTGCTGTGGATGTACAGGTTTTTCTACCCGTCCGAATTTCTCTGTACAGCCGAACAATCGCCTCGGGGAATATATAATAACACCCGCCTTTTTTTTTTCTCAGAAAAAAGCCCCAATCCGTCTCTCTTGCTATCGCACTATCGACTGTCGTCTCTATTCTCATTCTAAAAACACTTTCTAAAAACAGCATTTCTGGACGCCAACTCCACACACCGAATTCCGTCTTTTTTGCTCCACCCAATTTCCATTTTTGTCTCTGCAAGTGTATTTGCGATATCATTCCGAGTGTGAATTTGTTCCCCTGCCACACGTAAAAGCTGGCCGAATTCATCTTTGAACATCCGTGTCCGGTGAACGTTCAATCAATCACACCACCATTGAAAGTTGGTTTTTTACAGCCAAAAAAGACTTCTGGATCAGCTAAAGACTGGTAGATCAGCTAAAGACTGTTGTCAGCCAAAGACTGTTAGAAACAGCAAAACGGCCAAAACAACAGAGTTACAAACACAAGCAAAAGTGTTGATTCTGCTTTGTGAATTGTCATCTGGGAATCCATCGATTAAACGACAAAGAATTGATAACTGATTTTTTGTGACAATTCTTTGAATTCTGTGACTTTGACTTCTTGACTTTTTTGAATTCTGTGACTTTGACTTCTTGACTTCTTGACTTCTTGACTTCTTGACTTCTGTGAATCCTGTGACTTTTCTCCCTCTGTGACCTCCTGATCCTCTACCAAAATGATGAAAGGTTTCAAAAACAGACTCACACGAAACAAGGGCCAGTCAACGTCCAAAAGGACAGACAAAAAAGACGGCGCCAAAGACGGCAAGGACAAGGAACTCCTGAAAAAATCGTCCTTGGCGTCCTTGGCCAAAGCCGCCACCGGCTCCAATTCCCCCCTGAAATCCAGCTCGCCTACTCCTTCCTCAAAAGTCGACAGCCAATCCAGCGACCTGCAAACCGATCAAGCATCGGCCGGAATGACGGGCGTTGAAAACTCCGCCCAACTAAACCCGTCTGCTGTGGCGCAGTTTGGCGGCTCGCTGGCGTCCAGAGGTTCCAGTCCTTCGCCCAATTCTCAGACTCCTCCTCCCGCCGGTTCTACTTCGAGCGCCGAACAGCTGGATGCAAATTTGGACACGGGAACAACTGCTTCCGCCTCTTCCTTGGATACCGTGGTGCCCTCCACCACCAGCGCCGGGTCTCCCAAGATTGTGATTGACGCCCCACAAGTGCAAACGTCGCTTTCGAACACCACTCCCGTGACTCCAACCCCGAATGCCGCCAGCGCGGGCTCCAATGGATTTGGGCTCGGCTCGTCTAACTCGGGCTTGAATATGGACGGCAAGTTGGGTTCCCGCTCTCTGTCCAATAGCTCGCTTGCTCAGGGAATTGGCTCTCCTAACAAGGAGGCCTTTGACATCGACTTGATTGCCTCTCCTAAACGGCACTCGTCGTCTCGCTTTGAGCCCAGCACCTCCGAACTGCATCGTGAAATCATGAAGTTGCCAAACTTCGATGAAGTGGCTCCCGAGGAGCAGATTTCTTTGTTTGTCCAGAAAGTCGACCAGTGCAATATTCTCTTCGATTTCAACGATCCCACGCAGGATATCAGGGGCAAGGAAATCAAGAGAATCACCTTGCAGGAATTGATCCAATTCATTGTTAGCAATCGTTTCAACTACACCGAGGAGATGTACGAGCACGTGATCTCCATGTTCAAAAAGAATCTCTTCAGACCCATTCCTCCGCCTGTCAATCCTATTGGCGACTTGTTTGATCCCGATGAAGATGAGCCTGTCAGCGAGCTAGCCTGGCCCCATATGCAATCCATATACGAATTCTTCTTGCGCTTTGTCGAGAGTCCCGATTTCCACCACCAAGTTGCAAAGCAGTACATTGACCACGAGTTTGTTTTGCGAGTTTTGGACTTGTTCGATTCCGAAGATCCACGTGAAAGAGACTGCTTGAAGACGACCTTGCACAGGATATACGGAAAGTTTTTGAGCTTGCGGTCCTTCATCAGAAAGTCCATCAATAACGTGTTCTTGCAATTTGTCTACGAAACCCAACGCTTTAATGGTATTGGCGAGTTGTTGGAGATCTTGGGCTCTATCATCAATGGTTTTGCTTTGCCTTTGAAGGATGAGCATAAGATCTTCTTGATACGAGTTTTGCTTCCATTACACAAGGTCAAGTCTTTGTCATTGTACCATCCTCAGTTGGCATACTGCATTGTTCAATTCTTGGAGAAAGACTCGAGCCTAACAGAGGATGTTATCATGGGTTTGTTGAGATTCTGGCCTAAGATCAACTCTCCTAAAGAAGTGATGTTTTTGAATGAAATCGAGGACATTTTCGAGGTGATGGAACCGCTGGAGTTCACCAAAATCCAGATTCCTCTTTTTGCGCAATTGCTGAAGTGCATTGCCTCGTCGCATTTCCAGGTGTCCGAAAAGGTGTTGTGTTTCTGGCAAAATGAGTACTTCTTGACGTTGGTGACTGAAAATGCTGAGGTAGTATTGCCAATTATTTTTGCATCGTTGTACGAGTTGACAAATTCAACGCAACCCGGAATCGCCACCGGACAACTCCAACAGAAGTTATTGGAAAACCCGAACTCCATAACTGACGCCAATGGTAATTTGATTGACCAAGGGCTAATGGTGAATAGCCAAAACCATCGTGAGGGTTTTGAAGGCGATGGAAACAGCTTGAATGGCGCAGGTACGGGAAGAATGGATGAAAACAACATGATGCATGACATGACAGATGAGGAATATTACGACTCTTTTTCATCACCTCAGCAAAACATGGAGATGGAAGAATACAGCAATATTCCGCCACATAACCTGGCCACGTCGAATTGGAACAAATCTATCCATCAGTTCGCCTTCGGCGCATTAAAGATCTTCATGGACCACAACCCTATCTTGTTTGAACACTGCACCATTTTGTACCATCAATCAGTGGAGGAACAGAAGATGAGAGAGTTGAGCAGAAAGCAAGGATGGAAGAAGATTGAGGAATACGTGGAGAAATGTGCCGGGAACAAGAGCAGAGTCAGTGGAAACGAGGCCACCGAAGCCGGGGTCAATGCACATTAGGTACCAGAAAGGGTTGGCACTCGCCAACACTTGAGGGTGGTATACGGTTTATTAGAATCACACGTAAAAGAATCAAGCCGAAGTGACTTCTGGAGCTGCTGGACCTGCACACAACACGTCAACAGCAAACGGATTTAGTAGTATCTGAATCACAGCTGCCTTACAGGTGCCTTTTTACAGGTGCCTTGTTACAGGTTTCTTGTTCACATCTATATAGCCTAACTAAAGCAGCCGATATTGCACCGTTATCTTATATACAGGACAAATAGCTTTTTCTATTAGCAATTGTGAGCACAAAGCCGCATTCCCCCGGATCCCCACATATATTAATCAATATCAAACAAAAGGAGTTATAAGGAAAGAATCTCAGGTCAAGGCGTTGCAGCCAATGCACAGAGCCGTGCCTGCATGAACCTGCAGGAGACCCGTACATCCCCAATAGTAGTATATAACGCGCGGCATCGCCCGCTAAATTTGCCGCTTTTTTTTTTGGCCATCTCAGCCCCAAAATGGTTTTGGATTGTTCTACTGCCTCTGCACACTTGCAAAAATACTCTAAAAAAGACGGCTTGGATGTTCGTTCTTTAATCGATTCCACCAACTTCGGTGGGTTGACTTACAACGACTTCTTGATTTTGCCTGGCTTGATCCAGTTCCCTTCTCACGCTGTGAAATTGGAAACTCGCTTGACCAAGAAGATCACGCTTAAGTCTCCTTTCGTGTCGTCTCCTATGGACACTGTTACCGAGGAAAACATGGCCATTCACATGTCCTTGTTGGGAGGTATCGGTATCCTTCACCACAACTGTACGGCCGATGAACAGGCCGAGATGGTGAACAAGGTGAAGAAGTTCGAGAACGGATTCATTTCCGACCCATTCGTGGTTGGCCCAGATGCCACTGTTCGCCAGATCCGCGCGATGAAGGAGCAGATTGGGTTCTCCTCTTTCCCAGTGACCGGTATGTGATTTTTCAGCTTTGTGATGAACTAACCAATCTAATAACTTTCGTTCTACCGATTACATCAAACGATGTTGTGGATAAACTTTCCCTGATGAGCTTTTAAGAACCATACTAACGACAGAAAACGGAAAGCCAGGCGGTAAACTTGTGGGTATCGTCACCTCTCGTGACGTGCAGTTCCACGAGAACGACACCGACACTGTGGAGAAGGTCATGACCAAGGATGTTGTTGTTGGAAAACAGGGCATCACTTTGGCCGAG
Source organism: Metschnikowia kipukae (assembly GCA_002370135.1). NCBI lineage: Eukaryota > Fungi > Ascomycota > Pichiomycetes > Serinales > Metschnikowiaceae > Metschnikowia > Metschnikowia kipukae. The sequence continues at coordinate 472,690 of NKZJ01000105.1, forward strand.
GGTAACGCTTTGTTGCGTTCTTCCAAGAAGGGTAAGTTGCCTATTGTGGACTCCACCGGTAACTTGGTTTCCATGATCTCCTTGACTGACTTGCAAAAGAACCAGTCTTACCCAGATGCTTCCAAGTCGTTCGCATCCAAGCAGTTGTTGTGTGGTGCTGCTATTGGTACGCTTCCTGCCGACAGAGTTCGTTTGGACAAGTTGGTTGCCGCTGGGTTGGATGTCGTTGTGATCGACTCCTCCAACGGATCATCCACTTTCCAAATCGACATGCTCAAGTGGATCAAGTCCAAGTACCCTGACTTGCAGGTGATTGCCGGAAATGTTGTCACCAGAGAACAGGCTGCTTTGTTGATTGAGGCCGGCGCAGACGGGTTGAGAATCGGTATGGGTTCCGGCTCCATTTGCATCACTCAAGAAGTGATGGCCTGTGGTAGACCTCAAGGTACCGCTGTGTACAATGTGTGTGAGTTTGCCTCTCAATTCGGTGTGCCATGTATGGCCGACGGAGGAATCAGCAACATTGGTCACATCACCAAGGCTCTCGCTTTGGGAGCCTCCACCATCATGATGGGTGGATTGTTGGCTGGTACTTCCGAAACCCCAGGAGACTACTTCTACCGGGACGGAAAAAGATTGAAGAGCTACAGAGGAATGGGTTCTATTGATGCCATGCAACAGACCTCCACCAACGCCAACGCTTCTACTTCTCGTTACTTCTCCGAAGGAGACAACGTCTTGGTTGCACAGGGTGTTTCAGGAGCTGTTGTGGACAAGGGCTCGATCACCAAGTTTGTTCCATACTTGTACAACGGGTTGCAGCATTCGTTGCAGGACATTGGTGTGCAGTCTATTGACGAGTTCAGAGAAAATGTGCAGAGCGGAGATGTTAGGTTCGAGTTCAGAACCGCATCTGCTCAGCTAGAGGGTGGAATCAGCGGCTTGCACTCTTATGAGAAGAAGTTGCACAACTAAACATCCAAAGCAATACACAATGCTAATGATAAGAACTAGTAGAGACAAAATCAGTAGAGACAAGAAACTAGTCGAGACAAGAAACCAGTGGAGCCAAAGTAGACTAACGAGGTGGATGCGGATGTGCCTGCACACAGAGCGCTATATGCCGCACCTCTTTAGCGCGCATAGAAGACTCAGCGCGGAGTCGGGGATCGGGCGCAGAACTTGCCGCGCATAGCATGTGCAGCATAAGACGCCTTTCCTTCTGGCCCGTTATAAACCCAGCATTGCCACTTCAGCAACTAAAAAGCCCATCATGAGCATTCGCCCCAACCTCGACCAAGAGCTCCGCCAGTCTCGCGACTCAAAGTACAAGAATTCCCTGGTGGAGGTGCTCAATTGGTTATATGACACCCTTTCCGTCGCCGAAACAGACCGCAGCTCCTACCTCAACCAAAACATGGTAGAGCTTTTGAAAGACGGCACATTGCTTTGTGAGTTGGGAAACATATTGCAGGTCGAAGGATCTCCTACCCGGAAAGTCAAGAAAACAACCATGCCGTTTGTACAGATGGAAAACATCATGTTTTTCCTACAACTTTGCGACAAAATCGGGATTGCCCACGACGAAATCTTCCAGACGGTGGACCTCTTTGAGGGCAAGGACCCATACCAGGTGATTGTGACGATGATGGCGTTCTCGCGCAAGGCGCATGAAATGAATGCCACGAGGTTTCCCAAAACTATTGGGCCCCAGGTGAGACGGGGAAAATGAAGGTGTCCTATATATAGAACGCCTCTCCTAATACACGGCCATTTACTGCTTCTGCATGCTGTCCGCCGTAGTTTCTACCGCTTGTAGACCACCAGCCAAGAACAAAAAGGAACCAATGCAAAATAAGGAGTCAGGAACCATAAAGGAACGGAAAAAAGTGGTACTGCATACAACGCATACAACGTGCCAGGATTCCTTCTGCCTCGCCACCTTGACGGCCCCGCCAGACATGGCAACCACGCCAAAAACCTTAACTTCAACAGCAGTATAGCCCAGCACAACAAATCAGCAGCGCAGCGTGGGTGCTTATTTCCTTGGTCCGCCAATGGCCGGGAGGCACGGGTGCGCAGGGCATCTCTTCGCACCTTTTTTTATCATACATCTTTCTCCAGCATTAACACAGCACCCCAGCAATGTCGGACACAGTGATCTGGGAGGTTATCAACAACGGCTTCTGCTCTTTCAAAGTGCGCCCCGGCAAGGGCCAGGACTTTTGCCGCAACGAGTACAACGTCACCGGACTTTGTAACCGGCTGTCATGTCCTTTGGCCAACGCCCGATATGCCACCGTCAAAAACATCGAGGGCAAGTTGTATCTATACATGAAGACCGCCGAGAGGGCTCACATGCCGGCCAAGCTCTGGGAGCGGGTGCCTTTGCTGAAAAACTTTACCAAGGCGTTGCTGCAGATCGACCACCATTTGCAGTACTGGAACCGGTTCAACATTCTCAAGTGCAAGCAGAGAATGACCCGGTTGACACAGGTGGCGGTCACGGAGCGGCGGCTTGCCATGCAAGAAGACGAACGGCACGCGGTGGGAGTCAAGCCCAAGGTCAAGAGACGAGAGCAGAACCGAGAACGGAAGGCGTTGGTGGCCGCACGTATTGATAAGTCCATTGAAAAGGAGTTGTTGGAGAGATTGAAGAGCGGAGCGTACGGAGATAAGCCGCTCAATGTGGACGAGAAGATCTGGAAGAAGGTGCTCGGCAAGGTGGACGAGGTCGAGGAGGAAGAGGAGTACGACGACGACGACGACGTTGTTTTGGAATCCGGAGACGAGGACGACGGATTTGGAGAGGTGGAGTATGTGGAGGACAGCGGTGACGAGGAGTTGGTGGACATGGAGGACTTGGAGAAGTGGTTGGGTCAGGATTCGGACGCCTCCGACGACAGCGACGACGACGACGCCGCTCCGGCCGCCAAGAAGCGGCCCCACGTGGAGATCGAGTACGAGGACGACCTCCAGACCAACATTGCATAAAGACCCGTACCCCGGGCCAGAACACCCGTACACCAGCCCCTGAACCTGAAAGCGGCCGATTAGGAGCTGTCGAATGGAATTGCTGGAGTGGCGACTTGATTGGATGCAGGTGGATTTCCAGTTTTGACTGACATCGGTTGATGACCGGTTTAACATGATACTGTCAATCAATGTTTTCATGCAGTTTCGCCAATATTTTCATGTCAATTTCGTCCAATTTTGCATGTCAGCTCGTCCAATTTTGCATGTCAGGACGCATTATTGTTGTGTCGTGAACAGCACGTGGCCTGAAAGTCGGATTCATATCAGGAGTGTCCGAGTAAAGACATTTCCAACGGTCCCTGTATAGAAGATACTAGGGATTACTCATAGAGTAACAGCCTCGGCTCAATGAATAATAGTATAAGAATTGGATGAATCAAAGAAAATGATTTAAAATGAGTAAGCAAGATTTTTGGTGGCTATCATAGAAATAATGGGGAGTTTCAATTGTTGAGAATTATTTAGTATGGGTGCGAATCAGTGTCAATTCCATACAGAAGCGTAAATGAAGAGAATAGAAAATGAATCCAATCAATTAAACAAGAGCAAAAGGATGATTTTATTTTTATTATTTTCAAAGAGATATTAAATCGAAAGACGTAAAATAAAAAGATGTTAATTATAAAATGGAGCTGGAAGTTATGTATTTCATACGCTATCAAAAGTCCATTGAGCTTTTATTGACTATGTATGAGGAGTCTGTACATGATATTAGTATTTTATTTCATTGAGCAATTTCATTGAACATATCTCACCTAATTACGAAAAAGCCAGTCAATCTCGGAACATATCATCGGAATTTCAGAACAATTGCAATCAATCATTCAATTATTATTTTGGCATTCTTCATGTGTTCAGGTATTCACGGCCACATGGACTTTTGAAACTTGTTTAGATTTGGTGGCAATTTCAATTGATGAACATATCATTGCACTTTTCATTGGACTTCTTTATCAACCATTGTCCATTAATGAACATTACCTTTGAGCAGTGTTATTGACAGAATCGTGGATTTTCAATAAACAAGATTATTGAACATTGGAAAATTGGACTATTTATTGGAATAACCATGACTATTCAATGGACTAAATCATTGACAATCATCTGTACTCTTTTAGTAAACAACTATCAACAAAATCATTGATCCCATCGAAAAGGATAAATTCACTAATCATTGACAGTATGAATTGACCAGTCTCATTAAATCAACAAATATTTCAACTTATATTCTAACACATATTTTAACACATGTATTAACACATGTATTAACACATATTTTAACACATATTAACACATATTAACACATATGTTAACACATATATTAACACATATATTAACACATATATTAACACATATATTAACACATATTCTAACACATATTTCAACACATATTTCAAAACTATTATCACTTAAACAGGCAAAAAAAGACGCTTACATCTAAACGAAGCTGCAGACCATGAAGTCTACTCAATTCAGATAAACGGGCGTTTGCAGGCTTAGAAAGTCAATCTTGCTGCGCTATTTCATGCACCAGCCTGCAGGTAAGTACGAAAGTTGTGGCCGCCTGTCAGACGCCCAACGCGCATTGACGTAGAAATGCAAGGCCCCGTGCGCCCCCACCACGTCAAGGCAGGCTGAGTAGCTGCTGAAGTGGTAGCTACAATATGCAATCGTGCACATAGCCACGTCTTTGGCGCGCCGCAGCAGCACTCAGATCTGCTTCGGGTAATCCATCCACGCAAGGTCCTCCAAACCTATGCTTCCGGGCGCAGGCTTCGCCGACAAGCCTCTTTGTAAGTGGATAAGAGTCGGTGAATGGGCACGGAGGTGGCGTGCTGGATACAGGAGAAACGTCGTCATATGCAGGACGTCAATATTAGCAGCAAGGGCATTTTTTTTCTCACAGCCGTTTTGTGTCTTAGGGAGGTACGGGACCATAAAATAGCTCCGCCTAGTCCTCATAACCGCGTACATCTACATTCTCAGCCGCAGTGTGTACATCTACATACTCACAGCCGCAGTGTGTACATATAGCCGCTATGCATACATACAGCTGACGTGCGTCGACACTTACAGCCGTGCCTTCAGACACTCGTAAACCGAATAGACTTGGACTGCTCAATTCTGCAAAGAAGAACCCTTTACAGTAAAGCGAGCACGACAACCATGTCCTCGAGCTTTAAGTTGTATTGTTTTAAATGAGTGCGTATGATTTACAATGAATTGTAGCTCACTACCTCTGAAAGACCACTTTTGTCGGTAAACCTGTCGACATTTTACCGACATGAAACTAACAAGCACAGTATTGTTTCATCTTTGCCAAGACTTGTAGTGGGGGTGTTGTCATGCGCGATTGTGCACCAAAATCAGGCTGTGCGAACCCTTACATTTTAGCCACCACTAACTCCAAAACACATATAGGGAAGCAGATCTCAGAAAACCATTTTGATGTTATTAAATTATATTAAGTACTATAAAGATACATAAATCTTCAAAGAATCACCTATCACGTATCAAAGAGCAAGATTTTACAAGTGATAGATTAAACAAGTGATACAATACTTTAAACAAGTGATACAATACTTTAAACAAGTGATACAGATTTAGTATTGATTGAATTGATTTGAAAAAATTATATTGAATCGAAGTTTTGATTGAGTCGAAAGATTTGAAAGAATTGAAAGTATTGAAAGTATTGATTGAGTCGAAGTTTTAATTGTTTTCAAGTGGTTTTTTTAACAGCATGTCGATTACAGTCTCTGATTGGACTCCGGTCTCAGGTTACCCCACCAGCACTCCCCTGATTCTTAAATCAGTGGCAACAGCTGCAATTCCTTCTTTGGAATCCCAAATCCTGCAAGCTTTACTGCAACTCCAAACAATTACGCTGGCCGCCGCCGCCGTGTCACAATCACGTGTGATCCGGGGCGCCAAGGCGTCGTTAACCATTGCCAGTGCCCAGTCCCAACTCACCGCCACCGCCTCCTCCGCCCGGGCCCAGGCCACCCAGAACGTGGTGCATGCCATGTACAACTTGAACCAGTTGACTGCAGAAGAAAACCCCTACGGGTACAACTTGCTGCACGCAGGAAACATTGTTTTCCTTGCCATTTTTCTTGTGGTGACTCTCTTCAACTTTGCCATGCTTGTACGCTCCCGCTACTGGTGGTACAATATTACTTTTTGCATTGGGTTTGGTCTTGAAATGCTAGGCTTTCTCTGCAGAACGCTTTCCTTGCACGACATCACCCACCGCATGTACTTCATCATCCAATACGCCACGCTCACCATGGCTCCTGCTTTCATCATGGGCGGCATCTATTTCACGTTTGCTCAGAATATTGCGGTTTATGGCCGCAGATACTCCGTGTTGAAACCCATGCACTACTCGTACGTGTTTCTTGGCGCCGATATCTTGTCCATTTTCGTGCAGGCCGGCGGAGGAGGCTATGCTTCTGCCAACACTGACACTGAGCTGGGCCGCAAAATCGGTACGTGGGTCATGTTTGCAGGTATTTTGTTTCAGGTGATTTGCATGACAGTGTTTGTGTTCTTCTTTTTTGACTTCACCACCCGGATTTTCTTCAAGGACCGCCACAGTGTTCAAGCTGCGTCGCCATACACAAACGCCAGCGTGGGGAACTACTTGAAGATGTTGTTTAATGTGCCGTCCGCACGCCGCTACAAGGAAAGTCATTTGGAGCCACAATACGAGTCCAAGTTTGGCTCCATTCGCGAGCGTCCTTTGGTGAAATGGTACCCGCTTGTGATTTCCATCTCCGTGGTGGTGATTTACATCCGGTGTGTGTACAGAGTGGTGGAGTTGAAACAAGGCTTTTCCGGCTACTTGATGAAGCACGAGGTGTTTCTCATGGTGTTGGATGGTTTGATGATTGCCATTGTGGGGCTTTTGTTTATTCCTTTCCACCCAATGTTTGTTTTCGGCCGCAACAACAAGTTAAAGGTTTCGGATATCAGAGCTGAGGAACATGTTTATGACGGAGGGGAGAAGGAAGACTTCTCCGAGCGCGTGTATACGTGATTGACTTGTGCGTCTGGAGAAGACGCATGCGAAGATTCATGCAGCTACATGCATGAGGCCTCAGGGCTGCATATAGTGAATAAATGGAAAACTAATAGAAACAAATAACAGTGTACAGTAAATCAGAAAGTGTAAAGTAAATCAGGAAGTGTACAGTAAATGCCATAGACGAGAGAGGCTTCTACAGTGTTATACTTTTATTGGAATTGTTCCTAAAACGTCTTATCTATGATCTCGAGAACAGAGATTATAAGACGTTCTGCAGATGCCAAGAAAAATTCCGACACAGCCCCATTTTTTTTTTTTTTTTGATTAGGAGCAATCTATGATAGCTAGGAACGATAGAGCACAATTCTGCCAGTAATGAATATGTCCAATCATCAAATAGATTCGGCGTTAAACGTTTTCTCAAATAGTTTCGGCATTAAGCGTTTTCTTCCCCTGCATACGTCAACAGCGTAATATGCAGACTACATTTTAACATTCGAATATATTTCAACGTCATTGTGCAATGATTGATTTAAAAATTTAATGGAATAATTGAGTTGAGTTGATAATTTCCGAACTATTAAGAAGATCATATTGTGTTTTTCATTGAACAGTTCTATTCCAGAATAATCCACTAATAAAATATCGTGGAATATGTTAAATTAATAAGTTCATGAAGATTTAAAAGACAATCTATAAAAGTTTCAAAATATTTGAGACAATACAAAATAAGCTTTTTAGTTCTTTTGAGAGATCCATTTTGATGCTTATGAGATATGAGACTGACTGAAGAAAGCAAAAAATTGATCTCTTGGTGAAGAATCGATCTGGTGAAAAATCGACACTCAAGAGGTCATTTCATGCAGGATTCAACATACGTTCTTTTGAATCTTCTCTTTGTAATCGGGATTCTTCTGAAACAAAGCTCGAAACCTCTCAATCACCAAATCGATGGCCTGCATACGCCACACGCGGCTGGCAGATCACGTGAAGATCTTGCTCGACTAAAACGCTGCAAAGAAAACAAAGAGGGTCACGTGATTTGCGAGCCACTCTCGACGCATGGAAAGCACAGCCTGCACACAGCACGCAGCTATTTCGCGCAAACTCTCCACCCGCTCATCTCCCAACATGTCTCCAGACACCCGAAGACCGTCGTTTCTCACGATTGGCGGCGTCAACTCCATTTCCAATTTTGCCCAGTCATACAAGCGTGCGACTGCATACATCGAGCTGACGTTAGTGGACCGCAACGACCTCTCGCCCTGCACTCTGGCCGTCGACGCTCCGATTTCACACCTTGAGGACGGTCCCGAGCCACAACTCGTGTCCTCCGCCGAAGCCATGCCCGAACACTCGCCCATGGCCCCGCAAAAAGATCTCCTGGCGTTTGCCTTTCCAACGGTGCCAGCGGCGGCCGCAAACTCCGAGAATTCGCCGCTTTTGGACCGCCCTCATCGTCGGTCCAGTGTATTTTCACTAATGCCCAACTCAGGCAGCTCCACCGCCCCACAGACCGTGCTGAACGCCATCAACACACTCATGGGAATTGCCATGCTCTCCCTCTCGTTCGGACTCCGTCTCTCCGGATGGGTATTTGGTGTGGTCTTCTTCCTTGGTTCTGCATACACCACCGCCTTCACCGCCAAGATCCTTGGCTCCATTCTCCGCCGCCACAAGTACTGCAACAGCTACGGCGACATCGCCCACTTGTACGGCGGCGCTCGCTTCAACGCGTTTGCTACCGCCACCTTCACCGTGGACCTTATTGGTGCACTGGTGTCTCTCATTCTCTTGTTCAGCGATTCTTTCTTGATCTTGTTTCCCAACTGCAGCGCCGCCGTGCTCAAGCTCTGCGTGGTGGCCGTGACGTTCGTGCTTTCGTTCTTGCCCTTGTCTGTGGTGTCGTTTGTCAGCTTGTTGGGGATTCTCTGCACCATGGGCATTATGGCGGTGATTGCCTTTTGCGGTATTACCACGGCGGCGGCGCCGGGCTCGCTTCTTTCGCCGGAAGCCACCAGTTTGTGGCCCTCGTCATTCAAGGATCTTTTGTTTTCCATGGGCATTTTCTTGGCGCCGTGGGGCGGCCATCCGGTGTTTCCGGAGTTGTACCGTGACATGAGACATCCAGCCAAGTTCAGCTCATGCTGCAACTATACGTTCGCCGCCACGACGGCGTTGGACCTGTTTATAGCGGTGGTCGGGTACTTGATGTACGGCGGTCACGTGAGCGACTCTTTGACCAAGAACATTCTCCTGCACAGCCCGTACCCGTGGGTCAATCCGGTGGTGTGTGTGTTGATGGGGCTTCTTCCGGTGTCCAAGTTGGCCTTGGTGGTGCGTCCGCTCATATACGTCATGGAGGACTTTCTTAAGCTCAATAAGTCCAAAATGGCGGCGCCGACTGCCTCGGGGCTTTTCAAAATCGTGTGCTCACGTGCTGCGTTCATGTCGCTTTTGTTTTTCTTGTCCATGGCTTTCACCCAGTTTGGCAAGGTGGTGGCCTTCCTTGGCCTGGCCATTTGTTGCACCATCTGTATCACGTTTCCGCTTATGTTTCACTTGAAGTTGAACGCACACGTGTTGACGCCAGTGTCCCGGCTTTTGACCCAGGCGGGTATTGTCATTGGCATTTTTGCCGCCATTCTTGGCACCTATGGCGCCATCACTTCCGACTATGCCACGTGATCAACACCTTTGAATTACCTTTCTTGGCTCATCAGACACTGCCACAAGCAGACTTCATTTCGACCAATGCAGGCCCTTAGCTCTGCATCATAATTCAGTTCAGCATTTTAGGTTTTAGAATCATTTGATTCAATAGTAGAAGCACCAAAAAAGGAATAGCTTTTCTCCATCGATAAGCCCATAAAACCCCACAATTAGCCACTTAAGCCACTTAACGGACCCCAATATGGCTTACATTCCACCAACAACTGCCGTCTATTGTAGCGCTATTAACTTTAATTGCGCTCTTCACTTGGCTCAATCCCCTCATGATTCTTCCTTTCTGTTCTTTCGGCGCCGGTTCTCCACTACACTGGATGCAAGAAGGGCATTATCCCGTTGTGTTTTCGCCAAGTATTCGGCCATAACCTGCGAGCCGCTGCCGTAATTGTTCCCACCGAATCCATTGCTGCCTTGGTTGCCATAGGAGTACGGAAGCACTTGTGGCATGGCGTCATATCCCTTGTTTATCATCATATGTCCCGACGGATAGAACATGGGCTGTTGATACCCATATCCATAGTTGTACGCTGCAGAGTTCCATGCTGCTCCTAGCAACTCCACAAGATCGAGATTGTTGTTGTGATAAACTTTCTGTGTTTTCTTGTGGGTACGCGGCCGCGATGGCGTATCTGACTCAATAATGATTGGGATATCCTCCTCATCTTCACTTCCAGAACTTCCCTCCATCTTCCGATGCTCCTCGTTCTCTTCGTCATTGCGCGTGTTTTCTTCCAGCACAGGATCTGCGGTTTGGATTCCAAACACCATCGCTGCTTCCTCACTGAAACCATTTCTTTCTGAAGATGCCACGCGTCTCCTTGGTCTTTCAAACATTCCATCATCCGCTTCGCTTTCGTTTGTGGGCACAGTTTTCTTGAAGCTGAATTTAAGTGGGTTTCCACACCGATCCTTGCCAAAGCTGATTTTATAGTAGCGATACTTTTCAAAAAACTCACCGTCATCCCCCACTACTTCGGAAATTTTTGTCTTGTTATCCGTCTCGAAATAGCTAACCACTTTGATGGCATCGGCGATGTTCATGAAGTTCATGAAGCCACAGTCTTTGTTGTGCACATAATTGATTTGCTCCATCTCTCCAAAGTGGGAGAAGTCTGCCCGCAACGTGTTTTCGTCCGGGATTTTGAGCTTCTCTGCTTTAGCCTTGTTCAATTTCAAGCCAATGTATATATTTCGAGAAGCTCCTGACGCGACAGCATACGCAATATCCATGGGCAACGGCCCGGAGTGGTTTCTTCCCCAATTGACGCTAACAACATTGTCACGAATCACTAATTGGTGCAATACTTGATGGTTAAGGTAAAACTTGAGTGCAATAGTTGGGTCGACAAATGTCACAAAACAAACACGCTTGTGTCTGCAGTATTTAATGGACTCCACCAAGCCTCCTGCTCTCACGTTGTTTGCAATTTCCTCGACGGTCGTTTTGGGTTGCAAGTTTCCCAAACATAGTGTACGATTGCAATCGTTCACTGGATCAGGATTGAATGGGAATGACGGGATTTGCATGTAATGCGGTTGCTGCACCGAATAGTGGAGGTTATGTGCCTGTTCTCGACCCAAGCCCAATGGGTCCAGTTGCGAGTGGTCAGGAGATATGAAATCAGACAAGATGGAACTGGAGCTCACGTCGGAGCGTTCTTCCTCCTCCTCGTGTAGAGAGAGATCATGCGTGACAGACTCTTTGGAGAAACTCACCTCCGAGTCCGCATCCTGCAGCACACCTTCCGATCTCCTTTGATCACAGCGGTCTTGGTGAAACGCTACGGAAATGCACCGAAGTTCGATTTCGTTGTCTGCCTTAGGTGCCTGCCGGAATAGCCTTTTCTTGTGATAATCGTAAAATTTGATGGCGGAGTCCATAGAAAGGAAATGCACCACGAATTGTATTTGTAGTTCGTCCTCATCAATTGATGACGTGAATAGATCCAAATCTCCAAAATTGAGGCATCGGGCCCGAAAAGCCCGCTCCATCAAAGTCACAAGGTCTGAGTCAAGTATCTTGAAGGCAATTGAGATAGCCCGGGTGGCGTCGTGTTCGACAAAGTAGTTGAAGATTCTTGGTTTGATGAATGGTGTTGCACCACTTGTATCAAGTGACACCTCGAGGTTGGGACTACTTAGCTTGCGCTTCGTTTCCTCTGCATTCCGGGAGCAACTTTGAAGGCACAGGAGAGCCATATGATGGTTCATAAAAGACACGTAGCAGGACGAGCTCTGGGACTCACCCTTGACGAGCTCAATTCCATTTTCCAGAGCTCTCTTGCTGCTCTCGGACACGAGTTTGCACAGCTCTACCGGGCCGTATTCAAGAGTGTCCAAAAATCCTCGGACTGTCACATCATGAGCCAAGTTGCCAAATATGACCGTTCTTGGGAGTTGGCTCTCAAAATGGGAGTGATGTGGCTCATACAACGACGGCGTATTCACGTGGCTGGGTCCCTGGAACTGTCTTCGGGGATGGAGTGATGGCAGCGAGATGGGCGGCATGAAAGTATGGCCGTTTCCCACATAAGGCGAGGGCGTGGATAGGAGATTTGCGGGAAGCATGGAATGGGAATAGGTGAAGTCCATTGGCGTCATAGGATGCTGAGGGGTGTTGCCGTTGTGAAGCGCCAGAGGATTGGGATATGAATAGTGGTTTTGATGATGTAGGCCTTGTTTGCGAAAGGTTGAGTTGGAGGCGTACATGATGATTGTAGTAAGAACGATTCACAAATAAGAAACTCTTAATGAGGACTGTAATAAGAACGATTCACAAATAAAAAATTCTTAATGAGAACTATAATAAGAACGATTCAGAAATAAGAAATTCCTTAATGAGGATGGTTCACAAATATGAACTCACTGATAAGAACGGGTTCACGGGTGGAATTAGAACTGATTCGAGAATTGGTGATTGTGTGGTTTAGGCTTGTTTTCACACTTGAAATTTGTTCAGACCTTCACGAACACTTGATTGATTGGAAACAGTTGAATAGTTGAACAGTGGCAGTTGAACAGTGGCAGTTGAACAGTGGCAGTTGAACAAGTATTGGAGTGTCAAAGCGTTTGGTATCAAAAAGTCCAAAAAGTCTGCTTGTTTCACAAAGTGTTTTGAAAAGGCGTGCTGTGTCCACTGTGTGGCTTGACGTGAATAATTTGAGGTCTAGCCGGTGGCTGTGCTCTTGCTGCGGTGGCCCCACGTTTCGATAAGGAATAGAATTGCAGCCTGGTTTTGAAAACGAAAGCACAGATAGTCTTGAAAGTAAAATGCTGGTGTTAGGCAAATGGATAAAGGCGGACTAGGCAACTATTAATAACCAGTGCGAAATTCACATAAGTTGTTTTAAGTTGCAATGCAGATCGGACCTTTTTTAGGTGAAGGTATATATTTTTTTAAATTAAATCATTTCGCGGCATCATTAGACGGGGGTGCTCCGCGCAGGACGCCATGCATTTCGCGCAGGTGTGCGAAACGATCGGCTGCGTTTCAAAAAGGAGCTGAAACATGCGAAACGATGCAATGAATTTTTTTTGCCACCTTTTCAGAATTTCGTGGATGGTTGTAAATGAAGTTTTCTTTTATCTTTTGCGGAAATGATTTTTTTGCGGGAAGATGTGGAAATCTGGGAGTGGTATGTGGATTTGGAAATGTGGATGCTGAAACTGAATGCCAAGAAAGAATCTGGAAATGAATTGAACCAAAAGAATCTGATTGTTTGAATCGAAAGAATCTGGAACTAAGTCGAGGTGAACTGCAACTTTGAAGCTAGTTTGAAGCTATTGAAGCCTATTGAAGCCAATTGAAGCCAATTGAAGCCAATTTGAAACCAATTTGAAACCAATTTGAATATTAAATCATAGGGACTATGATCTTGACGCGTTTACAGGGCAAAAAGGCGTTTAATTGTCTCAATCTTCACTCACATATTTACCTGACACTTTCATTGTTAAGGAGTGCCAGAACAATGGGGCTGCGTCTATATGCCGGAATACCCCCTGGCGGGCGTCCTGAAACATACTTCGGACATGAAACATCCCGGGTGGCTCCTGCATACGCAACAGTGGCTCCAGAACTACAGAGGACTGCATAGGGACAGGTCCGCTAGACCACATCTTTGAGTGCCGGATGCCATGGCCGTTACTTTGGCACTAGCTGGTGCCGGCTGTCCAGACCCGCAACAAGACATCTGTACACCAGAGGACATCTGTAAACCAGAGGACATCCGTACATCAGAGAGACCGGACTGCAGATATGCCAAGATGCCGCCGGGATGACAGGGCTTAGACTAACAATGCAAATTAGCCATGGATCTAGTGATTTAATTTTGTGAAGTTTGTTGGTTTGATGAGAAGCATTGGCTGAATTATTATATATTGGGTTAATTGGGTTAATTGGGCTGATTGGGTTAATTGGGTTGATTGGGTTGATTGGGTTGATCGGTGATTCGGTTGTGAAATAGGGCCTGTACCTATCTGCAGTCCCAAAATTGTGTACGAATATGGTGTACGGGTGCGGCCGGAGCAAGTCACCAAGCGCGCTTTCGAGTGTCTTCGATTCTCAATCCTGCGCATTTGCACGTTTTTTGCGCATTGCCTCTTCCACCCCCGAAAAAAATACCAAATCAACAACTCTCAAAAGTTACCCAAAATGGCATCTACCGAAGTCCCCACTTTCAAATTGGTCCTCGTCGGAGACGGAGGTACCGGAAAAACCACCTTCGTCAAGAGACACTTGACCGGAGAGTTTGAGAAGAAATACATCGCCACGCTTGGTGTCGAGGTGCACCCTTTGGGCTTCCACACCAACTACGGTGAGTTGAAGTTCGATGTCTGGGACACGGCCGGCCAGGAGAAATTCGGTGGTTTGAGAGACGGTTACTACATCAACGGCCAATGTGGTATCATCATGTTCGATGTGACCTCCAGAATCACCTACAAGAACGTTCCAAACTGGCACAGAGACTTGGTTAGAGTTTGTGAGAACATTCCTATTGTCTTGTGTGGTAACAAGGTCGACGTCAAGGAGCGTAAGGTCAAGGCCAGAACCATCACTTTCCACAGAAAGAAGAACTTGCAGTACTACGACATTTCTGCCAAGTCCAACTACAACTTCGAGAAGCCTTTCCTTTGGTTGGCCAGAAAGTTGGTTGGTAACCCACAATTGGAGTTTGTTGCCTCTCCTGCCTTGGCTCCTCCTGAGGTGCAAGTCGACGCCGACTTGATGCAAAAGTACCAACAGGAAATGGAACAAGCTACTGCCTTGCCATTGCCTGATGAAGATGATGCTGACTTGTAAGTGTATAAATGCAATGAGTACGATCCGCATTAATATGTGATGTAGTGTTTTAATAATATTGATCAATGGATTAAATCAATGGATTAAATCAATGGATTAAATCAATGGATTAAATCAATGGATTAAATCAATGGATTAACATCAATGGTTCAAGAGAATGTAAATATACACTATGTTTATTGATCTAGCACTAATCTCTTGACAATTAAAATCTTATTTATTTATACGATTTTTATGTATCAAGTGATAAATTATGTATCCGATCTCCGGAATATCAAGTAGGATTCCAAAATTCAGAGCATTTGAGCATTCAAAAAGCCAATTGATCCCGAAATCCTCCTATTTCTTATGATATGAAAGCATAGAAATGGAGTAAATGCCAGTATTTCTTTATTGTTTTATTGATGAGTTATTCATTGATAAATCTCAGTTGTGCCGATGCATCACGTCATAATCAATACCACTAACATCCTCTTACTGCTGAATTCCACATCATTCACGAAATTGTGATTCACCTTTATTTAAAAAGTTCACCGAATTCAAAATATGATTGTTGAGTTTTCGATGACAAAAGCTTCCCAATTTCTGCTGGTTCTTGTCTGTCTGTGCAATGTTGCAACTTGTATAAAATCGGACTTAAACTTTATCTGGTCCAAAATGCAATTTTGGTTTTTGTGGGAGGTTTACCCGAAAAATCAAGATCAAACACTAAATTTGGCTCTTATATTTTGATCACTTAGAGGTTTTCATATAATTTGATTTCTTGTAATTTGATTCCTTATGATTTGATTTCTTGTAATTTGATTTCTTGTAATTTGATTTCTTATGATTTGATTTCTTGTAATTTGATTTCTTGTAATTTGATTTTTTATGATTTGATTTCTGATAATTTGATTTCTTATGATCTGGTTTCTTATAATTTGGTGTCTTATAATTTGATCTCTTTTGGGATCTCTTAGGTTGATTTCTCAGATGTGATTTCTTATAATCTGATTTCAATTGGTTTCATTTAGATTGATTTTCTGTTAGTTAGAATTTCAAAATCCTTATTTGGTTCTTCAAATTTGATTCTTATGAGTTAATTCATATACTTTGATTTCTCATGAGTTGAATCCTTATAAGTTGAATAAGTTGATTTGTTATAGGTTGGTTTTTTATAAGTAGTTCCCTATAAGTTAATTTCTAAAAAATCTTAAAACTTGAACTTCTGTAATTTGATTTAAAATTAACTTCTTGCTGATTCTTCTGGGTTGGTTCTTATAGGATCTCTTCTCAGAAATTGATATCATATGATTTGACTTCCTTTGAGTTATTCTCAAAAATTGATATCTTATAATATGATTTTAAGTTAATCATTATGAGTTTATCTTCTAAGTTGGTTCTATCTTCCTATGAGTTGTTCTCGGAAAGTAATACCTTATGATTTGACTTCCTATGATCTGATCACTTATGTGCTGGCTCTTATGAATAGGTCCAAAATTGATTTCTCAAAAGTTAATTTCTTAGTTAATATCCCATATGTTGATTTCTTATAAGTAAATTCCATGAGTTAATTCTTATAAGTAAATTCTATGAATTAATCCTTATAA
Source organism: Metschnikowia kipukae (assembly GCA_002370135.1). NCBI lineage: Eukaryota > Fungi > Ascomycota > Pichiomycetes > Serinales > Metschnikowiaceae > Metschnikowia > Metschnikowia kipukae. The sequence continues at coordinate 489,374 of NKZJ01000105.1, forward strand.
GTAAATTCTATGAATTAATCCTTATAAGTAGATTCTATGAATTAATCCTTATAAGTAAATTCTATGAATTAATCCTTATAAGTAAATCCTATGAATTAATTCTTATAAGTAAATCCTATGAATTAATTCTTGTCGTTTAAAGACTGGTTTCTTGCCGTGCCATGTGAATCGCCGTCAGTTTCATATACTCTTCAGTATGACGCAAAACAGATGGAGGAGGAGGAGGCATATTTCCCAAGTTTGGCGGCGGAGGAAGACAAAACTCATCTTCTAGGTTATCTGCCCGGCGAACAGTCGATTTTTCACGCTCCCTAAGCCGTGATTTTGTGTGTTTTTCGGGTGAAGGTGCCACTGTCGCTAGATAGTCAACGCCGACTTCGTATTTGATATCGGAGAGGTCCCAAATTCCAAGCTGTTTTGCTTTTTCTTCGTAATATTGGCAATAGAGCCAGATATGGTTTTTTCCTGAGAGATGCGACTTGCGCACACTCATGGTATCATGAGTAAGATATGACTTGCAATAGTCACAGTAGTATTTGGGCATTGTGGAGTGGTGGTTTAGTTTTACTAGATTGATGTACACAGGTGCACGGATGTGGTGTACGGGCGCAATGCTTTTGGTGTACGGATGTTATCTGCTTGGTGTACGGGTGTTTATACGTGGTGTACGGATGTAAAAACTAGCCCGTTTCTCCGCCGCCTTGTGTGTTCTTCTGAAGCACCACCGCACGCTCTCCCACCACGAGCACTCCACCAAACGTGCCACACTAGCAGTTGAAAGCGTGCACGTGACTTGGGTGGCCGCGCGGCCAATGAGAGACGCCTACAACACCGCTCGTTTTGAACCGCGCACGCACCCGACTTTCGGTGAAGTAAACTTCTCATTTTCGGCCCTTAAACTCTCTCTAATCCGACACCATGTTCAAGCAATCGATTGTATGTATTTCTTCACTTGTTGATGACCGTTTTGACGGCTCCGCCGGGTCCACCTGACTCTATTTGCTTTTTCCGCTGAAAAATTCCGTGAAATATGTCGTGTTTGATAATCTGTACCGAATCCAAGAGCTCTAGGAAGATTCAATTTCCGTGAAATTGAAGAAGCTCTTTATATAATCAAAGTGGATGAAATTGAATAGCTCCTCGTTAATTTGAAAAGCTCATCGTTGAATCTGAACAGCTTCATTGAATCTGAACAGCTTATCATTAATTTCTGTTGCTATGAGTTCGTTTCGTCATTTCCCTAAATGTGATGAGAAATCTTGTTAATGATGGGAATTTGAAGGCGGATTATCTGTCTTTTCGCTCAAATTCTAAGATGTTGCAATTGTTTGTTGAAGATTCGGAAGGTCGGGAAGCAATTTCACGAATTCCGGGTAAATTGCCCTTAAAAATAAGATGAGTTGTTTGTTCTTTTCTTTGATTGATCGAGCCAGTTTTTAACTATTTCTGTTTGTTTTTGTCTTGTCTGTTTTCTTGATGTGATGGCCTTGGAGTCATGGATGATATCATAAAGGTTTAGAGATGAAAGTACATTTTGTGGAAACTTCGAAAATGGACACTTCTGGGGTGTATTTCAAAAGTCCAGCTGAATTTCAATTTGTTCGTGAAGTATTGCAAGATGTGAGGCCAAAATTTTAGGTGCTTTTATTTAGCCTCATGGCTCAGTTTCCAGTCAATGGTATTGGAGAACAAAAGCACATCAAATGGGAATTTTCAGACATTCAGACATTCAGACATCAGAAATTCAGACATCAGACATCAGACATCAGACATCAGACATCAGACATCAGACATCAGACATCAGACATCAGACATCAGACATCAGACATCCAGAAGCATTCACAAACTATAGAGCATATAATACTCTTCGGATAAACAATAGAGCTTCTCAAGCTTTTACTAACTTCAGCGTGCATTGACCTCTAAGAGATTGTTCTCTGTGACTCCTCAAAGAAGTAACTTGATCGCTGACTTGTACGTGCAGCAAATCAAGCAATTCAAGCCAAGCCCAGTGTCCTCCGACGCTGCTGAGGCCATCAAGAAATTCCAGATTCCAAGCAAACCTGCTGTGCCATCTGAGGAGGTGAGCGCCGACTCTGTGACCTCATACGAGGCCGCCAACGTCGAGACCGAGGCTGCTCCTGCCACCGAGAGTGCGCCAGCTGCCGAGGACTGGTTCGTTTTCGAGGAGGAGGAAGAGCACCATTGATTTTTCCGTCCTTGGAATTATATATAAAGCGCATGGCGCGTTCGCAAGATCATAGTACTGCACACAGACCCCGTCCGCGTAGGTAAACATCAAGGTAAACATATCAAGGTATTGAAACCTGTAAATAGACCACACAGCAACAAAGACAGGCAGATATTGAGGGAAGTCCAATTGACAAACACCTGTACACCAACATCACCACTATTCTAATATACTCAGTCTAAAAAAACTATACACTAAAAGAATGTCAGAACTCAATATCGAGTCCATTCAAAATGCCGCCGATTTGGTCAATACAACGCTTGTTTCCAAAGGGTACTCCTCAGAAGAACTTCTTTTCCCCACAATCCACTGGCTGCAGCTTATCGCCGACCAGCCCCAAAAAGAAACGTTGGTTCTAGAAACTTCAAATCTCATCTACAACAACGACAAAAACGTCATCAACATCATATATTCGCTTTGCCAGACCATCGACAAGTGCAACGCCCAAAACAGAACTTTCAACAAGACTTTGGCGCAGGCACAACAGTCTCTCGAGGAAAGCGAGAGAAAACTCGCCAGTAGCGAGGCTAAAAACGCCCGTTTGGAGGAGAAAATCACCAAAACGGAGTTGGTCGATACTAGAGGCCTTAAAGACGAAATCCGGGCCTTGCACAAGAGCAACAGGGTGCAGGCGCAAGACATACAGCGACTCCGTAATCTCAATGCCGATCTACAGATCAAATACGACGTGGAGCTGCGCAAAAAAGCAGTGGAAATCTCCGATTTGAAGGATAAGCTCTTGGACTCTCGCAACTTGTCCAACACGCTCAGCTACGGCAACCCGTCGCTCAAAAAGAACGTTTCTGCAGAAGCAAATGCCAATGTCATTCACAATAATAAGCCCAAAGTGGACAATTCCGTGGACAATTCCGTGTCCAGCGGCAGTCAAAACCTCGATCGTTTTGTATCTCGTGAGTATGAGCAGATAGCGACGCAGCTTTCGGATCTTATTGAAAACCTCATGAACGAAAACTCTCGCTACTCGCGATTTGTCAAGGAAATGAATTTGTATTTCCACCAGGTCAATGCCAGAATCTCGCCTTCCAGTGTTAAAGCCAACGATGCCAAGCGGGTGCAAAGCCCGTCGGATTTCATTGATGTTGGCGTGGCGCCCGATGGAAACTCGGAAATCGAGCCGTTTGAAATCGTGTCTCGTCCGTTATTGGCTAATATTTACAGCAACTTTCACAATGTGCAGAGTTTACTCGAGGCGCTTGCTCCGCTGGCTCTGGCGGAGGACGATTCCCGAAAAACGTTGGCTCAGTTGACACAAGAAAACCAAGTTTTGCACCAAAATTGGCAGGACGCCATGCAGGCCTTGGACGACTGGAAGCGGTATAAGCGGGCCACGGATGCTTCGAAGAAACGAAAGATATCTGGGTAGTGAATGAGTTTGAATGATGGGTTGTGAATGAGTTTGAATGTGAAGTTTGAAGATGGTTTGAATGTGAAGTTTGAAGATGGTTTGAATGTGAAGTTTGAAGATGGTTTGAATGTGAAGTTCGAAGATGGTTTGAATGTGAAGTTTGAATGAAATTGTTGAAAAGATGGTTTAAATGTGAAGTTTAAATAGATGGTGTTGCTACGTGAAGATCTAAGACGTGATGATTCTTCACTAACATTCTATTCTACAATTCAATCACTTCAGATTTTACATTCAATAATGCTTGCCATTATGTGTTCAACACGATGACTATTCTATATTCGTGGTGACCATCAAGATCCCAGAACATTTTTACAAATGTCAGCAATCCAGCCTCACGTGTTGATACTCTGAGACGGGATTACTCCGAGAGCGATCCTAACAATTTGTGTGTCACCCATTCAGTGGTCATAATCTACCGGGATGTACGGCCCTCAGCAACACAAGGACCCAGCTAAGTTAATTTGAGTTCTTACTCTTGAAGTCATCATTTGTCTTTCCTAAGAAGTTTCGTTTTTTCATTCTGTCTCTTGCCGGGTTTGTTCTCTTTGTCAGATTCAAAAGAAACCAAAGTGATCTTCTCAGGCACAGAATCCCCGTCACCAACAGGAATGACTTCATTGGGCCCTTTACCCGAAGAACTTGCGAGAAGCACATCGATTTCTTGCTCAATATCAAAGATCGGCTCCTTTGCTTGGTGGCTCGCAAGAAACTCTTCGTGTTTCAAACGCTTAGCGTCCAACCGGGCCTCTTTTCGAATCTGTTGTGCATACTTTTTTGCGGCTTTCTTGGCTCTGTTCTCCTTAAGTTTGATTTTGCGAGCTGCAATTACTGCAAGCCGACAATTGTCCGGATCCTTCATCTGCTCTAGTTTCATGGCTAGAATCTCGCGTGCCCTCGTACGATTCTTATTCTGTGACCTCAGATATTGTGAGTCCACCACAATTCCGGTGGGAAGATGAGTGATTTGCACTTTTGAGTTGGATTTGTTGACTTTCTGCCCGCCCGGCCCGCCGCCCTTGATGAATTTTTCTTCTAGCTCATTCTCGTGAATAAGCCACATTGGACGTGGAGGTAGGGCTCTTGAGGACGATTTGAGGATGCGAGAAAATGTGGCGAAAAAAACATGCTGAAAAGGATAGTGTTGTTTATGATGGATGCTATAGAGCGAAAGCCTATTTGGGGAACCCGATGCCCGTGCAATTGCTCCGAATAAACGAAACATGCGGTGCTATCTGTATTGGCAGTTAGCGATGCCATGACGCGAGCGAAACACCCGTGCACCAGCAAACACCCGTGCACCTCACCCATTGGCGGCAGCATTATGGCTCTTAGGGAGCCGGAGGCGGGACAAATGAGAGGCTGTTTGCAGCAGACTGGAACTGGTTGATATGCCAAACTTTCTATGTTTGGCTGCATGACGTACTCGTGACACAACGTCCTTGTGGCCACTCACAGCTGCAGCATATGCACGATTGTGCTATGCCTTTGCGTCCAAGCGAATTTCTAGTCGGTTATGCAGCATGTACGAAATCGGCATGCATGGAAAGTGATCTGCTTATGCATAGACGTTTGTGACGGCACTTATAAAGCATCTTGTCTCGCTGTTGTGGAAAGTTCTCACCACAGAAACTTTCTTGGAAACAGAACCCCAAGGCTTGAATTTTGAACCGTCAAATCTCCAGCCAGTCCTGAATCTCTAAGAATTATTGTGACAATGAAAAACTACTTTGGAAACAAGCTCCACCTTTCTCGGTTTCGGCGCAAGCCCAAAGCTTCGGACTCATTCGAAGCTTGCGAGGCGAGTCCCGAGCTTGCACTGGAAAGAAGTCCTGTGACTTCTCGAGGCGCAATTTCTCCACCTTTTGTGACTCCGTTTGGTTTGCATGACAATGCAGCGTACTGGGCAAAAGTGTCACATGAGGCGCTTGAGAAGGTGAGTAATTCCGCCATGGCCATGACTTTGCCCCGGGAAACCGAGGAAAAGAAGTGCGAGGAAAAGAAGGCCGAGGAGAAGATGGCCGAAGACTGTTATGGTCCGAAACCCAACTCGGGCCAGCCTCGCCGCTATAAAGGGAAAGTGAAAAGAAAACAGCGGGGAAGAAAGGGGAAGAACTCCGTCAAAGGCAGTGTTTCCAAACGTGGAGCGCCAGCCAACGGAAAACCTGGTGCCCCACGTGACCATTTGGGTGCAAACAAAGAGCCGCCTTGTGCTCAAAATCGCCCACTTAGTCCAGCTCCAAATAGTGCTTTGCCTCTTCTTGGCACCGATCTCGCACTTGGTGACACTTCCTTCGATGTGCGGTTTTTGGAGTTTGAAACGTGCTTCTCAAAGCGGCTCAGAGGAGCAGAGTTCTTTGCTCTCTGCATGAACACCGAACCCGGCGCCACTGACGAAAGCTCCAATGCGAAGGAAATGGTGCACAGAATCAGTTCCGTTAGCTATTCATTTTCTTCGGATTCTGAGAAGCGAAGCTCTCAATTCTTGGGGCTGTCCGTTTCGGTTGAGGGTTCGCGGCCGGCCTCGCTGTATTTGGATTTGGAACTGCTCACTTTGTGCTATATTGCATCGGTGGAGGATACCGCTGAAATTGTGGAACTTCCAGTACCTTTGGAAGAAACAAACTCCATTCATGAAACAAGCGACTCAAAGTTTGTTGATGAAGAAAAAGCGGAGGAATTGAATACTGACTTCGTCTCCCAAGTTGCGGTCTGCATTTCGAGCTCGAATAAAGACGAGGGAGTTTTGTTCGACGATGACGGCTCTCATGCGGTGGTTAGAAGTTCAAGTTTGGTCAGACACTCAAGTTTGGTCAGACATCAAAGTTTGGCCCAATATTCGCCTCAAGTATACGCTGTTGCTTCTCGGTTCACTCATTCAGTTGCAGCACCAAAAATGCGCTGGAGCAGCAAGGAATTAAGGTGTTTCTTTTCCCGCAACAGAGACCACAAGGAAAGCTTGTTAACTCTATGCGGAATCGAATCCGAAACTTCCTTTTTAGTGAGCCGCAGAAATAGCTTACGCGTTGCTTTGGAGAGGTTGGAATTTGCCGGGGCCTTGAACTCGAACAAGCAGGTTTTGAAGCCACGCCAGTCAACTCCGTTGATTACGAAAGGAGAAGCTAAAGAAATCCAGGAAGCTGAGGAAATCCAGGAAGCTGAGGAAATCCAGGAAGCTGAGGAAATCTAGGAAGCTGAGGAAACTCAAGCAGAAACAGTCGAGGAAGCCGCTGAGGAAGCAGTTGAAGCGATGACCAAAGAGACAATTGAAGGGACGATCAGAGAGACAATTGAAGAGTCGATCGAAGAGACAGTTGTCGAAACAGTTCAAGAGACAGTTGAATCTGAACTTTCTCAGCCTCAGGATGCAGAAGCCGAAGCTTCCCCCATTCCCCAAAGCCCTGAAATTGAACTCAAATGCAGCTCAAATGCTAGCAGCCCAAATCCATGCACCAAAACAGAAAAACCATGGTGGGATTACGACGTGGAAAGTGACGAGGAAATCCAGATGCAGAGTCCGCTCTGGATAGATTCCGCTCAAGAAGCTCAATACCTTGAAGCAGTGGTTTTCCAAGAGGACATTCCGGAGCTTTCATCATCCGAGCCTTCTCCCGAGACCGAAAACGAAACAGAAGATTTCGGAAACGGCGAAACGAAAGAGTCCGGAACTGACACCGCCGAAGAAATCCAAGAGGCCAAAACTCAAGAGGCCGAGGCAATCCAAGCAGAACCCAAAGCAGATGCTTTCCCTATTGTGCGGAGTAAGCTGATTTTCCGCAAAGGAAACGCCAAAAAACTGGGCCCTCCCGATCTCTTTTCCGAGTGCTTTGATGATGCTGCCTTGTCTTTCTCGCACAGCGAACCAGAACCCGAAATCACTCCGCTTGTCCAAAACAGTTGCCTATACAATATGATCTTCCCACCAGAAGAAGAGCCACCGGTTGAATTCCACTTTGGTGGTTTTGTGGAAGAGATCAAGCAATTTGCCAAAACCGGCGACGCAGCTGAGCCATGCAAAGTTGAACAGAACAAGAACGAGAACGAAGACGGAAGTACGGGCCAACAAAGCCCACAACCGGAGACGCCTGTGCCCTGTGACGAGGGAAAGACAAAGATGAGTGACATCAAGAATGCGTCTTTGTCGCATGACGAATATGGCCAGAATTACATCGAGAGCTGCCAGCAGATCTTTGTTAACGGTGCTTCATTCTGGATGCAGACGGAACTTCTCCTTTTGAAAATGGAGGATGCAGTGGCAGCACCCTTGAAGAAAAGGAAGAGAGTCATCAAGTTCGAGGACGACATTGATGAGAATTGCCCCCAGATCCGCATCTCTTGCACGGACGAAGACGACATGGACGTGAGAATCGACCAGAACGACATGAGCAAATGGGACTTGCGGCCTAGCAGCCAAGAAAATAAGCGCAAGCTCAAAGGATGTTTACGGCAACAGCCCAGAGAATACCCTTTGCAAAAGAGACCGTTCCACTCGGAAAAAATCGGATTCAAGATCTTGGCCAACTTGACGGAAAACGTCGAAAACATGGGCAAGAAGCTCGAGGTCAAGTGCAAGGGCAAAAAGGCGGCGCAGAAAGTGGCGTCCACGCTCAAAGAGTTTGAGTTGATCCTCTTGAATGTGAAGCATTTTGAAGTGGACGTGAACTACGAGAGTATCATTCTCTACATCAAGCGGATCTTGAGGCTTCGGCGCAAATTGGGCGAGATACTCTCGCTCACCTGTGGCTTACAGACCGAGTATGTTTTGGTGGCCGAGGCGGTGAAAGAAGGCACTTCATTGGCTGGTGGCTATGACTGTGAGTATTGGAGACAGAGATTGAGGAAGTCCCATCGGTCGATCCGGGAACTGAGAAGACAACTCCGCAAAGTCAAGACGGAGGTGCAGGAGATCTTGAAGAACTTCTCAAACAAAACCGGGGCTCTTTTGAAACAGAGCAGGAAGATCTTGAAGATGCGGGACGACTTGTTGGCGAAATACCAACACTTTGTGCAGATCAACCACGTGAGCAATGACCAGTTGCAGCCCACTTTGCTAAGCGTGAAGGTGTTTAAAGAGTTTTTGGCGCTTTACTCAACGATCTGCACCGATGGCTTCAAGCGGCTTTTATGGGATGATGTGAATGTTTTGGACAAATCACGCATAGTGTTTGAAAACATGAACAACCATTTTAGCCAGAGCATCAAGAGAAGCCAATTGACGCTCCAGGGCCTTCGTAAGCCCGGCGAGCTTGACCCTAATGATTTCAAGGGCAAGCACAAATTTAAGAGAGAAATCTCGTTGCTAGAAAAACAAAAGCGTTCTCGGCGCCGGAAGGGCTGCGGCCGCCGCTGAGTCGCATTGCTATATATTTGCTAATAAATAAGAATTGAAAAGTTGGTGTACGCTAGTAACTAAAAATCGGAAGTTGGTGTACGCTAATAAATAAGAATCGAAAAGTTAGTGTGGCTAGTGTGACATCCTGCACACAGGCAGTGCGGCTGCAACAACCGGAATATGGCTGCAGTTTAAGACGGCTGCACTTTGGCTGCACTTTGGCGGGTGCACTTTGACGGGTGCAGATTAAAGACGGCTCTGTTTCAAATATCGTTTTGTATCTGAAACACGGCGTGGGTATATAAAGCGGCGCTCCCCCATGAAAAAACGAGCCAATGAAAAAGTTTAAAAAAAACGGCCAGTGAAAAGATTTGTCACGCGACACAGCCACAGAAATCCAAGTGTTCTAAACGGGCGATGCTGTTTCTAGTCCCATCAACCATATGCCATGACTACTCCCTGCTGGAAAGCGGGACTGAATTTTTGGGGTGAAGCGATTTACAGCCAAGTCAGGCCTGCATACGGCGGTCTGCATGGGCGCGGATCCTGCACGCAGCGCGACGCGTTCCATTAACTTACTCTTTTCGCCCAAATTCTCATCTTCCCAACCATGTCCTACGAAAGACCCGAAGTGTACAGCGCCCAGGTGCTTCCCGGCGAGGAGCCGCAGGATAGCTCGTTCAACGAGATTACAAAGGCGTTCCGCACATTCATCCTCGAATTCCGCTTGAACAACCTGTTCATTTACAGAGACCAGCTCCGCGAGAATCTTCTCATCAAAAACTACTATCTCCGCGTGAATTCAGAGCACTTGATTGGCTTCAACGAGGAATTAAACAAGAAGTTGGCGGACCTGCCTGCGGAGATGGTGCCGCTTTTCGAAAACGCAATCTCCGACATTGCCAAGAGAATCGCGTACTTGTCCAACGAGGACGTGCCTCGGGACTTTCCTGGGTGCCAGCTCATCTTGTATTCCAAGTCACGGCCCATCTCCATCCGAAACTTGGACTCGGACCACATTTCCAAGATCGTGCGTGTCAGCGGAATCATCATCCTGAGCCTGGTGTTGTCGTCACGTGCCACGCTGGTGCTGTTGTTGTGCCGAAATTGCAAGCACACCATGAAGATCAAGGTCGCCTCCGGGTTTGGTGCCCTCAACTTGCCACAGAAGTGTTTGGCCAACCACAACTATGACGAGCAGCACTCGCAGCAGAAGTGTCCGCCGGACCCGTATGTGGTGGTGCACGACAAGTCCACGTTCATCGACCAGCAGATTTTGAAGTTGCAGGAAACGCCCGACGCCGTGCCCGTGGGCGAAATGCCGCGTCACATTATCGTCCACGTCGACCGCTACTTGACCAACCAGGTTGTTCCCGGAACTCGCGTGACTCTCGTGGGCACATACTCGATCTACCAGCTGAAGCAGCGTGCGTCCGCCAACGTCAACACGGTGGCCATCCGGAACCCGTACCTCAAGGTGCTAGGCATCCAGACCGAAGTCGATACTGCCGCACTGGGCTTGTCCTTCAGTGAGGAAGAGGAGGAGGAGTTTTTGCGGTTGTCCCGCATGCCCAATCTCTATGAGGTGTTTGCGCGGTCCATTGCGCCATCCATTTACGGAAACGACGACATCAAGAAGGCCATCACGTGTCTTCTCATGGGCGGGTCCAAGAAGATTTTACCTGACGGCATGCGGCTCCGTGGAGACATCAACGTGCTCCTCTTGGGAGATCCTGGAACGGCCAAGTCGCAGTTGTTGAAGTTTGTGGAGAAGATCTCGCCCATTTCCGTGTACACATCGGGAAAAGGGTCTTCGGCTGCCGGTTTGACTGCATCGGTGCAGCGGGACCCCCAAACCAGGGACTTTTACTTGGAGGGCGGAGCCATGGTTTTGGCGGACGGAGGAGTGGTGTGTATTGATGAGTTTGACAAGATGCGAGACGAGGACCGTGTGGCCATCCACGAGGCCATGGAGCAGCAGACCATCTCGATTGCCAAGGCCGGAATCACCACGGTTTTGAACTCGCGAACGTCTGTGCTTGCCGCCGCCAACCCAATCTTCGGGCGCTACGACGACTTGAAGAGCCCGGGCGAGAACATCGATTTCCAGACCACGATTCTTTCCAGATTCGATATGATTTTCATCGTCAAGGACGACCACAACGAGGCCCGTGACAAGTCCATTGCGCAGCACGTGATGAACATCCACACCGGCAATACCAACGGCAACCAGAACGAAACCGCTGAGGGAGAAATCCCCATCGATGTCATGAAGCGCTACATCCAGTACGCCAAGGCGCGATGTGCACCCCGTTTGACGCCCGAGGCGCTGGAAAAACTTTCGTCCCACTTCGTGGCCATCAGACGTCGCTTGCAGGTCAACGAGGCTGATATGAACGAGAGGTCTTCGATCCCCATTACTGTACGTCAACTCGAGGCCATCATCCGGATCGCCGAGTCCTTGGCCAAGTTGACGTTGTCGCCCATCGCCACGGTGGATCACGTGGACGAAGCCATCCGCATCTTCACGGCTTCCACCATGAATGCTGTGGACCAGGGGATCCAGAGCGGAAACTTGATGGCCACAGGAAAGTTTGCTGAGGAGATCAAGGTCGTGGAGCACGAGTTGCGGAGACGCTTGCCCATTGGCTGGTCCACTGCTTATAAGACGCTACGCCGCGAGTTGGTGGAGTCTGGGAAAGCCAGTCCGGAGGCTTTGGACAAGGCTTTGCATATTATGGAGCGCCATGAAGTGATTCGGTTCCGCCACCAACGGCAGAACATTTACCGGATTGGTGTCTAGCCTGCCATGAATTTGGTGTCTAGCCTGCCATAACGTATTGAGTCTAGACTGCCATACCGTATTGGTGCCTACACTGCCTGTCTAGGCGTAGTTTTGAGAGTAGGATATATGTTGTTAATGGAAGTATAATAGAGTAGCAGAGAGAATGTATAGATTGTTAAGTGTCGGATCTGGCTTGGCCTCCGACAACAGGGTCCTGCACACAAGCATCCGGGTCGCCACTTCTCTTGCCCTAATAACCTCTAGCAACTGCTAGGAAATTCCGTAGCTAATGCCACGGTTCCTGCCCACACCGCCTCGTACGCTGCAAAAACACCTGGAGTAACATGTGTCCTGCATACAGCACAGATATCAACTCAAGTTTTTCTCACTCATAATACCACACAATAATGGCCGAGTTTCTTAAGTATGTTAACTTGTGAATGTGCATCTCTCCAGAGAAATGCATCCAGGACTTATGTCTGGCGCTTGTTTGTTTCTGAAACCCTTTTTTCGGAATTGGCGGTGCACGTCGAACAACACTAACATTAGACCCAAAAACACCAACCCCAGAGGCATTCCTCAGGCGCCGTTCATCGAAAAAGTCGAGGAAATCATCAAAAATCCTGACAAGGAGTTTGAATCCACATTATCTGCATTCCAGGATCGGTTGCAGCAGTACAAGTATATGGAACTCCTGAAGAAGCAACAGCTAGCCGACTTGAACATCAAAATCCCCGACATTGAAAAGAACTTGAGTGTGATTCGCCACATCCAAGACACTCAGAATGACGATGGCGATAAAGTCATCACCGCCAATTACGAGCTAGACTCCACTTTATATACCAAAGCAGAGGTGGATGTTGAAAAGTTGGAAAACGTGGCCTTGTGGCTTGGAGCAGATGTGATGTTGGAGTATCCTTTGGATGAGGCAGTGGAGCTCTTGCAACTGCGGTTGCAGAATAATAAAGAGCTGTTATCGATTGTCGAGGAAGATTTGGATTTTTTGAGGCAAAACATCACAACCATGGAGGTCAACACCGCTCGATTGTATAACTGGGACGTGGAGAGACGGAAGAAGTTGAGGGAAGAGCCTGTGAAGAACTCATGAGTTCTAGATTAGAAATGAATGGAGAATGTAAAGGGATTTGAATACTCAAGTTCAGAGTAGATGTATTGTAGATCAGGGCGTTGTAGATCAGGGCATTGTTGAACATGCACAAGAACGGAAACAATCATGGAAGAAGAGTATTATATTGACAAATCATCTTCAATCCTTATTTTTCCAGTTATTATTTTTGATTGACAAATCATCTTCAATCCTTTTTTTGATTGACAAATCATTTCAATCCTTATTTTGCCAATCACGGACGAAAAGTATCGAGAAATTGGCGTCTGAGCGGTCTTGGAGGACTAGCCGATCGGACAGCATTTGGCCGAGTCAAGTCGTCAATGACAATATCTGCATCTTCATTTGGAGGAGAAATGGGCGAAACAGAACGGTTTTCCAAAGGAGCATATCCTGCAGCAAGAGGATGAACCGCTGCTTTTCTATACCAAACCAGCATTTTAGAGCACAAATTGAAAAGAGCCGAGGATCCCATGAGAAGATTCTGTGTGTATAGACGTCCAACAACAGCACCCACAAAACACGGCACAAACGACAGAACCCCGTGGTTCAAGAGAAGGAGTGTGTACAACGCGTGGGTCTGGAAGTGGTTGGTAAGCGTCAAGTACATGCCCGTTTTCTCCGGTGACAGTGAATGGGCGGTTTGTTCCGAGTCAGTTTCAGAAGTTCCCTTTCTGATCAAGATCCGAAACGTGTACAAAACAGGAATGTAGGTGCCGTGACAAATGTACAACAGAGACAACACTGCCAACGGGCCCGAGGCCACAGCATTAAAGATTGTGTCGAAATATACCAATTGAAAATGGCCACGGAGCAAACCAATGCTTGCATACAATACTAGCACGGCGAGTTGTCCCAAACAGAGCACCACAAACGTCAAAATGGCATTGTAAAGGTAGAGAGTCATGAGGATCGACGCATATTTGCCCGAGCCAAAGAACCGTTCCAAGGTTTTGAAGTGGAACCAGAGAAGCGTGCATAGAATCAAGTCGGATTCGTTGGATACCGTCAACTGGAAAGTTAACACTCGCCAGTACTGTGCATACTCTAGGATGTGAGGATTTAGCGTAAGCGTGCCATAATGTCTAAGGTAGAAAACCAGTAGCAAGATGCTGCATATGGCACAGGATGCAATAACATATTTGGTCACGGGGGTATTTGTAAAAGCCTTGATTGGGGTTAATTGAGGCATGTTTGTGTAATTGTTGTGTAATTGAAAGGGTGTATTTGAAAGGGTGTAATTGAAAGTGTGTGTAATTATTCAATCCAGTCTTCTAAGATATCGTAACGAGCTGATTTATAAGGATTCAGTATTGCTGTTGTATAAGTTTCAATTATAAGCTCTTTTCTAGGATTCAAAGATAGCTGTTTGAAGGTTCAGTTATATGCTCTTTTGTAGGATTCAGTAATGCTGTTGTATTAGTTTCAGAAATAAGCTCTTTTATAGGATTCAGAATTAGCTGCTGTATGTTTCAGTAGTTGTATTGATCGCTAAGATTCACTGATTGAATTTCCAGTTCCAGTTTTCTTAGTTATAGTATTCGAATCTTTAGTGCTTCACTCACCACTTCTATTTGAAAGGGTTGGAGTAGTTGGGAATAGTTGAATTAGACGTTATTGTTTCACTGACACTTATAAGCTCAGTATTATGACAACCAGCACTTAGAAATTCGGTTAACTTTCAATCTTTTTCACTTCAAATTGATAATAATCAATTTAATTTGTCGATTTCAATGGATTTACAACGGAGGTGAATGTGGAGAGAGATCTGGAACTGGTGTATTGGTGCAGTGTATCATTATACTGGTGTATCCTGTGGTGTACGGGTGCATACGTGCATAGCATTGTTTGAACAGCTAAAAGACTAGCAAAAGTCGGCTTGGTGCGGCATAGATGCTCTAGTGCCTCGCGAAACCGCTGAAATGCGTGAAATCCCCAATTTGCCGACAGGGTGTTATATGCAGGATTCAGGCTACTGGCGGGCTGGCCTCCATTCGCCGGAGCTCTTGCAGCAAAGCACGGTACCATGGCCCCGATCGGCACTCGGCAGATATGAGGTTCTGGAGAATGGTCCTTTTTTGCAGCCACACAAGCGGCGCTGGCGTCGGGTCGTGGAGCAAGTCCTGCACATAAGACGCCATAGTGTATAGCAAGTAGTGGGCCGAATGGGAGAAGCACAGCATGGCAGCCATAAATAAACGCATAGCATCGAGTGGAACGTTCTTGTGACGGCACACATGGTAATTACAAAGAAGGCCAAAGCACTCTTCGTCTTCTACAAGAAAGAGAAACACCTCAAACCGAGGGCCACCTGCACACAAGCACCACCCCCGGAAGTACGCCTCCATATGTAGTTTTTTGCCAGGAATGGCCCAAAGAGGAAAGCGGCGCCACAGTGCAGGATCTGGCAAGTGGACCACATTACGATGGACCGAGAAGAACGCTTTGCAGAAACGGCGGCCGTCGGCGTCGGAATGGTTTAATATCTCCAAGAGCCGGAAATAGTGCGCCGAGGGTTCCACCGGGGGTACGGGTTCAACCGGGGGTACCGGAGGTGCTATGTGCAGGCGCACCATCTCCACATGGCGCCCCAATATCTGCGCCACAAGTGGCTGAACCCAACCAAACGGCACATTCGGCTGCACCGTAGCAACCACCTCTACGAGCAGCGCCACCTGCGCATCGTCGGCGTCTGAAAGGTCCAAGTTGAGAATACTGCACATAAAGCCCGTCTCTGCGGTCACGTGCCATAACATGTACTTCACCACCACACAATATGTGTGTAGAGAAGCCGCCGAACGGAGTGGCGTGGTAGGGTTGAAAAACCCAGACATCTCCACCCAGAACCGCCACCGGCACACCGGAAAAAGCCGCCAAAATTTGTCCATATACGTACAAAAAAGAGTTCTGGCATAACGAACCTCGGTCAGATCCTGTGGCGAGTCAAGAAGAAGATCCAAAAGTTGATCGATAATCTGATTTTCTTGTAGAAAAAATAATGTGCGTTCTTCGTGTGTGTATAAAAGCTGCTGGAGAGAAAAGAACATGTATTTGGAGAGGCCGCCCCGGAGAATCTCGGGAACGTATATGAGCACTTCTTTGAACGTCATCCGCCGAAAAACTTCCCGTAGAACAACCAAATACTCTGGCGGAGATATCGGCGCTATTGAGAGAAGATTTCGAATTAGCGTGTATGCGATTGGGTTTTCGTTTTCGACGGTCGGAAAAATGGCTCTTTCATTAGCAATAATGTTTTTGGCAAAAGCAATGGCAACAGCACTGCTGAGCGGTTCCTTGCCCAGAAACACATTTTCTAAGTGCAGGAAAAACGCCTCTGTTCGGGGGTCGAGTTTGGGTAGTGGAGTAGGTTCTGCCATGGCTGCTTGGAAATTGGGTGCAAACAAGAGATAGTGCAGGTGCACGGGTTCAAATCAAGAGTCCTGGTGTACGGGTGCAAACATCCCGGAATTAACTTCGAATGCAGTAAGATTCATTAATCAATTATTTCGGAACTACATAGCTTATCTAGTAGCACTAAATCTGATTTAATTGAACTTTCAAAATCATTACCAAACTTTTATGGTGTGAAGTTGGTGTAACAGAACCAACTCGCGTGTATATACAATTTTGCATAAGTGTCTTACATACCAGCATTTTCGTGAACGTGACAATTTTGATAATTAATCCTAAATGAAATTCTAAATATTGAAAGTTTCTAAATTAAGTAATTTTAAAATTAAATGATGAATCTGATTGAAGACAGGTCCCCACATTTCTGCTTCTACATCCTCGGTTTCCATTTCGTCGATTTAAAATGACCTCCGCACATTTCGCTTCATCCATGACGTCGTGGTCCTGCACACAGCACTTTGGTCATTCCACACATAAGAACATAAATGTCTCCTCACCAATCCCACGTGGTGAAGCCATTACTTTAGAAGGGGAAAGTGATTGAATAAGTGGAGAGACTGCACATAAACGCGGCCTATTTAGCTGTCCACGAAGCAATACGAATATGCATATTTAGTATAGATGTAATCTACTATACTCAATCAAAAAAATGCAGTATTTGCAGTTAATATTGATTAGGCAGTAAATTTAGAAACAAGGAACAAAGGAATTGAATAGGCAAATAGGCAGTAAATTTAGAAATAGGGATCAAAGGATAGAAACGAAGTCAAGTCAAAATATAGGGCTTCAGATTTTATCAGTAATAGTGTCATCCTTTAAATAGAATGTATGCAGGTACAAGTACCCCAAATTACCAGGGCCTGCACACAAGCCCCGGATCTCGTAAACCCATGCGGCTGCTAATTATGCCGACTTACGAGGTTGCGTCAAAAGTCCGAATATAAAAAGCCCCTGATCGCCAATATTTCCATCTACTTTTCTTTCCTTTTCAAATTCAAACTTTTCCAACCTATTCACTTTTGACTCTCTTTCCAGGCTTTGCATATAACAGCGAAGCTCCACCGTCGACACTTATCTCTCCTGCACAAAAAGAATCAAAAGCAGGTCAAAACCAAAATAACAAAAGCAAAAGAACCGAAAACAACCCAGAAATTATCATTTGAATCTATCCATCAAGACTGATTCCAAACTTAAGCTTGCTTCATTAACACAATCTTGGTTCTTGACACAAGCTTAATACAATAACACAAATCTGAATCGGATTCACTAGACGACACATTCTTTAAGAAAAGTCATTTTCATTTTCAGCTGAACGCTTTAATTGAATACTGAACCTGAAAATCACATGCTCACTCATCGGCTCTTGCTCCTCTACCCATTTTGCCTCATCAGCTCGGTTTTACTCATATACCTCGGTATTCTTCTCGTGGTGCACGGGCTTAACCTCAACATTGTTTGCGTTATGAATGGTGAATTGAGTTTATTTTTGTTTATTCGCCGTGTGGCCATCAATTTGGGCATCACCAAGAACTATTCCGAGGTGGTGGGCTGCATGACGTTTTTCGCCATGACCATTTTGGCGATAGTGCTGCTTGTGCTTACTATTGTCCTGTATGTGGTGCACAAGCCCCACGGAATTGACCAAATTGCGTCCCTTTTGGTCATCATCTTCTCCTTCCTCAACTTCTTCTTCTACGAGCTTCATTGGTTCGTCAGCCGCCGCTATGCGCCAAAGTGGGAGCACCAGTTCAAAGACGAAGAAAAATCACACACCCGTACACCCCCAGGTCGGGTGGCCGAAAAGGCCCTTGATCCCATAACCGTTTATTCCGGAAACACTTTTTCGCCGGCTGGCCAGTGGCACTTTATTCCGGCCGTACATCTGCCCGGATGTGGATTAGGCGGGACCTGCATCCACCACACAGGTCACGGCGGATATACCGGTGACGACGGATACACTGGCGGTGACACTGGCAATGCAGGATATTCCGGAGGAGACGGTGGCGGCGGTGGGGACTGCTCAGGCGGCGGAGATAGTGGCGGCGGAGGGTGCTAGCTCACTACATACAGGCACACAGGCATTCATCACTGGCTAAGGTTCAATTCCACTAGGCAGTTTGCAGGTCAAACTCTCTTGAATTCAGTACTCTCTTGATTTCAGTACTCTCTTGAATTCAGTTTTGCTCAAGGATTTTAATACTTCAGGCTATTTTTTACCAGAATTTTTCTTGCAAGGTTCTTCTACACCAGGCTTTTTCTTTCAAAGGTTCTTCTACACCAGACTTTTTCTCTGTTAGCAATTTCTATATCTAGGAGTCTCGGCAGCTTATTTCTGCAACTCCTTCTTGACCTTCTCGATCTGCTTTCTCTTCTTCGTCAATTTCTTCACCCGGGCGTCAGACTTGTCCACATTGCCTTGTAAGTGGTCATACTTCCGCTTCTGCTTGCTCGTCATCATAAGCGTCCGCAAGTCTTTCTCCTCTTCCTCCTCGGACTTCTGCTTGGTCTTGCGGGCCTTCTTGACTGGTGCCTTGGCGTTTTCGGAGAACTTCACTCCCTTGGCTTCCAACTCCAACTCTCTTTGCTCTTTGACATCTTCACCTTCTTCCTCTTCTTCTTCTTCCTCAGCATCCTCTTCTTGAGACTCTTCGTCTTCGTCCTCGGACTCTTCCTCTTCTGCTTCCTTTGGAGGAGCTGTAGGGTTGTAGGCACCAGAATCACCCCATGGTGACAAGTGTGGAGGCAAGCTTTCACCAGGAGCGTATGCATTCACAGAAACCAACAGACCATTGTTGATGGAGTCAAAAATCCATTGAGGCTGGATATACGTACGGTCCGCTTGTTTATGTGGGACCTTGGGTCTGTCAACAATTTGGTGGGTGATTGTGGAGAGATCAAGTTGTTTATACTTCTCTGGGTTGGCAAGCTTAAGCTCGTCCAAGGCAATTTCACTGACGAGCTTTCCGCCACCAGACAAAATACAAAGCTCCAAAATATCAAGAGGAACCTCACGCCCAACAAAGAAAGTGAGACCATCGAAAAGCGTGGCCCGCTCCGAGTACTCAGTAGGTTGCGACAACAAGTCACCGGGGGTCTTGGAGCTGGTGGAGGCAAAAGTGTCCAAAACGACGTTTTCAGTCAGGTCATTTTCAACTTGTTCGTCGGCCACTCCAGCATCAGCTTTTTTGGCATTCGATATCTCCTTTGCAGACAAGCTTTTGGCAGCAGGTGTTTTCTCAGCAGCAGCCTTGACAGTTTGCGGAACCAAACTCTCTTCATCCTTGGTCTGCAACACGTACGATGACAAGCCACCAATACCCTTCAACTTCTCCTCATCGATTGGTGGAGGGTACACCAAGTCAGCATCCGCGTACAACTTGAACAAAACAAAGTGCACCATTGTGGTGTAGAATTCCAAAAACGTGCACATGATTCTGAAGTCAACATCCGAGGGAATATTGGAAGGGAACTTGAAAGGCACCAACCAGCGCACTTCCTGACCCTTGATCACAGCTTCGTAGTAAACACCCTTGATGGAAACAAACACTTTGGTTATCAAACGTTGTCTAGCCACGTAAGCCATCCATTGATTGGACAATTTCTGGGCCTGAGCGGTAACACGATGCGAAACTCCATTGGTGGCAGGCATGTTTGCGAAAAGAAACAACATGTTCAAGGGGTCGTCCAAATCACGAAGAGCATCCAAGAAAGTGGGGTACCGCTCACGAACCAAGTGGTCCAACTGATATTTGGGCTTCTTTTCATCGAGAAGCTGAGCATCGTAGAGCTCATTCTTGGCCAAAGCCTTGTTCAATTTCCGGCTGAAAATCTTGTACTCACGGAATTTGTTTAACACGGGCTCATGCATGAGGTATTGGATATCTTTGACATAGTAGAAGGTGTTGGGCTTCATGGATCCTTTGTTGGCTTTTCTTATGTTTCTGGGCTCACGTGGATAGATACCCTTAAAGATACAAAGCCGGCGGAAGTCCGCCAAAGAGATCTGGAGCTTTGCGATCGCTTGGGATCGCGTTATGAAGTTCTTGGCCGCTCCTCTCTTTCCTTTGCGTAAAATTTTGGCCATTGTTGAAGATGTTTTAAGAAGTCGATGTATCGATGAGCTGAAAAAATGTGCGATGCGCACCGTGCGATGATGCCAGTACTGCACACAACGCCAGTCTGTCTCTCGCATCAGTCACTTTGGCTAGACGGTCATAGATAAAGCTTAGAAATGGTAATCATTGGTTGGGTTTGTGAGTGCTGAGTTGGGTGGAAGTCTTTGAAAATTAGAAGGTACCATATTATGCAAAAACTTAATATGTGCAGTACAACTCTTCTTCGTCTTGCTGAGTGGGGCTTCCTTCTCGTTGTGTGGCATGCTGATGAATTTGGAAATGTCGTGAACATCAAATATCTAGCTTCCGTTTTTCGATCAATTCCAACTCTTTTCATGTGCTCGTGTGAATACGTGAGACCTGCACACAGTGCGTTTTTGCACCCAAGCATCATCATTGCGAAACACTTTATCGTGTAATCCACCTAGTTTTCAGCTCCACAACATTGCTTGGTTTCACTTGCTTGATTTGCTTGTTTTTGCTTCTATTCTTTAGTTCGAATTAGTACTTCTCTTCTTTCTTCCATGAGCCGCAGAAGAGATTATCTTAGAACTGTCGAGCCGCTTGACATTGAGTTGATCAACACAAAGATTTATAATTTCGAGAGACTCGAAAACCACGTCAACTATGACCATTATCGTGCAGGAATTAATCTTCATCCAACAGTGACTCAAACCATGAACATGAGGCTCAATGGCTTGTGTAATGACATCTCTCCTTGTGATTTTCCAGTATTTCTGCTGACTCTTTTAAAAACATATACTGCCGAACGTGTGGATGTCGACTCTGTAATTCCGAAATTTTATCATGCTTCCCCAAAAGAGCACAAATCTTTCCAGTTATTCCTCGCCAACACCATCCCTGCTAGCCTTGTTGTGATGCGGGATAAACTCCAAAAAGGAGAAGAAGTGAGCGATATGGAAATGTTGTTTTTCTTTTCTTATGAAGTCCTCTTTGAGAATAGAAACTTCATTGAGCTTCCAAGAGACAATGCCTCAAAAACCGGCTTCGAGCCATTTTCAAAGAAGAGACAAGATTAACAAACGAAATAGGCGCATGTGGAGAGACCTTTAAGAATGTAACGATAGTAAGGACGTTTTATGTCTTCACGGTGGAGTAATTTTTCTATACTCTCGGCTCAATAAGCTCACAATGGGCCACTGGCAATTAAATCTATCTTTCCACGCAAAGGATAATGCGATATTCGAATTTAATTCGTCCTCATTTTGTTCCCTGACAGGCACAAAAAATAAAGAATCAAAGCGATCGGCAATTCGATAGCAAATTCGCCGGATATCAGTAAGAGGCATGTTTTCCAATCGCCTGGTGACCACTTTTCCTCGAAGTATCATGGCAGTATGTTGAATCAAATTCACCAAACTTAAGTAGAGTTGCTTATGGTGTATTTCCTGGGGCTTGAGCTTTAAAATTGTCATCATATCGTCATCGGAGAATTCGGATTTATGAATAAAAATGAGCTGGATCAATGTTGTGTCTTTAATTTCACAAAAGGCGTGGGCATTAAGAGATCGAAAGATCTCTAGGCTCCGTTTGCGGCGCAATTCCGCCTCTTCCACTTTTTTTGCAAAAGGATCAATACAGATCTCCTCTTCGCAGTCAACTGACACTGAATCACAATGAATAGCCATTAGAATGTTTTGTAGCTGATCATGTAATTGCCACTTTCACAGTTTTTGTGGTTTTCGATGTTGCAGATTTCAAAGCATGCAACTATCATGCAGTGCTCATCACAACTATTGTTGACTTTGCACACCAGGTTTAAAAACAACAGTACCAGCATTGGGATCTTTCCAACAGAACAAATAAAGTGATGAGAACAAATAAAGAAGCTGTGGCAACGGTAGCAGAATTGACTTCTGCAATGGCAACTTCATACCACGAGAGAATTCTCAAGACCCGATCTTTTGCTTATAATGACTCAATACGTCATTTGTCCTGTCCATCATTTCCTGAATTGGACTCCATTATTGACGATATGAATGCAAAAATCAACCTCAAAGAAGATTTTTTTGATTTGACAATTGGCGCTTCACAGGCCCAATATGATGTCTACCTTTCTTGGTTTTTATTGGCCCAGGAGGATAAGCGTGTTGCAGGTCAAAATGCTATACAGCCTTATGACTTTATATCACTACCTCCGAACTCAAATGTTGTTGCTCATTTAAAAGAAAAGGGATATATCGTACCACATCCGCTCACTACTAGAGCCAAAGTGCAATTTCTTGGCCACTTGAAGGATATGGATTTTCAAAATGATCTGCGTTTGGGGTATAGTAGCATTTGGGGCAGATAATGGAAATTTATAAGCATTGATTTAATTGAAGAATCACCACACTAGAATCAAGTCGAGCCTTATGGGAATTTTCAGAATTGTAATTGAGTGAACTTACTCAACGATTGTAATCGAATATAATCCCTTAACTACCATAATTGGCTGAAATCTCTTGATTGTTGTAGTTAATTTTTAAATGTTCTACTTGGATGAAATCTCTTGGTTGTTGTAGTTAATTTTTAAATGTTCCAATTGGATGAAACCTCTTGATTGTTGTAGTTAAAACAAAATTTTTAAATGTTCTAATTGGATCAATCCTGCTTTACCCAAACGTTTTATATTGGCACGTTCACCAAATATCATAATTCCTAAACTGTCAATAAAGAAATACTTACAAAATAAAAGTTAATGTTTTTAAGGCGCTTTTTATAAATTATGGGGCTTGAGAAATAGGGGGGTTTCAGAAGTAGGGGCGTTTCAGAAATAGGGGTTTCAGAATTTAAGGGGCGTTTCCATTTCGTGGCTGCAAAAAAAGAGTCGGGCTATAAATTTGAGCAATCCCGCCGAAAAAAAATTGGCTAAAATTCGCAGCACCATGTGTTGGTGTACGGGTGCGCGGCTGGAGGTCCGTGAGCATCTCAAAGTCATTTGCCATATTCAGAACCATAGTGATTTCGATGTCGTACGCTGACGTTCTCCAGAGAGGAGACGACTTCCTTTCGGAGTATCCCAGGACTTCTTTCTGGTGGAATTATGCCTCGCACGCTACATGCCTCGGCATGCTAGTGGCTTCCAAAGGCCTCCTCAACCTACTTTACAATCCCCACATTCACCATTTGCACCGTTTGGACGATGCTTTGGCCCGAGCTCGGGCAGAAAACCGCTCTCTATTGACGGTGATGAATCATATGTCTGTTGTCGATGACCCTGCGGTGTTTTCCATGCTTCCTATGCGATTTCACACGGACATAGATACTATTAGATGGGGATTCGGAGCTCACAATATCTGCTTCTCCAACAAGACTTTATCGTGGTTCTTCAATTTTGGAAAGATCTTGGGAACCAAGCGCTTTGGCGAGGGCCCGTTCCAGCCCTCTTTAGACGCTGCAATTAGAATCATGAGCCCAGACGATACGCTAGACTTGGAGTATTCTCGTGGTCACCAACAGAGCCCACCTTCCGGGCTTCCGCCATCTAGCACCTCATTGTCGCCTTTAGCCAGAGAAGTGACACCTCCACTAGAGTCTACTAGTGCTTTGATGACAAGATCTCCGTTTATTCGTTCCAAAACGTCATGGTTTCATGTGTTTCCAGAGGGGTTTGTTCTTCAGCTAGAGCCCCCAAACAACAATTCCATGCGCTACTTCAAATGGGGTGTTGCTCGGCTTATTTTAGAAAGTACAAGAGCGCCCATTGTTGTTCCTATGTTTTCGTGCGGATTCGAGAAGATTGTGCCTGAAGAAAGCGCCAGCCAGGGTATCAAAAGATGGCTTCCGCAAAACCTTGGAGCCGATATCCATCTAGTCGTAGGGGAGGCAGTTGCTGACGAAAAAATAGATGCCTACAGGCAAACTTGGGAGAAGTTGTGTGAGGAGAAAGGTAGTCCAGGCGCCGGAGATTTGAACGAGGAGTTAAAATGTGGCAAAGAAGCTCAACAGCTTCGCTCAACTATAGCTGCCGATTTGCGGGAGCACGTGTTACATCTTCGGGATCTGCTGGGGCTTTTTGCACCCGAAGATGCCAAATTTGGAGATCCGGAGTTCTGGAAGAAGTACACACTCTCTGAGGGGGCAAGTGACGAGAGTGTGAAATTCATTGGGCAAAACTGGGCTATCAAGCGGCTCCAGAAGCATTTACCAGAGTATGATGAGGACTCTTAGCTAAGTTACGGGGTCAAAGTAATCCGTGCTTTTTGTATATACTGTGGCATGTGATGGAGTGAAGGCCAATACGTTCATGCGTTTCAACTAAAAAGCAGCTTCCGCTGGCTTTTTTACGATATAGAAGTCTTCGATTTGTTGTGCAAATGTGAGGTGCAACATTAGGTGAGAAATGTCGCGCATGTCGCGCGAAACTCATCTCGAACATTGACCACTTCATCTCAACCGAAATCGGGCCAAGACTTCGGCAGACGCCCCAATTTTCTGAGATTTTGCGTTCTCGATGCGAAATCTAATAATCGGCTTTGGTAGTCGGCATTTTGGCGTCCACACAAAAACCCTGACATTTCTGGCACCCTCCCTGCTTCACAAGTTCACAGGAAGCCTAATACTCAAGAATTCATTCCGGGCAATTAATTCTGGGCACAATGATCTGGATATGGGGTTGCTGCTGCATGTAGCGGGTGATTCGCTACAAAACATCACATCTGACATTAATCACTACCTACGAACGAATGAGATTGCGGATAATCTTCGAAGCAAATTACTCCAGGCGAAATGTGCAGAGCTCATATTGTGGGGCCGCCAAAATCGGCCCTCTGCTGAATACTATCGGACACTAAATAAATTGTTTTTGGCCTTTCAAAAAAGAAAATCTGAACGACAAGGCATTTTCAGCCAACCGCAACTACACGAGCTTTTCAATAATGCTGTGAACTACTATGCAAACCGAAATTTCTCGAAACTTCCTCAGTTTGTTCATCTTTTGGCGGCCGAGTTTACTAAGCAAACCAAAAATGACATTGCCTTGCCAACAAATACTCTCGTTAGCATAGTTCGATTGGGATCGGCTTTACGTGATTTTAAGACGAGTTTTACACATGTTTCCAAGTTTGCATTACCTACAGATTTTCTTGCCGGGTTAATGGCCGACTTGAGAGCCAGTGACTTGCTTGATTTGAGCGTTTTTGATGTCATCGTCGAAACCAGACTTGTGAACGATGACGTAGCACTTGCTCTAGTGCAGTATGTGGAGGAGTTGTACCATGAGCAGAATCCCAACATCCATGAGTATTTGGACCAAGAGAAAAACGTGGTTCGTATTCAAGAGAATTTGAACAAAATCGTCCCCTTCCTGGAAAGATTCTCCGCGGATACGCTCTTGGCCTTACTTTCTTTAAAGACGTCCTTGAATTCCGTCTGCTGTTCACTGCAGGATGTATCTTCAATTGATATGATTATCGAGAAGCTTTCTGATCGTTCTCTTGGAGATTCAGTGGCTGATGAGTCTGCTGAGATTCTTCTTTTAGAGACAACAAAACGAGCTCGTCGGTTCCCCAAATTTTTGGACTCTTTATGTGCCGACTTTTCAGCCGCAGATTTCAGCAAAGAGACAAATATTAGGGCCGATATTGTTCGTTCAATCCTAAGATCCGAAAAACCGGAGCATCTCGTCGACCATTTAGAGCAGAGCTCTGAATCTGATCGATTACTCTCATTCATCACTCAGGCCTTGTGTGATCAAAACTTCCCGGGAGAGACAGTCATGAAAACAGTTGAAAATTTGAGGAATTTCACAAAGTCTCAAGAGCTTTCAATCGAGGTTTATCAAACTATCATTGGTCACTACGCAGAAAGCGACCCATCGGCGGCATTTGAGACATTTGATGGGTCTCTCGGCGCCATTAACTGGAGGGACTCTGTTGACCCCTCGGTTCCTTCCACTTTAAACAAGCTCATTAGGGCCTTGGCTCTGGATACTTCGATTCTGTTGGAGGAAATGTTCCGTCGATTCAAAAAAATCAAGCAAAATCATCCAAGCGTTTGTGACGCGGACACTATTCACGACTTGTCCAAGAGAATGCTCGACGAGGCTTGTGTGGGGGACGTCATTGAGCTCTTGAAGAGAGAATTGCCCAAAATTGATAAAGATTCAGTTTCGAAAATACAGCTCCAGAAATCTTATTGTCGGGCGCATCACAGGTTGTTTCAGCTCTTGCACAACTTTGTTTTGACCTATGACAGCGAGAAAACGTTTGAGACCAATTGGGTGCTTTATGGCGAATTGCACAAATACTTCCAAGTTCCCAACGAGACATATCTCCCCACCATGAAGTTTTTCTGCCGAGTGAATCGGCTTAATGCGGCTTTGCTTATATGCCGCCGGATGAAGATGCTAAGTGAGCTCCACGGCCCTCAAAATCTTAATTTGCCGCCACTGAGAGAAATTTACATGTACTTGTTTGAGGTGTTTGGCGACAATCTCTATGAAGAGGGAGTGACGGAGGTGCATGAGTATTTGAAAATGGACACCATGATGGAACAACAGGATATTGCTTTGCAGAATTGTGTGTTGGGAGCTTACTCCAATCTTCAGGATGTCGGTAAGGCCCACGATTTATTTTTATCGATGGCTGCCAATTCCGGGGGAGTCGATGAGCGCACGGCTCAGATCATGATCAAAACCTTCACTTACAGCAGCATGAGGTATGTGCGGCAATTCTGGAATAGCCTTTCTGAATATGGTGTTTTTCCAACACACGATATCTTCAAGCAGTATCTCATTGCTCACTCATACTATGGGTTAGTGGAGCAGGCCATCGATTTAACCAAAGAAGCTGACGAGTACAACTTGGAGTTTACTCTGGATATGTTATTGGCCATGCATAACTATTGCATGGAACCTTCCAAGCAAAAGGAGGTGGCCAAGTGGGCCAATGAGAATCACGCTGAGCAGTGGACGCGCCTCTGTGAGTCAGGATTATTGGTGACTGCTTCCGAGTATGAAACCGATATGCCCATGCTTGATGCAGCCCGTAATGAATAAACATAATGAGTGACATTTAATCAGTGATGATTAAACATGAGTGATCAGTGAATGACTAAACACGTGATCAGTGAATGAGTGGAGTAAAATTGAGTGACATTCATTCAGTGAATAGGTTAACACACAGAAATGATTATCAAAACTCACTGAACGGTAGAATTTCATGTTTGGGTCTTTACCGGCAGACATGATCTGCTGGATTGCACAGGATGACTTGCCAACTTTGTCTCGTTGACCTTTGCAGCAAATCTCAAAGAGTTCAATGTTTCACTAGTATTTTGAGCCAACGGTGAAACGTTGACAAACATCAATGTCTTGGAATTCCCTCCGAGACTATGTTTCAAGTAGTATGTTAGCTTAGAGTTTCTGTACGGCACATGCGCCGGCACTTTGTTTTGCTGTTGGCTTAGACTCATAATGACATCACCCAAACAAGACAAAGATTTGTTGATTGCTTGTGTTTCCTTCAAACGGTCGCCTTTGGCCTGCAGAGAGTTGAGTCTTTCAGAGCCGGCGAGATCAACTAAATTGAGTGTTCCTCTGCATGTTTTTCCCGACTCATGAACTCCCTCTATATCCAAAGTGAAGATGAAATGAGAACGAGAGGAACGAGAATTGGCCATTGTTGATGCTGTTGACCGTTTGAGCGTGGCGGATTGAAGCATTTCACAGGCATGCTCCGCAGAGAGCAACAGAACGCTTTTGCAGTTGGTGATTATTGTTGTTCCGGCAACATCGTCGTGCTTGATGTCGTACTTTGCCCCTGTGGACAGTCCAGGCATAAGATCTAGAATCTGCTCGTTGTAGATCTCAATGAATCGGCCTTGGACAGAGTACTGCCATCCTTGATTGCTCAATTCGGAAATGTCATTGAAAATTTTCTGCACCAGCATTGGAATCATGCCGTCGTTTTGGTGAGACATGGTCCAGGTTTTCCCGGATCCGGTCTGGCCGTATGCAAATACACAGACATTGTGACCATCTAGACAGGATTGCACGAGCTGGGAGATTTCGGGGAAGATCTCAGTGTTGGAGTGGTTTTGGAAGATCTTGTCAAAATAAAATTGGTGGTGTGAAATGCGGCTGGAAATGCCGGTTGTGGAAGCCTTAAGTGTCAACCCTTGTTTTCCACGAGAACTGTATGTGTCGGACACAGAAAGATCGGAAACGGGTGATGCTGGGGACGAGGGCCGAATCCTGCAAAAAACCCGAATATTTCCCTTTAAGTTCTGGAGTTTTTCATGAAGCTCCCGACGCTGCACCTCTAGCGGAGTGAAAGATTGTGCCATTCGTGCACCCAAAGTTTGGAGATGCCGAATATGGGAGTCCTGAGCTTCCATGGCATTGTGAGTTTCAGTATACTTTTCTCGGTGACTTTTCAGCTCATGCTCCAACCCCAGAATTTTTTGCCGTTGTCTGGAGAGCAAATTTTCCATGTCAGCCAATTGGGTTTCCATCCGACCTGAGGTGTCTGTTTTGACTTTGATTGATGACTCCAAAACCGCCATTTCATTTAATAGCTGGCTAGTCTGGTCCTGCATGCCAGCCACTTGCTTTTGTAGTAAGCTTCCAGCACTGGCGGCCTCTTTTTGGATCTTCAAGATCTTTCTATGATGATCTTCTTTAAGAGTTATTAGGGCACGATTGAGTTCGCTTTTTTGGGCGTGGAGCAGTTTGGTCATATCCTGAATCTCTTGCAGGAGAGCATTTTGCTCTTTGGCCGCCAAATCACGTGCTTTTTCGATTGTTTGTTGGATTTCCATATCAAGATTTTCTTTGAGCTTAGAAAGGCCATCGTCAATGTCAGAAGCGATGGAATCTTTTTCCAACTCGAATTTCTGGCCTAGACTAGCCAAAGAATCATGCTCAAAACCTTTCAAATGGTCGATGTTGGCACGTTCTTGCTCCAATGCCTTCTTTAGGTCTGCAACACGGTCTTCTAATTTCCAGATTTCAAACTCTTGTTTGGAATTTTGTGTTTTGAAGTTGGTGATGCTCTGTGTTAGAAGTGAAAGCTTTTGCCGCTTGTGGTGGATTTCCGATTGAAGGCTTTGCTGCCGGCGATAGTTCAATGACATCCAAGAAGTTTGGGACCTGAAAAGTTGTTAAAATCTGGGAAGTGATGTTCAAGTCTTGAAGCGATTTTGAACCACGTGAAACGATCCTGAAACACGTTTGAAACGGCTCTGAACCGGAAAATGGTTCTCAAACACGTGAAATGGTTCTCAAACACTCGAAACGGACCTGAAACACGTGTGAAACGGAAAGACGCAAATCGGCGAGGAAATTCTGATTCAAATTGTTCACTTGAACAAATCGTATATGTGTTTCTTGTGATCCGATAAGTAAACATGAGTTTTCTGCAGGAACGAGGAAAGATGGGTGCCTGCATGTAACCCACGGTGTCCAAGCGATGGTGTACGGATGTGTGCAGGTAAATGCGATGCGCTCGCACACCAAATTCATCATCACATCTCTATTACACCAAAAATGGCAAAAAGTCAGTCCAAAGGCAAAATCACTCTCAAGCGAAAAGCTGGCGGTAGCGGGTCCGAGAAAGCCGCCTCCGCTAAGCAGGTGGCAGGTGAGACCCCGGCCGAAAACTCGCAAGATTCAGAAAGTTCAGATAATGATACGTCTTTACACACCACAACGGCAGATTCCGGTCAAGAATCCGACCTTTCCGATGACACCGATTCCGGATTGGAAGACGACGATGAGCTTGATGTGCAAGACGAGTTCAGCAGCAGTTCTGGCGAGGAAAATAATGCATCCGACGATGAAATAGGCTCCGACGATGAATTTCCACTCAGAAAAAAGAAAAAAGCCGCCGATGACGGGCGGCAAACATTTGCCAGTGCCTTTAACGCCATCATGGGCTCTAAATTAAAAGCCTATGATCGGAAAGATCCCATTTTGGCGCGTAACAAAGCGGTGCTGAAGCAATTGGAAAGCACGAAATTAGAGGCACGTGCGAAACAGGCACTTCGGAGCGAAAAAGCCGAGGTTCTCGACAGATTCCACGTCAAAGAACTTTTACCTTCGGCGGATGAACCCGAGAAGGCACGTGAGTATTTGGATAAAGAAAGGGCCTTGAAGAAGACTGCACAGAGAGGTGTAGTGAAGCTTTTCAACGCCGTCATGTCCACACAAATGCAGGCAAGCGACCAACTTGATGGAGAGACTGCTGGACCACAACGGAAGGAGGAGCTCATGACCGAGGTGACGAAGCTGACATTCTTGGACATGGTGAAGGCGGCGGGTGAAGAGTAAGCACGTGAGCACCGTCACCTGACCCACTCGCTCCTGGTGTACGGATTCCAGGTCCAAGCTCGGTATCCGAGGGATTTCAAGCGTGTCGTTTCCCGGTGAGCGGCATGTATAACTGGCCTGTTTTCCAATGCATCCAGCGTGCATCACAGCATTGCATTGCGTAAGTATCTGGGTGCAGTTGATACTTAATAAGATAGGACATATAGAAATGCGTCTGGCATGTAAGATTGACCATGAAACATTAGTAGAAATGTATCTGACTAACCGGATTAATTCAAAGATTTCCAGAATTATGAGATACTCACGTATTCACAGAATCAACTCATTGAAATCGTCCTGGATCGGTTTGATTTGTGAACCGATTATGTGGTGAGAGTGGATCAATGGATAAATGAGCTGGGTGCAGGACACGACAGTGAATTTGAAGGTGCAGGAATTGCAATACCACAGGAAAACGAAATAGAGATCTGCGGCCACAGCGACATGGAAAGCTGAGATATTGCTGACAAATCTCGGAATAATAAATGTCGCATGGCCTTTTGCGGGTGCATTTGCAGCGCAGCAGGTTGTTGCGTACTGCGGAAGCATTTCCTAATCCGGCAACGCAATGTCAGAGATGCCCCCCGCACAACGTCCCCGGAATCGTGGATGCAGGCTGCGATGCCCATATATAAACCCACGCGCTGTGCTCCTCAAATGCACATTTTCTGGACCGAGAGTCATTTATAGATCAAGAATTGACCAAGAGATCATATATCAGACTTTGTCATTTTTGAAAAATCAAAATTATTCATTTTTTGAAGAAGTTTTCTGATTGATAAATCGATTGATAAATCGATTGTATCTCGGATATTTTTATTCGCTGATAGAATTTGTTAATTCAGAGATCATCCGTGGACAATTTGACTTCGATTGAAGTGCAAAGACTGTTTCTTTTTTCTCGACTCCATTATAGATTTCAGGGTTATCCACCAGTCAAGCTTAAGACCAAAAGCTTATCTTTCTCATTGAGGCTTATCATTCACACTGAATTTGAAAGCTTTTTTTAATCCTCTAGAAATAGTTAGCTTGGATTGAAGTTCACCTGGGATTAATTCAATCCATTCTGAGCCTCATTTATTGGAGCATTAAAACATTGGTGAAAAGCAAACACTTAATCTTCTCATAATCTCCTCATGCAAGATAGAAACCAATTTGTCGACAAACGAATCAAGTCTCTAAGGGCATATTCGTCCAATAGACCTGTGGTTCTCACGCGTCCATCCAATGACGACATCACACAATTATCCCATTATCCAGGGATACGAAGCAACATCACCCCCATGGAATCTGGCGGATCCATTAGTGCACCACCACAATACAACCAACAAATCAGTGAAACCCGCATAATGACGTCTCGTTATCCCGAGAAAAACATGGTCCGTATCATTGGGGCGTGCTTATGGGCATTTTCCGGTGGGTTTTCCGATGCTGCCCCCGGAGCACTTTTGCCCACCATCGAGGCCCATTACAACATCTCGTATTCCGTGGTGTCGCTTATCTGGATGTCCAATGCTGCCGGATTCATCTTGGTGGCCATTTTCTCCCACAAAATCCAACCGTGGTTCGGAAAAGCAAAGTCAATTCCGCTCGGCTGTTTGTGTGCCGTGGTGATGTACGCCATGGTATCTAGTGGAGGACCATTTCCACTCATTGTGGCAGGATTCTTCTTTGGCGGCGTTGGCTTGGCTATTGTGTTGGCGCAGGTCAACATTTTTCTCCTGAAATTGGACAAAAACTCCAAATACTTGTCGTTTTTCCACGGCAGCTATGGCGTGGGCGCCACGGTGTCGCCGTTTGTGGCCACCACCATGGTGGAGCGCAAGATCCGCTGGAATTACGTGTACATGGTGAACTTGGTGTTGATGTTGTTCAATTTTGTGTTTTTGTATTTTGCCTTCAAGGGGGCCGATACGGATTTGCAGCCATGGGATCACGTGGAGGAGACCGACCGGTTGATGCAGAGCGAGGCCCCTACGCAGGTACCCTCGGGTTCGCAGACCCCGGTTGTGGAGCAGGAAATCGGCTTGCAGGACTTCGGCGCGCACGTGACTCGGGCGTTCGGCCCCGACAAATCGGCGCCGACCACCGCCGGCCTGGCAAGAGATACGCCGCTGCCCGACATTGCCGCCGCGGGGCCTAACCAGAGCGACATGCGCTTGGCGCTCACCAACAAGCTCACGTGGTTGATCTCCATCTATGTCTTGTGCTACCAGGGCACGGAAGTTGCGTTAGGAGGCTGGATCGTGTCGTATTTGATCGACTATCGGCACACCAGTGCCTCCTACGGATACGTGCTGAGTGGCTATTGGGGAGGCCTTACGCTTGGCCGGATTGTGTTGACGCGGCCCATGCACAAGTGGTTGGGTGCCAAACGCACCGTCAACTTGCTCGTGTACTTTACCATCGTGTTTTTGGTGTTGACATGGGTGGTGCCCAACGACATTGCGCTGGGCTTTTTCGTGTCGTTGGTGGGTCTCATGATTGGGCCCGTGTACCCTTTAATGATTACCTCGGTGTCGGCCATGTTGCCGCGGAAGATCCAGGTGGTGTCTTTGACTATCATGACTGCGTTCGGCTCCAGTGGCGGGGCGTTGGTGCCGTTCTTTGTGGGCTTGATCCTGCAGACTGCCGGCACCTTTGTTGTGCTACCGGTGTGTATCGGCACCTACTCGCTTGTGTTGGCACTTTGGGTTTGCTTGAACGTTCTTGGCTCTCATAACGTGTCTCCAAGCCGCACCCGTCGTTGGCTTGATGCTCTTTGGTAATTTATAGACGGTGAGTACACCCGTACATCCGATACACACGTACACCCCAGAAACCCGTACACCCGCGCACTCGCCTCTATCATCTCCACAATCCTCTTTCACTGTTATCCAATGCCTATTGAGATCCTGATTAAGCAAGGCGACCAAGCAGCCGAAAAGAAGGACTTTTTAACTGCTATATCCAAGTATTCCGAGGCGCTCACCGAAAATCCCCATGCTTTTGCGCCACTTATAAAACGTGCTCAGACATATACCAAGTTGTGTGACTATGATTCCGCCAAAGCCGACATTTCCAAAGCTTTTACCATTCTGGAGCTGCGGGGAAAGATGTCCGACAAGGCAGCATGTTATTTTCGTTTGGGATTGGTGAATTATTCGGAAAAACAGTTCCTGCAGGCATACACCAATTTTCAGCAGGCCAAAGTGCTTAAGAGCACAGAACCTGCTCTTGATATTTGGATAGAAAAGGCACGACGTGATTGCGAGAAGCATGGGATGGAGATTGACCAGAATGTCCAAAGTGAAAATGTTCAAAATGTCCAAAATGTCGGTGACAATGTCCAAAATGTCCAAAATGTTGGCGACAATGTCCAAAATGTCCAAAATGTTGGCGACAATGTCCAAAATGTCCAAAATGTCGGTGACAATGTCCAGAATGTCTCTCTGTCCCTCGACACTATCAACAAACATGCACCAATAAAGGCTAAAATCAGAGACGAATGGTACCAGAGCAAAGATCGCGTGTCCATTACCATCTACGCCGCCAATGTCGCTGTTGACACTCTTCAGGTGCAATTCACTCCTCGTTCTATTTCGGTTTCCTTTCCCACCTCCGAAAATGCAGAGTACAACTATTCTTTGGATCACCTTGCCGGCGACATCGACCCCGAATTGTCGTCGTATCACGTCATGTCGAAGAAAATCGAAATCACGTTACACAAATGTCTTCCCAGCAAATGGTCAGCCCTAGAAGGCCATGAGGTCGTGTCTCTAGCACCATCTGGTCCTAGCAATGGCGGAGTTCCTGCTTATCCGACTTCGTCTCGGAAAAAGACTGACTGGGGCAAATTTGATGTCGCTGACGAAGAAAATGATGCCAATCCTGAAGACTTCTTTGCTAAATTGTACAAGGATGTCGACGAAGACACTCGCCGTGCAATGATGAAGTCATATGTGGAGTCAAATGGAACTGTGCTTACAACTAATTGGAGTGAGGCCAAGGATAAAAAGTTCGATACCAGACCACCCGATGGAATGGAGGCGAGAAAATGGTGATTTGAAGAGAATTGGAATCTGATTACGGTTTGAAGACTCGGCGACATTTCTGTGATAAAGTATCATGCTGACCACACTGAAAGCGTTGGACTGGTCCGTTTTGAATATCGATTTCAGACTAACAATGTTAGTTTGTCAAATATGTCTCACAATGGTACAATTTCTCAAATGTCGTTTCTCAAATGTCCTCTCGAATGTCCTCTCGAATGTCCTCTCAAATGTCCTCTCAAATGTCCTCTCAAATGTCCTTTCAAATGTCGTTTGCAAGTTTCTTAATTCTCATCGCTCCAGTTTCTTAATTCTCATTGTTCCAGGTTCTCAATGTCGCTGTTCCAGCTTCCCGCGACTTGTTTGAATGTCTCGGTGTCTTGGTTGATCCCTATTTGCGACATGGAACTAACTCGCCCATGCGCGTGTCCTGCACACACGCAATCTGTGGACATATCCTCGCGTCCTGTGTTTTGAATTCTGCAATCCCTGCATTGATGCGATTGCCAAATTTCGTAGGGATGTACTGGTTTCTCTTTTGGCGAGAAGACGGTGAATCTCACTCCTCAACTGCTTTACCTCTCCGATTAACTTCCCAAAATTAGCTTTGCAGATTCGTTTGCTCGTCCGAACTGGCGTTAATCTTGCCTATCTCAAATGCATGATAGACGCAGAGATGCCTCTGTGTGCAGGTTTCATGCAGCCCCCAGGCGGCCAATCTGAATTATTTCATGCGCGTCCCTAAAAGCAACATTCAACCCTTACACTCCGAAACGTTAAAAGCATTCTGATCCCTGCCGGCAAATGAGGCTCTTTTTGCCTATTTTCTTTCATCCACAAGTTTTTCATAAAACTTCCTTTGATGGTATACGTTTATCGGTTTACTTGGTATGTCCTGCAGAATAGACGTGGCCATTTTTACCACCGTTCTACAAAGTGTCTTTAGATCAACTCTGTTAGTTGTTCCAATGAGAAAGTCAGAAAGTTCTTCTGAATAATGTTTTGATAAATGTTAAGCGGAACTCTGAAGAATGTTTTGATAAATGCGGAACTCTTTGCCTGGAATTTCGTGTTTGGGACATTGGTTCCCGAACTGGTGGCTTCATTTCAACTTTGTACTAACTCTTAGGCCCGTGAGTCCAGATGTGCTCTCTGTTTCTGTGACTGGGAATTTTGATGGCTGGTCACGATCCGACGTTGGGGCTCTCCAAAAGAACACTGTTTCAGAGTTGTACGAGACTTTGGTGAAAGTGACGGAGAAACAAAAATTGGTCTTCAAGTTTATTCTCAATGATCTGAGCTGGCAAATCAGCGATGCTTTCAAAAGGGAATTTGATGAGCATGGGAATGAGAATAACTACGTGGACGCCAGCGAATTGATTTCATGGAGTGAAAATGAGTCCTCTAATGAGAACAAGTCTTTCAGTGAGAATAAGTCCTTAAATGAGAATGAGTTCGTGAGTGAAAATGGTTACATCAGTGAAAATCAATCCTCCAGTGAAGATTCCCCTAGGGAGGATAAATTCTTCACTAATACAACATCAGTCGTGGAATCACATCCCAGCCCCACATTGGGTTCGGCTCCAGTTTTGAAACCGCAAAGTTCCACTGGCCATTTTTCCATTGCAGAGCCAACATGCGGATCGCTCAATGATGAGTCCAAGGAAATGGAATCCCCAGATCAAGCGGATAGTGCCAGAGAGATCACGAGTGTCGATGGTGCCGTGAATCAAAGTACATCTAGCGTTGTTGAGCCGTCTATCAGCAAACTGGTTTCGGACTCCGATGAGATACTCGCCATTAACAATGCTTCTTATGATGGTGTGAAAGACGTTTCACACGGTTCCGAAACTCAACTTCTTTCACACCATCCTGAGCTTCAAAACGGTGTGAAAGCAGATTCATACGATTCCGAAATGCCTACCATTGCAGTTGCAACGGATGGCGAAGTTGCTGACGAAACTTTAGCCCTGTTGAAGCACATTGAAGACTTGCCATCTATGAAGAAACACCTCAGTCGCAATCTGAATGTGGATAGTGTTGCAGCCTCATGGCGTGATTGCAGCAGCGGATTCCAAGTCGATAATGATGATGGTAAAGAGGATCCCCTGGCCTCTGAATCATCCTTCACCGAGCTTTCATTTGTGACTAGTGACGACAAGCTTCTCTCGCCGCACTTTGAGAGCATCCATGACTTGGTCGGTGGGAAGGCGCCGCTTGCGGATAGTGATGAGTCCATAGCTGATGAAGCTCGGCCAAGTGTCAACACTACTCGCGTGTTGGGGATTATCGAAGGCTCTGGTGACGCGAACTACAAGTTGGAGGAAATATCGGCACCGGCGAGTCCTCGGCCGAGTCGATCGATATTAGGCAGGCTTCTGGCTTATTTCAAATCGTAAAGTCTTACGGTTAGGATCTTGAAGCTTCAGCAGTCCCCATGAAGCTTACCGCATGAAGCTTAACTCATGTAGCATCACTGTGGATTTCTATAACAAAGAGCACAGTTAGTCTATGAGGTAAAACTAGAATCTAATACACGTCCCTACCGAGTCTTCCATCACTGGAAGTACGCTTTAGCACGCATTCTGCGACATTCATATCTCTTCATTCACCTTTATCAATTATTTACTTGACCTTCTTATTCAACCTTCTTGTTCAACCTTCTTGTTCATGATCATTCCTTTTCATTGATCACTTGATACTAATGATCACTTCTTCTTGTTCTTCTTGCCTTTCTTCTTCTTGGAAGAATTGCTTTGATCGCCAGTATTCAAAGCTGTACTAGAAGCACCAATGGCCACACCTTCCGCGGCAGATGGCACATCTGCTGGCCTCTTGAGCTCCACATTACTCATGATGGTGGCCACACCAACATTTTCCTGCTTCAGTTCAGTTTCGGTGTCATTCTTCAGCTTGGATTTCTGGATACCACGAGGCCCCAAAAACGATACCAACTGTGACAATTCCTTTGCCTTATACGTGGAATATTTTAAACACTTGGAAGATTGGGGGTCGTACACTTTGAACTTGACGACATTCTTGGCTCTACGCAGGTCGTCGGGGTTTTTGGCGGCTTTGGATTTGGATTTCTTGGCCACGTTGGCGTATGTGATGGACACAAGTGCCGAGGGATGTGCCTCAAGAAGACGCAGGCTTGACTGAAGGAAACTCTCCATTTGGGTGAAGTTTTAAATGGTGGAGGTTGGAGATATCAATTTTTCGCGCGCGTGTGCAAAAAACTAGTGTGGATATGGGTCGCGCACGTCCACAACTACAAATTCACGAATACAGCTTTCGGAACTATTACAGAAAGAGGCTACGGTTTGAAAGAGGCTACGGTTTTTAAAATGCAGTTTGTTGACAATTCAAGCGGTAACGGGCTACAAAGGGACATCGTAACCCAACAACATGCTGCCAATCAAGAAGAGATTCAAGCACGTGACAAAGCCCCAGATGAGAATGGCCACAACAGTCATTATGGGCCCGTTACTCATGTCCGAGTGGCCCTGGAGACGGAACACAGACTCTTCGTCACGGGAAAAGGCGTCTTCACGAGCAAAAGAACCGTCACGTGAAGAACCGTCACGCGCCAGAGAGTTATCACGAGACATGCCATTTTCGTAAACGGTGGAGACTCCAGAGCTAAGGGAACCCAGAGGAGCCTGCATGGTGACGCTTCTGCTGGAAGATTCCGAGTCGATGGTTGGAAATGCAGCAGGATTCTTCAGAAGCAATTGTTGCTGTTCGAGGCCCTCATCTTCAAAACCATCATCTTCCCAGCCAACACAAGGATGCGAGTTTCGGAGATCGTTGAGGCGAATGGCGGGTTCCGTAGCACTGAAGCGGTCCGGAGCCGATTTTCCCACGACATTGTCGTCGCCAAAAAAGTCCTCGTCCCGAACATGGATGGGAACTCGCATAATGGACTTGGAGCACGTGAACCAGATCAACGGCGCCGTCACCACCGGAAGCAAAACGGACAACACCACCTGCAGGGCATTCAAGGTGGAGGCAAGGCCCAGGCGGCCCGAATAGGAAACCACCACCAAGCACGGAAGAATGGCTATGGCACGTGTCACCAAACGACGAATCACCGGCGAAAATGACCATTTGAGAAATCCTTCCAGCACCATTTGGCCAGCTAGTGTGCATACCACTCCAGCTGACTGACCAGAGCAAAGAAGGGCCAAGGCAAAGACCACGCCTGCAGATGGCGAGATGTGTTTGGAAAGCAAGTGGTAAATGGTGAAGAGATCGGAGCTTTCGGCGGATTCCGAATCCGAGTCCGAGTCCGAATCGGAATCGGCCCCGTCGTCCCGTTTCCCTGTGCCCATGGTGGCGCCGGCAACAATAAGAATGGTGGCGTTGACGAAAAGTGCCACTGTGAAAAGAGACACCACAAGCTCCACAATGGTATAAGTCATGGTGTCGTTGATAGCGTGCATAGACGGGCGGTAGTAGCGGTCGTCGGCGGGATCGGCCCGGCGGGCATAGTTGTCAGCGGAAAGTGTTCCGTTAGAGTCGTCACCCTCGAAATTGGGATCTCCATTGGAATTACCCTCGAATTCGGTTTCTCCATTGAAATTGTCTCCATTGAAATCGGTGTCTCTGAAATCATTTCCTGAATTGACATTTCCTGTATCAACAGGCCGCCGGTCGCTGCTCTCCAGGTAATAACCGTGCTTGACGTCATAATCCTTGAGCCGTGCTTGCACCAAACCAGAGCCCAAGTACAAAGAATGGGGCATCACTGTGGCACCCATAATGGCCAAACTGAGAAACAATCCACTACCACCCTTTCGGGAATCGGTATCAATGACTTTTTCATTGGGCAAAAACCCTTTAAGCACATCAATCGCCGAAAAAGTGGGTTCTTTGGCCACCTGCCACAATTCAATGGCAAAGCACACCACTGTGCCGGAAACCATGAAGGAAACAAAGCCTTCAAAGATCCGGATGAAGAGCATGGGCCCATTGGGCCGATAAGCCATAAGCACAATGAGAACATCCACAACGGTGATGATCACGCCGAAAAAAAGCGGCACGTTGAAAAGAATATTGAGCGCTATGGCAGTTCCCACAACTTCCGCCAAATCCGTGGCAATAATGGCAATTTCCGCCAAAACATAAATGAACATATTGAGCCGTGGAGGTAGGTTTGTTCTGCAGTTGGCAGCCAAGTCAAGCCCGGTCACGGCGCCGAGTTTGGCCAGAAGAATTTGAAGAATGATGGCCAAACAATTTGACAAAAGAATGGAAAAAAGGAGTTTGTACTGGAATGCCGACCCGGCGGCCACGGCAGTGGAGTAGTTGCCGGGGTCCATGTACGCCACGGAGACCATGAGCCCGGGGCCGATGAACTTCATATATTTCTTGAGCACGGCGGAAAGCCGGAGAAGCCACGCATGCATGGCAAGTGTGTCACGTGGGAAAGGGTCACGTGGGAGTATGTCACGCGGGGCTGGTATGCGGATACTCCTGCGGAGGTATTTGTGGAGCGGAAAGTGGAGTGGAAAGGTGTCGTTGTTAATGGAGTAGGCAGTGTTGATGAATGCGGCTCATGTGCGCAGCACGTGAGTGCGCACGTGACTGAACAAAAGCCTATTCACGTGATACATTTCACGCGTGACAGCTCACGTGCTGACTCACGTGCGCAAACGCACGTGCACCCGGAATAGTCGCGCCCGTCGGCACTATTACTCCGAAGCATCGCACATCCAATCTCCTGACTACTACATTCATTTCCACACCTTCGTTGGAAATCATATTTTCTTGTGAATCTGCTATGTACAGAATCGCTGCCCGGAACTGGGCCCATTTCCGGCCCTTCTCCCTGCGCTCGGCCCTCGGTGCCGCCCTGGTGTTCAAAATGCCGGCAATGTCGCCCACAATGACAGAAGGAGGCATTGTTTCGTGGAAATACAAATCCGGCGATGAGTTTTCCGCCGGCGATGTTTTGCTTGAAGTGGAAACTGACAAGGCCACCATTGATGTGGAGGCCCAGGATGACGGAGTCATGTGGGAACTTTTGGTGCAGGAGGGCGAGTCCGGTATTCCGGTGGGAAAGCCCATAGCATACTTGGCTGAGCCTGGCGACGATTTGAGCTCGTTGGAGAAGCCAGCACTCGAAGAACCGGCTCAAAAGGAGCAAAAATTGGCCAAAGAGGAACAAGAACTGCCAAAAGAGGAGCAACTGCAGAAAACCGCCGCCAATTCCGAACAACCGCCACAAAAGAAGCCCCAGGCTACCGCTTCTGCATCTTCTGCCGGCTCTGCCACCTCCAAAGCCGACCCGGCCCAGAAATTGACCCCTGCGGTGGAGGTGCTATTGCATAGACACCATATTTCTGCACAAGACGCCTTGGAGCAGATTCCTGCGTCCGGCCCCAAGGGCAGACTCTTGGTGGGTGACGTTTTGGCCCACGTGGGCGAAATCAACGCTTCCGCCGTTTCCAAGATAGCCGAGTACATCAAGAGCAAGGAACATTTGGACCTCTCCAACATCAAGGTGGCACCTGCAGCCAAAAAGGAGTCTGCACCTGAAAAGCCTGCCGAAAAGCCCAAGCCTACCAATGTGTTAAGCGTCGAGTTTTCTTCGGAATTGGGCGAGGGTGTGTCTAGGGAGAAATTCCAGTTTGCCTTTGAGAGAGCTTTGGACGCTGCAAAGAGACAGACATACAGCGTGAGGTTTCCTAACTACGCCCGTCTGCCTTTGGCGCTGGGCAACTACGAGGACGACATTTTTGACGACTTGATGGTGGCTCCTGTAACCAAAGACCGTTTCCAGGTATCCTCCATTGGCTACAGATATTTGGGAGAGGCCTCTGGTCATGCTGCCACTGTGGATGTGTTTGATGAGCTTTTGGGCGCTTCTTCTAAGCACGTTACTTTTGCTGAGCCATCTGGCTCATTGACTGCAGTGGTCAGCTTTAAGATCACATACGATGATAAATTGACTGACTCCAAGAAATTCGTGGATTACTTCCAGGATGCCTTGCTTGGCCAGATTCCTGCCAAGCAGTTAATTATTCACCAATAACCGGATAAATCATGTGTCCAAGGACATTTTGAAGTTCGGTTCAGACTGGCATGAACACAACTGCTACTCAATCACACCCAAGCTTGCATTTGTGAGAAGCTGAACTCATTGGCCAGTGCAACTCTGATAAATTGCAACTCAATGATTTACTCAATGATTTACTCAATGATTTACTCAATGATTCAAATTTCACATGAAGCACATTCCATTTATTTCGGCTAGCATTGCATGCCGACACTTTTGGAATGAGGATTCAACAAAAGATTACCATCGCTTTTGTCTTGCTTGTGTTGCTGACTAACATTAAAGCAACTCATCAAACTCCATACTCTAAAATCAGTCGGTAAGTATGGCACAACATCGCCATATCGGCATTTCATCCTTCCCCGGTATACATAGGCTAATAGAGAATACACTCACTAGGTAATTACATGGACCCGTAGGAAATCAGGTCAGAGTCTGGACTGGCCAAATCTGCGGGACTGCATACAAGTGCTCTGCTCTCCTCGGCGCCAAAAGGCTTCAAAAAACGCCCAAAAAGCTCCAAAAAACGCCAAAAGAACACATGTGTTTCAAATTTGGTTCAAATTACTTCCACTCTTCTAAATTATCTAAAATGGGTTCTTTTTCCTCCGGTCAGTTGCACCCATCTTCACGCGCCAAATGCAGGGCGCGCAAGGAGGTATTCCCGCCTTGAATATTTTTTTTTCGATTTCTCGGATTTCGGCTTTTTTTTTTCCTTCAACCTTTTTTTTTTTTTAACAATAATATTAGATTCACTGCTAAAATCGCCACCACAAATTGTTCTCTGCAGTTGAAAGCTACACCATTAGCGACTGACCTTTCCTGTGGCTACATTACGACCAGCAAGTGAAATCCCGGTGAAACACGCCTGAAACACGCCTCAAACACACCCAAAACCACTGGTGACACGCTCCAAACACTGGTGACACGCACAAAACATACGTGAAACACACCCGAAACAAAAGTGAAACCCCCCAACCCCCCAAACATGAACGTCCCTTACAACTTTCTGAAAATGAGTCATCTCGA
Organism: Metschnikowia kipukae; assembly: GCA_002370135.1. NCBI lineage: Eukaryota > Fungi > Ascomycota > Pichiomycetes > Serinales > Metschnikowiaceae > Metschnikowia > Metschnikowia kipukae. The sequence goes on from NKZJ01000105.1 coordinate 532,252, forward strand.
GGGCTTTGACGATGCAAAAGCAAAACCCTATCCCTTGCAAATGTACGGCCAAACACCCCTGGGAAGTCCTGCTCCTGCAGGCTACAATATCGGCACGCCACTGCCTCCACTATCATCTTTGGCATCACGTGTCATGGCCAATAATGGCAACTCTATGATTGCTCCGTCTCCGCTAACAATGTCACTCCATGGCGGCTCGCCGCAATATGCAGTCCAGCACCAACAGCTCCCCCAGCAGCATCAACACACATTTCAGCAGTTTGACCACCAAAAATCGCCCTATGATTTTCATGATCCGGACACCCGCCACTATCAAGATAATGTGCGGCTTGGGCTGTTGACGAGTGGACAAAAACACCTCCAGTTAAGTCCCCACCAGTTGCAAAACAACTTGAGTTCTATGCAGGAAACTCTGCTTCATCACCACCATCAACGAGTTCTCCAGCAACAACAACAGCAACAACAACAGCAGCAACAACAGCAACAACAGCAACATCAGCAACAACATCAGCAACAACAACATCAACATCAACATCAACATCAGCATCAACAACAACAACAACATCAACATCAACATCAACATCAACAACTGCATCAGCAACAGCAGCAGCAACAACAACAACTGCATCAGCAACAACAGCAACAACTGCATCAACAACATCTAAAGTTGTCTCCACATGGATATCCCGTGGCCTCCGGAGCAGCTGGAGCCAACCGGGCTAACGGTATTAGCATGCAGTCAGCACTTCAGGCACTGATGCAAATGCAGCGTTCAACGCCCAACAGTGGAGTCATGAACACTCTGCCTTTCCGGCCTCAGCACGGTGATCCAGTGAGTCAGAATAATTTGCGCCTTGCATCCAAATTTCTTCCGCCAACAGTGGACGGCGGACTGAAGAAAAAACGGGGCCGGCCCAAGAAGTTGATTCTCGATCCGTCAACAAATCAGTACATTGATTCGTCGCATGAAAACTTCAAGAAACTCAATAAAATTCTCAAGCAAAGCATGGAGAACGCCGACCCCAAAGACGCGACGTTTGGCAAGACCACCAAATTGGACATCATGAACGACCAGGCGTTAAAGCAATTGTTGGAGCTGAAAGACCGTCGTGGGCGCCCGAGAAAATTCCCAATCGAGCAGACGGGAATCACCATCAAAGGTGTGCGAGTGAGCGGCACTATGAAAGGAAAACGAAAGGATCCTCTTGCTCCAAATGCCGACAAAGTGCAGAGAAAGAAGCGGGGCCGTCCCAAGAGAGAGGTGGATGTGGAGCTCACGCGAGCATAATCCACTGCTCCGAGGAAAGCCATGGCTTTCTCGCCGGAGACTCTGAATTGAATGACTAATCTCTCAGATCTAAAACGCATCAAGGTGGTGCATCTCGAGGATGATGCATTAGATGCTTTTATCTATGCAAGATGCTTAGATGTATTTAAGATCTTAGATGTATTCAAGATGTGAAAATGCATTCAAGATGTGAAGATGCATTCAAGATGTAAAGGTGCATTTCCCCAACTACTTTTGCCATATGGGTTGTCTCTGCATACAAATCAGCCTTTCCAATGGCTGTTTCCCAAGTGCAGCAACAGTCACTTAGATGATCAAGTGCACTGCACAGACGCTACCAAGTATACCCGAGCCTAGCTCACCATAATATGTATTTATATGAATAGCCGCCGGCATTCGCCTGAAAACAAGAGTTATCAAGTAGCAGATACGTAGCAGCGAATAGCAGCAGGCAATACACTGTTATAAATACTAGCTCAAACTAATTAAATATCGTAGTAGACATTGTCTCACTAGTTTAATATCGTAGATAGCGTCAATATTCTTCTCTGTATATACCCTTCCAAGTGTATTTTTGGAAGAATTGGAGGGTTGGCCGAGTGGTCTAAGGCGGGAGACTTAAGATCTTCTGGACGATTGTCCGCGCGAGTTCGAACCTCGCATCCTTCATTACTTTTTCCCACTCACGCGCGCTACTTATGTATCGCTCCGTAACTCCCTTTTTCAAAACACCATCGCCAAGTTCTTTCTAATGATCGATCCGATCGCCATTCTGCGCTCCGAAATCGGCAGCAGCATTCTTCATCCGGGCCAATGCTCCGCCAATGGACAGTTGGCGCTCAACAACTCCGACCACTTGGTGCTAATCGAGCCCAAACTCCCGCTACTCCACCAATGTCTCCGAACCTCGCCCAATTCGGCGTTAAAACGCGCCAAACCGGCCGTTTCGGGCGTGAAATCAGAACCGCTGCCTTCGATTGCCCCCGACTCCTCGGAATTCGTGTCTTCGGCGCTCTACTCCGTGACTTCCATCTTTCATATTGAGAATCTCGAACTGCTAGGGTTTCAGTTCTTTCTGCGGCTTCTTGTGGACGACCAGGAAAACCGCTTCAATTTCGGTCGAATTCAGGAGCCCCTTATTGTGGGCCACAAATGGCTGCCCATTGATGCAGCCTCCCGAAACTGTTATCTTGGCGTATTGTTGAATACAGGCGAGGTCATGGTCTTGCATAGAGACTCGCTCGATGTGGCCAGCTACGCCGTTGCTTTCCGGACTTTTACCGCGTTATTGGACCAGTTGTGTTTGTCCGGTGATCGCTTGACTAGTGACGGAGATATTATCATTTCGGGCGATCAATTCTCCGAACTTCGAGTCACGGACTTTGTTTTTGCCGAATACAACGGCCGCTTGGCTCTCTGTGTCGCCCACGAGTCCGGCTCTATCTCCGTCCACCTGCTCCAGCCGGACTTGCCGCCGCTCTGCCGTTTCCACGCCGGCGGTATCGTTGTGCAAATGTCGTGGTGTACGGGTGTGCTCTACTACGTGCTCTCCGACAACTCCATCCACCGCCACGATCTTGGCGACTCCGCGCCCGTGCAGCTTAAGCCTCCGTCCCGGTTCATGGTGTCCAACATTGTCCCGGTTCAAAACCGCTTAGTGGCCTCAGATACTGCATACTTGCACGTGATCTCCCTGGGTCGCCAAATCTCCGCTAGATTGCCCTACACGACACTCCTCTGCGGTCTTCCCGTGTCTGAAACATCCACAACTCTCTCCGTGGCTTTACCCTACGAAAACGGCCGCTTTGGCTCCGCTACGTTTGACTTGACTACCGAAAATCTCTCAATATCGCCGAAATGTCCCATTTTGGACAACTTTTCCAAGCAGACTTTGAGCCGATACCTGGGCACTTTAGCCAAGGAACAAGCACGGGCGCCGTCCGAAGACTTTGCTCCCTATTTGGACGGCTCTGCGCTCGGAAATCTTTTGGTGCATAGCACAACGGTTATGGCCGGTTTTTTTGTCGTGGCCTACAGCTTATCGCCGAAAAACGTCATTAGTCACGTCATAAAGTCGAAACGAGAATATTCGGTTGCTTTTGTTCCCATGGGCGGGCCCAAGTCTGAACCAGCTAGCAACTCCGACTCCATTCTGCATATCCTCTCATTTTTCCTCCACAGTCAAAACCAAATTCCGATTATGGATAAGGGTGTTTTCGAGAATTACTCCGACTCCTTGGAGTCTTTTCTTTTAAGCCTAAACTTGTGGAAAGGCTCCAAATTCCAGGATCCAGCATCTATAGAGCTCCTGCTCAAGACACTCCAAAGTCTCGAGCAAAGTCTAGTTATAAACTTCCGCGAAAATGCCGGCGTCAGTCTACTTCAAAGAATGTTCGTGTTGAACACGTCTCTTTTGAAGACTTTGAAAACCGTCCTGAAAAATAATAGTACCCCTGCTCTTCAAGAGCATCTTGATCTGATATCTCTTCAGCAAAACTCCATCCGGGCCAAACTTCGGACGCATTTGGCGCACATTCTCTTGTCTTGGGCGCTGGAACAGGATCCTTCTTTTTTCACTTCGGACTACGATAAGTTCATCCTTAATTCCTACCAAAAGGTTGCGAACGCCGAAATCAAAGCGCCAGTCGATTCTGAAATGTGCTTGACTGTCACAAGCGAACTTTGCAGCGAGCAGTTTATTATTGGAGCCAACCAAATCATTGAAGATGACTTTGCAGAGTTTGTTCGGTCTGAAACAGAGCACAAATGGCCTCGCTGCTCCTTGACACTTCTCCCAATATTGGGGTTGTCGAATAAATCAGACGAATTGGGAATGCACAATTATTTATCCGAGTATATTGGAGATTCTTACTTGTGCCAAGTCTTGTTCAAAGAGTTGAGTTATTGCATCTTTACTGGATCGCGGACTTTTCGCCTCAAGCAAGGAGTATGAGATGCATTCTAGTTAATGGTATGTACTATACACTGGGCTTTGAAATGTAATATTTTTGCAAGCTCAGCTCTGATCTAGTATAGGAGGCTCAGCGATCTAGTATAGCAGGCTCAGCGGAATCTAGATTTGCACGCTCAGCTGTGATATCGAGAATCTTGCAGACTCAATTCCAAAATCTAGATCTTTCAGGCTCAGATCAAGATATGCTATGCAAATATGAAGGAACCCGGAATTGCTGAAAAACCCTCGTCTGCTGAGACAAAAGATCCCTTCAACACATTCTGTTCCTTTTCTTTGTTCCAGACCATCTGCGTTTGATTCCAGTGAATCAATTTGCTAGGCGAGCTGGGAGGCGGATCAGAAACCTTGGTCACCAAGTATGCCACGGAGGTCTCTGCAAATCCATAAATCAACAAGCCGATCCACGGCAATTGCCGAATTAAGGTGAAAAAACAGAAGCCAAAGCCAAATAAAAGACCTTCCCGAGATTTGATCCACAGTTCTTTTTCCCGATTGGTGAACCGTACACGAGTGAAGTAAGGGAGCAACAAATCATGCACCATAGAGCGTGAGCCCCAATAGGTGGTGAGGAACAAGACCGAGTAGTACTTGGGAATCACCTGGAGAACGATGAACACCAAAATAGCCCTTTCAGTGCCGATTTTGTCGTTGAGGTTCTGAAACGAAACAAGGCCCAAGATCACGTGCCCGACGTAAGGCAACTTGCTTAGAAGAAAAACCGCCACGTTGGAAAGCATTTTGGTTGTATGACGTCCCACAAAAGACGAAAAGTCCTGCGACGAGTTGTACCTTGCTTTCAAAGCTTTGAGAGAAAGCCACTTGGAATCAGCAGGCGGCGGCTGATTTTGCGAAAGTCCCACCAAATTGACATGGAACTGGTGCTCCGTTTTCTCTGGGTGTTTTTGCAAGTACAAGGAGTCGATGAATTGCAAGCTTGACAAGAAGATCTCGTCCAATTGGCTGCTGAAATGGCGAGAAATGGACGTGAAGAATACGCTCAAATTGAGCACTCCAAACTGGAAATCTTTAAGCACCGTGGCCAGCGAGTCCAAAAGCGGCGACTTGAAGAAAAGGCCAATGAAGTTGGCAAATAGCCGAAGCGCCACGACTGGTGCCCAGAGCACAAGCTGGATGAAGATGGAGTACTTGATGGCATCAAGCACCCGGGCATAATATGCAGACTGGAAAAGTTTTGGATTTTGCAACAGGCGGTACGCACCCAAAAGCGCCAATTGCACCCCTCGGAGAATTGCGAGAACCGAGAAACCGGAAGGCGGATTGGATATGAAGATTGGAGACGCCATTGCAGAGCAAGAGTCTGGATTGCGGTGAGATAAACCGCAGAGAAAGTCACGTGTGGAGGGTCACGTGCTTTCTCGCACGTGTTATTTTGCACGTGACATTAATGTGCATCTCTTCAGATAGCGGAAAGGAGCCTACTTAGATGGTGTGCAGTGGTTGCTGTTGCTTGATGTAACCGTCACTTCGATGAGTGGGAATCCTGCACAACACCCCATTACCGGTACCGAGTTCAAAGTGATGATTTGACGCCGAGGGAATAATCTTAATGATGAGAAGCGGTGATTTTGAATGTCTTCAAATTGAAAGGCTTTTGGAAATACTAAAACATTTACCCTTTTGGAAAGACTAGGCGGTCAACGGCAAGTCGAAGTCCCCGCCGAATTTGCCGGTGAGCCGCACGGCTGGAATTGTAATTCCGCGATATGCATAACACTTGTGGCGGAATTACAATTCCCGCCGCCTATAAGGTCCGTCCACGGCGCCAAAATCTACTATGACAATATCAAAAGCAGATTTTCAAATTCACAAAACATTCTTTCAAATTCAAACCAAAGAATTCTTTCACATTATCCAATGTCTTTGGAAATCGACTACACCCATACACCGCGGCTTGCAAACCCGTCCGTCAATACTACACTTGTGGAAGTCACGGAAATTCTTTCGAGAAAGCACAAAATCCCATGCCGAGTATTCTTCAAAAATGAACACGAGCAGCCTTCCGGCAGCTTCAAGTTGCGGGGCATCGGCCACTTGATACAGCAAAGCGTGCAGAAGATGATGGCACGTGACCCGCTGCTTAAAATGTCGGGTGTACGTGTGTTTGCTTCCAGCGGCGGCAACGCAGGCCTAGCTGCTGCCTACACGCTGGCCTTCTACAAACTCAAGTGTACGGTGGTGGTTCCCATGTCGTGCCGGGTGCATGTCGTGGAAAAGTTGCGCAGTTACGGTGCCGACATTGTGCAACATGGCGCATCCATCAACGAGGCCTGTACTCATGCGCAGCATTTGATGGCACTGTGTCTGGAAAAGCCCATTTTCTGTCACCCTTTTGACAACTCGCTCATTTGGGAAGGCCACTCTGTGATTATGGACGAGGTGTTCCTGCAGATAGACCCGGCTCTCCACAGCCATGTTCGTGCAGTGGCATGTTCTGTGGGTGGTGGCGGCTTGTACAATGGGCTCCTGCAGGGCTTGCGGCGAAACGGCTCACTGGCACCGTGTGTTTTGGCGGAAACTCGTCAAGCACCGACTCTCTGGAGTTCTGTGCAGGCCGGTCACGTGGTGACCCTTTCTTCGCCCCAGACTTTGGCTACTTCGCTAGCCTGCTCTTATGTTTCGGCAGAGACGTTGGAGATTTTCCAAACAGGCAACGATAGACTTTTTATGGTTGACGACTTGGCGGCAGTGCGCTCGGCACTTCTGTACTACGACGACTTTGGCGTCTATGTGGAGCCTGCGTGTGGAGCGGCTATTTCCTTCGTTTACGAGCATGTGGGGTTTCTAAATACGCTTGGCTTATCAAAAGATGATATAGTCGTTGTGGTGGTATGTGGTGGTTCGTGTTCTGATGAGGAAGCTTTCTGTGAGTATCGAAAACACCTTCGTCTTCACAAAATTTGACAAGTCTGTATCTTTTCTTTATGTGATGGAACATCTTGGATCGTTTGCGTGAACTACATGAACAAAGAGTCTTGAATAAAGAAACTACTCAATAAAGAAATTACATATACCAAACATACTCACATATGGTACTGTTACATGATGACAAATACGTATATTACTTTTTATATCATAATTTACGTAAAATAAGCTTTTACAGAATCGGCTTGCACATAATATGTTTACATGATAATACTTTTACATATTAATCATCTGACATATTGATACATGTTATCTTTTGTTACATCTTACATGTTGATAATCTTATTATTAATGCATCTTGAATATTCCTGAATCTTATAAATCTTATACTTTAATATGTTACACATCAAACATACATTATTTTTAATATGTTGATACAACTTATATTACAATACTTTTGGAATACTTTCACATATAATTTTACGTATACTTTTACATATAATTTTACATATAATTTTACATATAATTTTACATATAATTTTACATATAATTTTACATATACCTTTACATTGACATTTTCACATAATTCATGATCTCATTATATATCGAGATATTATTGAAGAATTGTTGTTCATTACTTTATCAAAAATTGACATACATTCGCAAATCTTAAGATCTTATATGTTAGCCATATTCGTACCCTCATTTAAATAGTCATGCTAGTCATGCACACTTTAAGATAACGGTCTGTGACATCCAACTAGAGTTAAACCCAATTCAACTTATAATTGGTGAATTGAGTTAACTTTTGTTGATTCTACTTATAGTTGGTAAATTGAGTTAAATTTTGTTGATTTAAACCCATAATTGAAAAGTACATAATGCTGGACATAATCTTAAGGTCACAATATTAGAGATCTAATGCAAAAGACAAAAACACTTCAAAATGATGGAGTGTGGGTCTATCTTATGGGCACTGTATACCGGAACGTTATGCATCTATAATAATGAGTTCCGAGGGTGACGGTCATTGAGAGACATTTCACACCAGTAAGAAGTCCCAATTGCTTGTAACATGGTCAGGGCACACACTCACAGAGCCTGAACACTATCTTACCGTTTTAACAAAATTTCTGGTGTTTTGGGAAGGACGAAACGACCTGGGTCAAGAGGTCGGAACTGCATATAGTTGCCACGTCACGTGCGCCCGTGAGTTCCGGGCCCCGGAACTGGTATCACTCTGATAGTTGAGCAGTCTAAAAATTTTAGGAAAATATGGAAAGATGATTTGCCCTGATTTTGGAGTATATCATATACTCTTGATTCAAAATCACCTAACTTTGATATGTATATGTAACAATACTCTGAATATACGTACATACTCTCTAATGTGTCCAATCGTAAGTTAAAAAATTCAGCCTCGATTATTCACAAACTCCTTCACCGCCTGGAAGCCCGTTTCGGAAAAGTAACGTCGGACCGTAGAACCCACTTTGTGCCTGCATATACCTCCTCGGCCTCGTGGGCTAGGCAATCATCGCCGTGTTTGTGCAAAAGAGCCATTCCTTTCGAGGGGTGAATATTGAGCGGCGCTCCAATCCCGTGGAATACCGTGCCACCGCCCTCAAACTCGCTGCCGCCAGTGAGGTACACAAGAAGCGTCCAGCGGGTCTCGCCCACGTGCGCCGGGTCATGTGACATCGCGCACGTGACCAGCTCGTCGTAGTGCTTGCCGAAGTGGTGGCCCTTGGTGTAGCGATATATGCGGAGGTTGGGATTAAGGCTGCAGGCGTCGCCGAACACGTCGCTTGTCTCCTCGTCGGCAAGAATTTGCTCTAAGTACTGCCATAGCGAGTCGGCTGCTTTGGTGGACTGCATAGAGACTCGGTCGTTGTAGCGGGCAGCGTAGTATTTGCTTTTGACGAGCGGCGTTGTTTCGAGGCTGAGATTGCCGAATGCGGTAATGAGCTCCGTGCATAGCGCTGGGCTGAAAAAGTGGTCGATGGTGATGATTTGGTCTGCAAGTATTGTTTGGGGCAGCGGTTTGAAATACTGCTTTTGGAATGCCGAAGCGAGGGCGTAGTAGCTTGGCGGGAACTCGAAATCCGCACTTCTCTTGTCTGGTTTGGCTTTTGTTCTAGCTTCGGTGTTGGCTTTTGCTCTGGCTTCGGTGTTGGCGGATTTCTTGGCTATTTTTGGCATTTCTAGTAAATGTGTAGATGAAGATGGGACGGGTGTTCGATGCAGGACGCCTTTTTCTATTGGATTTCTTTCAATGTGTACTTTCAATCTATGCTCTTGTTGATCTGTTCTCTTTCGATCTATGCTCTTTTTATATCCCGCTTGACCAGTTTGTTGTATCTTCACACTGGATCTTGTACATAGTGAGGCGGTCCTGCATATACACACAGCTACTGTTTGGCGTTGCAGTGGATGCAGTTTCTTTGCTGCTCATATACTGTTAAGCGGGCATACTGTTACCTGGGTTGATGCAGCGGTTTAATAGACGGCAAACAGCAGTCTGTGTGGTGTACGAAGGCGGCGGGCTTAGTTGTGCGGCACGTGATGTGTGTTTATATGCCGTACCTTTACTAATGGTCATTCCTAGTGCCAATGATATATTGATACGCTATTAATATTATTAAGAATTTGGATCAATATCTCCTGTATAAATCAAATAAGCTTCATATGAATGGAATGATCAAATTAAGAATCAATTATAATCATGAAAATGAGAGAAACAAACACGTGGATTGAAACGTTTAAGTAACTTGTTAGTTACCCAGCAGATTATATAAGTAAATTGTTAATTACCCAGCAAATTATATAAGTAACGGTGGTGAAAGTATAAAAATCTTAATTTTTGCCAAGAAGAGAGTAGTCATCTACTTACAAATGAAATGATTCTAGATTAGTACCGTATTGGAAAGAAAGTAAATGGAACAATAAAAGCAGTTATGGTATAATAACCTCTTGTGTGATAGTGATACCCACGTTCCAAAGATCGTTTTACTCAAGAGATTAAAGCCTATTTTGTGCCAGCTAGGAAAACTGAAGGTATATTCTGAAGTATCTGAGTTTTCTTAAAACTTGAACTGAACCCAAAGCCAATTTCTGTCACATATCCCCATTTCATCTATCCAAACAAATTGATTGTTTAGAGAATCTACACTTATTGTGTGGTTGCAAAGGGTTATTATGTGCAGTACTGGCCAATATCTGGGCCATAATTAGTTGCATCAAAGTGAATTAACAACTCCATTCTATAACAAAAAATTAGGAACATCTTTAATTCCATGAAAAAATTTAAAATCACTTTTGTTAATACTAGGTATGCTATTAGTTCAAGCCTTGTTCCAGAATGTGATCATCTTTATTCGCATATTTTAAGGAGAATGCACTTTCGATGCAACAATGTGACAAACTACATCACTAATTCAAAACACTACTTTAAAAAGCAATAACCTTTCAGAATAACAATTAATTTAATTTGTGCAGTGAATGAAACTCAAAATGTGAGCCACGTACAATGATCTTCATAATAACATTGTACAAGAACCTAACAGTACAATTTTAAATCATACTCGTCTACATCCAATTTTCTGTACTTCTATTCGTAGATATCTTTGCCGACAATCTTGTGCCGACAAACATCTTGTATGCATGCCCAATGGTCAAGTCTCAGACTGGACGCTCCTTTCAAACTTATTTCTTGGCCTTCGTCTTCTTACCCTTCACGTTCTTCACCTCAGGCTTGGTCACCTTGTTCTCCGTCTTGGCAGCTTTACCAGCCTTTACAGACTTGGTAACAGGCGTCTCGGTGAGCGCATAGTCAAATCCTTCGTCCTTCAATTGCTGAAAAACAAGTGTTTTCTTCTCTTCAAAATCAGCCTGCAAAGCACGCCACTCTTCCAAAGGCTTGGGGGCATTCTCCTTCTTATACTCCGCTGCTCTCCAGTCGAACTCCACAAAGTTCTCGGTAAAGTTGGCGGGAAACAAATTGTCGGGTATTTGGTCCATCACCGACACCTGCAACATGCTGTCAAACAAAAGGTAATTGTTCATCGTTTCTGCAGCAATGCGGGCGTCGTTGAGCTGAGCAAACTCGATCCATCCGTGGTGTCTGGTGGCACCAGTCTTTCTGTTCCGGGCCAATCTGACTTTCAAGACGTCTCCAAACTGAGAAAAGTACTTGCGCATTTCCTTTTCTTGAAACTGCTTTGGAAGTTGTGAAAGCACCAAAACGGCTCTCTTTCTACCTGCTGCCACGGCCTCGACGGGAGCTGCCTTGTGGAGTTGCACCTTGTGGCCGGAAATGTCCTTGGTGGGCTCCTGCACTCCCATAGCCATGTCCTCGGTGTCGGAAAAATCGTCTGAGGAACTGGAGAAATCATCCGAGGCGTTTTCCAACGCAACCGTGGCACGCAGCGATGTGTTTTGGGGTTTGGATGCTTTTTTGGCCATTGTGTGAAGAGTTATTTTGAGTGAGCACAGCATCTCATCGTGAAAAACTGCGGCGCTGTGTGCAGGAAAACACATCTTCTGCCACACGCCCTGCTTTTCGACACTGCTGCAAGATGTTGTGCGGAGGGACTTGGCCAAGGCTCGCTGGGCTGCCTCCTTTGCAATGCTGCTCCCAGGTAATGGGGTTGCTTTGATAGATCGTGGCCTGCATATAATCCTGCCGTGCACTCTCTAGTAAAAGTCTCAGAAATTCTCAAAAGAACCGATCTATTGCCGTGAGAGTCTCGGGGCAGGTAGCAGGCATAGTGGATGTAACGAGCGGTTGGGTAACAAGCGGTTGGGCGGTAGCAAGCGGTATGGGGGAGAGGCTAGGCGATTACCTGCAGGATCAACTTTTGGGTGAGTTTGGCTGGAAGTCCCACCACATTAAAAAAATCTCCCCGGACTTCGCTAAAAAGCGTACTACCAAGGCCTTGATATTTGAAACCACCTGCGGCATCGCCACCTTCGCCACACGAGATATAATGGCGCACAGCATCGTCAGCCAAAGACACGTCAAATAAAAGTTCCGTTGTTTCAATGCCAGAGACGTGTTCGTGAACGCCGCCGTCCTGCACTCTGAATACGTGAACGGCCGTAATCACCTTTACCAGATTTTGTCTGTAGGAGTTGAACATGGCCCAATGATTGTCGAAATTCAGCGGCTTTTCGTAGATTTCTCCTCCGCACGACACAACAGTATCGGCTACTAACAATATTGACGGCGTTTCGAGTTGTTGAAGAATACTCTCTGCTTTATGTTTTGCAGTGGCGAAAACATACTCTGAATCCGAGCAGTTTTTGGGAAGATTCTCTTCAAATGAGGATTTGATGACTTTGAAATTTGAAATGCCAATATTAGCACGTAGGATTTCCTGGCGTCGAGGCGAAGATGAGCCAAGAACAAAGTTGTATTTTTGGAGATCTTGTAATTGGGCAGATGTCCACATGGTATAAATTGGAAGCTATACTCGGTGCAAAGAAATGAACCGCGATAGCACTCCAAAACCCGTACACCCGCATTATTCAGTGGTTTCTGGAACTGATAAAAGTCAGAAAAAAGGATTAGGGCAAAAAAATAAAATTTGGACATAATTCAATTGAACAGTCAGATTAATATTCTGTGAATTGAAAGCCTGCAAATTTCAAGCTCAGAATGTGTTGGGCTGAATAGCTGCAATGACTTTTGAATATGCGCCAAGAGGCGTGAAAATTCACCAGCAGAGTAACGCAAACATAACTTAAAAGAAGCTTCCACGTTGTTCCGTAACAATAATGAACTGTAACTGAATTGATGAGGGAAATTTGAATGGAACATATCATCACATATCGAACATTATCAAAAATGCGATTAGTGAAGAAGCAACTTGTATCATAGACACTGTAATCCACTGCCAACAGAAACATTGCAAGTGTTCTGACTGGTTGCTGACTGGTTGCATTGTTATGACTGAAGTAGGATCAAATCATCACAATCATTCATAAACAAAACAACATCGATTACAAACACACATCCACGTTGTATCCAAATATTGAAGTGGGTCAAATACCATAACGTAAACAGGTAGAATTGTCCGTCAACCGTTAGATTGCACCCGCCTTTTCTTTGGCCAACGCAATGGCACGCTTCAAAAAAGCTGACCTCGTGTCTCCCTCCACAACTTCATCAGAAAGCGTATGAGAAACTGTCGAAGCCAGTTTTACGGCGGAATCCGCCACCAAATGTTCTCTCACGGTCCCCACCAAATTGCCATGGTCGTCGAATACCATTTCGGTGCCCAAAAGCTGTTTCCAGGAAGTCTTATAGATTTGCCCATCTATGGCACTCAAATTGCTAAACAACACAGATTCGGGGTCTGCGGCAGCATTGGCGTTGTCGGAAATTTTGAATAAAGGATGATCATGGTCCAATTCCGTCATTTGCAATTTTGCATTTGGGTTTATGAGCAACTGGTCGGTAAGCGCCGTTTCTTCCGAATCCCGGCCGTCACGTGCCAGCTCATCGTAGAACGATGGTGCCACCACTGGCACATCGATTGCAAAGTAGACATCCTGCAGTTAGTATGGGCCAGACAAGCTATTTATTAGGTACGTACCTCGCAGTCTTCGTTATCGTCCTCGGCAGCGGCACTGGTGCCGTGCAAACTAGTTTTGTTTTCGGATTCCGTCTTGTCTTTTTGCTCTTTTTGGGCCTGCTCTTTTCGAGCCTTTTCTTGCGCTCTTGCCTTGATATCCTCGTCGGAACCAGCCTCAAATTTCACGTCAAAGTTCCAATTCATTTCTTCACCACCACTAAGAAAATCCGTACGCCCGTTCTCCCGGAGCGCCCACATGCCTTTATCACGCACGTATTTGTCTAGCGAACACGCCCCGGCCCGGAGCTTGCGGTCGTCATTAAAGTTGATTTCGTCGTGCACCGACAGAAACTGCATCAACGCCATTCCAAGCGCTATTTTGGCGGCAGCATGAGACACAAACACCACACACGTCACGTCGGGATACTGGGCCTCGAATTTGGGCACAAACGCCGCCCAAAATTGCTGGGCCCGCCTGAAAATGTCCTCCTCGGCTTCGCCCGTCTGCAAGGGCACCACCCCGGAGCCGGCCCACGCCTGGCTGGTTCCGATCACCTCCGGGAAAAACTCTTTTAGTTGCTCGTATCCTGCAGGCCGAGGAATCACACCCCTGTCCTTTTTGAACCACTCTCCAACTCCCGTGTCTATGCACACCTTGACACCCAACGCTTGTGCTATTGGCTGAGAGGTTTCAATACATCTGTAAAATGGCGAGGAAATAATCATTTGCGGCCGTTCGCCGGCTGGAAGGGTGGCGATATAGGCGGCTAATTCTTTGGCCTGGTGTACTCCGTGAGGCGCCAAAACGGGGTCACTATCAATGCCGGTGGGATTTGGCGGATGTGGCGGCGGAAGCCAGTTAGATCTGTACCCGTGGCGGGCAATGTAGATGGTCTGGAGCGTCATTGGAAGAAAGTGAACAAAGGGAGTAGTTGTAAAGTCAAGTAGTAGAGTGAGACTTCTACTTGTAGAGAGTACGCGCCCGCACGGAGGTACGGGTGTCGGAGAGCTACGTCCGCTACGGCGGCACTAACACCCTAGTGTACACTAGTCTATGAACGGAAGATGGTGCTCTAGATCAAAAACTCCAATGGGTTCTCGACAATCTTCTTGACCTCGCGGATCCACTCGCCACCCTTGGCGCCGTCGATGGTTCTGTGGTCAAAGGTACCGGTCAAGGTCATGAAGTCCTCAAAGACAAAGCCCTGCTCGTTGACGGCAGAAGGAACGGCCTTCTTCTCCACGGTTCCGATGGCCACAATGGCGGATTGTGGGGGGTTGATGATGGATGTGAACGCGTTGACGGCGTGGTTCATGCCCAAGTTGGAGATGCAAATGGTTCCGCCCTGGTACTCCTCGGGAGCCAACTTGTTGTCCTTGGCTCTCTTGCCCAAGTCCTTCATCTCGTGTGAGATGGAGGCCAAGCCCTTGCTGTGGGCGTTTTTGATGATAGGCGTGATCAATCCGGTTGGTGTGGCCACGGCAACAGACACGTCCACGACGTTGTACTGTCTGATGATGCCTTGGTCGGCCATCCAGGCGGAGTTGGCCTCGGGCACTCTCAAGGAGGCCAAGGCAATGGCCTTGATCAACAAGTCGTTCACGGACAACTTGTATCTGTCCTCGGCGGTGGAATTAAGCGACTGGCGCAACTTCAACAACTTGGACACGTTGATGTGCGATTGAACAATGTAGCTGGGCGACTGCTGCGTGGATTGCAATAATCTGTTGGCAATGGTCTTTCTCATGCCGGTGATAGGAATGTCCTCGTAAGAAGCAGCGCCTGCGGAAGCAGCGGCGGCTGGCGCAGCAGCGGCGGGAGCCTCGTAAGACTCGACGTCCTTGGCCACAATTCTGCCGTTGGGGCCGGAGCCCTTGATGTTCTTCAAAGCGATACCCTTGTCCAAGGCAATGGTCTTGGCCAAAGGAGAGGCGAAAATTCTACCAGCAGGGGCCTTGGAGGCACCCTTGGAGGCGTTGCTCTTGGCGGCGGCAGGCTGCTCGTCCTTCTTGGCGTTGGCTTCGTCCTTGGCGTCGTCCTTCTTGGAGTCGTCCTTCTTTGGCTCAGGAGCGGCACCCTCGCCAGCATCCTCGGCGGTGAAGCCCTCGAAAGCGGCCACGTCACCAGAGTCCTCGACGTAAACGGCAATGGGCTTGCCCACAGGAATGTCCTGGGTACCTGCGTCCACCAAAATCTTGGCCAAGTAACCCTCTTCTTGGAACTCAAAGTCCATGGAGGCCTTGTCGGTTTCGATTTCGGCAATAGGCTCTCCGGGCGTCAATTCGTCTCCAACGGACTTGGACCACGAAGCAAGGCCTCCCTGGGTCATGGTGGGCGACAATGCAGGCATTTTGATCACGGTGTGGGAGGGGAAGTTACCTGAGGCGTAGAATCTGGCGGCGGCGGCCATTTGCACGGAAAAAGAGGAGGCAAGCGAAGGTCTTGCGGATTGAGCGGCGATGGCACGCATGGAGGCAACAGCGCCTCTGCGGGCAAACAAGGCAGACATTTGTGTTTTGGAAGAAGAAGAAAGTGCTGCTTTGTTGGGTGAGCATCGCATGGTTGTCTTCCGCTCGGGGGTACTTGTCCGGCGCGGGCCCGTGCACCAACTCCGCGCCGCTCCGGCCCACACACCCGTGCACAACCAGGGCTGCAAATAAGGGACCAAAATCTGGGAACAAGCATTTCAGGAATTGAGAGGATTTAAAAGATTTAAAGGGATTAAAAAGATTCAAAGGGGTTCGAAAGAGAACTTTTGTGTTTATGAGGAAATTAAAGGGAACGTAATGGGTTTATGGGAAATTAAAGGGTTCGAAAAGGGATTCGTCACAGTATCATAGTGGATCGTCGTAGTTAATCTCGAGGGTATCATATGGATGTACTATATGATTGTATTATATGATTGTAGCATAAGGTAGATTTGTATAATTTTTATGAGAATGATAAACAATAGGTATTTATAAGAGCGTGTTTCGGTTGGTAATTTTATAAATGTGTTCTGTTGATATTTTTCTGACGGTGTTTGTTTATGTGTATTGTTTGAAGTAGGTGTATTAAAAGAATCTTTTTCGCTGGTCATGAGGGTGTATTTATAGGGTAATTTGTATGAGGGTATATTCAGGAAAATAATTTGTGATCCAATGCTGAGAACATTTAATATTTGACGATGACTTGTGTGATTTAAAGATTTTGGTTTTTTCTGTAGAAGTGCCTTGTAAGTGTATTAGTATGTAGCATAACATTATGGTGTATCTTTACATAGTGTATCTGTAGATAGTGTATCATTATGGTGTATATGTATGTAGTGTATTAGTACGTAGTGTATTAGTACGTAGTGTATCTGTACATAGTGTAGTATTATATAGTATATGTGTATATAGTATAAGTATATAGTGTAGTAAATGGCATATTTGTATATAGGGTACATATGTAATGGGCTCCTATTCAAGGTGTCTAAAGTATTAGTTTGCATTTATGTGCAGTGTATATATGTCTAGTATATCTAATTAAGTATGCAGTTTGAGTCAAGTATCTATTTAGCCAATACAATATGTGTTTGAGTTGAGTTAAGTTGTGTTTGAGTTGTTTTAAGTTGTGTTTGAGTTGTGTTAAGTTGTGTTTAAGCATTGTATAATTCTTATGGTTAAGTCTAATGTTTGTTTTATGCTATGTTTGAACCTGTTGAGTTTGCGTTTTATCGAGTGAATCAATGATTTCTATAGTTTAACAGTACTTTACCATCAAGTAATTAGCATAATTAGAGTGTAACAACTTGGCTAGCTAATTTTGTCAAAGATCTACTTTACAATTTGGATCTTTTCGTTTATATCTATTGTAAATTGCCGATTTCTTAATGAAGTTGAATTCGGTGTGGTAACGAGTTGCATACTTGCTCCTGCATATACTTCTTCCTCCATCACTGGAACAAGGTCTCAAAATCCTCGGCTATGTAAGGTCAAAATCCTCGGCTATGTAAGTTCAAAAACTTAATGAAAGTCAAAGAGTACAGATGGTCTTATAAGCACCATCACAGAGCAATCTGTGGAAAAATGAAGCCTGCACATAGCAGACCGGTGCACCAGTGGCCACGTCTTCACTTGTGACCCAGGGCTTTTCCAAGAACCTAAAGCTCAACGGCCCGCCCGTAGAAACTGTTGTCGATGGCAAATTCGCTCGAGCTAAACATGTCGCCTATGCTCTTGTAGCCCTTTTCCTGCACACACTGCTCCTCGTAGATCACGTGCACACCGCCGTGACGTAGCAAACTGTCCTTGGCTGTCTGCCACAGAAATCGGATTAGTCCAAAACACCATCCAAACACCTTATCCACATTAGCATGAAGCCAGCGGCTGGTGTTTGGGTCCAGGGGGTAGCCCAGGCCGAGATTGTGTCCCTTTAACTCTGCCATATTCTCCGAATACCACTTTAAATTCATATCTCTCGTAACTTTGGCCACCACTGATGCCGTACTGACTATGGGATAGATGCTGTCGGCTTTTTTCGTCACCACAATGTCGATCCCGGGGAAAATGCGCTTCAATTTGGCCTGGTAGCTGGCCGGCGGGCCAACGGTATCCACAAAGATGCTGGTCACGTGCACGCCCTTGGCTAGCACTTCCTTGATGAGCTGAATTGTGGTGTCGTGTGCCTGTTCGTTCAAATTGTACGCTCCTGCACCTAGCACGCTTCGAAGCATGCCACTACTTATGTCTTTGGCGGTCATTGTGCAGGCAGCCCATCCGACATTCGCTTCGAGTTCATGGGTGGGGTCGTGCAATTTCTGAAAGAGTTCTGTTCTCACGTGTTCCTTCAAAACCTTGGAGTCGGCAAACCCGTACCTCTTGAGTTCGTCTTGGTAGCTTTCCAAGCAGTACGACACGCCGTACACCATGGCTCCAAGCACGGGGCCACGGCCTGCTTCGTCTACTCCGAGAACGATGTTGTTGGTGGGATTTTCAGCGATTTTGCGTGGGATTTCCGTGTGGTATGTGGAACTGTTGAAACTATGCTTTTCAGTGAGAGAAGAGACGGTGAGAGGCCACCACTGTTTGTTTTCTGTGAGACTATCGTTGTTATCTGTGAGACTATCGTTTGCAATTTCTTCTGAAGGACTGGTTGGTTTTTGTAATGGACTGGTTGTTTTTTCTAATGAACTGGTTGCTCTTTGTAAAAGACTGGTTGGATTATTTGGTGTTTTGGAAGCATTGAGTTCGTCATCAACTTCAATTTCATTAATTACTTCTTTGTTGTCGGGTAATCTTCTTCGTTTTTGGGCGCCCGAAATGGAAGTGGTGAAAGTCTCTTGATGAGATGTTGAATCTTGCTCGGAAACTGCATCAGGCACAGAGCCTGAGGTTTGCCTGACATTCAGCAGAATATCTGCAGTAGCCGATTCATCTGAAACCGCCGGATAAGGGCGTTTTGCAGCTTCTGACATTTTCAAGTAGAAGAGTAATGGTGAAACAGAGACGTGTGCGCAGAGTGCAGGCATAAACATCTTTCGACGCGCGCGGCCACCGCATATTGCAACTCGAAACACTTACGCGATTGCAAATCAACTTTCCATGCAAGTCATCTTTCATGAACATCATCTTTCATGAACATCATCTTTCATGCAAATCATCTTTCATACAAATTATCTTTAAATCATCTTTAAAGCATCTTTCATGCATCATCTGTGCCTGCCAAATACTTCTTTGTACTCTCGTAAGTAAGAAACGTGATGCAGGTGGCCGGAAGTACACGCACTATATTGGCACTGATTCCCTTATAGAAACCTCTTAGGCGGTCCTGCATCCAGATCCGCTTGGTGACGGCCCAAATCCCCCGTTTCTCGTGATTGAAATTGTAGCTTTGGATCTGGGACCGAACAACCTGCGTAGGGTATAGCACAGACATGCTAACAGTCTTGGACATCACCGAAGCCGCTAGGTACTGCAGAAAAGAGAGATCTGGCCCCGTTTCCCGGGCGAAATAGTTCTTGGCATGGTCATACAACGTAAATTGGAGACTCGCCTGGAGCACGTGGAAAAGAGACGGCACAGTGCCGCTCCAAAACGTCAATATTCCCTCTTTCCGCACAATCTGCCGAACCCCATCAAGAACAGACCGGTAGGAATTGTTTTGCGCACGCAGAGTGCTTAAAATTCGGGTTTTCAAGAGCCAAATTGGATTGGTAAGCACAGACGCAATTGCTCCGGCAACAGACGATGCCCCAAAGTAGTATACCGTTCCGTCGGCGGCGGTAAAGTGCCGTTTGCATTCTGCATATAGACTGAAATAGAGGCCCCATGCCGTCACATTGCCGAAAAGATTCGGCCCAATGCCCCGGTAGCACTGTGCCACCACGTGAGCCGCCAACGGCCGCCTGGAGCCGTTTTTCCGCCATTCTGTGCGGGCGTCGCTGGAGATTTGCGTAAATACGCTCTGAAGCAGCGAAAAAGGCCGGGAAACTGGGTGTTTCGAGAGCTGCAACCGCACCTTGACAAGGTCGAGCGGCTGCGTGAGCACCGTGCTTGCGAAACCGGCGCTGAGGCCCGCCACTGCCTCTCGCTGTCTGTCGGAAAGTGGCATGGCGTATATGGAGTAGCGGCGGCGGAGAAGAGCGCACGCCACGTGACTTGCCATGTGACGTATCACGTGATAAGTCACGTGCCGGGTCACGTGCGTGGCCCCTACGCTACGGCGGGCTGGCGTCCCGTGTATTAGCTATGTACAGTCTAGGCGGTGCAATCTAGCACTCTAGGCAGAGGGGAAGGGCGACAACAAGTTGAACAACGAGGGCTTCTGGGGACTGGCCTTCCAGCCCAAGTACAAGATAAAGGGAATAAAGCCATAGTGTGCGATGGTTCTGGAGTAGTCCATCACCCGCATAAGTCTCTCCTTGGATTCGTCCGACAAGGTGATTTGATAGTTAGGCATTGTGATGAAAATGGCAAGTGTAAATGGCAAGTGTAAAATGGCAAGTGTAAAATGGCAAGTGTGAAGTCGCAAGTGTGAGCACGAGTTGATAAATTTTCGGGGGTACGGGTTTCGCGCGGGCGCGGCTCTGTGTACAGGACTGCGACACTTTTCTACGCTTTCCTATGTGCGCGGTACTGCACACAACACCCGTCCTACTCCTTCACCGTACACTGTATATACTACCGCACACTGTATATACCGCACACTATATACTACTCTACAAAATACACCATAGTATCAACACCATATCAACACCAAAATAGATATGCGGGTGTTGGTCAGTGAAAACCCGCGTACGGTGGCGCTTGTCTCAGCTACACACAGTCTTGTGTTTCGCCAGATCAGCGGCGGCCACACGCCCAAAGCTGAAGTGCAGATCCAACCGCCTGACGAAGTGTCACCCCTGAATGGATACAAACCACTCCTCACCCGCCCGGTGTACGGGTGCGTGGGTCTTTTATGTGTGCTGGGCCACGTGTTTGTGGCCGTGATTCTGGCGGCGCTGCAAAATGTGGCCCGGCCTCTTCGATACGAGTCTGTGGACCGCATTTTGGGCGTGGAATTCGTGGCTTTGGCCCTGAGCGAGTGGGACTACATGGCTGTGGATCCTACAGGAACCGCTGTTGGTGCTATGGGAGACGATGGCGACATTGATCCGGCCCGGGCCATTCATCCGTGCTATGAGTTCAAAAAACTCCTTTCCAACGGCTCCTTTTACTACTCCAACGACTTTGATTTGACGTCGCTTCTCCAGACCCGTGGCGTGGTGGCGGAAAAGCTCCATGCGGCCCAAAACCCAGATGCCTTTACCCCCGTGAATGTGAAACATTATCAAGAACAGTACATGTGGAACAATTTCTTGATGCAGGACTTGCTCCGATTCCGGGACAATCTCGATCGCCTGGCCGTGGATATCATCAACCGCAACCGCTTTTTCACCACGGTGATCCGTGGATTCGCCAAAACTGTGCGTGTGGCGGGCTCAGACTCCATCACTATCATTTCGAAGCAGTCGTGGCGCCGTGCAGGAACCCGCTTCAACGCCCGTGGCATTGACGACGACGGCAACGTGGCCAATTTTGTCGAAACCGAATTCATCTACAATAACTGCTCGCTGGACCAGATCTTCTCCTTTACGCAGATCCGAGGCTCTGTTCCGGCGTTCTGGGAGCAGGATTCAACGCTTATCAACCCCAAAATCACCGTGACCCGCTCCACCGAAGCCACGCAGTCCAGTTTCGACAAGCACTTCCGAGAAGTCTGCAAAAAGTACAGCTCGTGCCACATTGTCAACTTGCTTTCCAAGACAAAGACTCTGGAGGTGGAGATTCTGCGCCGCTACACCGATTTGCTTCGCCTGTCACCGCTAAGACAAGAACTCGCATACAGCCACTTTGACTTTCATGCGGAAACCAAGCAGCTGAGTGGCGGGTTTGCAGGCGCCACCAAAATCTTGGCCCAGCTCAGAGATTCCTCCGAAGTGTTTGGATGGTTTGACTACGACCTGCAAAACAACGAGGTGGTGACTCGCCAAAACGGTGTGTTTCGTGTCAACTGCTTGGATTGCTTGGACAGAACAAACTTGATTGAGCAGGTGATCTGCCAGTCGATCGTGGAGCACATTGCCAAGGACCTGTCGTCATCTTACTCCAACCGCATGCGCATTGACGAGTTGATCACCAAGCACAATACTTTGTGGGCTGACAATGGAGATGCCATTTCTCAGATCTACACCGGTACCAATGCGCTCAAATCGTCTTTCTCCCGCTCCGGCAAAATGAATATAGCCGGTGCGCTTTCTGATGTCACAAAATCGGTGTCCAGGATGTATCAAAACACCTTTGTTGATTCCAAAAAACAATCTGTTATTGACACCATGCTCGGCAAAGACGGCCGCCTCTCTATTCCGGTACAAATCTTCGACCCCATCAGCGAATATGTCTCCGCCAAGGTTAAGCAGGCGGAGGGCTCATTTACGTCGTACGGCTCCATGTCTTTATTTACTGGAACATTCAATTTGGCTGCGGCCTCTCCCTCTGCGACGCAAGACCTCATGAAGTGGCTTTTCCCGGCTGAAAATTCGGATCGAGAATCTCCCGACATCTACGCCATAGGATTGCAAGAGTTGATTGAGCTTAATGCAGGCTCCATTCTCGCTGCTGACTCTTCCAAACCAGCACAATGGGGGTCGCTTTTCCAGAATCTATTGAACAAAGGCCCCGACGAGTATTTGCTTTTGCGAACAGAATCAATCGCGTCTATGAGTCTTTTCTTTTTTGTCAAGAAATCCCAGGTTGACAAAGTCACAGAGGTCTCTGGATCTTCTAAAAAAACGGGAATGGGCGGAATGACCGCTAACAAAGGTGCCTGCGCTGTGCGCTTTAAATACTGCTCCACCAGTTTTGCTTTGGTCACTTCACACCTTGCTGCAGGTGTCAGTGCCACCGTTGAGAGGTACAACGATTATGCATCTATAGCCCTGGGACTCTCTTTCACGCGAAACTACACCATTGGTGACCATGATAATATCATCTGGTTTGGAGACTTAAACTACCGTATCAGTCTTCCGAATGAGCAGTGCCGGTACTTGATCAAAAATGGGGCGTTCGATGAGTTGCAAGAAGCAGACCAATTATCGATATCCATGCAAGAAAGAGGCGGTGCGTTCAGTGGTTTCACAGAACCTCGTGTGCTCTTCTACCCCACTTATAAATTTGACCGAGGCACATCGGAATATGACACAAGTGAAAAACAAAGAGTACCTTCGTGGACTGACAGAATTGTCTACAAGTCCAAAAAGAACAGTGTGATCAGGCCTTTGAATTACAACTCTGTCATGGATGTTGTCATTAGTGACCATAAGCCCGTCTTTGCCACCTTTCAGTGTAGAGTGACGGTCATTGACGAGAAGATGAAGAACTCTCTCTCACGCCAATTTTACGATGAATACAAATCACAGCATGGCACCATTCAAGAAGACTCATCCATGGATTCGGCCTCCGAGTCGGCAGCCACATCTTTCAGCCTGGACGCGTTATCCGAATTGAATCTTTTGGATCTTGATCCTCCTGCGCCCAAACTTCCTGCTAGAGAAAAGACACTCAATACCCTTCCCAGAAGGGTACCTCCTCCCCCACTTAGCAGGAAAGCTACAACTGTTAGTGCGAATGAGATCAAGAGAGAAACTCCGAAAGCTGGCCTTGAACTCGACAAACCACTGGAGAGAAAAGTGCCACCAGTTCCTCCAGCTAGGAATACACCGAGCCATTTGGAGCATCTAGCATTCAATTCGGCACCACTCGTGCCCACCGACTCGAGACTGAACTCAAGCTCACGGAGTGCTACTCCAAGTGCAGTTCTGGTAAGTTCTAAACTAGAATCACCAAATGGAGCAGCCAGTTTTTCCACTCTTAAGCCTATTAAGCCCTCCAAGCCGCTGGGGCTTTCTTCGGCGAAACTATCGGATGGAGCATCGTCAGCTGAAATCGAATCATCGCCCAATGGCACAGTTTCATCAAATGGCACGAATTCATTAAATGGCACGAATTCAAATGGTACAAAAGCCACACATGATGCAGGAAATTCAAATACAAGAAGCGACAAATCATCTTCTGAATCTACGCGTTCTGTTCCTCCGCCTCCACCAGCACGTGGAGCTGCTCCAGGCAAAAGCCTCATGTCTGATTGGCAACCAATGGTTCCGCAGTAAATGCTGAACTCAACTTTCGATTTGCCCTTTAGGGATGCCTGAATTAGAGCAGTTGGCTATTAAAACTAGTGGTTGATAAAACTGGCGACGGAATTCAAAAATTGGCGACTCAATCAGAATCATGGCTCTGCTGTTTTGGCCTTTAGTTGCAAAAGACTCGATGCTTTATAGGTATGCAGTCGCGCGCATGGAGGGCGCTCCTGCAGGATCGCCAATATGACCGAATGTATGGATTTTACTCCATCAACACTCGCGTTTGAGAAAGAAAGTTTACATCAATAATCAAACCACAGAGGCACAATGTCAAAGAGAATAAAGAACGTCTCCATCTCTGTGCCCATTCTATACGGCAATTCAGCAGTCAAACTTCTTCCTGAAAAACGAACGGCAAAAACACCTGTGGACCACACGCATGAATGGACAGTCTTCTTCAAACCCGTTATTGGAGACTTCGACTTGACGCCACTCATCAAAAAAGTCACGTTTAAATTGCATGAAACATATGAAAATCCAGTCAGGTCCGTGGAGGCTCCACCGTACCAAGTGACAGAAACTGGCTGGGGTGAGTTCGAAATTATCATTCGGATTCATTTCCATTCTGGTGCTGAGCTAGGCATCAACGAAAAGAACTTCCAAATATTTCATGGACTCAAGCTACATCCATACAACCCACAGGCTCCGGAAAGGCAAAATGGCGAGGTTTACTCGGTTCTTTTCGATGAGTTGGTTTTCCAGGAGCCAACGGAGGCAACATTCGAATTGTTGACCAAGCAACCGCTGAACTTGTTACCTTACAAATACAGCAGCCCCGATAAAAGTGACCAGGAGTATTTGAGGACCACAGAGGGAGACGAGTTGGCTCGTTTGGATATATATACTAGGAAAATCAGGCAGGAGATAGAGGTGCAGAGAAATGAGTATAAGGAGTTGGAGCAGCAGCGATTGGCTTTGATGGACTAGTTCAGGAAGTGAAATAGGGCTGGAGCTTTCTTGCACATCTTTGCTTTTTCATCCACATTTTCACCCAAAACATTTACAGCTCTAGTGAAGATGTAAATTAGAGTGCACCCTGCTTTTACTTCGAAGGGAGAATTACTTCTATGGACAAGGCAACTCCACTGACGCTTCACAAAAGGTGAAAGGTACATATGATGATATATACATGAGTGATGGCTCAAGAAGCTTGGTTGCTGTAGACAGCACGGATAACAAACAGTCATCCTACCTGTAAGTTCTAGTCATGAGGACAATTTCGGGTATTAAAACAGTAACTGTCATCAGAACAGTTCTTTTGCGTCTCTAAAACAGTAACTTTGAGTCGTCAGGATAGTTCTTCCCAGTCAACAGTAACTTTAAGTCATCAGGATAGTTCTTCCCAGTCTAAACAGTTACTTTTTTGCAACTATGAGTCTTTGGATGCTCTCCATGAACAGCTGTAAGCTCTTATCATCGGTCTTCACTTCAGACTGGTTAACAGCACCAAAAATCTGGTCAGGCGAACTCGTGTAACTCGTCGAGGGATTCACTTTAGCCATCAAAAAACGGGCCTGCGAGCCGCCTTCATCACAATCGATGAATCTCGGCAACGGAAAGCGGTCAAGCAAGATTTCCATGGCCTCACGTTTGGGAGCCTCAAGAAACGCCTTAAAATGCTCGTATCCCTCTTGTTCATGGAAACCTGCATTCCGCCACTGAGCCACGGTTCGGCCGTGGAAAATCAAGATCTGGAAAAACGTATCAAGCAACAAGATCTTGGACGCGCCAAGCGACATCAGATCCAAGAGTACGGGCTCCGGGTCCGGGTTTTCCGGGTCGAAATTCTCCACGTCGTAGGAAAGCAACGACGGCTGGATCATAATCAATGCATTGGTGACGTCCTCATGCATGAGACTGTGGCGCACAAAGCTTGTTTCGTCGGGCGAGTTGTTGAACACGCAGATAAACGGCGACCGCCGTAAATGGTAGACAAATTGCGGGAGCATGGCGTAACTGTTGGACAAGCGGAAAGACTGCATGTCACCCTTGCGGTAGTGGGCAAAGCGCGTGCAAAACTCCACCAACATTTTGTCGAGGTGCTTGGCGAGATCCAGCTGGTCGTAAGACGATTTGGCGGTTTTGCCTGCATTTAAACTGTGTCGGCTGACTCGATCCAAGGCATGGCGGGCAATGGCAACCGTGGCGGCTTCTTGGTCGAATCCCTGTTCCAATGCCTGTGCATCGCTGTCTGCAATCACGGCTAGTGGCACCGTTACGACTCTCAACCGCAAGGAATTGTCCGGATGCTGGTAGTGGCAGGTGAACTGCACAAAGGCATGGCGGTCCACTTGCGGCGAATCGAGTTTGTCGAAATATACCGCATATGTCAGCTGTGGGTTGATGCTCAGAAGCTTCCATGCGTTAGTGGCGCCCTCGCCAATGGCCGTGGGGGAAATGGTGCCTTCCACAAACTTGTCCTTGCGAGGAGCAAGGCCGGCAGCGTTACCAATGAGGCCGTGGATTTGCAAGTCCGAAGTGGTGCGGCACTCCAACGTAGCATTGAAAGCCATGTCCAAAACCTCGTCTGCAGAATCGTCCACTGTGCGCTTTGCAAAGAATTTGCCCACACTCTGCCGAAACATCAGCGTGCTGAAGGAGTCACACATCACCACCGTGCCTCCTGTGTTGCAGCACACGTCTTCCATCTCGTGAAGGCCCATCTGGTCGTATGAGCCCACGAAAAAGCTGCACGACACGCCGATACTCACCAACACACGGGCCACTTTCTGATAGAACGGCCGTGCTTTTTTGTAGAGCGCCAAGTCCGCCTTGGCAAGCCCATTGGGCAAGTTGGGGATCTGTGCAAGATTTGCCAACGTGGTTGCCTTGGCCTTTTCAATATCATGGTGGGACCGGATCGGCTCACGGAGCGGCAAGTTGACGATTTTTCCGGGACCAAACGTCGCCGCTCCGCCAAGAAACGTAAGAATGTGGCCGCCCGATGCGCCAATCTTGCCCAAAATCGCCTGGAGCGTCAAGGCCGCTATGTTCACGGCACACCCCGACGCACGGGCCGCCCGTGTTTTGCTCTCATTGTGGGGAAATGTGATGTTCACCAAACTGTCGATGATCGTGGACAAATTGTACTCCACCACATCTATGCTGTGGAGAAAGCGGCGGGCCGAGCTCAGCAACGCCATCCCGGATCCGCTGCCGCCGCCAATGCGGAGCATTTTTTGCACGTCCTCCAACGTGTACTCTTTTTCGCCGTTGAAAGTATGTGCCCGGTTGGTCACTGACACGTCATGCAACTGCACGTGTTTTCCAAAGGACACAAAGCCGACCAAACTTCCGGAGGGAATGAGCGAAACTGCCAACGCAAGTGTTTCTTTTAACGACGCAAAAGCATCCGCCACGTCGTCGTGTTCAAAACACGTGTCCACCACAAAGAAGAAGATTGGCGGCAATGCTGATTGCCGGCTAGTAATGTACTCCACGGCGGCGCATTCGGGTGTAAGTGCCTGTGGGTAGGCGGCGTCGGTTTGAAGTCTGTTGCCAAAGGTGCAAAATTGGCAATACCAAGTGTCGCCTGACTGTTGATTAACCGCCACGTAGGGGTTCAAAAATGCCTGGCACTGCCGACACCGGGCCATGTTGGATTCATCCAAGATATGCACGGGTGTTTTGTTATTGAGTGGTGTAAGAAATGCAGCAAGGGGGGCCACATTTCGGTGGTGCTGGAGTTTCAGCTTTGGCACGTGGTTCCACGTGAGCCGAACTCCGGTTTGGTCTTCGATATCTTCGAAACTCATTGTGAGTTGCTGGTGTGAAGTTGGGAGTGATAAATAGTTTTGCCAACTAATGTCAGATTGTCAGATTGTAAGACTTTGATTGTAAGACTTTGATTGTAAGACTTTGATTGATAGTCAGATTGTAATCTGTATTTTGTTGGGTAGAGTGTCGGTCTATCAGTGTATGTTCACTCCTTAATTGTAATGATTGAACTCTAGCAGATGTATCAATAAATAACACTGTGTATTGTAGTGATAATCGAGTTTCGATTTCAACTCAAGTCAATCTGTTTCTTCACTATAGAAACTAATACCAAATGTAGTGGTAATGCTGGAATATCGCCCACTGTGATGATTCCTCTCTTTTGGCTTGTACCAATTTAGCAAAAGTAAATCGAGGCTGATCATAGTACGCTGAGCATGAGGTCGGCGAGACGCGTTGCATGCAGGACATCCTAAAAGGTGTAATTATTTGGTGCTTGGGCCTTGGTGCTTGGATTTTTTGGTGAGATTTACGTGTTGTTGGGCTTACTTCCCCTTGTGGAGGCTGACTTGAATTGCTCTGTATGTTTCGATGGGGGTGTTGGGGACCAGTGACCGGGCTCTATATGCAGTCCCCGTACAAATTTCACAAGTGCCAATATACAAATGAAGCCCAAATAAAAAAGAGACTACAGGAAAGGACACTACATGGTACAGGATTGTGTAGAGCCTGTTTATGAGTTGTTGAAGTCATATTCAATGAAAAGTTTGTTTCGCTGATGAATACTGTTAAAGTTTATTTATAGTATGGGTGCGATTTCGTGTAATTGTTGCAAAAGATATGAAAGTGATGAATCCAAAGATATTTAGCACGATAGAAGATGACACAACACTTTTGCGAGTTCCGGATAAAATTGCTAGTTGTGTTATGAACAGTCAAAATAGTCAAAATTCTTACCTTTATGAATTCAGATGTAGTACTAATGGGTCGACATGAGCTCAGCACGTGATCAAACCTGACAACGTGTAACAACCACTGACATACGTAACATTTTCGATTAATAAAAAACAAATGTTGAAATTGATGGCTCTTTCACAATATCCACATATTTTGGTGCCAATAAACTATACCTAAACGACATCTTCTGTCCCCAAGTAAACGTACTGCACACAGCTTTGCTACATCTACCGTACAATTTCATGACTGTTCCCGTCATTCTTCTCTAATATTAATTGCAAAATTTGACTTCTCAAAATCCAAAAGTTTAAAGCCAATTCCAAATGTTTATCAAAGCCAAATACAAAAGATCTGCTTAAGGTGAATTTATTATCCTATATCCATTTAAGCAGCAGTCTGCACTTAAGCAGCAGTCTTGGCTGCGGCGGCAGACAACGAAGACGAAGCTGCACTGTCAATAATCCAGTATGGCTCCCAAACACCGGCAGATTTACAAAGGTTGGTGGCCAAGGTTTCAGCTTTGGTGACGTCAGATCCCTTGCAATTTGTTGCAATGCAGTCGGCAACATCTGAAGCCCAATTGGTCATCACACAGAGACATCCAGTGTCCCAGTATGGACAAGGAGTGCTTGCGGTTGACTCCTTGACACAGCTCTGTGCACATGTAGGCAAGTCAGCGTAAATCTTGTCGGCAAATCCGTTGATGGAGGCGGTTTTGGCCACAGATGGGTAGGTGGTCCAGTCGGCTGCAGAGGCAACGCCCAAGACAGAAATAAGAGAGATGATTGGCAACATTGGAAGAGAGAATAAGATGAAAAGGTGATGAGAAGTAAAATAAATGGAGGGCTGGAGGGGTTTATATAGCCCTCCAGGGCACTTTCGCAACCGTGCTCGATCCGAATCGGGGCTGGATGTTCGTAGACAATTACTATGGGGATATCGGACGCATGCCAAGCAACAAGTTGCATTTCAGTGCATTTGTTCCGTAGTGGATGTTGCAGGCCATCTGCAAAGTGGCTGCAGCCTGCACACAAACCCGCTCAAGCCCGCTTTCCGGGGTACGGAGAAAGAAAAACGTCTCTCCATGCGCGGCTGCTTCTCGCAAACCTGCCCTGTTTTGCGAGTCAAACTTCAACCTGTGGTACTTTGGCTCATTGTGTTTCCGCGAAAGTGGATTTAGCCGAAAAAACGGCCTAATTTGGAAGTCGGCCGCTTTAGATGAAATAGATAACTCATTGATGTGCGTTCATCTCTCGCGCGCATGCAGTCGTGCGCCATGAAACTCTGTTGGGCGAACGACTTCCGTCCGTGGATGTGGTTGTTTCTTATATATATTTGGCCAATTAGACAAGATCCAGAATTGCCTGCGATTGGTGTTTGTACTCTGCTAAGATTATATACCACTCTCTACCAAGCTACGCCTGTGTATTGAGTACTCCACATGTGCTAGACGCCCGATTCAGTAGCTCATCAATCTTGAACAGTATTGTCGCACGACTAACCGGTATCTACGGCACATCGTAAAGTGGATTATGCAGGTAGACTGCCAAATGTCCAGGAAAATTGCAGCTACCGCACGGCAGCATATTGTCGGCAGCACATGTGTTTTTGGGTCAAATTGTGCCCATGTGTTTTGGGTCAAATTGTGCCCATGTGTTTTTGGCCAAATTGTGCCCATGTGACTGAAAGTTTGTCCATTAGATGACAGTATAAGCGAAAACCGCCATTCTGAACATCGAACTGCACATTGAATACAACAGTACCGTAAAGCCATCCAGCAAGCCATCTACTGACGAACAACATCCCTTAAAGAGCCAAAAGTCAAGACATCCTCGATTCTCAGCGATCCCGAAAACAACATGGCCAACCGCTCGATTCCGCAACCCCATCCGCCGGTCGGAGGCAACCCGTATTGCATGGCCTGCACATAGTGCCAGTCCGGAACAACGCTTTCGGCGTCATTGAACTGCTCCTTGTTTTTCTGCTGGAGGTGAAACTTGGCCGTCTGGTCAAACGGCGAGTTCTCCTCTTCGTAAGAATTCACATACTCCTTTCCGTTGATGAATAGCTCGAAACGAAGCGACACTTCGTACTCCCGATTGGGTGCTTCTGCACATGAGTACTGCTTGGGCATCGATTTGGCCAACGGCGACATCACCGACGGCTGGTTGTAAATAAAAATTGGCGTGTTTGGATGCTCCTCAGAAATGGACTCGAGGTAGACTCCGGAAAGATTGTCAAGCAAATTGGCCGGGTTCTTCTGTGCCGGAACAGCCAAGCCGATTTTCGAATAATACTCTGAAAGTGAGTTTACATCGAGCGACACTGGAAACTGCACGCCTGTTTTTTGCTCAATGGTCGGGATAAACTCGTATTTGGCAAAAGACTGCCCGCTGAGGGCCGCCAACTTCGGAAGCTCCGCCTGGAGAAGAGAATGGTGGTCCTGCACAGAGGCCAAGTCCCGGTAGATCTGGTTTAAAAGCAGTTCTGTAAGGGTAATCAACTCGTCAAGGCTTGTAAAGGTTCGATAAAACTCACACGAGAGGAATTCCGGGTTGTGAGTAGCGTCGATGCCCTCGTTTCGGAAGTTGGCGCCAATTTCAAATACTTTATCGAAACCAGAAATCACCATTTTCTTAAGCCATAGTTCGGGCGCCACGCGGAGCTGAAGCGGCTCGTACCTAGACCCGATACCACTCCCATTAATTGAATCAACATTCTCGACATTTTCATTCACATTTTCATGCACATATTCTCCCACATTTTCTTTCTCAACACCTTTCAGTTTTGATTCAACACCGTCAGAAACTCGGGGCAAAAACCGCAGCAGAGTCTGGAACGGCTCGGCATTAGCCCCTGTGCCACGGCCCGAAAGAAGAGGCGTTTGCACCTCCAAAAACCCGTCCTGCACCAAAAAGTCCCGAATGGACTGTATAATCCGGGACTTGATCACTATCCGCTGCCGCAGCTCGCTGTCAACAATGTAGTTCATAACGCGGTTGCTATTTATAGTCTTGCGGGTCCGGAGTTTGTCCGGAATTGTGGTGGAGTCAAGGCATGGACTGGCTATCTGTACAGGAGCCGAGGCTTGTAACGACAACTCGCCCGTGTTGGTTCTGTACGCATGGCCGGTGCACGTGACATGGTCTCCCTTGCGGATGAACGAGTGGGTCTTGGAAAATTCCCCCGTGGTGATTCCAAGGAGCTTGTTGGAGGTGTAGATCTGCACCTTGTGCTCGTCCTGCACAAGATCAATGAAGTAGAGTCCTTTTCCTGATTTGCGGACCGTCCGGACTTTTCCCTCTAGTTGGAACTGATTTTCCGAGCGCCGCAGGGGGAGTGCTGAGAAATCGGTTTTGGAAAATGCTGCCACGAATTTGGGCAATCGAACCGTGGGCACGTGATGCCTTAGTTGGCCAATGGTGGGGTAGAAACGACCCGGTGTTTCGGAAATGAGCTCTTTCCGGTGGGCGTAGTTTATGGCCTCGGAGGAGTTATACCTTATGAAACGTTTCCACATTGTGTTTGAGAGTGTTGGTGTAGAGTGTTGGTGTATGTAGTATTGGTACGGTTGTTGAGATGTGCGTTGATGCTGTGCTGCATACAACGAGTCACGTGATAGTGTTCTAACTTGGTTCTTGTGGCGCCAAGTTCTTAGGGGAAGTTTGGCTCAAGTAATCGGGCTGCTGTGATGCTGCCTGCAGCCTAGTAAAAAAGTCAGCTATTCTTGAGCCGCTTGCGGCTGCTGTAAGCAGTGGTCTGTTGGACAGTCCCCTATATGCAGGACAACACATAATCGGTGTGTTATCGTAAACGGTGTTAGTTTGTTAATTCAAAGATCTAATTATTGGAGCGTGTTGGTGGAAGTTGTTGTTGAGGTTTTTTTGGTGAAGTCAATTTAGTGTTAGTTGATCATGCTGGTGCATATAAGCGTCTGGAAATATACTGTTAAATACTAACCAAAAACTCCAATTAAAAAAGAGGAGCTGTCTAAGATTCAACATTCTGATTTTTACGAGGGAGATTTCTGCTCTGTCAAGATTACCACTGAGTTTCGTACGTGTCACGTAATAAGCATTGAAGTGTGCTCTTCACTTTAACACGAGAACAGAGTAAATTAACTGAAAGAATTTTAGATGAGTAATAGTCATTATTTCAATATGGCAAGATACTGAATACTATGAAGGACTTTATTGAGAGATTACTACAATAGTTCTTGCCTCTCACTTTATAATAATGTCAATGTCTTGTTTTATATCACAAAACGATTAATTACTCACTCAACATTTCAAAGATAGGCACGAATTGAAATGATCAATGAAATCTCGTATTTGATGCAACTTACACACCTGCCTTGCAACTTTGTTGAAAGACATGCATTCAGACGTCGTTCGGTCATGTGACAATAGATCACATGATCATGTATCTGGTCAAGTATAACACTGGTTATGAGCTACTCATCATAAATGCTTGCCTTGATATCAGTACATGTGATACGTATCAAGCCGGAATATAAAAGGAGAGTATTCTCTCATTGTTCAAAGGATAGAGGCAATAGGAACAATAATGAACACTCACTACTATCCACAGTTTTGTAGTAAGATGATAACTATCATATCACAATCATGCCTATAGATAGCCAGTACTAATAGACTCATTGTCTGAAGGGCTTACCACTGTTTCTGTATAAAAGGGTTTATACAAATCAAGTCACATGATACACATCTTAGTATGTAGTGTGCGGCATCTGTTGTGCATGATTTCTAACGTGCATGAAAAGTGGAAAGTGTGAGCTTCTTTTCCAACTTTCGGCAAATCTCTCAGTAGAATGGCTGCAGATAATTAAAATCAGATGTATTGAGAACTCCTATACATAAACTAGGATTTAGTGATTGTTCACTGTTCTTGCCTATCCTTCTAATAAAGTGGACAAAGTATTTCTAATTTATCACAAATCCCTTATGCCCCATTTCATATAAAGGATATTTTTCACACTCGCGATTCGGTGGAATTACCTTTTCGAAATGAAACGTCGGATTTTAGTAACGTGCATCTTGTGAAATTCATCTGTGGAGTTCATCACGTGACTCGACTGTAACGTATATGCAGTCCCAAAAGCATCAATACAAAGGTAGGGTTGTATCTACACATGAGCTCTACCAAAATGAAAAGGTAACGGAACTACGAGATATTGTGGTTAGAATTGACAGTTTTACAATTTAATTTAATGACTATTCAATCCTGTACTAGTGGATAATAATTATTACGATTCAATCCCTGTACTTATGGATAATTCTTACAATTCTATCCCTGTACTTGTGGATAATATTTTATTACTATTCTCAGGATGCACATCTATTCTAACGCTTAAAAATGTATACAACAGTACAAGATATAAAATTGTAGTAACACTCACTGAGCTTTCTAGTTTACAGACCTTGATGTACAATAGTGAGTATTGAAACTCCATATTTGAAGGCTTTATTGGATAAGAAGCATACCAGTGTTCCACGTTTTTCACGGTTTTCACATGTCTTCAGTGGTAAAATACCTCTTGGAATTCCTCACACTCTCACTGATGATCTTATGGTTCATATTTAGAGCAAGAATTGATAAAAGTATTGGACAGTTCGAAGCATAAGTATATTTGGGTATTCTTTGAAGGCTGGAAAACCACAATCTTTTGCAAGAAAAACCGAAGGATATTACACCTGAAGAAAAATCAAACATGGCACTCTATCTTTAAATGGTGATGATTGGAGTAAAAGATTTGGTTATAAAATACACAGATCGTCATTTATTCAAAACAACTCTCCCAACGCTTACTGAGCTGCGGGAATATATTTAAAAGAAACGAACCTAGTGAAGAAATTTAGGATCGTTATGTCTATATCGCAGAACATGTCCACCAATACTTGACAGGCCAGATTACCAGAAATTACAGGGTTCATAGTTTTTTCTTTAACATACCCAAAAGTTCAATTCTTTCTTTTCTTTTTAATTAAAGATTGGAATTTTATGATTGAAGGTTTTCAACGTCGAGTCCTCATCAAGGTTTTTGCCTCTTGGGGAGAGTCGAGAAGTTGCTCTTCCAAACCAAATTTGGCTACCGAAAATGTGGGAACTACACATTGACGAATTTAGACATAAATATTACAAAGAAAAGGTCTTAAACTAGATCATGATTATAACAGCTCGTGGAATCCAGATCCGATTCCAGGAAGAATAATACACAGTCTGAAAAAAACGACAAGTCAACAAAGTTAGCGAAGTTGCGGTACTTCAACTGCGGTGAAAGGACACTAAGCTTTAGGGTTTAAAATCCAAAAAAAGCCAAGGGAAAAAGCTGGATGTTAATAGATAGTGATCCACTCATTGAAGTTCTATGAATAATGAGCAGACCACTGTTCAATATATACGCAATACAGATTTATTCCAAACTCAACTGCTCTGGGAAGATGAGATCAGGTAGATTACAGACATTCGTTTCTTGACCGTTCGCCAGCCGGGTTTAGATCATTGTCTTCAAGTCACGTGATCAAAGTCTACACGCACGTTACATTCTGCCGTCACGTGCACAGTGTAAATCAAACAATTGTATGCATCAAGAATAGGGCAACGTGGCTTTTGTAAAGGTTTGGGTCCCAAGAAACTTGGCTTCGTTAAATAAGCGAAGTGCAGCTTACACCAACAAGTATGTACAGGAACAGACACATGATAACGACCACGTATTACCTTACCATACATATTGGTGGCATTTAGAAAAACGAAGTCTATATTTAGAACGAATGTTCACACTTCTTCAATCGAATTATTATGGGTATTTACACTCGTAAACATTGACATCAGTTTGCAGTCAATTACAAATACCACAGCGAATCAACATTAAAAGAGGAAACTCGTATAATCCAAATACTCTATCTCTGCAGATTATCGCAGCAAACAAAATCGGGTCAGATTATTTTCAAGCTGCAACTGGTACAATAAACGTCCACCTTCCCTTTTAGGATACGCACGCACATGTTCTGTGGCGCCAAAGCGTCTCTAAAAGCAGGTACCGGAAGCATCAGTGCTCGGCTAAATAAAGTACTTTTCGTATGTTTGATATCTGGCGAACAGCGAATGATTGGCCAATTTAGGCGTTGCAACGTATGACATTGGCATTAGTGCACATAGAAGGTTTGGCCCACGTATTAACTGCGGTAAAAGCGCCGGCATAGAATACTCAGGCACACCCCCGCGTTCGCGTGCATTCGCTATGGAGGCTAATAAGGTTATGCAGAAGCGCCGTGAACGCGTTTGTTAGAGGCATTCTTGCGTTTGGAGTTTGTTTCAGTGAAGTTTCAGTACAGTTTCAGGATGGTTTCATGACAGTTTCATGACAGTTTCAGCCTTGCGTTGTTCTCCACTGTCCGTAGTTGTACGGTTGCCGCACATGAAACGCACGGGGGTTGACAGGACCGTACTTCATACACACATCCAGACATCTCAACAGGCAGGGCTGCAAACCAACATTTGGACTTGCGTGTACTAAATCACGTGGATGCCGTCATTCCCTCGGAATTCATATCCGCTGTTGTCGGAGCTCAAGACAGCTGTACATTTGCTACAATGTTGCCTCGAAGGACCATTTTAATGGGTATTCTGGAACGGCACTCTCAAAATGGGCACCCTCGGAAATTAGAGTGGACAGCCACCGGGGGCGTCTGCCCTCGACGACTGTCTACCCTCGTAATCTGTCCACCCTCGATAATCTGTCCACCGATAATCTCTTCATACCCCCGGAAATTCTCCTACACACCCCCGGAAGTTCTCTAGCCCCGCGGCTCGTACTCTCTCCCGCACCCTCGGAATTGCCGCGCTCGCGTTCCATACGCACTCTACAGGACCCTCAAGTCAATACTGTTCACGATAAATATCTAACCGGAAAAAAAGCGACAAGAATAAAAAACACCGCCAGGAAACTCCAACACCGCCAATTTCTCATTTGTTTCTCTGCAATCTCTGCATCTGCAATTTTGCAAACAAAAAGCCTTATTAGCTTTTTGCTCCTCTCTCCACGTGTCTTTCTCGTGTATATTTGGCCGTTTTCTTGTGTGTTCCTTTCCCATTCAATCTGCTGCTGTCAACCCATTGTGTGGCCTTTTCTTCCGCCTCCAATCTTGCTTGTGGTCAATTTTGCTTTTTGTCATAAGGAATCTTCGTTTTTGTTTAGATTCGCCAAAACGCTTCGGTATTTCTGGTGTTTTTGGGGAACCTCCCTTAGTTTTCTGCTGATTTCATTCAATTTCCGCTGATTTCAACATTTTCTGATTTCAACATATTCTGAATTCAACATATTTCTGATTTCATCTAATCTGATATTGATTATTTCTGATTTAATTCAATTTCCGACAGCGTCCGTCTCCATTCATACCAGCTGCTGTTATGAGAAAAATCTGGTCCAAATCTTCCAAGAGAAGATCCATTTCCACCATATCCAAGCCCAAGGATGCCGACTCTCTCCTAGATATCTCGGAACACGACGCAGACCATACGCTGCCGCTTCGAAAATTGGTGCTTCCTAATTACGACTACGACATTATCCGCCACGCGTGGATCAACGGCATACTAAACTCGTCGCCTGCGCAGGATTTCTCCGAAGCCAGCCTCCGTCTTTACCGCGTAGAATTAAGAGGCTCGTTTTTGTACGTGTTTCGCCCGCCCCTGCAATTGGGCGTCCGTCTGCTTCGTGTGGACTCCAAGGAGCCGCCGGCTGGTGCTGTGTCGGACTTGGACACGTATGCTGCCAGTGTGTCGGACCAAACAACCATGATCTCGTCCCGGAATGTGCCGCCACTGGACCTGCACACCATTGCCGAGTCTGCCCACGACTCTGAACTCGAAGCTCCCAAGTTTGCTAAGCCTTCGGACCAACTTTCGACCCATTCGGTTGCTTCCACGTTGCCTCTTGCGGAAACTTCAATTCCCACAGATTCTGTGGCCAAGGGCCTGGCTGAGCCACCTATTCCATTGGAAGTGACGTACCACGAGCCCAAAATCCCGCATCCTGATCTCAACTTCGACTTCACTTCTAACACATTTCTTCCCCACTCTTCCACCGAGAGTTTGGTGCACTTTTTCCTCTTTGCCGACGCAGACTCCCTCAACGGGCCAATCCAAACCTTAATCGTTGTGTTCCCTCTTCTCTCCAAGTTGCTTGACGTTTTGAAGTTTTTGTTTGTGCTTTTGGCGGCGGTTTTCAATGGCCAGTTTGGCCAAGTCTCTTCTAATGTGGCCCAGAGGGTGCTCCTTTTCTTCACGCACATTGACGAGGAGTTTAGCGGTTTCTTGTTGAAGTCTGATGTTGCTCCAGAAATGCTCAAGATCCTCGAGTTGTTGACCGAGAACATTGACTCTTCCACATCGCCCGACGTTGCTAAAGCACTAGCCGACTTTAAAGCGTCTATGCTTGCTAAGCAGCAGATACTCCTTGATTTGGTCAAGACTGCGGAGCCCGTTTCTAGCGCTTCGGAAAGTCCTTTGAGTGAACTCAATAGCACTGAGTTTTTGGAGACCTTGAACTTAGTGGACCTCGCCACGACCATTGGCGAAATCGACACAGAGTTCTTTGCCAAGTGGAACTCTAGCAAAGACAAGTCGTTGCTTCTCTACTCGTCCATCGGCGAGAATATTCCTGGTGACTACTTCTACAAAAAGAACCCGTTGATTTTCAATAACGACACCCATATTCATTATTTATCTCGTTTGCTTGTTCACCACTTGTTCGTGGAATCTGCCAATATGTACGCTGAGCAGCGTGCCCGCATTTTAGAGAAATGGATCGACTTGGGGTGTCTCTTGGACAAATCCGGTAACATGTCCTCTTGGCTAGGAATATCCTCGGTCATTTTGTCTCAACCTATCCTTAGGCTTAAAAATGTTTGGGCCCATGTCTCAGAAAATTATGTTAAGCTTTTGAAGAATGACTGGGCTCCTGTTTTGTTTGAGCTCGATCGCCGGCATCTCGCCAATAGCTACGAGTCTTTGACTTTTGGTAACGCTGCATCTTCCGGTTCTGAGATTGAAGGAACAGGCTCTAAAGAATCATATCATATTATGGCTCCCCGCGGGCTCGGCAAGATATACCCCAAGGAAGCAGTCATTCCCTACTTTGGTGACTTGTTGGTGAACAATACAAGCACAGCCAATATCTCCGAGTTGGAAATAATCTGGAAGAAGATAAACTATTCATTTGACCGCTGGAACGATTATTTGAAAAATCTTTATAACTCACCAGATATCATAAGCTACAATCAAGATGTTATTCGAAGATACGATTCAATGGGGTTCATATTTTCCAATGAAAGCCTTAACCAAGTGCTTTATTTGGGAGTTCAAAAGGATGATGACAAAAGCCTTCCCCCATCCTTACAATCCAACCCTCTCGATTCCCCCAAATCCCTTCCCGAAGGTTCGACGTCAAGCAACGTCGGCCTTAAAGCCAAACTTCTCCGCTTGTTAGAGTACAACTGTGAATCCATAAACCTTGAGGCTATCATGAGATATTCTTTGGAGTCAGAGCACAGTTTGGCTGAAAACTATTTGAAGGCACCAGTTTCGGACGTCCTTTCAATTTCGAATGGAAGCTCTTTGTCCATAAATTCAGCTAATTCACTGAACCTTTTGGAGATCACAGAGACAAACGATTCTGCTTTAACCAAAAACACGTTGCCAGAAATTGACGTCTTGGACAAACTACCCTCATTCACAAGTCCTTGTTTCACGATTAACTTGAAGAAATACGATGACTTGGTTGCCACAAAGGGCTCCATTTCGAACTCTACCAATGAGCATCACAACGTGGTTGTTGACAATGACTTGGTTCTCCGTCTTGATGATTTTGTCACCGATTTTGAACCAGATTCCAACGCTTCTGGAGAACATTCTACTCAAGAGGAAGACGATGGGCTCGGAATAGATGTGGATGACATTCTCAACTCCGAAAAATTCAAGAATTTTTCAATCAATGATACCAATGAAGCGACATCGCCCGAAAGAAAGCACACGAGCTTCGGTATGATCTCCAATCATTCCCACGCAGAAAACCCTCCTCGTGCACGTAAATACATTCCAAGGTTTGCGTCAGTTGACAAATTGGTGGACTTACTCTTGATTGATTCCAAGCACTTCGATAAGAGTCACCCAATTGATCTCACAGAGTACAGACTTGTTTTCATGCTCAATTATAGCACATTCATCACCACGAAGGATCTTCTTGAGAAACTTGCTCACCGTTTCATTCACTCTGGAAATGCTGTCATTTCTGTCATGAAGAAACAATATATGGTCAGCAGAGATACCTATGACCCAACCACCTTTGGTGTCTACCCTAACTGGGACGTTGACGAAAATGTCAATTTGTCTGATTTAGGAGAGGTTGATTACGAATTGCTTTTGAAAATCCAAGTGAATATATTGAAAGCCTTGATCGTGCTCGTCAACAACTACTTTGAAAGCTTCTCTAATGACCTCAAAAACAAAAAGATCATGATCAAACTTTTGAAACTCTACAGTAACGAAATACTCCAGTGGTATAATTCCAATAAGATTGACGATACCTTGAACAAGTCTTTCGAGAACTTGGTAAGCTTCTACAAGAGATTGAAGAAGTTATTCGTCAAGAAGACATACAGGCCTATAGAGGGTCAAAGATTCGATAACTTCTTGATTCACGAATTCAAATTTAGCAACAGCATGCGTGATGTTCCAATGAACAGAAACTTGCCCAGTCCTAGAAACATCCACAAGATTGAAAAATTCCTAAACAAGTTCAACAAAATGTTAGGGGTATTCTACCGTGGTATATCTGCAGAGAATTGGTTTACCGTATTCAAGATTATAGAGAATCTGTTCGAAAACCATTCTTTGCTTAATTATGAAATGCAGGATCCAGATACCCCCGAGGATTATCTCAAGATCACAAATATCTTCAACTTTCTCGAAAGCCTTCACGATTCAAATAGCAAGGATGCAGTTCTTAAAAAATTTCCTTTGGTGTTCAGAAAGCTTTGCAGGTTGTACACTAAATTCAAAACCTACTTGTTGGTCCAGTTATGCGATGCGAATATTTCTGTTGATGAACGACTTGATAGAATGAAAACTCTCTTGTTGATGGTCAAGATATCACGAATCAAAATGGGCGAAAACCTGTTTGTGTTTGACGGCGACGAAGGAGATATACCCTCTTGTATTGAATCGGCTCTCAAGGGTGCTATTTACTCGCCAGAAAGTCGTGCTTTCCATCAACTCTGGCTAAAAGCCGCAGCTTCCTTGGATAGTCCCACTACTGCACGTCCTGTCAACAAACCCTGTGATTACGTCAATGACTTGTTACCTAGTAACTTGGAGGCAGATGATTTGTTGATGCCGCACGAACCATTACTCCCATGTTTTGGATGGATTGTTCAGAACCTTATTGACGTGAACAAGTGTCCTAGCTTTCACAGAAACAGGATTAATTTCAACAAAAGGTATTTCATCTTCAAGCTCATCAAGGAACTTAGTATTGAGGACACAGATGAAAACGAGGACATACATAACGAGACAAAGGAGTTTGAGTTTCTTCTCAAACTTGACGAGTCGCTTAGCTCTGTTTCTCAGGTGAAACAAATGCACGTCGAAAAGCATCAAAGAATCTTTTTGCGGGGAATTATACGTGACCAATATGCGTTGCTCCAAAGTGAGGCTAAGAAGAGAGCAATCAGAGACCTGAAGACTCAAGCTTTACCCGCTCACAAGACACAGATAGTGCGCAAGTCGTCTGCCAATACTTTGAGACGGCAATCTTTAAATTACAAAACCAACTCGTCCTCTCGGTTCAAGATCAGCGGTCTTTTTAACAAATCACGTGGATTCACTTTAAACAACCAAGTGAGTGAGCGTGTTGCGTCATATGCTGAGCTTCCAGACCCAGACACTGTGGCGGATCCAAAACAAAGACCAGTCTCTGTTGTTCAGTTGAAAAACGCTAAGATTTTCCCAGTCTACCTCTTTCCATTCTCGTTTAAGATCGATCCGGAGGATTCGAGCGAGACGTTTTTCTTCCAGACAGTCAACGAGCACGAAACCAAGGATTGGCTTGGGAATCTTAACTACGCCAATCGCCACTGGTTCCACTCGCGTGCAATCAATCATAAGATCCAGAGCTATTACACCACTTTTGGTCTTCCTTTGAATGCCATTTGTTCA
Organism: Metschnikowia kipukae; assembly: GCA_002370135.1. Lineage (NCBI taxonomy): Eukaryota > Fungi > Ascomycota > Pichiomycetes > Serinales > Metschnikowiaceae > Metschnikowia > Metschnikowia kipukae. The sequence goes on from NKZJ01000105.1 coordinate 574,585, forward strand.
AGGGATCGGTCTGAAAGCCCTCATTTCCTCAACTTGATTTACCAGGCTATCGAAGAAGAGGGCTTGCAAGATGTGGGAATTTACCGGATCAGTACCTCGATCAGTGAATTGAACAGCATCAAGCAGGAAATTGATCGTATGGGGAGGGTCGATTTTGAAGACAGAGGAGTAAACGTTCATGCACTCACCAGTTGCGTCAAGCTGTACTTCAGAGAGCTTCCAGACGCACTTCTCACTGATGAAGTAATTGAAGAGTTGGTTCCTTTGAAAAGAAGTGGCGATGAATTTACAAGCGCCGATGCCCAAGCTTATCAACAGGCATTGCACAAGCTTCCTACGGTGAACTTCCACACACTCAAGGCATTGACCAGGCATTTAAACAAGATTGTGCAACACAATGAAGTGAACAAGATGACCACATCCAATTTGGCCACGGTGATTGGGCCAGCATTGACAGAAGCCAGCAATTTGGAGTCATTGATCAATAACTTTGGCGTCCTTAACCATGTGTTGGAGAAATTGATAGACCACCAGGAAGTGCTTTTTGGACAGGGTGAAGCGACCGAAAAGGCCAGTTTGGAAGATGTACCGGAGGCCTAAGCGATTCTAAGAATTTGTTGGCAGTTTCAAGCATTGCGATTTCAAGCATGGTGTTAGTGAGTTTGAGAGTGCAGGCTACACCACCAGTGATAGTACAAGTAATGCGTACAACTATATACAGCAAACGTAGACTCAGTCTCTTGACAGCAAAAGTACTCAGTGTCTCTTGATAAAGCCCTTGTTGGAGTCAGCCTTGCGCTTCTCCATGGCCTCCAACTTCTTATTTGTCTTTTCCATCTTGGAATGGGTCTGTTCCTTCATTTTCGAGTTAAAGTCGCCCCACCATTCACCCACAGTGGCAGGCGGCGGCTTGGCGCCCTCCACAGGCTTTGGAGCCACAATGGCCGGGATGTTGGCCCACTTCCGGAAGTACTTGTTCTTCAAGACCAAGGACTGCACAAAGGAAAACACCGAGTTGGCGGCGAAATATAGCAACACCGCCGCAGACATGTTGTACGTGACAAACACCGAGAGAAACGGCAACACCGTCATGAGTTTCTTAAACATCGGATTCATGGCCTGGGCGCCGGTTTCTCCGCCTGCACGCATCATTCCAGTCACCACCAAAGCAGTAAGAATCTGAAGCCCGATGTACGGGTCCACCTGAGTCAAATCCGGAAACCAAAACGCACCCTCGGTATCGAATCCTGGCACGGGATAGTGGGCCATGTTCCGGGTGGCCTGGAAAAACCCGTACGCCACAGGCAACTGAAGCATGGGCAAAAACGAGTGGGATGTCTTGATGCCATGTTCCTTATACAAGCGATTCCGCTTTTTCATGGCCACCATTTTCTCCTCGTTGTCACCGTTCTTGATATCCTCCATAAGAGCATCGATTTGTGGTTTGACCCCGGACATTTTGGCCATGTTAGCCAGTGATTTGACATAGACTGGGAACATCAACGTCCGTACACAAACAGTAACACACACAATGGTGCCCCACCATGGAAGCCCCGTGTAAATATGAGCCAACTCCAAAAGATTGGTGATTTGCGCCGTTGGGCCCCATCCATCTCCTAGTCCAATGGACGCCATGTATCCCACGTGATCTGGATGCACCACATTGGTGGCGGCGCCAGGGAGGGCGTCTGCGAGTTTGGAAAGGTCTGAAGTGGCCTCTTGAGAGAAATCCGTAAGTTTAGTTTTGATTTCTGAAGAGATGTCGTTGATTTCTGAAGTGATGTTGATTTCATTGGAAGACGGTTTACTCGACGAGGAGTTGTGGCGGAGCGCTGCTTGGAACGCGAAAACACGGCTTTTGCCTCCATGGGGGGCCAACAGGGACACGCCATACACTGGACGCAACAGCGGGCGAATGGACCTCGTGCCGACTCTGAACATGGATACTTATGAATTTGAACTAAGAGATTTTCGGTAGGCGAGAAAGCGCGCTGTGTGCAGGACACACACCCGTGCACCAGCACATGCGCGGCACGAGTCCGTCTTGGGTGTTACATAGACAGCTGCCATGATACGCCTAACGCTACGGCAGTGGCTTTGCAGAGGGCCGAGTGGTGGCCACGTGAAGAGCTCAGATAACCCGGTGGTGCACGGGTGTTTTCGTCCTTTTTCTGTGCAGGTGCCCTTTTTTGCAGGCGTTCCCTCGAAGCACACTTCACATTCGAATTCGAGTCAAAAATTGCAGAATTTCAATGATTCAACTCAGAATAATAATTCGACTCACAATAATAATACGACTCAGAATTCAAATATTTCGAATAACTTTACGGAAAAGCCACTGGTGGAAGGCGTTAATGATCAACCCCTGTCTTTAAAAGACAGTTTCCCAGAAATTGCTGATCCAAAATATCATGCTTTGAAAGAGAAACACAATCTAGCTGATCTCGATTTGCAGCTCCTCTCTATGCTCCGCAAAGATGTGCTGCCGCTGCAGATTTTCCACCATATAGTGACACACAAAAACCACCATTTTGCATCTTGTGTTATCGAAAACTACGTCTTTTCGCTTCTCAACGCCGGGAACTTGAACGCCATCACCGCTCTTCTTCACGTGCTTCTCCTGCGGTTCCGCTACTCGTTTTCCAACCAATTTTGGTCGCTTTTGACCCACAAGGCCATAGCTCTGGCACACTATGCGTCTGCTTTAATGATCTACCATGAAATCATCGATCCTGATGACAAAAGCAGCGACACAAACGCCGGCAACCTGCATGTGCCGTTTCTTCTTTTGCCCACCGCTATTGAGGCTCTCGGGACCTTGTTTCGCCAAAATGGGGCCTCCGACCTTGTGCAGGGCTTATGTGACTACTTCGAGAAATACTACTCCAAATTCGGCCACCGCAGTGTATACCATTCGCTTTGCATTGCACGTGTGGAAACGCTTCTGAGCAGGCAGAATCTCCGTGAGGCGTTGGCTGCATACAACGACTTGGCGGCAAACCATCGGGGCTACGACCGTTACGAGAATCCCGAAACGTTGGCCGCTCGTTTAATGCACGTGGCTTCGGTGAACCACAAGCAAAGCGTGCACAACATAGAGAACAACGTGACTGCGAAATCACTAGCCACTGGCAGCGGCGCTGGCCCCAATGAGCCCTTTGACCCCGTTTTGCCGTCCACGTTCTCAATTGGCAACTACAAAATTCCGTTGTTTGGCGGGATAATTCGCCAGTGTGATTTGCCTGAGTTCCACCGCCTTTTGAAAGAGAGCATGCGTCCGCTTCTCCAAAATAGAGCCAATCAGCATGACCGCCTTTTGTTACTCATTACAAGCAATCACTACTCCATCAGCAAGTTCATCATCATTGGTCTTTGCGAGTTGGGCGACGCCGCCACTGCTATCTCTATCAACAATGAGATCCGCAACTTGCTCCCATATGAGCCCTCTCGGCTCGACCCTTCGCTTTTTGATGAGCAATTTATGGCTATTTTCCACTATTTCCAGGCCCAATGCGAACTGCTGCCGACGTCTAAGCAGTGGCACGCCCCATTAATGGATTCATTTCGTTTATGCCAGAGATTATGTTTCAAGAACATACCATACGTTTCCTGCTTTCGAGCTTTCGTATGTGCCTACGTTGCCTCGGCAGGCGCCTCTACAGACGAATTACTTAGCATCATGGACTCGCAAAATTTGGGCTCGAAGAAGTTGGCATTGGACCCCCAAAGCTATCACCGTGCCCGTGCGTTGGGGGTGGAAGCATCCAGAATCACCGACTCCTTCTGCATAAACTGGCCAAAGGGCCAGTGAACTAGAGTAGACTCAATGTCACCGTTTACGCATGATCTTATGTTTCTCTTGAACATTACCTAATTGTACTGATCACACAGACCACTTCATATATTAGTCGCTATGCATTGATTGAACACATCAGCCCATTTCTCTCTAAACCCGCTATTAATAAATTAGACACCCGCCACAACTACCGAACAGAGGATGCTTACCTGAGACCCTGTAATTCAATCTCCTCGAGGTGGGTTGATTCGGTGGATTCTCACGTCTTCGCTATCTTTGAGATTTCCAACAACAGCAATATCCTGTGGCGTGATAAAAAGGGACTGTGCTGTCGAATTCCTTAACTCGTGGATCAAAAGCCGTATAGCAATCGTTCTATTCACAGAGTCCATGAAAACATCAAACTCATCCAAGCCACACACCCGGGGCTTCATCACTTTCCAGATACTAAGTAGAAACGCTATTTGCGTGAAGGACTTCTCACCTCCGGAAAGAGACAGCACAGCACGCGGATCTTTGTCATCCTTAGTTTGAACTTGTGTCACCACCCTTTTCTGAGCAAAATCAAAATCGAGTTTGCCTTTGAATCCTCTTAATGCTAAGGATTGTTCAAAAGACAGCTTAGCTCGCGTCAACTTCTCCTTGATGGTAATGTTAAGATTTTCAAATCGGGAATTTAGGTCATTCTCAAGGGTTACTCTTGCTTCTTCAACGTCTATCACACTTTGCTCACACTTGTCCTTGAGCGCTTTGCTTTCAAGAACTTCTCTTTGGATATCCTCGAACGTTTTCGTGTTGCTTTTCTCGCTTTCTTCAATGGCCTGTTGGATTGCACGGAACTCATTCGTGATCAGCTCTGTGGTATCTGTTTCTTCAATGGTGATGTCGTCTCTAGCACATCGTTCCTCGGCCTGGGCCTTTAACTCCGTGTACTTTTCGTATTCCTTACTCCGCTTGGCATTGATCTTTTTGATCTCCTCCTCAAACTCTTCGACTTTTTTAACACATGCATCAACTTCCGCGTTGAGCATCAGAATCGACTCGCCAGCTTTGGCAATTTTCTCCTCGCATTGCAGTAAGTCCGTAGAAGTCTGCTCTTTAGCTGCTTTTGCCGACAGATAGCTTTCTTTCAAAGAGGTGAAAATCTTTTTGTTTTCATTCAAACTTTGCAAGAGTTCCACGGACATTCCCTCCCTGGTTTTGATTTGATTTTCACACTGTCCAATTTGATTTTTCAAGCTCTCAATCTTTCCGTAGTCGCCCTCCTCGGTGAGCGACTGCTCTGTCCTGAAAATCTGGTTACTGATCTCCTTCAAGTACTCCTTTTTGGTTGCCAAAGCCCGCTGTACATCGACTTTTTTCTGATGCTCCTCGGTACGGAGCTTATTCCGACTTTTTTGAAGTGAAGCTTCAATCTGTAATGCCTCGTCAAGCTCAGCACTGATAGAATCCCCGCTAACTTTGCCTGCAAGTTTGAGGAGATCCTTCGAATAGAAAACAGGATCACGAGACAAATGACCATCTCTGCGGGCCACACGAATACCCGATCTTCGATCATTGATACAAAAGGCATTCTTGACCGAGCCATCCCGAGTCACGCTTTCTGCTTCGGCAATGGAATTGCAAACAACAATCTCCTCCACACCGGCAGAATCTATAAGCGTGTATAGAATGTCACTATTTTGGATTTCTAAGGTGTCCAACACGGTAGTAAATCTGTCGTTTTGCTTGTACTGAAACTGCTCGAATTTCCGGACAATGATGCTTTTAAAAATCTTCTTGTTGCGCATGTGTTGATTAAGAAGCTTTCGGTCGTGCTCGTCACACACAACAAAAGAGTCAAGGGTTCTTTGCAAAGTGGCATTAATGAGATCGGTCCATTTCGTGCAGTCGTCTTTTACCGAGACGTAGTAGCCAATGGGTCCGAGAGGCGTCTGATGCCAGGCAGTTTCTTTGGCTAAATCACGCATGAGATAGTTGATGTTGAGGCCAAAAGCTGCGTAGCGGTCGTTTTTGCTACGCTCAAAGCTTCTCAATTTTTCTCTCAAGGAGGACACCAAGGCACTTTGCTCCGCAAGCTCTCGGTTAAGCGCTTCCATTTCCGGCGATGTGCGTTCGAACGTTTGAAGTGTACTTTGGAGGTCGTCTCTGTCGGCCAAAAGAGTTTTTTGCCTATTTTGCAAAGCTTTAAGACGCTCTGCAATGAGCTCTTTGGAGCCACCGTTGGCGTCGTCAATTTTGGCCTGCTCCAGGACGATTGCCGCTTCGTGCTTTTTGATTTGCTCGCCAAATTCCTCGATTTCGCTTTTATAGTTCACCAAATCAGCACGCACACTCTGCACTTTTTTGGCCGATTCGTTGTAGAGACTCTCGGCCTTGTTGAGCTCGTCGTCCTGACTAGCAACGAGCCGTTCAAACTCGGATTTCTCACTGCGCAATTCAATCAATTGGCCCTGGGCCTTCTCGATAGTATCCGCTGCGTCGACGACATCATTCTGGCAAGCGAGTTTTTCATTCTCTTTGGCTTCCGTTTCCGAGCGCCGCTTGGCAAGACGCCGCTGCAACACTTCCACATTGAACCAGTAGATTTTGCCGTTGATTCTCTCGAGCTGCTGACGCAACGTGTGTGAATGCTTATACTTGCGGTAGTTCCGCTCACACTCGGCATATTTTCGAGTGGCCTCCTCCAAGTACTTTTTAGCAGCCACCAGGCGAGTCTGGAGCCCCAAAATGGACCGCGACGCTTCCTGGTAGTTTTGAATGATAGACTGGATATTGGTGCCCTCGGAGAAATATGAGAAGCGGCTCTGTTCGGTGCTGCTGGCAATAAACTCCCGGGCCTTGTCTTGTGAAAGGAACGAAAGAGGGTTATTAACCACAATGAAGAACCGCTGGAGAATAGCATCCAAGGTCTTTTTCTTGGTGGACACTACGGCACCTGTTTCACTCTTGATAGCATACAGATTCGTTCCCTCTCGTGTCAATTTGCGCTCCACGAATATCACCTTGCCATAAGTTTCGGGCTCATAGGCATCAAGCCCATTATTGTCTAGAACCACGACAATGCGAGACATGTTCTTACCGTCTTTAATGAGCGATTTCATAGATGACCCACGGCTTGTATCCATGGCTTTGGCGCCCAAACCCACGGAGATTCCCGTCAAAACAGCACTTTTTCCCGAGCCATTGCGTCCTATGATGAAGTTCATGTGGGGCCCAAAACTGAGCTCGAAATGGTCATGGCACATGAAATTCTTGAGCGTGAGCCGGAGAATATTGCCTGCTTTGCGGTTCCGACTGCCATTTTCAGCATCTTCTGCGTCGTCGTCCTCGGATTCCGGAGCCGAGTCGGAGTCGCCATCTTCATTCATCCGGTACCGTTTCTGCGTTAGAAGTTGTGACATGTACTGCTCAGCGGACTGGCCCGAGCTGACGGAAAACGGCCGTTTGCGAGACACGTTTTCGTCGCCATCCTGCCCGCCGTCGGAAGGCTCTGAAGTGGTCATACGCTGGATTAGTGGTTGTTTGTGTTGTTTACGTGGGACGTGATGCGATCTGATCTAGGCACGTGACTGGTTTGAGCATGGAGTGCAGCAAAAAGATTGCAGCACCACAATTTCACACATGGTCTCCCACTGCATTACTCACTGTGGCCCTAAGTGGCTTGACTAACGTTGATCGGACGGGAAACAGTATTTTCCACTTGGTATGGCCGCAACCGGAAGTGAAAGTCAATTTATGAGTCAAGCAGAGCAATTAAAAAAAGTAAGTTTCTGCTCTAGAATCACTGAAAAGTTTGTAATACTTGATCTTGAGTATCTTCGCTTGACGTGAAACTATCTCAAGAGCCCTTAATTTACTTTTGTCAAAATATGGCTGTCTTAAAACATACCATTAGTGTGAATTTAGCACGTGACCGCATTACCATCAGCCATTATCAGGTCTCTCACAAGATCAATAAAATTTTGACCTCTTTATGTTAATTTGTATTAAATGTATATAATTATGACAATAAGAAAAACTAATCCGTATTTAGCATGGTTTAAGTATACTTATTTTATTCTTATTAACATTAGTTATAGCTTTTATGGTGAAGCTTTATTGTTTATTGGGAAGTTATATTTCACTAGCATAATTTTTTAACAAATTGAAAATCATCGGCTTCTGCACATTACGAATCATATATTACTTAGTGTTCTAATGTAGAACCCTATCGATTTGGTGGCACGACTCAACAGTTTGAAGGTACACCAACGTTTTGATAGTTAGACTCAACACTATTAATATGGACTCAAAATTTGATATATAGACTCAATTTCAAGTAATATAGACCACGATTCTACGAGTGGAAAGCGGTTTTGCATATAATGCATTTATATCGCCGTTTAGGTATTCCGTAGACAGTGTAACCGTATATCTGCTGTTTAGACTGTGTACAGGAACCAAGCATGGACACCAATCGTCAGATCTAAATAATCATTATTAGCGCCATATTACGTATCTCTTATGGTAGTAGGTGCCAATCTAACAAGTTGACTGCGAGACTTCAATTTGCAACTAATGCATATTTCGCACCCAAAAATACAATACACTTAAATCATACCGATTTCTCTCAGTCTTTACCAAATAGCAGCAAATTCAAGATTTATGTCTTCTTGAAGAAATTTGTTTGCAACTAACCATAAGAATCAATAATAAATCAGTATTGAAGAGTCATCGAAAAATTAGTATTGAAGGGCATTGTTAAACAAGTCTATATAAAAGGCCCCGGTTCAGTCGAAAAGATCAGTAAGTAAAGAATTCCTCATTCTATGGATTTCTGCGAGTCATCAACAGATCCGTACTGCTCCGTTTCATAGTCCGTTGGCACTATTTCCCTTCTTTCCAATGCAGTGAACTCTTGGCCCCTCACCCTAGAGTATAAATAAGCCATACCAATTCGGACACCTGCAAACATGAGTGTGAACAAAAGCCCGCCCACAGGCGTAATCACAAAGGCGCCAAATGGACCCCAATCGGCCAGATTATAAAGTCCGTTCCATACTAGAAGAAGTTTTCCACCTTCCCGGGCAGAACCATAGTATACGGTACCAAAGACAAACACGCCAAGAAGGGCACCAAAGCCTCCCACCATGACATCAACGCCTCTGAGAAACCAGAACCACGAATCGTTAAGCCCGAGAAGCACCGACGGAATCACAGCAGCAGACACCAAATCGGCAATCAAGTAGATTTGCAAGATATTGTCGGCCACCTTGACTGCCAATACAATGGTGGGGATCATGACAAGCACCACCAAACCTCGGACGTAGATCATTTTGAGCTTGTTCCGGAACAAATCGTTGGAAATCGTGGATACCATGGCACTTTGCAAGGAGTCAAATGTGCATGTTGACAAGGCAATGACAAAGATAAGAACAAAAGCAACCACCCAGCGGGGCATTTCACTCAACAAAATGAAAAAGGCATTGTATCCATTTTCGTCTGCAACCTCCAACTTGCCTGCCCACACGGCAAGGAACCCTGTGGTTCCCACAAGCGTGCAAATGACAAAGGTAACAAAAGCAGCAATAGAGCACCCAATCCAGAGATCTTTGTTGGTTTTACTAGCAAACGTGCGCAACCAGAAACCGGCCATGAAACAGTCGTTGGTGGTGATGGCAACAGGCAATATGTATAACAACTGCCAGCCAAGTTTGTTTGCTCCAAGGAGATGCGATGGCCCAACCAAAGACTTGTCGATATCAATCTGAGAGCCCATGCCTGCGGCTGCAATCACCACTAAAACCAACACTAGCACGCCTTGGAAATTGTCGGTGATGAAACTCACCCGGAATCCGCCACACAGAGTGTAAATGGTGGTGACTACACACTCCACAATCACAGCACCAAGAGCATTAAGTCCAGTCAAGGTCTCAATTGCTCCACGCAAGGCGGAGAGCTCACCAATCATGAAAAGAAACATGGTAAGACACGTGAAAAAAGAGAGGTAGAGCGCCGTGACCACGCCAAATCGTTCACGGACCCATTCTGTCAAGATGAATCCATGGGGACATTTTCTCCGGATAAGTGGGCCAATAGCTGCAAAACCAAGAATGGGAAGCGACCCGGAAAGTGTGTACACAAGAAGTCCATGGAGTCCGGCGGTATTGCCTATTTGGGCGTACGTGGTAAGAATTCCACATCCCATACCTATTGTTAGTATTTGCCGCAACATGTGTTGCTTGCTACGGGTACTAAGACTGAGATGGGTTTAGTGATGCAAAGTACATGATGAGGCTGAAGGTCTATGATATCTTTCCATCGACTTTAAAAAGAAAATCTTTCCGTCGACTTTAGAAACAATTTTCAACCACAAACACTGGAATATTCAACAAAGTGGTGCATAAGTCAATTATACTGCCAGGTGTCGGCTCAATTATACTGCCATTTGTTGTCGGCACAGTTTGCGTTTTGAATAAGCTTGAATGCGCTTGACCTAACGCACACTTTAACTGGTGATTCTATTCCTGGATCTCGTTTTGCAACTGGCCTCCTCACGCAAGTTCTAGCTTGATCGAGTTCAAACGGTGTATCTCAGCGTCCCCATTTCTAACGAAAAAGGGATGCACCCGCTAGCAAGTCACATATGATAAAAAGCCATGAATTAATTCATGACTGTTGTTTTAAAGATTGTCAACATACCGGAAGCAATGAAATTGATGGCCAAGGGAAGACCTTTCTGAGTTCCATTAGAGGAGAGAAAGTTGTTTTTGTTGGCATACCGCCAGGCCAAAAAAAGTCCCGATGCTAATAGAAAAGCATAGGTCAAGTAAATGATGGCATTATTACCCTGAGACAGGATCTGGGCCATTTTTCAATTTTTTAAAGAAGAAGAAGATTTAGATGGCGTTGACGAGCTTTATATAGCCGCTGAAGAAAAGTTTAAATGACTCGCACTATCTGCTAATCGCATATGCATAACTGCACACAGGATATGCACTTGACTGGATTAGGCCTTGGCATCAGTTAAAAGAGTCCGGCAAACATTTGGGATGCTTGTTGTGATGTAATGCATGACTAAATCTTTTGTATAAGTAGCCTTGGAAAATTTCGAGTAGAAAAATGTTTTGGCGCATAAAAAAAAATGTGCTCCACGGCAGGTTCGAACTGTCGACCTTCAGATAACACAATGATATTATGAGACTGACGCTCTGCCAACTGAGCTAGTGAAGCACTTCTTGGTTACGAACATTAAGAAAATATTAGACAATGTAATATAAAATTGGCATGAGTGCTGAAGCCTACGAAATCCTTTGCAAAGCCTCCAGTGTCACAGATTCCAAGTTTCTATAAATGTGTTGGATAATATCGCTCCAAGTATGGGTTCGTGGATCATCTCTATGAAGTTTGAACTCCAAGTCCAACCAATTAATGGGCGTTTTAACTTTTTGCTTACAACATCTGTACTAACGTATATTAAAGTTTTTTTATCAAACTCCATTGTAAAGCAGATGACTTTGAAAATATTTTGTTTGCTTAAATACTTTTCATTCTTGAAGAAGCAACAAAAAAATAGATTAGAATAAAAACTAGATTAGAATAAAAATTAGATCAGAATAAAAACTAGATCAGAATAGGTAGAAGGCACTTGTCTCAATAGAAACCAAAATCTTGCAAAACACCTGTTCTTAAGAGGATAAGCACCTACTTAATAATGCACAGCCAGACTTTTAGACAGGTATGGGTGCAAATTGCCTGGATGCAGGAAGTGCTCCGGAAACGGATATGAAGAGGTTTATACATTTGGATATGCAAAAGTAAATGCTGCTTTATGGTAGACTACAGACTGATAACACTGAAGCATTGCAATTTGCGTTTACATGATTTGGTATATAACGCATGATACTCAATTCACTAGAATCTAGATGAAGTGGAGCATATGCCATTGCTACAATTATCTACCCATTCAAGAAATTGTATACCACGGATGATAGTTTATCAAGCACATCATTTCCCTCGTCATTTAAAATGGATAGCATGACTGACTGTTGATTGGCTACTCTGAATGTTGATTGGCTACTGCTTAACAACTTCTCAACATAGTTGTTCAAACTTGTAATTCTGTTCCCGATCAAATTCAAACGCAATTCTTTTAATATTGCAATTTAGCTCCATGGTAATTTTGAAGTCAAATTAGCTCCTTTGTGATTTTGAAGTGACATGAATTATAATTGTGCCTTCACCTCCTTCAAGACCTGCAACGCAAAAAGGTGGTCCTCCTCTTGCGCCAATCCACTCACAGTTAAAGCAGCAACCACGCCATCAAATCCAGCAATGCGGATTGGTACGGAGCCGCCGTGTGTGGCATATTCTTTGGGGTCCACGAAAAACGCTGTTTCAAGAGTCATATCAGAGTTGGATTTCTGTTTATCGGCGAGTTTTCGGCCCATAAAAAAGGACGATTTTCCAAAGCGAAACACCGTTCTTTGCTTTCTATGCACCCAATGGTCATTATCAAGAATTGCACCGTTTCTAGAGGCTGCGTGGAAAGCCACTTGACCATTGGAGAAGGTCACGTCAAGAAGCATTGGTTTGGGATACTTTTGTGCAAGTTCTCTAGCATGGGTACCAATTTTCCAAGCAATTTCGGAATCGAAACGTGGGAGGTAAATGGCTTCTCCCTCCAATTTGTCGAGTTCCTCCAAGGAGGAGTTGTAAATTTCGTGAGGCATGAGTAATGAGATTGAGTTTTTTAATTCCAGCTACTTGGTAATTTCAGACCGTTTCAAGATTGTCAGAGTTATCAATTGATTAGTTTGAGTCAATTCTAACTTTCAAAAATGAACTTTCAATCTTAGTTAATGTTGAATTTATTCAATAGTAACAATTCAGTATCTGGGAATTCGCTCGTTTTATAGCTTTGAATCGCGGAACAACTTCGGGCTAATTTTGGATGCAGTCCCAAGTGGGGTCGCAAGAAATGCACCTTGAAAAAAACAAAAAAATAGTATCACGTGCCGCGCACGTGGCACCGCGTCCTGCACCTCGTTATCTAACTCTCACTCTCTACATCGCGTTATCTATCTACAACTATATTGCCTTTTCTTCACAAACATTAGTACGGTCATATGCTTGCCGCCGACGTTCCTGCAAACCGCAGAGTGTTGCAATGCGCTAGTGCCATTTTGTGGTGTTTGCTCTCCGGTGGGCCCATTTTCGGCTTTGCCGCCTTGAAGCCTGTTCTTATCAAGGAAAAAGTATACGAGAGTGTTTGTGACATCTCCGTGAATGCCACATTGTCAGAAACGTGGTCTCATTTTGTTATGGCGCCAGAGAGCTTTGGAATTACCTCGCTTCTTGCTGCCAATCTTGCCTCTGAGGACGTTGTTGCCACGTGCACGAAACAGGATCTTAAATTGAACATGATGTTCACTGTGGGCGCCATGCTCACCAACGTTTCGGCGTTAGTCATTGGAAGCTGTTTGGACCATTTTGGGCCCAAGTTCTGTGGTTTAATGGGTGCTATTTTCCTCTATGCTGCCTGCTTCATCTTCATCTTCAGTAACCAACTCGCCGCCAAGTTGCCCTTTTTCGACCCCTACTTAGTGGGCTACGCATGCATGGCTTTAGGTGGCCCGTTTGCCTTTATGTCGTCATTCCAGTTGTCCAACTCGTTTCCTGCCCGCAGTGGGTCGATTTTGGCACTACTCACCGGCGCTTTTGATGCCTCCTCGGCCATTTTCTTGCTTTATCGAATTGCATACAACTCTTCGAATGGGACTTTTACGTTGGATAAATTCTTCAAAGTCTACTTGCTCGTACCGATGTTCATTGTCGTGGCGCAAGTTTTGTACATGCCTTCTGACTCGTACAAAACAGGTCCAGATTTCACTACTTCCGAGGCAAGTGGATCTACAAATGGCCCTGCGCCACTGGAAACAGATGCCTTACTTGCGTCTGAGGTACAGTATTCCACCCCCAGAAGAAGAGACTCTATAGGCGATGCTCTCAAACAGCCCTATGACACTGAAGGTGAGGAGTTTTTGATGGCCCATTCTGGCGGTGTTTTTGGAATCCTCCATGGCTACTCAGCTCGGTACCAGCTCCACACCCCTTGGTTCTACCTTATGTGCTTGTTTGCGACTATCCAGATGTTGAGGCTTAATTACTTTGTGGCTACTGTTGGCACTCAGTATGCGTACTTGTTAGGATCCGTCAAGCAAGGAACGTTGATTAACCGGTTCTTTGACATTGCCTTGCCCTTGGGCGGAATCATTTCCATCCCATTCATTGGAGTTTTCTTGGACTACTGCTCGACGGTGGTGGTTTTGAGTGTTTTGCTCCTAGTTTCCTTAACGCTCGGTGTTCTTGGACTTGTGCCTAGTTTCTACACGGGCATCTTGAACATATGCTTTTTTGTTGCATACAGGCCATTTTTCTACACGGCAATCTCTGACTTTTGTGCCAAGGTCTTTGGCTTCGACACTTTCGGCACTGTGTACGGAACAATCATCTGCATTGCCGGTATAGTGAACTACTTTCAATCTGTTTTGGACAAACTTACACACTCGACCTTTAAGATGAACCCTACACCCATTAACTCCATTCTTGTGGCACTCACGCTCGTCATTGGAGTGGCTACAATTGCTTATGTCAGGCACCAGGCAATAGCGTATGCTAAGAAGCGGGCTCAAACTGCTTGATTTTCTTAATGTATTTGGAAATAAGCTCAGGAAGGGTCATTGATTTACTAGACAATGAGACAGACGTTGAGTCATACAGACACTTCGACCATATACAATTATGAGTCAATACAGACACTTTCATTCATATACAATTATGAGTCAATACAGACACTTGTTCAACCATACACAATTATTCGATCACATACCTTTTAGTCTAGTCAAGACTCTGAGTTCATACAAGACGCTGAGTTCACTCAAGACACTTGAGTTCAATTGTCAATAGCAACGATAGACTTGAATAACAAATAATATAAGTAACAAATGAGACTTGGGGTCAATCCATCATTTGCACCAGAAAATGGAACAAATGAAAAAGGAGCAAAGAATTGTCTGACACTTCTCTCAACCTTCAAACCAAATTAATAAATATTAATTGGCTTGAAGAGTTACTGGAAACCCAAGCAGAAAGTAGAGGTGCTGCATATAGCCCGCTTTGATAAGTGCGCCTGCACACAGCGCGCGGCTACTTTGCCCAAGTTATCTCACCTCAATACTCCTCCAACATTACTCCATGAAGCCCGTCGTCTCCACCGGAAAGGCGTACTTCTGTACGCTATTATCTGCATTTGCCATTGTCATTCTTTCTGTGATTGGCTATCTTTTCAAAGTTGGCCACGAGTCCATGATGGGTTCGGTGAATGATCCGGAAGATGGTGCCGCCGTGGCCCACACAGTGTTTGGTGCAGTGTTTGTGTACTTGGCATTCTTTGTTTTCTGTGGGTCTCAGGTGTATTTGATCCAACGACAAGACAGAATCAAGTTGTAAGCGCTTGATATTTACTTCTTTACATTAGCCTCGCTACTTTGCAATATACATTTCACGAACTAAGGTGTAGAATAATGGTTATGGACCTGTTGAGCTAGAGCAGAAGCTTCTTGGAATCAGGGCTCAGACCAAGACTGTAGTGATCATCCTTCTCTGAGACCAACAATTAACATCAGGCATGAACTAACAATTCATTGATAATTCACCAACAATTCACTAACAATTCACACCACTCGGATTGATGATTAAATTAAAGACAACTATAAAGACAGAGAGAAAGTGTTCTCAAGCAGAAAATCCTCAAGCATGGGTCCTAGTGAGAGATCTTTAAATCCTTCCACAAAATCGCTCTTCTACAACTTGGCCACGTTCTCCTTGCCTCCTTTCCAGTAAACATTACCCGACCAGTCACAGACATCAAAAGTAAGAGAGCGAATCTGGTCCAACTCGTCACGTGTGGCGCCTAAGTTCACGGCACCTTTTAGGTGCCCCTTCAAAGTCGGGTTCACATCCTGAGGAATCAATGCAGTGAGCACACAGAAGGACGTTTCCTTGGCACCAATCACCTCCGTGTTGCTCAAAATCGGCGCATACACATTATGAAATGCATACTGCCACAAATCAGGGTAAGCATTGTACATTTGGTTCCGGACGCGGTTTCGGATCTTGCCATAGACCGCAGACCAGAAATCCGACCCCCGCACGGTGTTCTGCACAAGATTCAGCAGGTTGATTGACTGCAGAGAAATGGGCCCGTCGATGGTGTCAAAAGTCGGAATGTCCTCGTTTTCAAAACGGGTGCCCGCCACGTCTTCCTGCACCAACGCCAGCGAGCTCACGTGGCCAGGCACTATGGTGGCCCCCCGTTTGGGTTTCAGGTCTGGCTTGACGCTGGTTGGCGTCACGTTGCGCAAAGCCGTCAAGGCGTTGATCAGTTTAGGTAATCCCGAAATGGGCGCAATCTTCAAAATCGCCTCGCGGATCTTATTGGCAATGACACTTTGCGCTGCATGGATATCTTCACTGCGGCTGTATTTGAAGGGAAGCGGGAGTTTGTCGTGGTAGGTGTATGGAATCAAGATGTCGGGCAAATTGACGCCGATGGCGGAAAACTCGGCGTATTTGGCGGCCGAGGCAATGGAGTCTTCGGCCATTTTGAGAAGGTACCCGTCGGTGAGAAGCAGTTTTTCCAAAGAGGGCAGAACTTCAAGGAGTTGTTGGCGCAAGGCAAAATGCAACACTTTGCCAATCTCCTGCGGCTCGTTCACCACTGTAAGTGCCGTGGAGGCGAGAATATACCAGTTGTGGTATAATGCGGGGTATTTGTATGCCAATTTGACAAGTCTTTCAGCAGTAAGCACAGTCATGGTATAGTATGGAGTAACCCAGAAGGATTAATTGATACTTGGTCTTAAGGTTGATTAATGTATTGTTGTATTATTTTGACGAACCAATGGTTTGATCTATTGGTCTGATCTATTGGTTCTGAATCTGGTTTCCTCTATCCGATGTTCTTATGTTCAGGATTGTATCTGATTGACTCAGTTTTGTCTTGAATCACTGTTTTGACTAGAAATAGGGAGAAAGAGACGGTGGTCCTGTATGCTACCTGGTGTTTTGCTGGGTTTCTATTTGTCTTTGGGGATTTGGTGTTGGGTGGTGAAAATGTGGAGCGCGGAGTACCAATACGGCATGTGCAGTTAGTATAATTCCTCGGTCTAACACTGCGACTGCAACAGATGATTGATAATAGAATTGATTTAATGGAGTGAATTAATTAACAGAAAAGTAAATTGATTGATAGAAAAGTAAATTGATTGATAGAAAAGTAAATTAATTAATAGAAAAGTAAATCGATTCAGTAAGAATGGTGAATCCGACTTGATGAGAACCTGAACTATTCATAAATTGTTAATGGAATTAATGGACATGGTGATTTGATTCGATGAAGATGGTGAATTAATTGATCAATCTGGTGAATTTGAGTTTAGAATGGTAAATTGAGAAGCACATTCAAATAAACTCGTTTAGTAAAATAGTACAAGCGAAGACTTTTCAAAGGAAATTGTCGAAAAGTCCATTTCATAATCCACAGTTTCAATGAGCAATATTTAGACTCGGCTCATAACAAGCTGAAAGGTGTCTTTCATAGAGCTCTCAAAAAATCTTCAAAAGAGAACAACCAAAAGACTCAATTAAAAAATACAATAAAAAAGATTGCAGCACCACAATTTCACACATGGTCTCCCACTGCATTACTCACTGTGGCCCTAAGTGGCTTGACTAACGTTGATCGGACGGGAAACAGTATTTTCCACTTGGTATGGCCGCAACCGATAGGTAAAAAGTGTATTTTTTACATGTCACTTATGTAGGCTCGTATTGACGATGGAGTATTGCCGTATCATGCTTGTAGGTATTTCTCACCTCTTGCAACAAACATTGATGTTAATAAGGAATTATTTTTCGAAATTCTTTTAAATCAGTTTGTCTTCTGTGTACCACAACAATGATTTACCTTACTCTACCAGCTTCTAGAGTTAACAATATAGGGTGCAACACTTTTATAATCTTGAGCTGAACACTACATAGGCTTCCATGCAAGCCATTCAGACTGATTCAGTCTGACCTCGTGAACCACACAAAATATTCTGTGAGACTTTTCACAAAAAATTCTGTTAGACTTTTCAAAAGCTACTTTATTCCTCCACTCACCCATGTTCTGGCAATCTTGTCCTTGATTTTGCGCCGCTGTTCGTGGGTCCATTCTCCGATTCCCCAAAAGTGCAGGAGATTGGAAAACGCCGGTGCCACCTCGGAGTTGAACTCCCGAAACGTCTTGTCGTACTGTGCACTCACCACCCGAGGAGAGCTGGCCTGTAATGATTTCTTGATATCCTTTATATCAGCCATCAGAATGTCAACTCCGCGGTCCAGAATCGGCTCCACAAATACGCCTCGCCGGGAGGCCTGTGTAGGAGTAGTTTCCCAAGGCCGCATAGTTTCATGGATCGGAATCCATTTATCTGAGCTTCTCCAGTGATCCGAGGCCACCATCTCGTGGACACGTGAAATGGCACGTTTGTAGGCAAACTTCTCGTCTTCACCAGTGAACGCTTTGACGTTGGAGAAGTTTTTCTGGCGGGAGTCGTCGTCGTTGTTGTAATTCTTGGCATATTCCTGGTCATAAGACGATACATTCGGACGGTACGGGTTCAAAGTCTGCATGGCTGTCTTGGCAAACATCTCTTCCTGCTGCACTAGTTCACGGTCCACCTGCAACGGCTCCGTTTCTTCGGGAAAAAAGAGACCCTCCAAAGGTTCCTCGCTTCGGAGAAAGAACTGGCACCGGGCCTCGTAAAGTGCATCCAACAAGGTGATGAAGCGACGGGCCTCGTTTTTCATCTTGGATGTCATCACAGGCACTCGGTCCACAATCACCGTCTGGAACGTGGACGCTAACGTAATGTAGTCCGACGAGCTGTACAAGCCCTTGCAAATGTCGTCAAAATCCACGTAGCACACGGTGTTATTGAAGGTCCGGGCAATGTGCGATTTGCGGTTGTACACACACATTTCCGCCGGCAGCCACGGCACCTTGTCTAGCGAAAAGCCGGGTTTTGGCTCGAGTCCAAGCGCCTTGGTGGCCACAAGCCGGGTCCAATCGCGATCATGGTGAGCGTTTCGGGCCATCACCACCATGTTGCTTTCTTTGCTGGAAGAAGACGCAAAATGCTGGCGGTAGTCGATTTGAGAGTTCATATCCATGGCTATGCAGCGCGAGTTCAAAATGCCCACAAACGACTTGAACCGCATCTTGTTGAATTCCGACGAGTAGAGCTCCTCGGGCAATTTGTTGGATGTGGCCACCAACACGCCGCCGAGCTTGAAGTAGTAGGTGAAGAGAATCTTGACTATCTGGGCCGCTGCCACATCTGGAAGCATGAACTCGTCAAGCATGAATACCGTCAGCTCGTCAATCATTTTCTGGGCAATTTCAAAGAGAATGAACTCGTTTTCCATGGTCATGCGGTGCTTTCCATATACTGACGCCGTGAGCATGCGCTCTTTCTGGATCTTATGGATTTCGCCAAACACCCATAAGATAAAGTTGCTGTAGTGCCAGCGCATTTTCAGGCCGTGGGGCAAGCTGCTGGCAAAAATATCCATGAGCATGGACTTGCCACAGCCAACTTCGCCGTTGACCAAAAGTCCCTGAGGAGAAGGAATATGCCGTAACTCCTCTTCGTCCGTTAAATAACGCACCATCTCACGTTTTTTGGTGTTGACGTCACGCCGGAATAACTGCCTGAATTTGGAAAGAGGCTCGTTGCGGAGCGACGTCACTTCCCGTTCTTCCTGTGCCTGTAGAATCTCGAGTTTGCGGATGAGAAGCGACTTTTTGATTTCGATTTCCTGTTCGGGCTTGTAGTCCACGAGTCGGTAAAAGAGCTTCTGGAACTCCTTCATGGCCCGAACCTGCAGCTCGTCTTTCTGCAATTTGCCCTGCTTGACATAGTTCTGGTATATGGTGAATGGGTCCACAATGGCCAAACTTGTGCTGGAATCTTCGATATTTTTGTGAAATGTCGACGGGAGTCGGCCCTCCACACCCTGGGGTCCACACGTGAGCTTGGGCGCCACACGAGAGTAATGCCTTGCCAAATGGTGAATGGCCTGGAAGTTGAGCCGGGATATGATGTGGTATTTCATGCCGCTGAAAGCTTTGAGTGATGTAGATTGGATTTAAAATGTGTTTTGAGCTTGGAAACTTCTTTAGTAAATCAATTTCCAGTCTGGTTTTCTGATGTGTGTTGTCGGCGGATAAAGAAGAACAGTACCGAATCGGAGTGTACTTTTCCAAAGCGTATGTGGTCCTGCATTGGGCGTGCCGCGCATAGATGAAAAAGATAAAGTGTGCCAGACGCGATGCCATCATTGCCAAGGTTAATGTGCAGCATCACTAAATAAGTGAAAAGCTAATTTGAGCAAAGGTACAATAGTCAAACTTCAAACAAAGCTAATTTAGGCAAATTGAAAAGTCAAACTCAGATGATTTGGAGTCAAGCAATAAAATTCAGCTACAAATGAGTTAAGCTACAAATTCTTTATCAAGCCGCAGATAAGCAATAAGCTACAAGTTATTGAGCTGCATAAGTGATCAAGCTGCACGAGTATTTTTTATACGTGAATGAATAAGCTACAGGTACTTTTAATACGTAAATGAATAAGCTACAGGTACTTTTAATACGTAAATGAATAAGCTACAGGTACTTTTAATACGTAAATGAATAAGCTACAAGTACTTTTTATACGTAAATGAATAAGCTACAAGTATATTTGAAATGCGTCTTAACGTGATTTGACCTTATTCTGCTTGTGATAAAAGCTTGTCCATAACATGCGTCTTTGACATGCAATAAATACCACGTAGGTTATGGACCTGCATTTCTTG
Organism: Metschnikowia kipukae; assembly: GCA_002370135.1. Taxonomy (NCBI): domain Eukaryota; kingdom Fungi; phylum Ascomycota; class Pichiomycetes; order Serinales; family Metschnikowiaceae; genus Metschnikowia; species Metschnikowia kipukae. The sequence continues at coordinate 595,329 of NKZJ01000105.1, forward strand.
AATGCAATTATCTGATGACTTGGCCATCAGTGCTTCTTGCCATCAATCACCCAGAGTCTTCCATGGTACTGATGATCAAGCTAAGTAAAGGCTGCATGGTACCCAAACCACTCCAAATGCAATTGCGAGCATGCCACAAACATTCAATCCATTCTTGTGTGGCAATTTCAGAGACTAAACATTCAATCCATTCTTGTGGATCAAGTTTCAAAGACTAGGCTGCTTGGGCCTCGCTAGTTTCTGATACACCCCCAAGTTGTGAGAATTTCTTATCTAGAGAATTCGAAAGCCCATTCATCTCCGAGTCGGTCCTGCCGTAAAGCTCATACCACCACTTCACCTCCGAATAATTAAAAAAGACCACATCCGTGTTGGTCTCACTGTCGTAGGACCGGTTGACAAACTCCGCAGGTCTGGAGAGGAAGTAATCCCATACAGAAACCGTGGAGTCACTCAAATTCTCCTCCACCTTGAGGCTCTTTTCCGAATTGCAGAGGAATGTTCCGTATTGGCAAGAGTACGAGTGGTAGAAAAGTCTCTTCAAAAACCGGCTGTTGAACTCGAACTTGTTGGGCTGTTGTCTGCAGATTTGGTAAACGCAGTCAAGAAACTGGTGGAATATTGGCGATCTCTCATTGCTCCCCAGGTATACTGAGCTGGGCTCGCCGCCAAGGTCGGAAGGCGACGTGGTATTTTTGATGTGATTAGCCGCCCGCTGAAGAAATGACGTCACGGCGGTTTTGGTACCGCCAGCGGTCTGGTTGATGGATAGACTCTGAAGCGGGTTCAGAAGCTCTGCATCTGCGCCGCCAGCATCCTGTTTTGGCTCTTTCGGGGCGGCGGAAAGAATGGCGCCCATGCACCCGCCGTGGTCGCTACGCGTGGCAAACTTGAACCCGAAACTCATCCATTCTTTCTCCACGAGCACCATGAAACCCTCCATGGTGCGGAAATACGGATCAAGGCAGAGCTGTGCCAACGCAGAAATCTGCGACGTGCGATCCCATCCGTCAGAGCAGTGGATCAACACGTTGGTATTGTTGAGATGAACCGACTTGCATATACGGTCCACGCCCTGAAGAATGATGGAAAGCCGGTGGAGCCACTGAGTTTTAGTCAACGCCTGCTGGAGGTTTTGCGATGCGCCTCGGGGATTTCGGTCGAGGTCCCCCAAGATGGTGGTGAGTTTGTTGAGCGAGTCTCGCATGACATGGATGTTGTCGATATTGCAGAAGATCTTATCCACGTGCTGCGCCAGCGGCAAGCCCACGGTCTGGTCGTCTATGTGGTCCACGCGACTTCCCTGGTTACCCATAGTTTTTCCGTTTTTGCCTCGGATATCCAGAGTCTGTTTTCGGTCATCCAGCTTCCCTCGATAGTAGTCCACATTCTCTGTGCCGGCGCCAAGTGCATGCTGCGCCATGGCATTTGTGATCGGGCGAAGGTCCACGATCAAGTTCCGCTGTGGCTGCTCGTGCTGCAGCAACGCCCGCTGGGACCGGAAAATCTCCTCCACCAACTTCTCGTCCTGCATGGACCGGTTCTGGATGTTTAGCCCCACCATCGGCTGCAGGCACCGGGCTATGATGTTTCCGTTGGGCCCACTGCGGTGGCGGTACACTATGGCCGGCACCCGCTGCTTGGACCGGAACTTGCCTGCATGCTGAAGCACGCTGTCGGAAATGGCCGCCGGCACCACGATTTCCTGCGGATAAGAAGGACAAAACCGGTAGCCGGAGTTCAAATGAGAAATTCGCCACGGCAGCGGACCGTCTTGCAAGAGCCCCTGCCGCCGGTACTCCCGTTCGGCGTCGTAAATCGTCCATCCGCGGCCGCCGAGTTTCTGTTCCATGGCATTGGCCCGGTATTCGAAGGCGTAGAATTCGCCAATGGTTCCCTTGCTTTTCGCCGCGGTGGCTAGCTTGCTGAGCTGCGCGTACACTTCTGTGCAGATGGCGTCGGTGGTGAAATCAAACAGGTAGTATGTAAAGTCCTTGCACGTGACACGGATATTGGAGGCCACGTAGCTATCGTATGCAGCCACAGCAGCGGGCGGAGCCAGAGGGGCTGTTGTTTGTGAAGAATTGTTGTTTTGCCACGAACATCCACGAGCTTTTCGAATTCGTTCGATAATTGGGTAACAGATCCAGATTTCCCGGGGCTGGGCGCCGTTTTCGGCGGGAAAAGAGAATACCATATGAAAGCGCGAGAGGAGAAGCGAGCCACGGAGGTGGTGGCCGCGTCGCGTGAGGAGCACGTTGTCCACGCGGAGAACCTTGGCGAAATCCATAAGTGGTTGGTGTTTCGTTAATGGACGTGATGTACAGAGTGCGTGTGCACGTGACCGACTGATAACTGATAACGCACTGATTTACTATTACGAAGTAATGTAAGTAGAATTAATGCAATGAGCCATGGAAAGTATGATGAAATGTGGTGTTTATAGAGAGTATGATGAAATGTGGGTTTGTAAAAAGTCTAGTGAATTGCTAAGATCGAAGTTGATTTTATGACTATCTTGACTTGCAGCACGGCACCGAAATGGCTGCAACATTGACATCACTGAACACAATCCATCAATGAATAAGTCTTGAGGTAACATCCGTCAATTGAATAAATCCTGGAGGTACAGCCGTCGATTAACAAATTCAATATCCGTACTTAAAATCTATATCACAATCCGTCAAATTTAGAGATGTTGAGGTTGCGAGCAACTTTCTTGACCTTGGTCTTTTTCTTTTTGGGCTCTTCTTCTTTTGGCGTATTGAGATTGATTTTCTTCAGCACCGGCTTCTGAAGGTTTCGTTTCCGCCGCACGATTCCACTTCCAGGGGAGTTATCATCAGATTCGGCAGAATCATCGTTCAAGACCTTATCGGAATCGGCAGAATCAGCGCTCAGGTCTTTATCGGAAGCAGATTCACCATCCAAGTCACCATCGGAATCAGAGCCTCCAGACCCCAAATCACTGTCGCTTTCAAAACCCAAATTGCCGTCTGAATCACTGTCTAAGTTGTCATCTGAATCATCTGAATTCTCTGAATCATCACCATCTGAATCACCTGAATCACCATCTGAATCATCACCAAGGTCATCTGAACTTTTGGAGGGCGCATTTCCCCATATCTTTAAACCCTCCATTCCAGAACTCACCAACCGATATTCAAAGTCAATATCCAAATTGGCCACCTCGTCAACGGCTCCACTCTTCGAATGCACACGCACCTCCTCCACTTTCCCCCGCTTATAGTTGACCCGGTGCAAAAATCCATCACTATCTCCACACCACACACAGTCGGCCATGGATTCGTCATCCAAGTTCATGGTCGAAATAATGGCATCAATGGATGCATTTTTGTTGATTTTGATCCGCGAGAGTTGGTCCATCAATCCATTGGCAGAGTTCCGCCAAAGCGTGACGATTCCTTCTCCGTGGGTCACCACCACACCGTCGTTTTTGCCGCCATGCACATACTCGGCAGGGTACGCCATGGACAACAACTCGTCTCCCTGGTCATCGGACTGCAGAACAATGCCCTTACGAATGTCCAAATGCGTCAACGTGCTACTGCCCAAAGAGAGAAAATGGTATGCAGACACATCGGGCATCGGAAGAATTTTGGAGACGGTATCCTCGTGCATGCTCTGCAACTTTGGAAAACGCAACTTGCTGCCAAGATTTCGGGAGTCATACACTAGCACGTGGCCGTTCTCTGTGCCGGCCAAGAGAAACGGATTGCTAGACGACTCAGCAAGCGTGGTCACAGCGTCTTTGTCCGAAAAATGGGCCGCCATGTCGGCACGCGCCGAAACTTTGCCTGTTTCGGCCACTGCCTTCTTGATCACGTGGTCCGTGCCCGCCGTGAACACGTGTTCGCCGACGCTTCCCTCGAGCGTGCCAAACAAGACCGCTCGGCACGAGCCCTGGTGCCGCTTGGTCTTCCATGCAGTTGCCACGGCACCACCGCTGCCGATTTTGCTATGATCTGAGGCGTAGTGCCACCACCGATTCTTAAGCCCGGACACCAGCACTTTGCTGGACTTTTCCCGCCGCAAATACTCGCTGCGATTGGCGGAAACCGCGCTTTCTAGTGGTTGTGGGTCGTATGTGTGACAATACACATGGCCTGTTCCAAGACCTGCCACCACCACGGGTTTGGTGGGGTGTGCAGCCACGGAAAAAAGAGGATCGCTGTAGTTCACCTCGAGAATGGGTGCCGCTAGGGACTCGATATCGAGCGGGTTGCGGTGGCTGGTTTTCTTGCCCATTTTGTGTGGTTTTAGAGGTGAGTGTGAATGAGATTTTTGTTTCGCGATGCCCGTCACGTGACTGTGGGGTACACTGTCAAATTGGAATTTAATTGTTATTCAAATTAAATTGAATTGTTAATTATATTGAATTTAAATGTTAATTGCTTGGGCTGATTTAGTGGCTACACGACGATGTACTGGTGGCATGAACACTGATATTTGTGTTGCTTGTGTGGAATGTATCATAGAATGGAGCTAAATTCAAATTATGGGTAAAAAGTGTACTTTAGAGAAAATTATGCGAAACACTATTCCATTCTACTTATGAAACTGTTACAATTGTTACAATTCATAGAAATAACTTTACGACTCCAGCATGCAAGAAATCTTGGCTACAATGACAATAGAGAAAAATCACGTC